>CM052192.1:13700668-13894074 GCA_028455805.1 Lasioglossum figueresi | reverse complement strand
CCCTTTCGGACGTTTTTCTTTAAACGTCCGAAAGGGATCACGTCAGCGGACTAAAAGAAACGCGGCTTTGTCTTTGATTCGATATCTAAAGACACCGCGAGTTACAATGTAACGGACCCGTAGATATGGAATCTGAAACACTATACATATACATTGTGTGTGGTCCCTGAAACCGTATTCATTTCTGTACATATATCTATACTATATTCAATAGAATTAGTAAACAAAATTGTTTAAATTAAGTAGCAGTCAAGGAACTGTTCTTTGAAGTAAATTTCAAATAAAACACTTAAAATAGTAGGGAATTGTTGGCAATAAAATAAAATTTCTTATTTTTTAACTAAAAATAAATGTAAGTTCCACATGTATAAATTCCAACAAAGTTTGAGAGCTATATTCAATAGAATTAGTAAACAAAATTGTTTAAATTAAGTAGCAGTCAAGGAACTGTTCTTTGAAGTAAATTTCAAATAAAACACTTAAAATAGTAGGGAATTGTTGGCAATAAAATAAAATTTCTTATTTTTTAGTTAAAAATGAATGTAAGTTCCACAAATATAAATTACAACAAAGTTTGAGAGCTATATTTAATAGAATTAGTAACCAAAATTGTATAAAAATAAGTAGCAGTCAAGGAACTGTTCTTTGAAGTAAATTTCAAATAAAACACTTAAAATAGTAGAGAATTGTTGGGAATAAAATTGAAAAATAATTCGGAGTTAAAAGTGCAAAGGGTTAACGAACCCTTACGAGTATAAAATTATTTCGCGGAACCCGGGATCATAAACAACAGATTCTATTGTACGTGCCGCGGGTTCGTTCGGTCAATTCAGAATGCTTTATTTTTAATTTTTATTAGTTTCATCATTTTTATGAATATTTTTGGAACCTTTAGGACGTTTTGTGGAACCCCACGGTTCCGTAGAACACAGTTTGAATAACACTGTACTAGACTCTGGGACCAGAGTCGCCAGATGAGGGGAGGGATCACGAATTCAGGGAGAAAAGTTACCCTACTACTTATTTTGTTTCTTTTCACGATCGCGGTAGGAACTCTATCACGAAAGATACAGCAGTATCGCGGTAATGTTTGCATCCATTCCAAACTATAAGGAGTTTTACGACGAAACTGACATCAATAAGCAAGGATTGGAGTGTCTGAGGCTTTTGAACGAGATTATCTGTGATTTTGACAAGCTGCTGTTGAAACCAAAATTTTCTGGCATCGAAAAAATCAAAACCATCGGCAGCACTTATATGCTTGCTTCGGGTCTCAGTCCAGGAAAAGAGGACACCGATGAACAAGTAAAACACCCGTGTCTTCTTTCATTGTCCGAAATATTCGAAATATTCTGATGTTTCCTCGTTTTATTCTAAGATCTAATTCGGTTTATTCGTACTTCTAGGATCCCCTCAAGCAACAGGACCACAACATAATCATCCTCGTGGAATTTGCTCTCGCTTTGATGACGATTCTAGATCAGATCAATAAAGAATCTTTTCAACGATTTAAATTGAGGATAGGTGAGTGTTCTATGATGTAACAATGTTTCTGATTACATTACGTAAGCATTCACAGTGAATTTATATTTTTCATCCTTTTATACGTCTCTGACCTTAACACTAGGTTTACGGAGCCCTAGAAATAGCTATTTCACATTATTAAACGTACTAAGAATGTGTCTATCCAAATGTTTGGCCATTTTTCCAATAATATATGCCCAAAGAAATAAATTTGACAAATAATTCCTCAGGGAAGCACTTTTACAATCTTAATAATCGCAAATTAAGAACATTAGACCCCGTCATTTTGACGGGTCCCGTAAACCTAGTATTAAATGACTATATCGTTGAAATTGTCTCGCGAATGGCTACAAACGGAGGAGATCAGAAATATGTGGTTCCATTAAAAAAAAAATTAGGATGATCTTCAAACCTCCTAAGCACCTCGACCTCAAAAAAGTTATGTGTATCACGTATACGTGACACCATTAAATGGGCCCTTCGAAACCACACAACTTGTGTCTGAAACATTTCTTCCTATCTCAAAAAATGTAGAAATTATTCTGGTGGCTTTTCTTAGATGACTCGCCTTGTACAGAATTTTATAGAATTGTATCTGTTTCGATAAGGTTTGAATCACGGGCCCGTAATAGCAGGCGTGATTGGGGCCCAGAAACCTCAGTACGACATTTGGGGGAACACGGTAAACGTAGCGTCGAGGATGGACAGCTGCGGAGAAATGGGAAAGCTTCAGGTCTCCGAGGACACTGCCAAGATTTTGATGACTGCAGGATACGAATTAACCTGTCGGGGACCAACTTACGTTAAAGGGAAGGGAACCCTGGTCACGTATTTTTTGAAGACGTCGTTCGACAACAAGGAAGAGAATTACTAGCGCGTCGATAACTGTGGGAAACACCAAAACACGAAGAAAGAGGAGAAAGAGTGGAAAGGACCATTGATTTATTCCACTTCAAGCGTATGACGGCTAAGGAACGTACAGCGAAGTCTGCTACACGAATGTATAATGAAATAAGAACACTTACTGTATGTCTTTCCGTACTTCTACGATCGAGTTCATATCACATCGTAAACATTATCACGAATATTTGTATTAATCACAAATTACCAAATTGATTAACGTGATGATTATTGACCGTTTTCCTTATGTCCTGCCACAACACGTTTGATTTACAAAGCATATTTTGCCCTCGTAGATTCCTATAACACTCTGACAAAGTATTGTCACGCGTGTTCATTCTAAACTTTCATTTGACCAATCATGTGTTGTATTCATAATTGTATATTTTAATGAGATACATTGAATGACGATACAATCGCAGAAAAATAAATGAATTCGCATTGTGCAAACGGGGCGCAAGGGCTAAAAAGGCAGATTATTATGTAAAATTATTGAATGGAAAAGACGCAAAGATAATCGGATAAAGAATAAAACGAAAAGAGAGTGTAAAGGTGGTTAAATATGCATTTCTTTATCAGAGAGCTAGGAATTAAAACAGCCTTAATTTTTGCGAGGCAAATCGTTCGGATGTAGCGATGCAAGTTAGGCGTAACAGTGGCCTTGGTTCTGCAAACACCACTCAGGTTGCAAGCTTTCAGCATCAAATCCTCTCGCTACGTATCGTTCCCTTTGCCGAAGCATTCTCTGCTCAGCATGAATCCAACTCGAAGATGGCTCTGCCCACAATCTCTCAGCAAGTGCTGCTGCTCTGGGCCAGATCTTCGAATCGGTCGTAGCGCTGTCAACTTGCTCTGACCAAAGAGCTGCTTCTCCTCCTGTCACGGGAAACACATATGCATAGAATGCGAGACATTTTCCTTCAAAACACGTATGTACAAAAGTTTACCCAATACGTGAAGTTGCTTTGTCAGAAGATTCTTCGATCTGAGTATCGACAGAGGAGAATTATTGTAAACCTTCTGCCAACCTTTGTAAGGCGCGCACCAGTTTTCACCTTCGCCTACCCAAGCTGCAGAACTGAAACAAACCCGAACGCAGAGTTTACACCATTAGATGTACACTACTGCTCACTGAAGTTTCGCCAAGAGAGGAAATTTTAAAATATAATAATTTAAAACGTTTCGCTCGCTTCACAAGAAAGTTTATATTATTACATAGTAATTTTAACACTAGGTTTACGGGGCCCGTGAAAATGACGGGTTGTAATATTCTTAATTTGCAATTATTACGATTGTAAAGATGCTTCCCTGAGAAGTCATTTACCAAATTTATTTCTTTGGGTATATATTATTGGAAAAATGGCCAAAAATTTGGATAGACACGCGCTTGCTATGTTTATAAAATAATGTGAAATAGGTATTTTTAGAGCTCCGTAAAGCTAGTGTTAAATAACTTTCTTGAAGCGAGCGAAACGTTTTAAATTATTATATTTTAACATTTTCTCTCTTGGCCAAACTTCCGTGAGCGGTAGTAGTGTATACGCAGAAGTTTTAGCCTTTCTTAATCATTTATTCGCAATGGCTAGACAGCGGACCTTTATGCAAAATAAAAATTCAGAGTCACCATTAAAAATTGCTGTAACATTATTCACATTATTGTTTACATTATTAAATACGTTGGTGTCTAATCAATTACTACACATTTAAGTATTGTATGAGGTATTATAACAATTTCGTATCCCTAAAACGAAAGAAATCGTATACAATGGAATTATTCCAGATCAGAAGAAATGTTTAATTTCCGAGTTAAAGTAGCTCCCATTGCAAAGGGTTAATTGTAAGGAGCTAAATGAAATGATTATTCTTTAATTATTTCAATAAGATGAAAATAATACATTAACATTCTTAAATTCTTTTAATCCCTTTACTGTTTTAGATTTCATTTACTCGTATTTGTCATATATAAAATCCGCATTTTAACAATGACTTATAATCAGAACGGTTGTAATTAATTTTGTGCATTTATGGCAATAATGAGTAACTTAAAAAATATATAAAAGAACGTCCATATATTATTTTCAACTTATTAGAATTGTTAAAGCCACTGTTGTCCACAATCGATGCAGAAAATTTGGATTTTACATAAAGATTCGCAGTCTATTCATTATCGACTGGCAACATAACTGTGTCGCGTATAAATAAATGAAAATTCAGAAGAAAACTAAAACTTTTGCATACGCCTAACCGAAGAAATTAAAACAGGAGTGATCGTCAAGCATTAGCGAACGTTTGCTCACCCGCAATCTAAATAAAGCGCATCGTAGTTCGAAAAGATTACGTCGAAATTGTTTTGCAACAATCTGTCAACCGTCGGATCGTCGCCTGTCGTCCAAATTTGAATGATATACTTGCTAGAATCCAGATATTTCATATTTTCAGGACTAGTCAAGCCACTGGTCCACACTATAACAGGAATATCTTTATGGCCGTTGGCAACAGTTAATTTCTCAAGTGCTTTGCTCTGAAAATGTTCCCAAAGTTTGTAGAAACTAGATTCCGATAGATCCCAGCCTTTCACAGACTGCATCCAATTTGTTATAACAGCCGAAGAGTTCCAGCAGTTTAAGTTCACTTCGTCTCCGCCCATGTGGAAAATATCCGGTTGAAAATCCTGTAGCATGTCCTTGTATATTCCTCCGAGAATATCGTACATTGATTCACTGGTCGGATTCAGTTGACCACAGGGTGGTTCGACGCAATACTTCTTCCAGGGTTCTGCCTTGAAACAGACGATGGCGTCGTCTCCTACCTGAAAGGTGGGTTTTATAATGGTAGTGTGTACAATCTCGCGTGTATCAGATCGTTCCATATGCAATGCGAGCTTCCTTTCCGTGTTTTTGCAATGTAAAACTTGAAATCGCAATCTGCGGATTTTTATGGAAAATAAACATTTTCTAAGTCAACGGCAAGAAACAGATATTAGTTAAAAATGTATATTTTCTTTTAATAATTTTAATAAGCCAGCAATAGCTTCGCGATACAGTAAAGTCGCGATTCTTGTCAAACAGCCTGTGTTCTGCACGGACAACTATCACATACCGACATTATTTTCTTATGACTGCGTCGACCGCGCCGGGAGTTCAAACGAAAGCCGAACGCCGACAAATATCGCGACTTTACTGTAGTATTTTTGCTGATAAGCCAACAATAGTTTCGTATTTTATCGATTTATTTTTATAATAATTGTATAAAATCCGTAGTCTAATTATCGTTATTAGAATTAAAAATTTTCTTTGTTTTACATAACTATTCACGTAACTTGCACACCTTAAATATAACTTTCACATTATGTGTCTAATGGAAAATTGTTTAATACAAAAGTTGCATGACTTCTAGAAGACCCATGGTGTCTCAGTATTCTTGTGTGCAGTTATTTCAAAATATCTAAAGCCAACGGTTTTTCTCTAAATGGGATTATATATATTTTTTATCATATATGAAAAGAATACTATAAGCTTAATAGTTGTATTTACAACGTTTGGTCCACAAAACTATTCCATTCTCAAGATAACTTATCGTGACATTTTTATCATGTTAACTACTAAGTTTAGGATTAACACTTTTAATATAGTTAACACCATTGCTTCCTTGAAAGAAATAAAGTCGATTTTTAAAATGTTAATCTACGCACATAAAACAAAAGCTGATACGTTATCATTTGTCCCTCTTGCAATCATTCTTACTGCTTGAGCATTAAAAGTTATTAAGCAATGAAAGTTATTTGAGGTGTGCAAGCTACGTGTGTTACTCTGTACTTAAATATGTTAGGCACGAACGAAGAAATATAAGAACGTCGTCAATTTTTCAGACAGACATTTTGTTACACGATACAGATCAGTTCGAATAGAATTTTGTTCAAAAACGAGAGACACGTTATAAGCTTTACCACACTCGATCAATCACCGCAGAAATTAATGTTTATATCTCGAGAAATAATTACATCTACCATATATCCTTAATAAATACATAAAAATATAAATTAAATTTACCCATTGCCATCCTTCACCTACGTGAGCAGGTGCATCAAATTCCGGTAATACTCGAACACCACGTAAAAGTCCATGTTCAACGATTTCTTTCACATCCTCCTCCGTATAGATCTTTTCAGTCGAGTACGAGCCTAATTTCGAAAACTTCGGCCACGTTCTACTTACATAAGGGAAACTATGCGAATCGATAATGTGCCAGTGTAAAGTGTTCAGCTTGGACATAGCCAATCCATCGATCGTTCGCAATATCGCGGATTTGTCGAAGAAGTTTCGACTGGTATCCAGCAACACTCCGCGATATGGATAAACAGGTCCATCAGAGATCGAGACCTCGCTCGGGATTTGAATCTGATTTCGTAAATTGTCGAAAATGATCAATTGACCCAACGTCTCTATGGCATGGCGTGCGCCGAAATACGACTTCGCAGTTATCGTTGCGTTTATCACCTAAACAGTATGAAAAAAGACAGGTACAATTGTCTTGCTGGCCGTGTTCGGCATTTTCGGCAAAACATACTAAAGATCCCGCAAATGAACTATTGGATGACTGCAAACGTTCGTACCCTATTTTCAGAGACGTTTTCTTTTTTTTAAAAAAAGCAGCTGAATAAAAGCTATTCTTAACTCGATTATGATTATTCTATATTATTCAAAGATGTTCCATTATGTATATGGGAATTACAAGAATATGAAGAAGAGGAACACAAGCCAGTCAGCTAAACCTGCTTTGTGCGATCAATGTTTGTAATCGTGCTTTGCGAGCGAAGGACGGTCACTTTGTTGCCAATTCCATGCCAATTCCATGCCAATTCCATGTCAAGTCTATGCCGAATCGAGGCCAAACCTTGCTCTTGTAAAAAGGGCTGGAAGGTCGCCCTAAGAGCGGACCTGACCTTGCTCTAATTGTAAGAGTAAAGTATCGAGCAAAATCGGAGTAAACCTTCTTGTAGGAGGGAAAACGGAAATTTTTTAAACTTCTAAATTTATATTATTTTAAGTTTCATGTATTTTCAATAATTTAAATAATTATAAATCTTAAAATAACGACGATAACTATTTTGCCCGATATTTACTGCTACGACAAGATTAGGACTGCTTTTAATGCGACCAACCTCTTGGCATGGAATTGACATGGTCTTGGCACCAAAATGACCGCCTTTCAAGCAGGTTTGGCCGACTGCGTTGTGTTCGTCTTTTTTATACTCTTGTAATTCCCATGTAATGAAATAATTCTGTATAAAATTGATATACCCTCTTCACGAGAACAAGGTTTGGCCTCGATTTGTCATGGAATTACCTTTGCAAACTTTGCACTCAAATACCGAGCCTAATGCGGATAGGTCTCAATTTATAGACAAGTTTTGGTGGCAAATCCATGCCAAGTCAAGATTGCTTACTGGAAAAGTATGAACAAAATAAAACTGGAAAGTATACATTTTCTTCCTACTCTAATGATGCTGTATGAAAAATAACAAAATGTTAAACAGGCTTCCATTAATCAACGAAAATGATCCTGTCAGCATATGCATAGTCGCAGGTGGACAAGTAAAACCTGGCATTCCGGTGTGAACAAAGACCCAACTAAGAAATCCGTAGGACTACAAAACGATTGTAGCGTCAGTCACGCATAAATTATTATCAGAAAAAACTTGTCGAGTCCTACGACTAATTCCCTGCATTATAAATTTCGGTTTATCGTTCGATCAGTGAACGCGCGCAGTTCACCTTAACTCCTCGATCACCTTTTATCTTTTAGAATGTTATGGAAGAAAATATGTTAACTGATAAAAGGTTCAAATCCCGGAGAAGCAAAGAATTCTTTTAAAGATTTGGCAGCCTCACCGTTTTGTCCACTTCGGAAACTGTCAAAGTATAACTTTCATCTGTGTTCAGGGCAAGCTTAATGTTGTCAGTCTCGAGGAGTCCTTGGAATCGTAAAAGCATGCTGTAACCACCGACCTCTACCGATTTTCCGCGAGATTTGCCAGCATTCTTTCTCAACAGAAGCACATTCTTCTCCAGAAGTCGCTTAATTTGCGTCCCACTTTCTAGATCTGCTATCGAGATTAGTTTAGGATCAAGTTGGACCATGGCCTTGCTCAAGGACAGGTGACCCGTCGGTTTCGGCCACAATGAGCTGGATGCGCCGCAAAATAGTTCGCATACTTCCAACGATATCGGGGTACTCGTTTCGTTCGTGATTAATTGCTTCTTGCATAGCCCAGCCTCGCAAGTGTAGTGCCATTCGGAACTGTGTACAAAATTCGAAACTCTTTCTATCTTTTTATGTTTGCAGTAATGTCTCGATGTACGCTCCCGTCCATAAATTAGCGGACCAGAGTCGCCTGGTGAGGGGAGGATGCACGAATTGAGGGGAAGAACCTGACGACTCTGCGCCGGACATTTACTTATTTTCAGCAAAATGGTAATTAAAACAAGAATACAATTTTCCAGCTTCATTTTATTGTTTTATTAGGTTGTCCCAACAGTTTCTATCGAAATGTGTTTCTTTAATATTGCTAAATAAATATTAGGTTGTCCCAAAAGTTGGTTTTCGATTCATCAAAAACGTTGGTTTTCTACAACATTAGCATAACGATTATCGCATTATTTGTTATTTATTTAGCGGCAATTAAAGGAACACATTCCGAAAGAAACTTTTAAGGCAACCTAATATTTTGTTATATGTACCTATTGTGCGATAATATTTGGATGCAAAATTTAAAATATATGTCATTTGAATAAATATTGAAAGAAGGAGATTAAGAAATTGGGGGATGAGTTAGGTCGAAATCAAAACAGTGCTTATGGACAGCTCTAAAAGACGAACTGGAAAACAATTACCAAATTAAAACTTTAAATATCAATTTTTTTGATAACAATTTGGAAGCAATTAAAAAGTACCATTTTTATTTCATAATATAGATGTTTTGATAATAAAAAATCGTCCACATCCAAATTTTAATAAGCCGATGACTTATATGGACAGAAGTGTACACATGTAAAAAGAATAGCGAATAAACAAAACACCTACATCGACGTATCAGTGAAACAATACTAATAATCCCATAATAGTGCTTTTGTTTTTAATGATTTTTTTTAATAAACCTATAATGTATATTCGTGAGATTTTTCTTATTGAAATGACACCAAACAAGACACAATTTCGTTAGCAGATTTCGTTTCTGATTAAGAAAATGAAGTGATTTCACAAGAGATAAGGAATTGCAATAATTCTTAAAACTACGTTCTTCCTACCTTCTTGAAACTATATACTATCCTCAAAAATCAATAGTGATAAAAGAAACGAAAAACATTCTTTCGAAAACACAATCTATTTAGAAATAGTACAATTTAACAATCGTTAGAAAACATAAATTGTTGAAAGCAAAATAAGATATGTACAACAAACATATCCGAACCTTGTTATCTGTCGTGTTATATCTAATGAGACAAAAGATATAGAAGATATACATATTATCGGGGAATTTTTATAAAAGTAGAAGATAAAATATTTCTCTTGTAAAGTCCAAAAATCTTTTACGCTTATTATGTACAGAGTGATCCAATAAAAATGAGCACTTTGAATATTTCTTGAAACCATAAATATTATAAAAAAGCCGTAAAAACTAAAAAGTTCTAAAAAAATCATCATTCAACATAAAACTGTTTGGTTTTGAATACTTTTTTAATTTTCAAAAAAGTAATATTAAAATATTAAAAATAAAAAAAATTAAGGTACGCTATCATATTCCTAGTAAAATATACTACAACTTCCTCCTCTTCGGTTTTTTTTAATGTTTACCGTTTACGAAAAAAAACGCTGGTACAAATTATCGCGAACATTATATACATTTCTAATTACAGTAGTATTGTATTTAATAAGTAATTTTAAAACTGTTCAATTATTCTAACCACCTCGGTCCCAATTGTTGTTCGGATAATGGACGCCCTATTGTATTTGTTTTACCAAAATAATCAAATTTCTCGAGACTGAGAAATTCAGTGTTCAAATACTTTTGAATCAACTGTGCATGTATCTTCGTAGTTTCTCTTCATACATTAGCATACGCTCAATTTTATGATCAACTGTATCTACTATTAACGACGCGGCCGCGTAGGACGTTTACCCGCTTACAGATGACTATTTCACAGTCGAGAATGAAGTAGCATGACTCTATTTCGGTATTTGTCTATTAAGAGCCGGCGTGATTTGCTTTTTTGATTGATACGTTTATCTGTGTGCACAGTGGCCACTTGTTGCTTTCACCGTAGCATAAATAGACCGTGAGTCTCGATTTCTAGTCAAACAGAAACGCCTAACGAGTTTATCACTGTTTATATTCAATCGTCCTATCCACTTATGCGCCATTACAATGACAATTAAACGGGGAAAAAGTACTCCCACACCGCTCTACCTCAATTACAAATCACTAACGGTGAACGCCGGCGATGAGCAATGTATGGTTAAAGGAAAATCATCGCTGCACAACTCGCATAACTTGTGTAAGACATTTATCGATAATATATTATTTACAGATGCATCTACAGATCAATTGATATCGCATGTAAACAAACTAACTATATACGCGAAGCAATATATTTTACAATCTTTTATATCAACAAACCATAGTTGTAATGTTGTCGGGTAGAACGGATGTTATTTATAAATTTAGAGCGATATAATTATATGTAATAGATACACGGACACTTACCGATAATGATCCGCGGCGTCCACTTTGACAGTAGCTTGAACGAAAAATGCGGCAATTATGAAAAGAATCATACTGATCAAATAACACCTACGCGCGAGGAGATTGTTGTATCTCGTGTGTGACCACACGGCTTTCTTCGAACGTTTAAATCCTCCTCTTCCAGCAAATATCGAATCTTCGTTGGAAGGGGAATTAAGGAGTGGCGCGTGTCGTCTACGTCATGAATCAAATTTGGTAGGTTCTTTCTACATAAAATATCGAAAAGGACAATGCCTCCGGAATCATTTAATTATGAACGCTTAAAAAGTACCAAAAAGTCAAGCAACCCGTGTTTTTATTTGGTAAAATTCTACGCGACGCTTATCGTATCATGCGCACGAATAAATAGACTTAAGTAAAGGTACTTGAAGTACCTTTATCATTTTAGCAATTCTAAAATAAGAGAAACCTGAATTGGGATATCGTGATCCATCTAGCAGTACTAATATTAGGAAGAACAAAAATTAAAACGTTAGTGTTCAATACTTATTTTTAATTATTTACACTTTTTCGATATTTCTTATATCATATTATCAACTGACACGAGAACTCGATTAGTTAATCAAGAGTAACAGTAAAGTAACAACAGAAAAGTTTTTATAAAAATTGTATTCAAAATTACTCAGATTGCAATTATTCTGAAAAATATAGAGAACTAATAAATACTTGTTCATCAATCTGAGTGTCGTTTAAACTGTTTTTCATTTTACAATGTAGCAGCATAGTATTGATCTATTGTGCATTCTCTGTGTATATAAAGTATGCAATACTGACTACCTTATGAATCATATTCGCTTATCTTGTAATACATTCTTCTACAGACAGTGTTTGTGGCAGTTTAACAACATAGTGAACAGTATAAACCGATCGCAATTGCTTGTTTAGCAGTTGTTTTGATATAATGTACCATCATCGATTGATGGGAAAGTTAATGGAACAGAAATATACACGCAGCATTATTTTATATAATTCCTTTTATTTGTTTATTCGTCACCACGTATTGCTCTGTACTTCGCCAATTCGTGTGGAAATACTCTGGTCAATTCTACTAACATGTTTGCTTTAAATTTCCTATAAGCATCAATTTTTCCTTTTACTTGTTCATTTTTAGTTAATGCTTTTTCTATGCAATCTTTCGTGTATAGTTGCGGGTTTCGCCCCTGATCTATATAACTGAAATAAAATATACATAATTAGATTTTTAATCTTTCTAGAATTTCTAGAATTCTAGAGGATCTAGAATTTCTAATTGAATTGATTTAATTGTATATACTTACTCGAAAACTTCCAATGGTACATGAACATCTTGAACTTGAGATTTAAGCTTGTCTATTTCTTGTAAACCGTTTACTAAAAGTTGACTAGAAAAAGAAAATGATATGACAATAATATATTATTTCTATTTAAATATGTCATATAATTTGTTTAATCTATGTACAGTCAATAAAGTAAAAAAAATGGCATGTTATGAATTCCTTCCACTGTCTCGTATTATAATACACGTTTCTAAAAAATTTTAAATTATCGTATTGTTTTCTTATATCTGACTGGATAAATAAATGGCTGTGCTTGTAATGGTTTGTTTAAACAGACACTGTGAGACTGCGAGACACTAGCGCGAAGTAGATACGGTTAATAGAACACCAAAAATTATTGCTCCCCGAAATAAAAGCACCAAAACGAATTTCAGTTAATGAATCGATAATTAGCAAAATAGTATTCTACAATTCTTATTCCAGAAACATTCAAAAAAAAACTAAGCCTGCATAACACGATAGAAGAAACAACTATTATATTTAACGTTTAATTTTAACTATGTTATTGAAATGTAGTAAACAAGCTCTTAAATGCAACATACGATACTTCGTATCATTCAGAAATAAATTAGAGTTAGTGTCATATATTTTGAGTAAAGTTAATTAAAAGACATGCGAAAAAGGTTATGTATACCGTGATTTGGTATAAAAATAAAAATTAAATGTATAACGTGATATGGGACAAAGGAAATATTTATATTCGAATTGCATACACGATAAATGTCATTCTGAAAAGGACAGTTTGACGCTGTACCAGCAATGTCTTTCATGCAGATGTAATAATTAAAAGTATTCAATAATATATAATACGTACATTTTCTGATTTAATACATTTTGTCCTTGAGGTTGAAAATCACTCACTATAATACGTATCTGCCTTACATTTTCGATAAATAACTCCAATTGTGTTTCTAAATTTTCTAGTGCAGACGCCATGTTTTATCATTCATGATGCGCAACGCTACAGCACTGTACTTCTTCCTTGCTTCGTGTACAGTGTACGCGCATACAGTACACCTACACACCCAGGAAGAGTCGTCAGATGAGGGGAGGGAGTGCGAATCGAGGGGGAAAAGTTACCCTCTCTCTATCAGTACCGGACACATGCACGAAAGTGACAATACAGAGATAGGCCAAGATGTCTCGCGCATTCGATTCCAACACAGTAACGTATCTACAGGACGAGTCTCGTAACGCGACGATCTCAAATAACTCTCTAAGTTATTTGTTGTACAAAAAAAATGTTCGAACATATGTTGCTAGGGGAACATACAGTGCTGCAATCTGATTTTTGTTACTTCGATTTTTTATGAAGGTATAAAGGTCACCTTCAGTTTTTTGAAATAGAATGCCCAATATTTTTGCTTGGACTCGGATGAAGCACAAAATTTTGCGTAAAAAAGTATAGACCTTCATATATCATAAATCTAATAGTTAACGAGATATTATCGAAATAATGTTCCAAAAATAATAGGACGATTTTATGTCCTATTACTTTTCTTCGTAAAATTAACGGTTTTCGAAGAAATCGAGAAGTGTCGGATCAAAATGTCCAAAATCCAAAAATTTGTTCTAAAATTTGTATAAACAGTAGCGATAAATGTTCATTTTCCACAATCAAATCATAACAATTTTTAAAAATTTTACAGGCTGACCAAGGTACCCTATTTCATCGCGAATTTGACTTTACTGATGTTAAAATCGCCGCGCGTGCGCGAGGAGACGTGGCCAATATCTCAGCACTGGACAAAGACTGGATGGTACTTACTTACACACCTGTGCACACTAGGGTGGACCTTAGCTATACTTGACGAAAATTATTTTGCAAAATTTTTTGGGTCCCACCCCCCAGAATTGTGACAAATGTTGAAAAAATGATCCGGAAAAAATTTGAGTCCGATTGGATCATGGGAAAAGGATGCGCAGCAAATTTGAAAATTTGTAATTTTTGAAATCTTGACGTAAATAAACGTTATGATATATCGTTGAATTTGTTTTTTTTTCTCTTTAAGAATCCATATATAGCATAAACAGTTGTTAATAGAGAAAACATCCATGACCTTGAAAACTTGAAAAAAAATTTTTTTGTCCACAATCCAATCGGCCTCAAATTTTTTCCAGATCATTTTCTCAACATTTGTCACAATTATGGGGGGTGAGACCAAAAAGAATAAGGTCCACCCTAGTGCACACTACTGCACACTTGCTATATTACCAGGAGGGTAGACAGTATTGTAGAAGGGGTAATGTATATGTGCACACTTGCGCGATGGAATAAACCAATCACATGGGAATGTTATTCCTAATTCCAAGCAAGCAGTCTCTTACTGCCAGTATGTTGTTAGATACCGATGATAAAAGGTTCTTGATCCTCGTATTAACGAATGGACTTGAATAATAACCTTTAGGGCTATACAGTATCCTAATTTTATTAATAATATGGCTCTGAATCACGTAGTTGTAGGCAAGTTTGTCTTCACTTTGAAAATCTTATCAATTGTTAGGTTACGACACAGATACAATATGATTATATAATTGTCTTAGGTGGTGGTACAAGTTTCATTGGAACTCATATAATAAAGTCATTATCTGCTAAAGGTGTTAAATGTACAACTGTTTCTCGAATGCCTGGTCCTAATCAAATGTCATGGGTAAGGTAAAATGTGCGACGCAATTGTACATTGAATGACTAATAGTACCAATACATGATATACAAAATCCATAGCATGACGTAGAATCTTATGGTTTACCTGAAAATACATCAGCTGTAATCAATGTTGCGGGTCAAAATGTACTTGATCCTATGCAACGGTGGTCAGAAGGGTTTAAGCAAAACGTTGTACACAGCCGGGTACAGACAACAAAATCTTTGGTTAACGCAACATTAAATAGTAAAGCAAATGTGTTCGTAAGCATTTCTGGAGTAGCTTACTATAAACCTAATGACAATATTGAATATACAGAAGACAGCAAGTGTGAAAAGTATGACTTTCTATCGGGTAAATTTTGTACATTACGTTTAACTCACGTAAACCATTCTATTGATTATACTAGTTTCACATAGTCATCTTATGTGTTAGACCTTTGCCATAAATGGGAAGCAGCCGCACAATTTCCAGCAGATAGTAGCATTAGACAAGTTACAATTAGATCTGGTGTTGTATTAGGAAGAGATGGTGGTATGATTAAACAGATCTATCTACCATTTTGTCTTGGTTTGGGTGGTCCAATCGGTAATGGAAATCAATATATGCCTTGGATACATGTAACAGATTTAGTTAATATATTTGTTCTTTCACTCGAGAATGAGAATGTACGTGGTATATTGAATGGAGTTGCCCCACAGGTGATTAACTTAAACCTAAGTGAAAGCAAACTTATGCAGATCAGCTTACTTTATAAACATTGTTGACAGATTGTGACAAACAAAGAATTCACAAAGGTATTTGCATCAACAATGTGGAGACCTGCAATTTTTCCAGTTCCAAGCATTGTTCTGAACATCATATTTAACAAAGAACGCGCAAAAGTTAGTAATAGAGGACATATGAAATTATTCGATGTTGCTTCAGAATGTGATACCAACTCCTTTTCAGATTATGCTCGAGGGACAAAAAGTTGTACCAAAACGTGTGAAAGAGTTAGGATTTCAATATCAGTATCCAGATATAAAATCTGCATGTGCAGAAATACTTGGTAAAAATAAATAACTTATTTCGAAGTAAATAGATTGTGATGTTAGTTTACTACAATTGAGATTGAATAGTTGTATATATATATATATTTATGAAATATAATTACATACTTCCAAATGTTTTCATACATACAAGCAGCATATGAACATTTTAAACGATTAAAAAGAAATCTTAGATATAATTCTAAATTGTGTATGAAAATATATATCGAGAAGACCTCTACCTTTCTCTCTGCATTCAGCTTATGTTACATTACTAACAGCATTTTATAATTTCTTAAATAACCCGACTCACAGAGTGGTACAAAAAGTAATTTATTTTTCTTCGAAGATTCTGAAGTTCGTTCCATGTAAAACCCTGCATGCTCAATGAAATTATTTTCCCATTCTTGCAAAGTATAAAAAGACCCATTTCAATGGAAATTCCAACATATTGGACATCGCTAAGTTTCATCGCAATGCACAAGCTTCGTCCTGTATTCAAACATAATTTGTCTATCCAAGTGTACTTTTTAATGACAGCGTTATTCTTATCCTTATCTAATAACAAATCTTGACATTCTCCAAATACATCCAGACAGAACATTATCTGTCCCAAAAATAAGATAATCCGATAAAACAAGTTTTTTCGTTAGGGGCAAACACATCTCAGTAAAAATAACTGCTGACACTAAAAAGGAACAATCGATATTTTCAAAGCTCTATATGATATTTTACAAATAATAGAGTAGACTGGAAAAAATATTCAATTGAAATTTTTTTATGCTCATGTATAATTTATAACTTACGACTGAACAACGACAATACGATAAATCCTGGTTTGCGAGAGACATGGATTTTTCGTTCATCTAAACTTATAATTCGAGGTTTTGTAAATATAATCATGTTGGAACGTTAAAATTTTTTACATTATTTATAATCGATTTGTAATTAGAAAGCTACATATCACAAAAATAAAATGAATTTCGATGGTTTCGCGGCTAGAGAAACTTTGAAACTGTTTCTCAATTGTTACTCGCAGGATATCGTTATCTCGAAGTAAAAATAAACACGCGTGGTCATAGCATAGCTCCACATAGCTCTTTTCATAGAACACGATACGGAAAAGATTAAAAGTTATACACGTGTTCATCTAGTCATCAGTAAAACGAACCCGGAAGAAGTAAAAACAAGAAAAAATAATTAGTGTACATGTATACACGTATTAAGATTTTCTGTACATCTAATTGTATGTACACAAAACGGAAAATGCTAAGAGTATAAACACATGCAACACATACATATACAACAACAAGGAATAGGAATCGAACATACAGTTGCAACATGGCGCGTGCTATAAGAACAGCTGTTATTGTTTACAGACGAACATTTTCTATAGAGTATACAAGTTGAGACTGATGAAATATTTTTGCGCGACAAGCGTCTCGTGCGCGTAAATTCCTTCGCAAAGGGTTAGTATAAAGTGAAATGTGTTTCGTGAGATATAAGAAAGCAGAAATTGCTACGATGACGAATGAGTTTGAACGGTAAAATAGTCCGTCTATACAGTGGTGGCAGTGGCAGCGGCATTGAAACTGTGGTGGAAATGATACTGTAGGTATTCGAGGAAAAGATGGTCTAAAGAAATTCTTAATGGAAGAATTAATCAAATTCGTGGATACGCTACCGATGATAATCATCGGACGACTACAAATTCATCATTTTTGGAGTATTTTCCACGAGAAGCGAGAAAATTAAGATACGCCTGTTATAGCGAGAGAAACTAACAGAGAAGTAAGTTGCCCTAAAAAATCTGAGCAACGATTATTTCTCAAAGATTTAACGTTCCCTTAATCGTCGTACGTAAAAATGCGAATAAAGTGTTCGAAGAAGTGAGAAATCGTACTCATAAATGTTCATGTAATTTCGATATAAATGTATACATGTCGAATATTCTGCTTCCGAAGTTTTTAAAGAGTCTAACAAGTTATACTTCTATGACGTTACTCATCGATCATTTAATTGTATTTTCGAAGTACTGGACTATTTTCTACAACTAAAAGATGACCAAATATCGTTCAGTATCGCAACGGGTCTCCAGTGATAATCATCGTATCTACTACTTTTACGAGGTTAGAATTGATCGACATAATTACATTTTTCTTATTTTCATTTCTATCTGTTGCTTGCGATTCGTATGCTAAAGCCTTATTTAATTCTTGCTTATTATGGTACCAAATGATAGTGAATGTGATTTGAATATTATGTTTACTATATTCTGTATTGTGATCAAAAATGCTATTACACAGTATACAAGCGATAATTTACGATAATTTTCACTTAGAAATTATTTTGTAACAAATCAATATTTTTATTGAATCAGATCATTCATATAAATTACTAGTTTATATGAATGCGAGAACCTGGAATGTTATTTATGACATATATTAGATTTGTTACTTTATTTTTGAAAAATTTTGACCTTACAATCCTCTCGCTGTCTCTCATTAATATAATGTTTAAATTTTGTTGTATAGGAATCACCATGAATGCCAGAACTCAATTGTTTGAATTAAGCATGGAGGGCAGACAAGTGGATGAAGCAGTAGCAAGTATTTTTCACAGTGTTCTTTTTCATCGAAGTCTTGGGAAATTCAAGTACAAACAAGAAGGCAGCTATTCAGTTGGCACAGTAGGATATCAAGACGTCGACTGTGACTTTATTGATTTTACTTATGTTTGTTGTTCCTCGGTACATCTGGATCAAACTTTGAAACGTGAAATATCAGGGTTTTCAGAAGCATTACGTTCCATCGATAGTCCAGGTTCTGGTCAAATATCCCTGGAATTCTTTCAAAAGAAGAAAAATCGTTGGCCATTTCAACCAGAATGCATACCGTGGGAAGTGTGGACTGTACGTTTGGAACTTATAAAATTAGCAACAGAGCATGAAAGGCAAATATGCAGGGAAAAAGTTGGTGATCTGTTAACTGACAAGATTCTTTACATAACAGAAGTAATGAACCGACACGACTATCTTCCTAAAATGCCGAATCAAGCTGAATTGGATCTGATATTTGATACATCATATCCAGACATACAGCCTTATTTGTTTAAATTATCCTTCACAACGTCTAGTCCGTCGAGTACAACCATGGGTAATACAATGAAAAAATTGATCAAAGAGACATTATCTATTTAGTTGTAACAGTTTGCAAAGACTCATTAGCGCAATGCGTCTACAACGCGAATCATAATACTTTAATTATTGAATATTAACAGTCAGTGTTTAATTAACTGAAGAATATTACTTTCTTCTCGTCGGATCAAGTCGATTCGTTTTACGTTTTCACATAAAACCGACTCGTATTCGTTTCTCTAATTCTGCCACGATTATTAGTCGAAGATTGAAGATTAGAATTTAGAGATTAGTAAATTAGAAGCACAGAGAATCGCGTAGTTCTCGTGCACGTTATAAGTACGCCATTTTCGACGTATGTCCGTGTCAGTTCTATGCTGACAATACACGTCAAAAAGAGAACTACAGAATAATACTTGAAATAATTACGATTGCTTGGATCTGAAAAGTTTGTAAAATTTCTATAATAGAAAAAGAAAGAATTCTATATTCGATTATTACGTATTTCTAGATATTCTTTTTGCTCTGCGTAGGCAATTTGTTAATTTAGCTTCTACTAATCGATTAAATTGTAAATGTTCTTCTATTTCTTTGGGAATTCAAACTTTTTCGTATTTTGATTGATTCGTATTTCTACCTTATCAACGTAACGTAATCTCAGAAATGGTTGTCCTTCTTACTTCTCGAAAAATTTTATTCCAATGATAGAAGAGTGTTATTTGTAAGTAAGTATAACAACGTATGTATACTGTTCGTTCGAAAAAGAAAAATTTGACGAGCAATCAATTTATTTTAGTGGACGAAATTTTGTGTTATACTATATTATGTTTGAACGATTATTGCATTATGTCGAATATTGTTGGTCCTTGAAAATGAAACTAGAATCTGCATATGCATGTAAGAAAGGCATAGCGTTTTATCGGGATTGTGACATATCGGTGGGAAGAAAAAAATTTAAACGAGAAGTTATCCACTGCGTAGATAGCCCAGTAATTAAATGGTTGTTGTTGATTACGAACAGTCGATAATTACAAATTTGGAACACGCGTATCATTTGCGATTAACAAATATAAATAAAGCAAAGAGAAGAGTTTTCCATCGTTAAATCGTAATACATCGTTTCGTATTCAACTTAATTATTAGATACTACAATATTTCGCGTGTTAAACAATGGAGTGAGCAATCAAGTAGCAATGGCAAGCGGCAATGTATGGTTTTGGGACAGTGTTGAGAGAAATTTGAAATCGTGGCATTCAAAACATTACGAATTACTCGCACGAAGACATTCAAAGCAGGAGTGTATATGGAGTTTTCGAAAGTTTCATGCCTTCGTATCAAATTTTTACATTAGAGAAGAAACCCGTTAGAATATAGTAAATAAACTGTATAATAACTTGTATTGAGTGAAAGCGGCGACGCTGTTTGTTCATTAATTCGACGCATACCTTAGTGACTTTGCGAGCTACGTAGCGAATGAAAGTAAGAGTAAACGAATCGAGAGAAAAAAACTAGAGACTCGAAGAGGAAAGATTTGTTTCCGCGGCAAGAGTTTTTGAACAAGTTTGACACAAGTGTATGAAGTGGTAATATGGAAGTTGTAAATATAGAGGAACATTTGAAAAATTTCGATCATAACGAAAGAAATTTCTACTTCGAGACCTGCTTTTTCCTTTTCGTCGGACTAGAATAATTGTCAAAATTAGAAACGAAACGTGCTTTCGTTTGTGTGTTTGCGTTCCCTATAACGTTTTTCTCAGCAATCTGTCTAATTGTTCGTTCGTACGCCTCTAAATTCGTCGTAACGTTCGTTTCGCGTCGTTTCGAATCGAACCGCGGTTGATTGTAAACGTGTAAGCTCTCAAGGCAAAGCGATTCACGCCAATAAATTGATCCTGAACCTGCACGCAATTGTATACCCTACGTTGAAAATACGTGGTCGTGCGTTATTGCGATTCACACAAGAAAAGCACAATTCCGTGGGTGGCGAAAACGTCCCGTGCATTGCCGACGTTATAATGGGAGTGCAACGGCGACGTTGGTCGTGTATCGGATGCCGGATGCACGCGTGCATCCGGGTGTGGGATAACGATGAAACGCGAGATGCTAATCGAATTCAAAGAAACAGACGCGTCTTTCTGCACGAGTTTGATATTTTTATACGGGCATCGATTTTCCGAATGTTACTGTGTGTAACGATATACCCATGCGCGTCGAGCGTCGTCTCGATTGTGTTCCAATATTTTCGGCGTATCGTTGCGTGTGTACTGTATACTGTATACTGTGCGGTGTGTACCGTTGAAATTCTGCGAACGCTCCAATTAATTGGTGAGATCCGGAAGTAACGAGACGCTTCCGTTGACGCGCGTTTCTCGAATTTGTTAAACAGCTCCGGTACTCGTGCACGCGTCCTACGAGATATATCGGGAATGTACGCGCGTAAATATTTATTCGTCCACGTTGGCGCAAAATGCTACAAGTGCATAGAATGGAATTGGAACTATAGAATAAGAGAAGCAATGCGTGCTCGAGGAGGAAAGTGTGCGGTGGGATAAACGGAAAATTTGGGGGTTGGGGGAGGGGAAGCGTGCAAAAGAACGTGAATGACTGGACATACACAGGTGCAATGAACAATATTTACGAAACCGATTGTAGGATAAATGAATACGATACACGGGCGCATGGAAGGAGATGTATGTAACTTAAGTTTCGATTCAACTAACTGTACATATGTTCAAATACGCATACATAAAGGCAGGTACACGAATAAGAAAAAACAAAAATAGTCGGTAACGGACACGCGTAGGTGACAAGGTATTATGTATACATCTAGATAGAGTAGCGACGAAAGTGTTGCTTAGCTGTACCATAAGGTAATGGAAATGCTTTACACTCGATGATTTATCATGAGAACCAGAAAGATAAAGGATTTAATAAATTACTGTATTTTACAAGTCTGATTTCTTTCTGAACAGAGCTACGCCGACGAAAAGCACGCCGTATGCCGGCGCGGCGGCGGGTTGACTATATAATAAGTACATAAGATCACTGAGGGGAGTAGGTACATGATTTCGAAAAGAAAGCTGCCCGGTACGAGAAGCCAAGTGAAAAGTATTCTAGACAGATGGTGTAATTCAAACGCCTGCGCGAAGGAACGGCGGCGGCTCGACCGGTTCGCTTCGCCAGCGATTTTCCATTCTCAGTCGTCGATGGAAAAGCCCGGCGACGGATGCGTTTCGTTTCGTGGTACCTGCGATACCGTGCGCACATTTATTTTTCCGCTTCTACATGTCTTGCACGCCTCTTCTTCATCTTCTTTGATCAAGCTCGAAGTAAACGAATCAATCGTTCCAGTGATCTCTTGACAATTTTTTCTGAAATGTATCCTCGGCAGATGATCGTGATCTTTGAGACGATCGACATCATCGTCCCTCGTTCTTTTCCTACATGAACCGAGAGACACCGAACGCCGGCGGATCAGTCAACAGGTGGCTCGAAATCAAGCATAGTGATCGTGCGCTGTGCGCGTGTAGTTTTCCGGAACGGGATGACGCGCGCGGACCAGAGGATGGATCTGTTGAAATCCGACAGCTAGAGTTGACGCGCTGTCGATGGAAAAAAGAGGCAGCGAACGAGTCGCGGGCACGGAGATTGGTGCTATTTTTGGAGTCTATTTTCAACTGGTTAGCCTCGAGACACAGCAGATTTTCCTATTTTTAAGATAGCTCGTCCGATTCGGCGGAACCGTATTGCCGGAAACGACTAGTTTCTAGGAAGAAAGGGGATAGTATCGGTGGGATGCGCGAGATCCGTCGAGCGACTGTCGCGTGCCAGTTGCCGCGCGTTTCCCGGATCATCGTTTCGGGATTTGCGCTCGTATTTGCTTTTGCCAGATCATCACCGGTCCAGGTGAACGTTCGAAGTAAATCTCGAGCTTGAACAAAACGCTAGAGAAAGAGGACGATGAACGCGATGGCAAGTCTACACGAGGAGGGAAATTGGACCGGCAACTCGAGTCATTCGAACGGCGAGAACGACGTGATCTCGAACACTATGGTGCAAATCGTCTTCTCTATATTTTACGGGGGTATCTTCATGTTGGGCGTGTTCGGTAATGTTCTGGTGTGTTACGTGGTGATACGGAATCGTCAGATGCAGACCGTGACGAACCTGTTCATCACGAATTTGGCGCTGAGCGACGTGCTGCTCTGCGTGCTCGCGGTACCATTCACACCTCTGTACACGTTCCTCGGCGGCTGGATATTCGGTCGAACTCTCTGCCACTTGGTCCCGTACGCACAAGGTGTCAGCGTGTACACGAGCACGCTGACCCTGACGAGCATCGCGATCGACAGGTTCATGGTGATCATATACCCGTTTCATCCCCGCATGAAAATCGAGGTTTGCTTGGCTGTGATCTTCGGTATCTGGGTGGTAGCTCTGCTGGTCACTCTGCCCTACGGAATCTACATGCGTCTGGACGAGTCGCAGGCCTATTGCGAAGAGCGTTGGCCGAGCGAACGGTTCCGCAAAATTTTCAGCTCCGTCACCTCGATGCTCCAGTTCGCGGTGCCCTTCTTCGTGATCGCCTTCTGCTATACGCGCGTCTCATTCAAGCTGAAGGACCGAGCCAAGTCGAAGCCCGGCACCAAGTCCCACAAAAGGGAGGAGGCCGACAGGGAGCGGAAGAAACGGACGAACCGAATGCTGATAGCCATGGTCACGATATTCGGTATCTCCTGGCTGCCGCTCAACACCGTCAACATCGTCGACGACTTCTATCCGCCGACCAACGCCTGGACCTACTACAGACTCTGCTTTTTCATGACCCACTGTCTCGCCATGAGCAGCACCTGCTACAACCCGTTCCTTTACGCTTGGCTCAACGATAACTTTCGCAAAGAGTTTAAGCAAGTACGAACTTATCGTCGGACCACCGGCTGCACCCTCTTTCCACTTCGACACAATCTTTCGCTCGTTCCCATCGACATTTTCTTCGGCTCGCATCCTCTTCTCTTTTTTCCAAACTCCGCATCCCGCTCGAAGGAACTATAGTCAACCATAAGTCGTAAAAGGGATCGAGCGGCAAACATGCAAACGATGAACACCAGAAACATATACTTATACACAGACACGCACATGTATACATTTTCTGACTTTCCTGTAACGAAATTCGTATCGTTGCGCGTCTAAAGGGAGTAAAGTCTTTCAGGGTACGTTTCGCTTGTCTGAACTTTACTCACGATGTTTCTTTTTTGCTCGATCAGACGCAGTCTTTAGGGAATTTCCGTTCTCTAAGCTTCATTTGCTTGTAGCTTTCATGTAAGACGGTTAACTGTCGTCGCCGGAAAAGATCCCTTGATATCAAAGTGATTATTAATTAGATCAGAGCCAGAGTCAACGTTCGTCAGTGATCGCTCTTTTGACCCTTGGAGATCCTACAAATCATTATTGAATTCATTTTACGCAAGTAATTACGATAAACATTATTTTTAAAGACGGCGAAGAACTGTGTCACCCGCATGTGGCCGACGTGTGGACAGTTGACGCATAAATAAATCCGAGACGCAGAGATACTTGTATGCATAATTTCGCAGGGGCGTAGACGTTAAACGATCGAATTTCGCTGACGAATGCAACGTGAGTTTCAACATTCATCTTTCTGCATTGTTTTTAAGGTGCTTCCATTTTTCGCGAGAACTACGATCGAACACCAAGCTCCAAAAAGTGTCGAGGGATTCGGAATCGATAAAGCATGCAACGGCAGCAACACCCTCCAGGAATCGTTGCTCCCGAGTCAAACTCAAAGCCGAGTACCGAATCAGGAGGGTTGCGAATTAATTGTTCTCGAGGCAACCATTACCAACGTGTCCGCAGAGCTCGGGGAAGAAGCTCTGTGACACCGCGCTGAACTTAGGCAATGCCATATCGAGGTAAGCGATACTTTTTCCCCTTTTTGACCTTCTCTTTGAGTATCGCACAGTGGGGTCCCAGCCCCGAAAACCTGACAGAAACTCGAAATATGAAAATTCAAGAATTCATGATTATCCGCGTCAGTAAATTATAGTTAAGAATATGCTCTTGCAGAATCAGTAAAAAAATTACGATGTTGAAAGGCTATGTTCGGTGCCATTTGAGTTCAAAATGGGCCGTTGCTATTAAGTTTATGGAGTGAAAAATAGATGTTCTAATAAGCATATTTTTTTATAATTACACGACAATACGCATCAATCAAATTAATACGGCTTGTTCATCTAGTGGTAAGTGGAGGGTTACATATCGTAGTATTTAGAAAATATTGTAATATGAATATATATTAGTTGCAGTGAACTTTTTCGTTACCTAGAAAAAATAATGAAAATTTGTATGCATTCCCAAGGTTTCATTTATGTTTCCGGTACGCCCCAGACAATTCTTTTTAAATGTCGAGAATTTATCTAACTTTAATGCTAAAAACGAGAGAGTTGCAACTTTTTTACACTTTTGAAGAAATTCCATTTTTTCATCGCGATGCAGCGTGTTTCCCGATAAAAATGAATATTTATATTAATATTTACTTATTAAAAAGTTTCGCGATCTACATATTTAGTATTAAAATGATAAATTACATCATTTCAACATAATTCGACATCATTTTCCAGCTCTTCTGTGGAAGCACTCTATTATTACGATTTTTCAAGAGTTTTTCAGAGAATCTGAGGAAAAAATGTTTCGAACAAAAGTTGAAGTATTTAAACATCTACAAATTTCTACAGGGTGTTTGCGAAATCGTGGTACAACCGGACAGAGGGTTATTCTACATGCAAAAATAAATCGAGAAAAGGAATAACATTATTTCATTTGGCAGCTAGTTTTCGAGAAAATCGAGTTTGAAAATACAGCGAATACACGTGCTATTGCATAGGAATCGTCTGACGCGTCTGACCATGATCAACCAATTCTACTTTGTGCATATATTAAAGCAGACAAACCTGGCGGAACTTTAAACTCGATTTTCTCGAAAACGAGCTGCCAAACGAAAAAATGTTATTCCTTTTTTTCGACTTATTTGTGCATGTAGAATCACCCGGTTGTACTATCATTTCGCAAACACCCTGTATATATAAGATTTCGAAAAAAAATTGGTTGCAACAGAAAACAAAGATCATTTTGATTGTTTAAATATTAAAATGCATTTTTGATTTCATAATATTATAGTTTACGTTAAGACGAATTCAATGACCTACTGATTGTGCCCATAAATAACGAAAAAATAGTTTTTTTCGGACTTTTCTGGTCAAATGCCCCACTTCATCTCCAATGAATATTTTCAGTAGGCGACGTAACAGAATTTTAATAATAAATTTAACCAGAGTGATTATAAGAATGTGTGATTATAGTCGCCTTCAGGAAAGGTTAATTTTAGAATTCATTAACTCTTCGACAGCAGAGCCCGAGGCTATTTTATCCCAGACTATTAGAATCGTTCTTGACAATTAAATGAACTGAGTAGCTACCACATTAGACATAACAAACAGCTAATATAAGTCTACGCGATGTACCTCGAGATTGAAAAAATATCGATAAATAATGTTGTAGATGGACTTGAACATTGTCAATTGTATAGTTGTAAAATTGTTCCACCAAATGTTAAATTTAAAGGGAAAGGGCAATGGGTTAATTGTGCGAGCTACATTTCACTCGATCCACCCCTCAATTTGTGATTCTACTCCTCCATTTACTTCCTCGCTTCTACAGTTTCAGTTTCGTTTATTTTTCGTGCGCATGCCAGCAAATTGACCGGAAGAGTAATGAAAATCGGGGCTATGTCTGCGGTCCATTTTTCCGTTGAAAGCTTGTTCTTATCGATTCGAGTAAACTATAAGGGTGTCCCTTCTCGAAACCGATTACGTTATCTGTTAGCTGTCGGTCGATGGGGTTTCGATGAAAGGTATATTGGCAACACAGAGATTGCGTCGCCGCTAACAAATTGCGGATCCACTTTAGTTTCAAGCGCAACACGTCGTCAAGGTAATAAATCTTTCCGATAAACATTTCGAAAACTAGGCGGCTTATGAACGAGTGTATATATGAACAAGTTATGAACGAGTGTATATATATGAACAAGTTATGAACAAGTTGAAACACTCTCTCAAGATCCAGATCCCAGAGCAAATATAAATTGTTACAACTAACGACTCCCATTGAGAAAAGAAATATATATAGCTTCACGTTGCATGAAAAAGTTCAATAAACCAGTCCGAGTGAACCGAACTTTGTTAGAATCTCTCAAATTCCTAGAAGTTTAAAAAGTATACTTACGGCTATATACGGATATATCCGCCATGATGAATCCTTAACTTCGCAATTCCAATTTAATTAATTCTGTTGCGGTCCGTAATTAAAGTACAGATTCTAGATAATATTTTCTTCTTCTGAGAAATACAATTTAGTACAGTAATTACATAATATCAATTACGCAATACATCCGCTTAGACTTAACATAATACAATATATCTAATTTTTAGTCGTCAAGTTTTTTTAACTAAATAATATTGTTTTTCTTGTACTCTTGTAATGTTATTCCTGTACTCTTCTTGACGATCGTAAGATAATACACAATCGTGATAGCTTTCAAGGAAGATCTTTGGAGATGAAAGGGGAAGGAGACGTATGTATTTCATGTCTTTGCCCAACTGTTAAAGAAAACTGTGACTGTTCTCTAGATATCTTTAAACATATGTATTTCCGTATATACTAGAGCGAACAGATGCCAAAATGAACGAGGTTCTAGAAACAGTTAGGTTTAGCACTCCCCACAGTTTATATTTGTTTTAACAACAAGAATTACGGTATCCGACAAGCATGACGCCATTAAAACTGCCTCAAGCAGTGCTGGACTAAGTGAATAGAATAACAGTTGTCCCAAAGACGGAGGATCGAATTAAAATTTTATTATTGTTAAAGCATCGCGATCGATTGTTCTCCATATCGTGCACACTCTTCCTTCATCCGTTCCGTTGCACGTATACACGTGTAATAATACATGCACGTATGTATATCTACATTATTGTTGAGTTGCCAAGCTGCTTTCACCGACACCGTTCCACGTCCATTATCATGCACTATCGTACGCTATCCGCTATCGTTCTTTATCGTCGTTCGTACTTTACCTTTGTGCCTTTAGTTCCGCGATCCTGCCCTGAAACTGCGTCCACCTTTCAGCCGTTTCCAATACCGACAGTATTTGGTGCCAGTTGGAAATAATTAATTTCTAACAAAGGCGACCGTTGCTGTACATATGCATTATCGAGAGAATGTTCACGCATATTTATTCATTAAAAAATTGCAACACAAGAAACATTATTCTACCATGCGATAGGAACATCGGTTTTTTTTTACTGTCATTATTGGATAACTATGTGTACAAACGTTGATGGTATTTCGTATCTGGCGTGTTACAGAAACGACTATGTTTATCAGAAAGAAGCGAGGCTGTTGTGCTAACAGCTCTTTTATTGGGAAACATTGCAACTACTTGCTCAGAAATATTAATCGAGTAATACCTGCTGCGACTGGTACAATTCATCAACGATCCAAACGACGGACCATCGATCGATCGGCAACGCGTAATTTCTTTTATCGCTTTCACGAAGACAGAACATTCACTGTTCTATGGAAGAAAAAGCACGATATAAAAATCGCTCGAAAAATCGATGTACCATGTACGTGTAATGACAACCACGCAGGAGGATCCTCGAGGGCGACCGCTTCTCCCCTTCTGGCCAGCTCCGATTTCAATTCTACAAGTACTGCTCATTATCCTAGCAAACGATTGCGGTAATCCGAGTCTACCTCGCGAAGAACGAGGCGCTCGCTGGGAGACAAATGGGCCAACGGGAAGAGAGAATGGGATACTGGCTGGAGCAGAAATAAACCATAATTAGTTCAGTTCCAAGAAGGAGTCGAAAGAATTATCTATTCAGGTTCTCTCCTATTTCCTTGTCCAAGACACATTCGCTCCGCGAAAAGAGAAAAAATGGTCGAGTCTAAAAACATTTCTGTATTTTTATTAACATTTTTACACATTTTAATAGTTACATCGCGGCCCGAAGTTCGCGTTTCTTTTATACAAAGGTAAATACAATATGTAAACAGCAATGAATACGGCCCTGGAGTTAATCGTGTGCGACGTACTCTCTTCGAAATATTTTCATTTGGCAAACAATAACTCTTTTTCTCGTGTTCACTTCCATCCTGGTGCCCGGGTGTGTGTACACACGCGTAACACATGAACGCCTCTATATACTTTCTCTGTACCGGATACCCATACACTATTGTCATCGTGATTAAATGATCTCGAGATATGTAGTATCCGATACAACGATCGTCCGTTTTTTTTTACGCGTAGAATTTTAGCCACTTTCCTGAAACTGAGGTCACGTTCGGGTCGATCGCACGTTGTACGCGCACATTTCTCGCATCGTCTATTTTCTTTGCTGTCGTCGCCTAGCCTCCTGTTATCCAGCTACGAGCGGTAGGTTAATGCCAAAGGGAGTAGTCTTGAATAGATACGTAACCATTACCCGCGAAAAACAGAATCAATGATCATATTTGAACGAAGCGGTTAACGATCACGTTCATTGTGTAAACAATGTGAAGCGTGAAGGAAAATTTGATTAGTTAAATTTATTCCCTAGAACGGCTCTATAATATATCTCAAATGTATTGTGCGCATACAATCCATAATCTCTCTGGCATTAACATTGCGTATTTCTTGAGGTGTTCCGAAATACAAACGATCTTTGTTCTTCTCTCTCCCATCTCTGTGTGTTCCTTTGATCAACGTGAAAATTATTGAAACGTTTATTGGCAGAAATATACAGACGAGTTTCATCTGAGCCACAATTTTAATCGTAGAGCATCCACACCGTTTAAGTAATACCGAAATAATCGTTTGTCACGTACAAAGCCTAAATTCTCGTATAAACGTAGCGCCGGACTGTTAGTGATCTCCGTTTCCAAAACCACCTCGTCCGCATTGTCTTCCATCATCGCTTGTATCGCCCTCCTTACCAGATTCGATCCGACTTTCCGTTTCCGATATTTCACATCGACGGCTAACATTGCAATGTATCCACGTTTTATCACCTTCCTGTGAATATCCAGCTTGCAGACAATGGCACCGATGCACTTGTCACCATCCATCGCCTTGACGAACAAAAAGCAAGAGTTTTTCTGTAAATTCTATACCTGCAAGACAAAGGCATCCAACGAAAACTGGCTAAAAAGTTCTTACACTTTCTTGTTGCAGTTTATTGTCGCGTCTGAAATGTTGGTTTTTCGTTTTTACATTCTACACATACGATCATGAATAAATGGAAATGTGAAACGGAACGATTTGTCTTTGATTCCGACTTGAAAGATCAAGCTTACTAATATTTTTAATATACGTGCAGATATACGTACCAGAAAACATAATTTTGGCCAATTATGAATGAAGTATCTATATGTGTAAATGGAGTATGGTTCGCTCAGATCTTTTTGTATCAAGTGCATAATGTCGGGCATCTGTAGTTCGCTCGTGTAACTAACATATTGGATGTTACTATCATCAGTTTCCGAAGACAATGTTTTCGCTTCGTCTAGATACATGCAACAAGAATGAAATATAAAAAATTTGGTAGGAATACGATTTGTATTGTATCAATAATTAAATATCGATCGTGTAACTGTAGAAACACCAGGAGTTTTGTAATGCAATTACTTTCGACCTAGTTACTTAACATTCAATAATGATTACACAGTCGATATAATTATGTTGTATAAACGTCTCCTGTGAAGATAATAACATTTAGATATGGATTTGTCATACCATGCTCGTTGAAATGACCTTGCCGAGGCATTCCATTTGTACGTGGTTCTTCATACGTATCGCTAGTTGCCAAACTCAATCGGGACTTAATATCTAAATTCATGATATCCGTGACAGAATTTTCCAATTCCTCTTCGACGTTACTTGGTTCAGCTTCCGATTCGATAGTATCTGTAACGTTGTTCAGCTGTACGCTTTCCATTTTTCTCAATTTTCCTAGATTTCCGTTGTCCGAATTCCACTTCAGTATGACTCGATAGTATTAATTTTAGTTTTCTATGCAAAACACCGATGTGCCATCAGAGTTTGTCGTTACGGCACACACTTTTCAATCGAATTTTCATAATTACGGTAAACTGATTCACCTATTGATACTATTTCTACTTTAAAATCCGGATATCCGACATAAACCGTTCAACAACGGGCACCATATTGAATTTTCTGTGATAACAGCTACCAGCGAAGCATAAACAATGATTTTACAAGAAGCAACTGCACTTTACCAAATACGTATGTTTCTTTCACGAAATATGAAAATGCGCAATGTATACTGGTAAAAGCGGTCGATCTAATAGGCTAGTAGCTTAGTAGTGTTGCTGTAGATGTCGTCACAGATCTTTTCAACAAAATTTAACATGGGTAGGTGCACTGGGTGTACTCAATACATTATGACACAGACAAGATACGGACGAGGTATAAGAGTAGACCAATTACCCAATGTATTTTTCTGTTTCACGTTCGGGGGGCTCTGGAGCCCCCTTACCATTCCGTGTCACATCCTACCTTATCGATCAAAACTAATATTGTGGAACTTATATTCTACAACGGCGCTGTTACTGATAGAATTTGATATCTCTCATGTCGGGGATTCTATAAATGATGTATGCAACAAAAGATTGTTGTGTTCTTTCACGCCTGTCACGTGACGTTTCTACGTGGGGAAAGCTTATATTCAAGTAAATCATATTCATATTTATGTATAGCGAACATCAAGAAGTCAAATTCATACACATGAGGAATTCATACTAAAAACATTATTATGTACTTTCGCGAAAGTCTTTTCTTTTGCGAAAATGTTTTCCGCTGCAGAGATTATTAACAAAATACACAGACCAATCAAAACACGGCTACATAGACTGATTCTGGCTCGGCCATGTTCGTAGCCGTGCTCTGATTGGCCCGCGTTTTTCGTTAATAACTCAAAGGGGCGGAGAATATTTTCACACAGGAAAAATTCTAATTTCAAATACCCTCAGGAATCATCCCTTTCAAGGAAGTACAGTTTGATGCCTAGATAAAAGTGTTTACATTCTCATTCTAAAACAATGTCTTCGGCCAATAGCGAATTTTTTTCTGTACACTTTTTCCAAAAAAGGGCTCGTACACTACCTCGTAATAATACAGCGAATATTTTAACACAAAGAGCATTTGGAAAAAGTGTACAGAAAAAAATTTCTTCTGTGAAAACGTACACTATTATTGTTTATAAAGTTTCAAGAGACAAATTGCAAAAAAGATCACTGTACGATACCCCGTAATAATTCAGAGAATATTTCAACACAAAGAACATAACAAAATATTGCTTCTTCGCTAAATGCATCTGTAGTAGGCCCATCGAAAAAACAAGCTGTTTTGTATTCTCTGTCTTTGTCTCTCCTGCGAGAAACACATCTGTCTCTCTATCTTTGTTTCTTAGTTCACCTTTACGCCGATGGTGGTATATGTTCGCTCCCGCTCACAAGTTTCCTCACAACACCGGAAGTGTGCACAAGCCATACTAGCATTTTGTAGTTTCAAGTTTCTTTTGGACCGTAGGCACGATGGGTAAGGCGTTCAGTTTTATAAGTTTATCTTTTTATCGTTTTCAATCTGTGTTTTCTCTTTAGAAATTATTAATTTTCATCTATCGATAGTGTATAGATATATCTACTTGTATTATTGATATATATATTATTTGGATAATAACAACGTAACAACTTTAAAATTTATTTATTATCCGCTTCGACCAGCACTTTGTCACTTACCTTTGCACTCGGCAACGTGTGTATGTTATTTTTTTTCAAGTCCGATGATTTTTGTTATGTATCGTGTCTTATAATTCTATGGAAAACAAATACAAAGAAATTGATCGTTTATAGGTATTTCTCGTGATCACTGGCATAAAAGGCGAGCGACCGGTGGCAAGAGGAAACCTCTCAGAAAGAAGAGGAAGTTCGAGTTAGGACGTCCAGCTGCCAATACTAAACTTGGAGCTCAACGTATACATACGGTATGATAAAAGAATATCTTATAAGATAATCTCTCGTTTTTTTAAGTAACACACTCTATTAATAGAATATGAATGATGAATACCTTACCTCCTCTGAAAGCTATGAAGACTTTTAATCTCACAGCGTACTGAATGCAATGAAGAAGTTAATAGAACTTATTTGGTTTTAAATCAATTTAATAGTTCATAGATGCTTTTTTCTTTTTCAAACTAGGTACGTACACGAGGTGGAAACAAAAAATACAGAGCACTTCGTCTGGACACAGGAAACTTTTCTTGGGGTTCGGAATGCTCTACAAGAAAGACCAGAATCATCGATGTTGTTTACAATGCATCGAACAATGAATTAGTGCGAACTAAGACTCTAGTGAAGAACGCTATTGTCACCATAGATGCGACCCCTTTCAGACAGTGGTATGAGAGCCATTATGTCTTACCCCTTGGCCGTAAGAGAGGTGCTAAATTGGTAGGTAAATCTTTTTCTTTCTAAATTTCTTCGAAACTAGAATGTGTTAACAAAAACAATGCAAATATGTGCAGACTGAAGCTGAAGAAGAAGTATTAAATAAGAAACGATCAAAGAAAGCCGAAGCTAAATACAAGGCGAGACAGAGGGTAGCCAAAGTAGAACCTGCTTTAGAAGAGCAATTTGCAACAGGACGTGTACTTGGTAAGAAACATCTTCTATTTGGTAAATTGTATATTACCGATGTTAGAGTCTGTATAACATGTGTTGCTACTTATTAAATCCTAGTAACATCTCTTATAACATTTTTATTTAATATTATTTTCTTATTGTACAATGTCTTTTTTAAATGCACTTTTTGATGAATGAAAATAATTTGTTTCAAATTGATTTTTCAGCTTGTATAGCAAGTCGACCTGGACAGTGCGGCCGTGCTGACGGCTACATGCTCGAAGGAAAAGAACTGGAGTTTTACATGAGAAAAATTAAGAGCAAAAAAGCCAAATAATCATGTAACACGTGGGAAGAAAATAAATAAATCCGTATAAAACAAAACTGAACTATACATATGAAATCAATAATGAGCAGTAACACCAAGATTTTATGCATATTTTCGAATTCTTGTATGGGTAATCGAGTTAAAGTAAGTTTACACCATGTTCGTATAATACATACGCCAATCAGAGTAGAAAGTAATATATATTTATTTATTGCTCGTTACTTATTCATTTACTCCATATTCAGTATACCTTAGAATACTTCGCTTTCGTACAGTTATATGGATATTAACGATTTTGTGTATATACACAGAATAACGTGTATAAGTGGAGTCTTTTTCATTTTTCAATGGGTCTTCAAATTCAAATCTTATTTGTTTCCACAATTGCCCTAACAACACAAATGAAAATATAAATTTTCTTTACAGGGTCATTCTTTTCATTTTTGAAGCTGAACAGTGCATTTATTTGTTTTCACCGACTTCAACCGAACTGAGTTAAGCACAAATAGAATCCGAAACAAGAAGGGACATAAAGCGTTGTACTTGAATAATCCCTAGTAATATTTTGATATAATATTAATCAATCAACTACGCATATTGCAAAAGTATCATTGTATTCACATAAATCGTAAACCAATGTACTGGCAAAGTTTTCCTGATGTGTAATACACTCCGAAGCCATGTAGTATTCTACTCATTTGCTCGATCTCTTTCTATGTTAGTAATCACCCAGCTTGATCTGATAATTTATGTAGAGCCAATTTCTGAAACCATAATTGTTTCTTATTTGATTATAACACGTCGGCGAAACTTCAGAAGTAACGCAATAAGGGGGTATCCTGACTTTTCGGTTGATTTTACGATCTTATTCTAGGCGAGGAAAGAAGTTACAATGTTGAAGCTTTAAACATAATTATAATCAGTTCGAAACTATTAACTAAAATTTTAAAATGTTTACAACATTCAAAATTATTATAATCTGTAACATATAACGCCTTATTGATTTATTTAAAGGCTAATAATATTATTAGCCTTTGCTAAGTAGCAGAATATTCTGCTACTTAGCTTAGAGTACTATGATTATAAGTTTTCAAAATTATTTAGAAAGCGACAATCGGTTAATTAAATAAAAATATGTTTTTCTGTTGTTCGTGTAACTTGTAGATACCGAAACAGATGGAAATTTCGAAAATATTGGCATAGGTATTTTAACTATGTAGTATAAAAATCAAAGCAATCGGTCCACCACTAGCTCTGAAGATTCATTCAATTTCGAAAAATAGTGTACAAATTCCGAAGTAGAAAGATTGAAGGAAATGTAAATTTTTATACCCCAAAAGTCGGAATATCTCCTCAAACCTTAATGTGTAAACGAATTGACACGCTATACTGTGTTTGTAAACTCCTTTGTCATGTGATTATTGGAATGATAACTTAAAAAGTATGAAGGGTCCAAAAGCATATCCAATGTAAGTTGAACGTTGCAATTTTCTTCAATACACATAACATTATACACTTTTAACATTAACTAAACATAAACGAAACGAAGGCAGTCACTCATGTCATTAGCGCATGTAGACTCGATGAATAAATATTCTTTATTTTGTTTTTTGTCGATTGCATTTTTTACATTATAAAAAGTGTTGTACAAAGTACTGTTTTGTGTCACGTGTAAACACAAAATGCGAAGGCGATGGAAATGGAATAATAGTGTATTAGGGTAGTACGAAAAAATTTGAGGAAAGAGTTTATGATTGAAAATTGTGAATTCGTTTTCAAGAACTTACACGGATGCGCTCTAGGCCCTCCATATATTTGACGTCACATTTTGAGTATTTATCATAAGACGTGGCATCACCTGCTGCTGATTTGCATTCGCAGCAGAACTAGTGACGATAGTAGTAAACGATGGTTTTTGAGCGCATGTTCTCATATGTGTTGGCCAATGCGATTGTTGACAAGGATAGTTACAATACGCCGTATTCCAACAACAATAAAACAATGCTTCACGACCACACATTATACACCATTGTTTACGTTTAATTTCTTCTATGCAACGCAATTTCTCTTCTTCAGCTTCTCTATGAGTCTCTTCGATAGCTCGTAGTCTCTCTGCTTCTAAACTTGCCTTCATTTCCCTTAATATTCGGTCTATAATAGAAAATGTTTTATTATATTCAAACATAAAAAGCAAAATATCTGGTTGGCAAGAAAGTAATTTCGGTATTTTAAGGTGAAATAGAGCCCAATTATTTAATTCGAGCAATGAACTTTAATGAATAAGTTATTTTCCCTTTTGTTCGATGATCTTTTGCAAAAAAGAATAAATAAGAAAATATTTGATTGATTAAAGTTCATCGTTTGAATTAAGAAATTCGATTTTATTTCACCTTAAAATACCGAAATTACTTTTTTGCCAACTCAATGTAATAGGCGTCCGATAAAATAAATAGCTGTTAGATATGCTCTTTACACACATACAGTGTGTCCAGTTTAAGTATATGAACACTTAAATATCTCGAAAAATGTGAAAGATACAAAAAAATGCTTTAGATAAAAGTTGTAGAATATCACAGGACATATATCATGCTGGTAGTCGCATGACCTTGAAATGATTCTGACAGCCCTGTGATCATTAGGTTTAACTTTTTAGACAAAACTCTATATTTTTTTTATTACATATTCTCATAACTGGCATCAAAATGTTTTCAAAAAACTAGGTAAACGTGTCTTTAGCTTAAACCATTCCCGAGATATTAAACGACAAAGTTGCCGTGCCGCCGGCATTAGCGTTATCCGATGTACACCGCGAGGAGGTTGCTCGGTCGGACTTTGTACATCATAATGGTACTAAAAGGAGCAGATTTTATGTGTATTTAATGAAATGGAATGTAATGTACGAAACACAGCCCAGCATGATGATCCAAAAATGAGTGGGACTCAGGTAAATGCCATTCTTGATCCTCCGGCTTCCCCTTCGATATGTTTACCGTCGGAAAGTATATACATTTCTGTATTCTTTTCAAGAATTCGTTTTCGGAATTTTGGAGCATTGTTGTTGGCATTATTCCGCATGCGTCTATGATCCTTGCACGTAATTCGTTTACGTTGTCAACAGGCGTGTTATAAACTTCTTGCTTCAAGTAGCCCCAAAGAAAAAAGTCTACGCAGAAACACTTTATAATTTTGGGGACCACGTTATTGCTGTTCCTTCAGCAATATCATTCGCTAGACTGACAGCTGACAATTTCAATTCTTAGAACCAATGTTGTTCATAAAGTCAATTCTCAGTCCAACCGAGCAACCTCCTCGCAGAATACTTTGAACAGCGCTACGGCTGGCGACATTGCAACAATATCGTTTCATATAAAGACACATGTAGGTAGTGCTTTAAGGACGTTCCGATCCCAGTTATGAGAATATGTAACAAAAAATATAGAGTCCAATTAAAAACTTAAGAAAGTAGACTCGTTTTTCCAGGTTTGCAAGGGTGTGGGATGCGCCTTCTAATTTCTTGATAATGCAAAGATTGGGTTTTTTTAGTAGTCAAAAGCGCTAGATAAAAGATCAATCTAGGCCGCGATCGTCTTCAAAAGTTCTATTTTTACGTTTACGAGGCGTAATTTGCATTATTCGGAAGCATTTAGTTATTTTCATAAAGCTACGACAACTACATGCTACCGAATAATGCAAATTATGCCTCGTAAACGTAAAAATAGGACTTTTGAGGGCGACCGCGGCCTAAATTGATCTTTTATCTAGCGCTTTTGATTACTCAAAAATCCCATCTTTACATTATCGAGAAATGAGATATTATGACGTATTAATAAAATGTTTTAAATGAAAATCGTATGATATAGAGAAGACTACAAAATTACAATAATATTTTCTTATGTAGAAAAAGAAATAATATTATAATACTTAATACTTTATTACGTAGAATGCAGTTTCATTAAAAAAAAAAAACAAAATTCAGTCTAAAATCTCTAAAGATCCACATCTGTGGAAAAAAAGATTACTGTTATGTTATAGCCTTCTGACCATCAAAAAGAAAGTATGAGCAAATAATGAAGATGATTCAGGTGATCCGACTTAATGACTCATCCTATTATATGGTGAAAAGCAAGTAGACGAGTTGTAAAGAACAAATCACTTTAGAAAAAGAAGGGCTTTCGAATATACCAGTTCATCATCAGTAACAAGAGGACTTCAAACTGTTTTATGTATATCAGTACTGATTGAAACAGTTATGAAGAACCGAAATAATTTTATAACTGTTATGAGGACATCGGTTACGGTTCTTGAGGTCCGATATTATTTCGGTTGTGTATATTATATATTGTGTTATATATTTCGGTCTTCGTAACTGCTTCGACGACCGCAACCAATAGTATAATTGTTTTCAATGTCCGAATCTGTGCCCATGTCTTCTCTAGGATACTTAGTACAGTCATGTATCGAGCGATTTGTATATTACAGGGAAGACTATACATGACATACCGGTATTGTGCTTCAGTTCAGCTAATTGTTGTTGATGTTGCCATCTCATACGTTCTATTTGTAATCTTAGAAAATGAACAGTTGCCTGATGGTTTTCAGACGTTGCATTCTCACTATTTTGATTTCCTCGAGCTGCTTCTTTATACGCTTCTTCCATTAACTGTGCCATTTTTCTGGCCAAATCTTGAGCACCGTGATACAAGCGAGCACTTATTGGCCCAGCTTCCGGAGGAAGCATTTGATATTCGGTACAATTTTCTGTCTGATGAGTAGGAATATAAACTAAAGAATCCATCGAATTCGATAATAAACTAGTTGACGAGTGTGGAATAAGCTGCGGACAAGTACGAGTCTTGCTAGGAAGTGATTTTCGGGCTTTGCTCTCTTTCTTTTGATGCGGAACTGGCACCGGGTCTGTGTGCCTATGCTGAATCGTTGAAACATTGTCGATTTTTTCTTTCTCAGACACCGACGAATTACCAACAGATTTTTTCGCCACAGTTTCGAGAATACCATTATTTATGGCAAGGAGCAATACAGATGCCTGATCGGTAGAGCCTTGTCTAGATATTTGGGCAGTTTCAGCATCATTAACTCGAACTTTGCTAGAGGCTGATACCGATGTGGATGTCGACATTGGAACATCGCTATCAGGATGTTTTGAGGAACTTTTCAGGGATAATGTGTCGATTTGTTTCACCAAATTTTGATTTTCTTCGTTTGCAGAAGACTTCAATGCCTTCTCAGCATTTACTTTATCAACCATTCTGGTTTTCGGTTTGTACACCTTCCCTGCAGTCTTCGATATCTTCAAATTACTTTTCTGCAAAGAGTTTGTCGAACTCTGATTCGTTTCACTTTTATTAACATAAGCTTTTAATAGAGAGGATTCTCTTTTGAGCACGTGAACCTCATCTGTTGAGTGTTTACCTATGTCTGTTATTCCTTTCAATAAACTTTCTGACGATTTCACGCTAACATTTGCTACTTTTCCGGCATTATTATTTTGTTCCATTATTGGAACATTCGATCCGCTTGAATCGACCTTTTTCGACACTTCCTTCTCATTTCCACTCTTTGTGTCGAGTGTAACTTTACTTGAACCTGGTTTTGACTCCTCCTCGTTCGTTGTTGTTGAATTTGCTAACGTATTTTTATTTATTCTTGTGTCTTCTTCTTTCGCGATCGACTCGTTTGAATTCATAGAAGTATTGGAACCGTTGCTTGAAATCGAGATTAGTTCTATTTCGCTCGATCGTTCGTGATCTTGTACTTTAGACAGTTTATCGTCGACTTTTACTTGTTCGGAACTAGTCTCGCAATCTGTCGATACCTTGTTTTCAGTGTCGGAATTGTCAGTTTTCTCTGAATCACTTGTTGTTGACTTTGTTGCTTTATTATGTAGCCGTTTCTTCAGCAACGGTTTCTTTTTAGGAGTTACAAATTCTGATGGTGCACTATTTATCGAGCGAAGAGGATCGTAATTCGGTAACATTAATTTGATTTGCATCGGATCATGTGGATTATACTGCACTTTGGGAGGCGCAAACTTGAACTGACCAAACACGAGTTCAAGTTTCCGACAATGTCGAGTGATTTCTCGGACACATTCTTCCATATCTAATTTTCTCTTACGCGGTAACGGGACAGGTGGGTCTTCGGAATACAAGTATAAATCTCGTGGCGGTACCCAAGCACGATCGTGTTCACCGAAGAAACGTACATCCACAAAACCTTGAGAGTTTATCCGAGGCATTGCCTTAGCCGGCCAAAAGGGGAAACCTTTCAGTTTGGCCCAAACCAATGGGTGCGGACGGCGACAAGGCTCGATAAACCACGACGGTTGTGGTCTCGGCAGGTTTCTTCCATGAGCATAACAGTCGGGACAAGCCTCGATTTCCGAAACCTCCTGACGAGCCAATTTAATCATTTGTTTTGCTGCATTCGTCAATTTTGATGTATCCGTGTACACACCACCACCTAAGCAAGAACCATGCCTTCAAATCAGTTGTTCAAATTACCTATTATGATTTCTACATCATTATTTTAACTAAATTTACAAATACAGATTACATACATGTATTAAACACGATACAATTATGTTGTATCCATTTAGCATCGGCCATGAATGCATCTGTACTGCCGTATAGTTTAGCACGTACGTTTGATTCTAAAAGGCTTAAATCCATCGGTTTCACCACATAGTCCATATAATTTGGAGCTTCTGAAAGTTCTACTGGTTTCCAAAATGGCTCCGACTGTAACAAAGATGTCCGACTATATCTTTACCGAACAACAAAATACGAACGGAGATAAGAGACCGATACTCACACCAGGGTATTCTCTCATTCTCTCGACTACATGTTTTAATAATAAACACAATTGATCGACCGATAATTGTGCCATTGCTGTCGAACGCGTCTCTGCATTTTCTGCTCGCAAAATAGCTGCGCATTCGCCGCATATCCAATTTTGGATAGACGTTGATTGCATTCCTATGCATTTGCGATGCCATGACCGAGGACACGCGCTGCAATGAGCTTCCACGGATTCTTTATGGCAACGCCAACAGAATCGGTCGTTAGTATTTCTTTTCTTTCGTTTACTTCTTAAGTTGTTTTCCTCGGTGAGCGACTCTGCATCTTGAACACTACAAAGTCGATTAATTTCTTATCTCCGTGTGCATAGTTTTTATCTTGATAAAAAATTCCCTACAGTAGCATTAACTTGTCTAAAACCATTAAGAGTTTAATTTTAGCAAATTGAATGTATCGAATAATATTAAAACATATACGAGTAACTTGTTAGAGAGACTTACTAGGAATAGAATTTTTATTTACACTTACATTAAATGCCGTTGTTTTCTTTTCAAATTATTCGCAGTTCTGAGTGTAGGTGTTTCTTTTGTGCTTGTACTCTTATTAATTCTAGGATTGGTTTTTGACACAGGAGTAAGTACATCTGAGTTTTCTACATTCTGAACACACTCTACTTTATGTATGTTAGATTTAATTTCTTCCTTAGTCCCTTCTAGAATAATCACCTCTTCCTCATTTTCCATTTTCTCTGCATCACAGGTTGTAGCTTCATTTTCATTTTTAATGATACCTCTTTTACCTGTATCTATGATATCTTTTTCATCTTTGCTAGGAGCATCAACAAGACTCTCTTGTGTGATTTGTGTGTCTAGAGGTTTAGAATCTTCTGTCTTAGATGTAACTGGAGATTGCTGCTGTAAAGAACTTGCGGAAGTTCCTTCAACTTTTGTGGATGTCATTTTCGTTCATTGCATGTATTTACTTCAATTGAGATTTGCTGAACATCTAAATAGAAAATATATAAGTTAGGAACTATATGTACATATAGAACTTATGTCTTATGTATCGTACAAGTTAATTTATGTTTATCTCCTCTTGGTTTTTAAAGAACCATTTCAAACAAAAAAGTAAAATATAGAGTTTAATAGGCAAATTATATAATGATAGTTGGACACAAAAAGAAAATATGGATTAAACATGCTGTCATCTAAATGAGGCATTTATTAATCTTTATGTGTATTAATAACTTTTAGTTGTGAAGTAATGGTACCAAAAAAAGAATATTACGTGCGATTAGACTCTATATTATTGGTATCTACGAAACATAGTTGTAAATAATTCAATGCATTAAAAATTTGCAACACACAAGACCATTAAAAATACAATTTTTCCTAAAATCTAATCCAAAACATTCTGATTGATAACAGTATGATTTAGAATACAGTAATAGTAGCTATACAAAATTGTTTGATAATGTAGTATATATTCTGTACTGTAATAAATAGACAAAACAATTACCATCTATGGATTTTGTATATACATATAAGTTTATGTGTTAAAGCACCAAAGGGACTTGACTGGTTTACAGTTTAATAGATGCTTCCCAGAGGTCAAATGAACCACTTGTAATATAAATTCTAAACAACATGGATAGGCGACATATATCACTTACTAACACGGCATTACATCAAACAGCACGAGCAATCCTTCCCCCTCTGATATGCCCGCCTTCCATATGCTAGTGTCTCCATCTCTCAATAATATTTAAAACTAATAAAATCACGTGGCTCCGTATATAGGCTATTAAAAACAAAAGTAGTTAATTCTTTTGATAAATATTTGCATTTTTATTATATAAATACTTCTTTACATACCCGTTACATAACGATATCATTCGTACACAATACACACGCATTCATATAAAATATATTCATGTATATATATGTATATATATGCGTGTATATATAAATATATATGCATGTGTCGAAATAATATGCATATTTCAATTATTACTCTTGCTTATCTATTTACATAAGTATACACGAAATCAACGTACATATCTTTTAAACAAATTATCAGTTTGCGACGATGATATTCTGAATGTTTTTTTTTCATTTAAAGAGGTTATCTTCGGAAGAAAACAAATACATTTTATTCTTCATATATCCCATACGGACAGTTTTATGTAATCCTGACAAAATAGAGAGTCGTAGGAAATTATTCTGAAGCAGTACCTCTCGATCTGATATTCACTTTTCATCGTTACATACAAGTTTAGAAAATTTCGAATATTTCCAACTGTTCCCGTGTGTATATATGTTTTGCTAAATGCATATGTATGTTCGAAATGTATGAATTATGAATTATCTATGTTGATGTAATAACAGGTGCCACGACGATTTTTAACAAAAACACTAAATATATCGAAATCACAGACAAAAGTATTATTTTTATAGATGTTGCATTGTGCGTTAGACTTAAAAATTTATGTATGAGATGGTGATGTCAGAATCATGATGTGCACGGTGCGGGACAGGACATTCCCCTCCGCTGGTTCGACCCTCTCCCACACTGACGTACCGTCGCGTCGGCTTCTTACGTTGCTTCTACTACGCACGCGCTATACACAAAGCGTACCTTTACCTTACTTTACCTTTACCTCACTCTGTCCATGTGAGCTACCTCTGCGACTGTTCGACTCGATGCGTTGCTCCAAAATTCACGTTACCAAAGTTTCAAACGTATAAGCAGAGTTTGAAACGGGCCCGAAAATAACTGTTTGAAACTGTTACATTTCGGGCTTGATCGAAACAGTTATGAAGGACCGAAATTTTGTTTGATATCGGTTTCGATTACGGTCCTTCATACATTGGATATCGATCCTCATGTCGGTTCTCGGACCATTATTTTTTCGGTCCTCGTATTGGTTTTAATCAGGGCTTGAAACGGACCCGAAAATAACTGTTTGAAACTGTTACATTACGGGCTTGTGATCATTGATGAGATATTGTTGATATTGTGCGCTTTTTTCGCGCATGCGTGAGTTTCGCCAGGAACGTCTCTACTCTATGTCCTGAGTTTGTGGGGAAAGTAGTGGGAAACTATTATTATTGGTAGGAGAGTAGAGGAAACATTCAGAAGTTTGTACATTATATATTATATGTACATATACATATTAAATTTTAATACAACACACGCATGTTATACAGTCATATTTCTTATATTTTTGACCAAGGTACCCCATTTTAGCCCAATTCCGTACTTTACTGACGTCGCGTATGCGCGAAAAAAAAAGCGCACAATATCTCATCACAAGTTGTGATTGAAACTTATAATGTAAGTACAATTGTACATCGTATTACTGGTCGACACTCGATTCACAGACTGAAAATCCATACAGATTGTGCATGCAATGCATTTTTTTTTCTGTCCACGGGGAACTTTACTTTGTTGAATTCTGGCTGTAGCATAATCTGATTCGTTGGTACTAATGCTTCGACCGATCACAAAGTACGTGTGCTAATAACCAATCAGATTGCATGTACGACCCCATATATATACACACATGAGGACAATGAAATTTCGATCACGTGATTAACCAAGCCGCCGTTATGTTTTGATCACTAATCACTGATAATATTAGTGGTTTCGATGGAGTCTATTCCTAACAAAATGAAATTTTTCAAAATGTGACATTACAAATCATATTAACTGAACTATTATTCAGAAAGCAGTGAATGATGAATCTGGATAAACACAGAATTGTAACAAAACACGTGTCGGATGAAAGTGATAGCCTTCGACATCAACATAGTTCATTAGCTGTCAATTTAAGTTGTTTGTCGAATTTAACAGATTCTGGAAATGGATCGCTCAGACAAACAAACGTTGAATGTAACGATAAGTTACCTTCACCTGCAATCGTTTCTAATACAACCCAAAGAAGCAGAAAATACAGAAGTTTTAGAAATAGACAGGAGTCTGCCAACAATACTAGCAGTGTAGCTTACCAGAATATTCCTTTGAAACATGTAAGCGTAACTTTAAAAAGAATAGAAAATGATGCTGAAAGTTTAGATAAAAGTTGTGAAATATTGAAGCAAGTTATTTTAACCAAGACCAAACAAATGTTTGATAGACAGAATGAGCTGTCTGTTAAAACTCAAGCGATTCTAAGCAACAACTTCGATCAACATATCAATAGCACACCGAAGGATAAACACAGAAGTAAAAATGTTAGGAAACAAAGGAAACAATGTCCTTTGAATAAAAGACGATTATTCAATTCCAAAGAACAGTCGCAGAATACAAGCAGAAATGAATCTGATTGCATTAGATTGAAAAACAAAATACATAGCAATATCACTGTGCCAGTTAATAGCAACAGAACGGTTAATGTTTCGAATTCGGCATCTGTTCTTTCTGTTGAAACGGAACATAACAGAACTAATTATTCTGTTACATCCAAAGGTAAATGCCCTCCAAATTCAAATGTATCAGAAGATGATAGTATATCAATGGCAGTGCCTGTTGGTTGTTCTACAATGATACAGGATGAAACAGTAGATACAAGTCCAGAAACACACTATGACATTAATGATTTACCTTCCCATTGTAAGACAAAAAAAGACACAGTGTCTATGGAAATAACGCGTATCCAACAAGGATATGTATTAAATAATAAGAAAAATTCTTTGGTTGTTGAGCAGAGTAGCAAAACACAGTTCAACGAACAAAATACTTCTTTGGAAGAACACCATATAAGAACCTCGCAGACTTCTCTGGTTGTAAACACATCCATCAATGGATTGAGTGAAGATAATCAAAATATAGATATATGCGAACATAAGGAATCTGCGGTGGAAAATAGTAATAAGAACTTTAGAAATAAGCAGGAGAGAGGTATTTACTCAACAATTTTAGAAGGAACGAAGCAAAGTACAATTAGTACTTCATTACAAATGAATACATCTTTAGACGTTCCAAACAAATTATGTTCACGAGAAAATAATATTACTAGAGGAATGTTAAAGTTGAATAGTACGATAAATAAAAGCAGAAATATAGAAGAAAAAGTTGATAGTACTAATACAGTTCAAGTGGAAAACACTGAATTAATAAAACCTCAAGGGACGAGAAATGGTACAACATATAGACATCATCGGTCTAATGTTGCTTCCAAAAATAAAATAATCTCGGATGAAGTTCAAGACAGTCGAAGCTATATTGAAGCTACTCCTTATCTAACATCTCGTTCAGTTTTATTAAAAACTCAATTGAAACAAAACGTAGTATGCTCCCGTATTAGTAACAACAATGGAAATGCTATTGAAGTAAATTCTTCTAGCAGTAAATTATCTTCTATGTGAGTATAAATATATCTCCTTTTAGTAGAGCTATTACATATATTTACTGTTAGATATGTTACATATGTTTTTCTCAACTGGAAATTTGTATTTAAACTAAAATTAAAAGATAAGAATATCTAATTCAAGAAATTAATTGTTTAATTGTTTTAGTATATCACACGAAAATATATATTTCGAGTGAATCGTGAAATGGGATATTTTTCTGATGATTGTGAGTATCCGGGTACCTAAGTAGGACTTTGGTAATTTACCTTATTTCAAGATAGACACCCTGGGTACCCGGGTAGTCAGTACTTGCACCATTTTAAAGACTTTATATGCAAATCATGTTATATTGTTTTTAATCTTCCATTTTATAGGGAACAAAGTACATCCAAAGGACATAGCAAATCACATGAAAAAGGAAAAAGTAGAAGTGAATCTATTATATTGGATAATTCCTCTTCGCATCCCTGTACAGAATTACAAAAATCAATAATTATAAACGAATCAACTGACGAAAATAAATTAAAAATTCAAGATATAAAAGATTCTACGATGATCTCATTGAAGAAAAGGGGTAAAAAAAAGTTATTGCCTTTACATGAATCTTCGCAATTATTAACATTTTCCCCGGTGGAAAATGAAAATATACTACCTCAAATATTAGAAAACAAACGTAACAAAAGGAAGAAAAAACAGGATGTAAACAATAAACTCAATGCAGTGGGTAAACGCAGAAGTGTAGAACACAATGATGGAAAAAGCAGCGATCAGTTAGCATTAGAAAATGATAATTCCGTTGTCTGTGATGGAAAAATACAGAAAAGGAAACCTAGGAAAGTTATTAGTAAAAAGTTTGTTGTTAAAAAATTTACTGCTAACAATGATATTTTAAGGAGATTACAGGAAAGTAGAGGCAATTGTATCAATGAACAAACCCGTGTTTCAAGTGGGAATTCTTTGAATGATTTTCAATCATTGAAGAAACGATCTTCCACACAACTAAGAAATAAAAATGTACAAAGAATAAGTCTAGTCATGACTGGTTTGTGTAACGAGTAAGAACCATTTTTAATCAAACCTTTTTTGCAACTATTTCTTTTTACACCTGTTCGTTAAATGTTACATCTTTTTTATCTAGCGATAAAAATACTGTTAAAAGCGTTGTGAAAGCTCTGGGTCATGCAAAAATCGAGTCAACTGTTACAAAACGAACAACGCATGTTGTAACCACGGGTGTACGAACAATAAACATGCTACATGGAATTATACGTGGCTGTTGGCTTGTCAGCCTTGAATGGGTTTTGAAGTCGTTAGAAAACAGTGCATGGTTAAATCCAGAAGGATATGAACTGTCGCACTTCTCAAAAGCAGTATTGGTACGTATATATAAAAAAAAACATACAACGTTGTGTATAAAAAATATAAAGGGCATAGCCGAATAAGATGGTCAAAACTGCCCTTAGAGGTTTCTCAATGGTTGTTGAACCATTCGAAAGCTGACCAAGAAAAACCCCTCTGAGCAAAATTTCAGCCCTCTAGCTTGCCCGTGAGGGTAGTTACAGGGTAAATTAGATTTTGCGCTTTTCTGCGCATTTTCCGATCTCAAAGGCGTTCTAAAATTCTGAAAAAAATGTGACATATTTTGGATCCTAAGGCGCATTTTTCAAAATTTTTTCAGATTTTTGTGTTGCAAACTGTGGTCGTAAAAAATGAAAAACCCCAAAAAAATTGGAAAAATAATTTTTTCTCACAAATATTGAAACATGCTATTTAGCTGTTTGGTTCCACGATATAGTACTATAACAAGCAGTGTTGTCAATTTTTATTAGATTTTTTGTTGTGGGACATCATTGTCAAAAACAATAAAAACCGAATTTTTTCTTGGTCAGCTTTCGAATGGTTCAACAACCATTGAAAAACCGCTAAGGGCAGTTTTGACCATCTTATTCGACTATGCCCTTTTACAATATTTTCAGGAAAACCGTAAGGATAGACAATTATTCGGAACTTCGTACATTCCTGAATTGTTTGCCGCCTGTGGAAATTTGTACATTGGAAAATGTACAACACCTCCGCATAATGTGTTGAAAGATCTTATAAAAACTGCAGGTGGTCGTATTACGGAACATCCAGAAACTGCAAAAATTATAATTGATGCAAATGGTTTAAAAGAGACTTGGATATTAGATTGTATCACAACAGGGGAACTGCAACCATTTGATCAGTATCAACGATCATAAGCGTCGAGGTATTTCGATTTAATATCAAAAGTGGACTGCAAACAGAATATTTTTTTATACAATTGTACACATTTGATCAGCTTTATATATATCATGTAAATGTATTGAATAGAAATGAGTTTCTAATTTTTGTATAATATATCAAATTAAATATTATTGTACATTGTTATGCATTATTCTCGTCTATTTCCTTGAATAAAAGTAACCGATATATCAGTTCTCTTAAAATCTCTGAACAAGGTTGAGTTGATGTTAACTTTCTTAATAGATTACAAGTTACAATATATAAAACAGGTGTTGATTAAAGATGATTCATTCATTTCACAAAGAGATAAAATATTTGATATATAATATGATATGTGTCATTGCATACAAAGTGATTACACTTTGTACACCTTATCTTGGATTTTTATAAAATTGAACAGATTTATAGAATTCCACACCTCTTAAAACTGTAAAATTTAATTTTAAACGTAGCACTCAACAGTGTAAGTTTTAATCGTGAAACATTTACAGTTGTCAAATTTGTATCGCTGCAGATAACCAATTCCATTGGGTAAATTTTCCTTTGTATTTAATTCAAGTGAGCACACAGAAGCTTAGTCACAGATACTAATATAGAAATGATACGCTTGAATTAAAATGTTGTACAGTTAACTCGTTTGCCTTTTCATTCTTCTTCGTCTGGAAATATATTTTTTCTATTGCAATAATAATTTGTAAAAGGTATTGGAATATATTATTGATTTATGCTGAATCTTTAGCATGCTAAAAGTGGTTATGATTTATGATCTATCTCTGTCTATAGTCTATACTTGACAAAAATGGAAGCAGGAAATCTCGGACATAAGGGCTCTCATATTTGCTCTGGTACAATGTGACAGCCCATGTGCACACTGAGTTGCGCAAACAAATTGCCTTAAACCATAAAAATTTGTAATTTTAGCAATTGTGAATATAATAATTCTAGCAAGCAATTTACGGGATTTGAAAAAAAAGCATTCCTAACAAATTATGTTAGAAAAGACTAGATCTACCACGCCAGACAAAATGACTGGTTTTATAATTTCATTCTGAAATTCCTACTTTATGTTACATTTTTTTCGCAATGATGTGATGACTTTTATAGCGATAACTAAAGGTGTAATATAATGAATTTTATTTTTGTTTTATTTATACAGAATCAAAATAATATTGTTTCATGGCTGCTTATACTAATATCAGTCATTTTGACTGGTACTTCTCAAAGTGGAAAAGTATCCTATAATCACTGATTATCAATCAGTGGTGAGATTAGTGAAATATTGTCACAGACGAGGTATATAAGGAATCTCGTCGGTAATATCACTGGTAATATTGTGCAAGATTTCTCGCGCATGCGCGTCCAAAACAGTAGCGTATCTACATTATGATGACAAGGTAGCGGAGCCCTAGGGCAGTTATATTGACGGGAAAGTACTGATATTTTACGGGGTGTTCAAGGTACCCCATTTTATCAAGAATTTTACTTTACTGACAATGAGGCTAAAATCGCCGCGCATGCGCGAGAAATCTTGCACAATATCTCACCCTGCCACTGCCTACAATTCGTTTGCCGAATCTAAGATATGTAGATATATTTATCGATGTTTTTGTTAGGAAATGTTATCGCACTATACATCTTATGTGGCACCAAAATATAAACATAAACATATTCACGCGGTCATTCTGTGTACCATAGTGTTTGACAGAGAATTCAAATAAAATTTCGAATTACTATAGTAAGTATACTTACGTTATTTGTTTTAACTGTACTCTTTATTATACTATAATAATATTAAAATTACACTATATGAAATTGTATATATAATTGAGTATTCATTCAAAAGAAAAGAAAAAAATATATATATAACTAAGCAATTTTAATTGCCGGTAAATCTAGTGATAATTAAACTTCAAAATTTTGTTCTGCGTTAGCATTTGCAACGGACTACATATAACATTTGAGTTATACAAATTTGTTTTAAATAAGTTCTTCCTAAACTTTTGACCCTGATAAAATCGAAAAATTTAAATAATATCGAGGAATTCAACATCTCGTTTTTTCGAGTCCTACAAACACATGCAGTTTCATAAAAATTGAAAATTTATTAAATAATTTTGTTCTTTATTATAAATGCTATATCATGCATGCTTTTCAAAAAGTCGTATTTTGAATGATTTTAAATGATCAGTCCTGACTTATGGAAACAGTTCAAATAAACAAAAACAAGTCCACGTCAGTAGTGAAACAACTGATAATCAGTGGGTGAAACATATTAGTTTATTTAAGATTGCTTTATCTTTTGTGGTAATCATAGCACTCAGTTGACTAACTTGTAAGTCGCACACTACCACCGCCTACTAGAGTAGGCTGTGACCAGTGACACTACATAGCAAGTGCTTGTAAGCAATAGTCAAGTATTCGCATACGATGCGTCAAATCGACGAAGTTGCTAATATGTGTCTTTGTATTTATTTAACAGGCATATTCTAATATAAACACCATAAGCATGGATTACATGTAAGTAAGAAATGTTCGATTTTTCATTAAATATGAAAACAACTGCTTCATTACTATATATACGTAGATTTGCATTTTCTAGTAAATGATTCGTCCCGTGGAACGCATTGCACACAATTACTATTTTAGTGTCTTATCAGTCCTAATTAGCACACTTAAAAAACGACGATTTGACGGCGTACGTGTTGTCAGCTGCATAAATATTAAGACATCTGATCTTTTTACTCTGCTTTAATATACATGCAGAATAAACGAAGGAGTTCTAAACATTGTTATGCATTCATTGCATATGGTTACTCAAGTAATAGAAAAAAAGGAGAGCAATAATAATATATATACTAAAATTCTCAATTTCGAACTTTCTTATCTACTGCATTTATTAAATTCAACCAAAATATTCCAGAACAAAAGTTCAGATTGTTTTTGTTTAGTAAAATTTCTAATTTACGATCAATTACTCATTGAAGTGTCTGTTATTCTTATCAAGATTTTATTTCCGAAAAATCCGTGATTTGCGTTCCAATCATATAAAACTAACAATGGGCGAATAATTTGAAAATCTAAATGCCAACTTAAAAAACTTAGGTTTGCAAAACAATGCGCAATAAAAGAAAGTGAGTGGTGTAATAGGGTTATTTTTACCAACAGAAATAAATTACATGGATCAATGAGAGTATAAAACAATAAAACAAAATAGTTGTTTTTAAAATATATGTATATTTGATCAACAAATCATAAAATGTGATGACAGATCTGTTATAATACGAAACTAATATGTATATGAATTTTTCAATGACATTGATTTGTTGATATATTTATACTGTGTGTCACTGACAGTGTTGACATCACTCATTAATTGAAATTTTGTTAGGACAATAATCCATGAGTATTAAAATCATATTGTACAAATATGTTTTTACAAACACAAAAACTGTCAGAAAAACAAAGAAAAAGTTAAAAATATGACTTTCATATGTAAGAATGACAATGTACTGATGGTGATTAATTTGAAACAACTATTTTAAATGTATGCAAACATATTTATGACACATTGTACAACAAAACAAATATTATATAAAATACTAAGTCTTATTTATATTATATTAGACAATGTTTTTGTTGTTTGTATCTTATTTTTATCTGTGCGATAATAAAAAAGCATAATTGCATAAAAATACATCTTGTTGTTCATATTCAAACCAATATAAATGTAAAAAATAATAGAATGAGGGTTTCCTTAAATTATACATTAGAATCTCAATTGTTAGATTATGCATATGTATTATATACATAATATTAGTTGCATTATATAATATTAGTTTCAAATAGCCTTTTACTTCTACCTTTAGTTACTCGCACCTCGATTTATGAAAAATTGCTCGTATGGGGTCTTGTAAGACCCCAATATAATAATTAGACTGCAGATCTTTATGCAAAATAAAAATGTTCTGCATTGCTTGTGGGAGGCAGGAAGAAAATAAAGCATTAAAAACAACATTACAATATTCTTAAATTTTTCTAATTTTTTCTGCTTCATATTTCATTGAACCAATTCTTCATAAATGCATAAAGATTCGCAGTCTAATAATAATGTTTCAATTCAAATAAAACAACTTAGTTCTAATTAATTATTTATTTACATTATTATTAAGTTAGTTAATTACTTACTACTTAATTTCTTATTGGGAAATCTGATATTATTTATTGGCCAATACAATATCTTGTTTTATTCATTATATGTTCAAATAAAATATAAAACACAAACGTTAGATTGTACCGATGTTAAAATAATTGTTTCATTGATTTTGTGTAGGTGCTCATACATAGATTTAGAATAGCCGATATGTGTTAAACAGCAGATTCTTCTTAAGTCTGCCAATTTAATAAGGACTCCTTATGATACTATTTTTATGAAATTCCAGCTCTAGCGTATCTGACGCTCCGCCTCCAAATTCAGCTAAGTGCATTCCGTTTCCAAGGCACAATACAACACTTATAACTGATCTTTATGCAGGCATTCCCGAAAATTTAATGTTAAATTTGATTGGATTTGCGGTAAGAATTACATTTATGTACATTGTTTATTTATTCTTATGTTAATGATATTAAACAAAAAATGAGGCACTTTAATTAAATAAATTAAATAAATTGACCTGTATGTGATAATACTCATTGTTGTTACAGATACTTGTCGTTTTGTTTGGTTTATTACGCAAAAAGGCATGGAATTATGGTCGCCTTGCGCTACTCAACAAAACAGACGAGAGGTGGATGGAACTTTTTTATGGAGATAATGAGGGTAGAGACACAGATGTAATATACATAGAAAATTCAGTTAATTCACGGCTTTCTCAGGTAGATAGAGGTTTTCTATCATGGCTAGTTACAGCATTCAAAGTGACGTAAGTATAACGTAGTGTGTTTAAAGTGTACAGACATTTTTTGTCATATTGTCATTAAGTTAAAATACAAAACGATATTTTTCAATTATGACTTTAGTGATGAAGAACTATTACAACGGGCTGGACCTGATGGCTTATTGTACATATCATTTGAACGTCATTTAATTGCCTTAACTGGTTTGATGGTTATTGTAGCTTTATGCGTAGCATTACCAATTAATTTTCATGGTAACTTGCAAGGAGATACTGCATCATTTGGTCACACAACATTGTCAAACTTAGATCCAACATCTCCATGGATTTGGGTGCACTCAATACTCATTTTAGCTTATTTACCAGTCGGTGGTTTCATTATGAAGCGTTTCTTGAAAAAGGTATGATATTAGGTATATAAACTGAATCCTCATCCGTCCCTCGTGTCAATTTGACACATTTTTCATGTAAAGGAGGACGTCGTTTTGCCATTTGTAGGACAATTGATCTGAAACTTTTTGTCTTATATTTTTTTTAACATGAACTAAATATATTTAGCATTGTTAATAGCAAAACATGCGACAAAAGAATGTGACAACATTTATTACAAAAAGGACCCAGATGTGTTACTCTGACACACATCATTTTCACGTTTTTTCAAGTCCTTTGACGGTTGATTCATTGTTTTGTAATTATTACACGACGATTATGCATTCATTGTACAACCCCTTCAAAATTCAGCTAAACATGTATAGCTTTGAATATCAAAAGTTGGCGTGAACTTGAAGAAGAGAAGAGTCGATACGTATTCTCTCAGATTTTCACTTTGTAGCGAGATAAAGCTAAGAACGATAAGATTGAAACAAAGTGAAGTCGAACACGTGCGAATGAAATTGAGAAATGCAAATGTGCGAGCAACATATTCTGTATAGATATTTATTACTTGATCCTCACTGAAATAATTAGCAAAGTTAATTATTTATCGTTTCGTTTCATTTGACACAAGAAGGAACACATTAAGTTGCAAAAATGAGGAACGGATGAGGATTAATTAATTATTGATTTTTGATAATAATATATATGTATATTATAAACAATGCAATAACAAAAATTACATGGTACCATAGGTGCGAGAAGTTAAACATGGTGGCGAGTTGGCCGCTAGAACACTGTTGATAACAGAAATACCGAAACATCAATGCAAGGAAGACACCCTTACCGATTACTTTAAGTATGTCAATTTTGATTTAAAAACGAATAAAATGTTTATTACCACAAATGAAAAGTGAGTCTGATAACATGACGATCTCAAATAACTCGTAAGTAATTTGTTGTACTAGGAGGACATACAGTGCTGCAATCTGATTTTTGTTACTTCGATTTTTTATCAAGATATAAAGATAACCTTCAGTTTTTTTAAATAGAATGCAAAATCTTTTTGATCGAACTCAGATAAAACACAAAATTCTGCGTAAAAGAGTATTGACCTTCATATATACTAAACGTAATTGTTAACGAGATATTATCGATATAATTTTCCGTATGTAAACTACCTAAATAGAAGCTAGTAGGTGCTGTTGATATCCCTCAACTTAAATATGATAAGTATACATATGGAAAATTATTTTGATAATATTTCGTTAACTATTAGATTAGTGATGTACAAGATCCCGGGAAGTCCCAAACCCAATTATTAGGACGGGATGGGAAGACGCGTATCGCGCGGGTCGGGACGGAATTCCGAAAATGTTCGGGTTTCCAGTGAATCTTCGGGATTTCTGATACTGTACAGAATCTTTTAATATTGTTTTTTAGTAAGAAATCCCGAACATTTTCGGGAAACCCGAACATTCTCAGGAATCCCAAAAGTTTCAAGATTCCGTCCCGATCCCGAAAATCGTTCCCGTTCCCGTCCCGACCCGGTCTCGCACACCACTATATTAGATTTATGATATATGAAAATCAATACTTTTTTATGCAGAATTTTGTGCTTTATCCGAGTTCGAGCAAAAATATTGGGCATTCTATTAAAAAAAACTGAAGGTGACCTTCCCCCTAGGAACTATGCTATATTTGTTTGAACATTTTTTTCGCACAACAAATAACTTACGAGTTATTTGAGATCGTCATGTTATGAGACTCATCCTGTATACTATTATTGTTGTTTGCAGAGAGGCATTTCCCACTCTAACTATTGAAGATGTGAAATTGGCTTATGATATCAAGCGACTTTCAGCGTTGAATGTAGAAAAGGATTGTGCTGAACAAGCACGCTTATATTGTGAAAATTATTCAAAGAAAAGGGACCCATTAACTATGTATCCATATTCATGTGGCCAAGTGATTGGTTGTTGCTGCAAATACGTAAGGGATTCATTAAATTTATAGTAATGAATAAACTGCGAATCTTTATGCATTTATGAAGAAATTGATTGGGTGAAATATAAAACAATAAAGGAGAAAAATTTAAGAATATCGTAATGTTGTCTTTAATGTAACAAAGTCATTAAGGGATGAAATCAATTTTTATTTTATTCCTGCTTCCCACAATCAATGTAGAACATTTTTATTTTGCATAAAGATCCGCAGTCTAGGAACTTGAATGATAAACTTGAACATAAAAGTAACATTTGTTTTCTAGAAAATTGAGGCTCACAAATTTTATATGAACGAAGAAATAAGATTAACTGCGTTGGTTGAACAGGAGAAACAGTTATCGATGGAGAAACCTTTGGGCATTGCCTTTGTGACTTTAGGTTTGTTTTTACCTTCGATTCTTCATATTAATATACACTTTATTTTAAAAATAGCAAATTGTATTACTTCTTAATGTCATAAAAATAATCAATTATTTTATACATACATAATAATTCTTTTTAATGAAACGACAAGTATAGTAACACTGGTAACTACAATTCAAAGGTACACCCGGCGCGGCTAAAACGATGCGTAAACAATTACGCTCTTCACCTAGCATAAAGTGGGTTGTAGATTATGCACCAACGCCGTCTGATATTGTTTGGGAACACTTGAGTATACCAAGATCATGTTGGTATCTGAATGCTGTTTTAATCAATTTCGCTCTGGGTATTATACTATTCTTTCTTACTACGCCAGCTGTAAGTAATTTTATAGCCAATGTATCAGCACTGTGAAACGTCTGAATGTGCATTGAATGCTGGTTTCAGCTTGTCAACATTGCAATGTAACAATTGTAATGTTTGGTTTTAGGTAATAGTATCTTCTGTGAACAAATTACCACTTACAGGAGACATTATGAACTTAAGTCCAGTACTTTCATCTTTCCTTCCAACTGTACTACTAATTAGTGTTGCTGCTTTGATGCCGGTATTAGTGGCAAGAAGCGAGTCACTAGTTAGACACTGGACTAGAAGCAGTTTAAATCGGGCAGTAATGACGAAAACATTACTTTTGTTATTGTTGATGGTTCTGATATTACCTAGTTTAGGATTAACTAGTGCCGAGGCATTTTTACAGTGGACCGTAAATGTGGCGAATGATACAGGCAGATGGGATTGTGTATTTTTGCCGGATCAGGTACAGTTACGTTAATCTATAAACAATTTAACGCGTCTCAACATTTTGTGAAATACAGTTGGGACAAAATTAAGTGGACACCCTTTAAAAACTAATAACTTTTTTAAAAGTGAACTGAATGACTTGAATTTTTTTAGTTTATTTACTAAGTAATGTATACAAAAGTTAATTAAAAAGTACTATTGATCGAAGATGCAAAACAAGAAGTAAAGGTCAATAGTAATTTCAAAATTTTTTTTACACATTACCTAGTAAACTAATCTTTCCAACGTTTAAAATACTCATATCGTTTTGTCAAATGTTAAAGAAGTTATTTCAAATAGTTCAAAGGTGTCTATATGTATATTTTGTTATAATTTAAGATCATTTGTGTTTACAGGGTGCTCTATTTGTAAATTACGTAATTACTGCGGCCCTACTTGGAAGTGGGTTGGAGTTGGTCAGATTTCCAGAATTAGCAATGTATACTATCAGACTCTGTCTAGCTCGAAGTAGAGCAGAAAGAGTACATGTTAGAAAAGCAGTGTTATGGGAATTTCCGTTGGGTGCTCATTATGCCTGGTTAGTCCTAGTTTTTACAATGACAACAGTGTACAGTTTAGCCTGTCCACTAATTACTCCTTTTGGGCTGCTATATCTTGTAGTAAAACATTTGGTATGTTTGAACGTTTTGCATTGAAATTCATTAACTCTCGCGGCAGACAAATGCGCTCTTACTAAATACGTGTACTATGTTTGATGATGAATAGGTGGATAGGCATAACTTATGCTTCGTGTACGGGCCGAGTGTTGGCGGAGGCCAGTTAGCAGGGGCAGCGGCAAGCGCCACCGGAGCTGCTCCAATTTTGGCTCAAGCCGCATTACTGGCCTTAGGTCTAGTAAGAAGAGGCTTGGCACCGTTAGCTGCTGTACAACTTAGTGGTCTTGCAGCAAGTATTTTGGGTCTTGTGACGGGGGCCACTTTGCCTTCGTCGAAATCCAAGGTACAGTCAACAATTATTGTCGCGCTTGTTTATCTTGAGACATTACGAGGTATCGCTGAACGTGAAATTATTTCGTAGACACAAGCCGTAAAACGAGATTTGTCGGGTGGACAAAATTTCGTTGCACCTGTGCTGCGCGACAAACAACTTTCTCAAGAAGAAACTGTGTCTGCCGGGTCAAGTTCAGATCACAACATGCCTAATTTAATAAGCATCAGTAGTTCTCCGATACAGGAGAGTCCAAAGCTTTATCAGGACTACAGTAGAGAATCGACAGCATGATTATTGCAGCTGGTGCGTGCATTAAAGTAATTTCATATATAATCGCAATGAAACATAATATATTGAAATTTCATGTTTTGTGATACGTTGAATACGTAAACGTAATTAATAAGCGTGTTCAAGAACGAAACTGAACTCGCTTGTTATATGAATCTCCATGGAAATTGTACAAACACCAGTATGTCATTTTCTGTTTACAAATGTGTGAAAAGATTGAGACTAGATTACCTGCCGTGAAGAAGGTAATTTGATACTAGTTAATTTGTACTTATACTAGTTGAAAGTAAAGTAAAGTATTATTTAATTGTCATAATAATAACAACGATAACAATGGTGGTTGACATTAAAATCTATTTAAATTTCCTATTATTTACCAAATAAGTTTTCGTAAAAAGCTATATTATTCCGTCGTTACATAAAGAATCTTCTCTCATGCTAATTATTTGTCTATTCGATTCTACGTATTTTAAATAAGTAAAATTTTATCGTTATCGGTAATGAACAAAATTCGAGTTCATTTAATGCTGGATTACATTAACCATTTTGTCTTTAGAGCAGATTTTCTAACAATTTTGGTCATTCATCGTGAAAAATACTTTAAAATAAATATCAACAAATGTTATACCACAATATGCGAGGTACATAGAAAGATAGGTCAAAAAGTTACAATTGTATAAATAATCAGAAATGCAATCCATATGAAAACATTATATGCATTTGTGTCCACTTGTCTAAAAGAACTTTTTACTGTATTTTAAGTTAATAAAATCGTACTAAGCATATAGTAAAGACTGTCAAGTAGTATAAATAGTATTTTTCGCTTATGTTGCAGAAACTTTTGGTAATTATTTACGATAGAGGATTTTTCGCCCATTTCACTGACCTTGAAATAATTTTGAACAACTTATTTCTATACATGTTACTGCCAGACAACCGTCGTTCCCGAGATATTTTCAAAAACCTGTTGCTACTGCACAGAGTCCGTTTTCTAATCTACAACACGACACTACTGTGCACAAGAAAGAAGCACCCAGTATAATTATAAGATATAATGACAAACAATGTAGAAATTGTATTGTACAACGATTGATTTATTGCATTTAAAATATTAGATAATCCGCAATAACACATATTCTCAGAACTATTCAATTAAACAGCCTTTTTCAAAACTCACTGTGTTCTTATTTGATTTTTTACGATTTTCTATTAAATATGGCCAGGTGCTTCTCTCTTTTGCACAACAGTGTACTTCTCGTGTACTTTATATTATTCTTTTTTCCGGTCATCAAAGTCTGGTCTTTTATGTTAGTTCGAAAGACCAAAGCCAAACCTAACTCATATCTAACCAAGATTTTTTTCAAATAGCTATATAAATCTAACTTTCTATGGTGTTTAACATTTTGAATGAATTTTCGTTAGATTTGGGTTAGATTCCGCCTTAAAGAGAGGATTTAGTCATTGGAAAAAGGTATAGTTTCCTATACTCATCCCAACAGTTTTCCGTAAATATCTTACACACCAATGTCGTCCAGCGGTAACATGTTAATAGCATATTTCAAGGTCAGGTTGAAATCGGTGAGGAATCCCCTATTGTAAATAATTACCAAATTTTTTTTGGGTGTACCAAACTTTCATCTTGAAATTCCATCAACGATACACTTATTTGTATGTATGATTTTAAATACATAGATAGAAACGCTATTGACAAATTTATATCACTTCGATTCACAATTAAACGATGTTCTAAGTAACTGTTCTTCTATTCGTTATACATCATCGAGGATTAACGCGACAAAAAGAACAGGTATGATTTTTTAAACGAACTTATGAACGAAATTCGTTTGCTTATGTAGAAAAAATGACAGTTGAACGTCATCTCCGCATAATATTAGGTATTGATTTTGTTTACTCGACGTCTTAATACTAAAGTACTCTTAAAATTAACATATTTTACGTGATATAAATGTTTTTAAATGTACAAGGCAGTGTAAAGATATACAATTGCTTCAACGGTGAAGGAAATGTCACTCAATCGATGCGAATTGTCCATATATATATATGGAATAAGGATGTAAACGGAGACCGAACAATTTAAAGCCAGTCTACCTAATTGGCATCTGAATAATTATGAAATTAAACATTGGGCCCTCGAGAGTTCATCCGTGTTGGAGTTTGAATTAAACTAAGACAAGGCAGTGAATTAATATGCCACACCTTTGAAGTTAAATACTTTAATACACACACGCACACGCACAGGCACACGCAGTCACGCGCGCACATACATACACTGAGGAAACTGAAGTTTATTATTACTGCGAGCAAGTGAATACATGTTAAGATATCCACTTGCGGATGAACAGAAACATTCCATGTCAATCTGATGAGGTAAATAATGCTGATGAATATATATATATATAGAGACATCTCCTACGTTTTTATACATGAACATGTACGTGTAAGTAATGAATAAAAATGTTTGTACTCGAGATATTCTCGATCACTGTTAAAAAAATCAGGTATATAATGTTATACGAAAAGAGAAGCAGATAAATGTATTACGAGCAACTGGATGAATGTATTAAGCATAATCTGCTATTGACATGATGCTTACCACAGAAGTATATATAGTACAATTATTATTTCAAAAATTAAATTTGTTTTCTGAACAGCGTAGTCATATTTCAATAAAATTTATTATTTAACCTACTTGACATGGAATGAGTGTTATTGCATATAATGTTATCTTACAACGTTTCGCACTGTGACCTTTCATGGAAGCTATAAATGATTTACAGTACATTGTAAGTCTATTTGGTGATAAAAATGAATTCATTCGATTAAACTACCACCGATTATGGCTTCCAGTTGACTAGAAGTAAGATTATTCAACTCTTCTACCTGATTTCTCTTCTTTCTCAGTCTTGGAGACAATTGATACAATGCTTTTCTTTTCGTACCGTATTCACATTGCATCAAATCGATAGGCTGAATATTATCTTCGCCATCCTCCTTTTGAGATTCTTCACTTTCGTCGCTGCTGGGATAAACCTACGAGTCACATTACCGTTTAGGAAGATTGTCCCATAAAAATTCATATGATACATGAACAACGGGGAAACAATCAAATATTTGTTCGATTTCGAAGATAAACTGTCTTACAGCCAAGATGCGTGCATTATAGTGCAAGAAACTACGCGAATCCCCATAATAAAAATTGTATCTATACAACGTCACACTTTAAATATTTATTATGTTAAAAAAAATGGTTTACTCACCAATACATTTGTAAAATTGCACGAGTAAATAAACGATAAATAAATAATTTGTTAACAGCAAATTAGGAGTTTGTTTTCCTTACTAAAATTACATTATGCTTTAGAAGAAATCCAAATAGGTAATAGCAAATTTGTACACTCACTTGAACGTATAAACTTAAACAGAACATGTTTGTTTGTTTGCTACTACTTCTCACTACTGCCAATGTCAGGGAGAGGATGCTGGGAACAATGAAAAATAATTAAAAAAAAAAAGAATAGAGAAACGTTAATTATCATTATTCTCTCGTTTTTTTTTCTTTCAGAACTATTGACTAACAAAGAATAATATATCGACAGCCATATTGTCTGTATAGAAGTGCACTGATAATCACATTTTGTTGCAGTAGAGTAGTTTTGCTAACTTATTAAACAACATTGATGTACATGAACCCAGTACAGCGTTAAATAAAACCAGAGCCTACTAACAATGTACAATAGAGTAAAGCCAATTACACTAGTGGATACAATTTGATTGAATTTGAATTTCTTTCAATAAGTAAAATGTCATTTCCAATCGAAATTTTCGGAATTATGGAAAGAGTGTGTTATTGAAAGAAATACACGTTGCATGTTTTGAATCTAAATACATTAGGAAATGAATAGGAATACGCCTCCGTAGAGTATATATTTTGAAAATTCATATTTACTCCTTTATACGGGCTAACTATCGCAAAAAGCCGCCAAACATACTACTATTCTCAAATACATATAATTCTATGTAAAATTTGATCATGCTATACCACCACCAATGCAAATTTATCGCTAAAACGTGCTATACGTCAAATGTAAATGATATAAAGGGGAAAAAGAATGATTCTAGATGAAAAAGCTTGGGATGGGCATCCAAATAGTTGCACTGCACTGCATTGCTTGTTTTTCCTTATAACTTGCCACGCGGATACTCTCACTACAGGATTTCATCTCACCTCTACTATGGAAACTCTTGGTGATGGTTCTCGGGGCACAGGTTTCTCCAATGTCAAGAGTGGACTACTGGAGCCGGTAGACGAATATTCTCTGTCTGTTTCGGTGTCGTCTGAATAATCTTTCTCGTCCTCGACAGATGATTTTTGTGTGTCCGTGTTTTCATGCAGCTTGCAAACAAAACCACCCTTCTCGCTGTATTCATATAAATTTCCCTCTAAATGCACTGTCAACAGCATTAATAGAGTTATTAATTATATCTCGACAAAAGTATATTCTGCACGAGGAAGCTAATGCATTGTGATATTAATAATATTATACTAAATACTACCTTGACAAAAAGCAGAGCTGCAGAAAGAGCAATGTGCAGATGTTCTACGTCCGCACTCTGCACAATGATGCCAAGGACAACTGAATCTGGAGTCTACGTCGTCGATGACAACACAAGTTTTATGATACTTCTTGTTACACGTTTTCTGATCGCAAACCACATAGTCTTCAATCTTCTCAATTTCTTGTCCACAGCCCCAACATGTCATGTGTTTTCTTGATCTACAAACAATTGTTCGATTATTAACCATTGGACAGCGGAGAATTGTGTGCACGCGATATAATTGTGCTCATGTGCGTAAACTACGGTGAATGAGTGAGATAGGGATAGTCGATATCTCTCTCTCTCTCTCTCTCTCTCTCTCTCTCTCTCTCTCTCTCTCACTGCCATTATTGTGAGTAGGCCGCATACGCAGGTTCCACAGAGAGAAACGCGGGCAGCGTTAGGTATGTAGACTACTGTGCAAAAGAAAGAAGCACCCGGCCATATTTAATAGAAAAGCGTAAAAAATCAAATAAGAGCACAGTAAGTTTTGAAAAAGGATTCTGCTGTTTAATTGAATAGTTCTGAGAATATATGTATTATTGCGGACTATCTAATACTTTAAATGCAATAAATCAATCATTGTACAATATAATTTCTACATAAAGATATTGTTTGTCATTATATTTTATAATTATAGTGGGTGTTTCTTTCTTTTGCACAGTAGTGTATGTACTGCCCGAGCTCACGCTCTGTTACAGCGCTCTGAGGTGGGCCTGAATCGTCCGGTTGGCCGAGAGTTAAATATCGCGATTATCGCGGACAATATATGTACATATATTATTTACCTTCTGTGACGTTTGATTTTATCCATTTTCTCAAACTTCTTTTGAGGTATCGACGGCGTTGTCGCCTGCGATTTTTGTACTTTTAAACCTATAAATCCACTACAATTTGCTGCGCCGCACAAGCAGGGCTTTCGAGTTTCTCCGTCGCAAGCTAAATTATAATTAAAAGTTAATTCTTCACCAGGTTCTATATCGCATAACGCAAACAGACCTATACGCGTGTCTCCATTCACCGTCCATTTCTGAGTCTCACAATTTGGCGAACACGAATGATCTACATTCCGGAAAGAGAAATGTATGAAATATAAATTCATCCTTTCTATTTAAATATTTGATAACGACGCAAGGTACTTACTCATAAATCGACTTAAATTCCCCTTTGGCTCAGCATCTATCATTCTATTATTATCTATGGTTAAAAAATAAAAATTCTCGTTCTTTAATTCTTTTTTCCTATGTAGCCGTCGTTTGTACTCAGCTTCGTCTATAACTTCGCCTACATACTCGATAACAAACTGCCCTGTTTTAATATGTTCTAAACTTCTAAGACCCCACCCACGAGCAGCAGTGTGAAATGGTTCCATAGCAGGATATTGTCTTCTCACGAATGCCTGGTTGTTACATTTTATACCAGCCGGACAAATACCAGAACTGCATTCAACTAATAATATTCGATTTAGGCAATCCGTCCCAGGCGCACACGGAATATCCCACGCTGCGTTGCAATCGCAAGCAACAATACTTTCCACTTCTGCCGGCTTTACGTTACCGACTGGTTTATTTACCTGCAAATGTTGCCATTTATTATAGATTAAGACTTATGATATATAAATCAGTATAAGACTACACAATTACTCGAACGATAGATGCCGAAACATGTTACATGTACGTTTGATGGACAATGCCAACATTTTTTAGAGTAAAAATCAGAGAAAAGTAACTTTAAGTGTAATAGTCTATTTTTTGACATGCAGAAAAATATTTTTTTAAATCTTTACTTTTAATTTAACATAAGGCGGAGGTTTCAAGCCTCTGGGGCCATGATCTTTAGCAGCAGCTCTTTCAATTTTTAAACGCTGGTGAATATTATTTGCTTCCTCTAGCGCTTTTCGATAAGTATCATTTCTGTTATTCTTTTTACCAATTGATGGTTTTATATTTGCATCGCCATCTTGATAAAGAAAAGCACGACCCCTAAAAAAAGGAAATAACGGAAGCACAATATAAACGATTGATCATTGCTTTCGTAAGTATCTTACCAGTTTTTTGATTTTTGACAAATGCAAAGCGCTTACCTATGCACCCAATAATAATTGTTTGATCCTAAAAACATCACACAAAATTTTCCGGGGCTGTGGGGTATGGCTCCTATATTTTCAGGAATTTGATGTGGATAACAAATGCGGGATGGCCACCAGCGATAATTACCAAGTTTAACCCAAACAATTTCTCCGTATAAAGGCAGTCTGCCCGTCTCACAGTCTTCACAGATGAATGCACCATCAGGCGCATCTATTCCTAAAGTTGTCGTTACTTATAGTACACGTTAAGCTGATGTAAATACATTCATGTATATTAACGACATTACTGTCGCACGTACCCACTACTATTTTAAATATAAATACTACTGTAAAGTCGTGATCTAGCTCCCATCGCCTATTCCGAGCAGGAACAGAGATCGTGTGGGAAAACTATTTTTTTATGACTGCATCGACCGCGCCGATCACGCCGAAAGTACAAAGGATACCGAACGTAGAAAAGGACAGCATGTAAACACGGGCCGCGCGGCAGCTCGAGCTTCTTGGCCCCTCGCGGGGATGCCCCCCAGTGGAATGGGTAGACGAAGGGAAGTGATCGTGCAGATCCTCAGGGAGCTAGATCGCGACTTTACTGTACTATGTTTGCTGTTATCATATCACCATCATTGTGAAATACTACCAGAATTAGGCATTATTCGAATAACGAAGAATGAATGAAATTTTATTCGTTATTCCTTCATTTATTACACTATACAGTATTCTCTCCGTAACCGTCGCACCTTTTTACGGAGTTACGAAGAGAATACTCTACCGCCATAGTCGTTATAATTAGTAGACTGCGGATTGCAATTTTCAATTTTTGTAGGGAAATTTTAAAAAAGTGGAATTAAATAATATTTTATTTTCAGTAGCCTTTGTAAATCTGGAATAAATAAAAATCGTACCAAATTCTATCGAATTTTACGTAGTCTAATAATTAGAATTGCTATTGCTTTTGTTAAATATAAAATGAGTTACCTAGGCACTCTAAATGGAAGGAGGTTGGACACGTGTCACAGCAGATGAGACTTCCACCCCTCGTACATAGGAAGCACCATGCTGCGTTTACCGGTGGATGTGGTGCTTGATAATGCTTCGGACATACTATTTGGCTGCCGGTTAAGATTACCGAACCAGCAGGCAAGCAAGAAGTAGATGTATGGTAAGACGAAGGACATCGTACGCATCGTGCCAACTTTTCATTTGGTGTTCTTGAATGACTATCCTGGGGATTATCCGAACTGCATGTGTGACACATGTGATACGGACAAGTTAATCGACCTCCTTGCCAATGAGACTAATGACAAGTAAAAAGTATTCATAACCGGATATGCATCGTGTACAATTAAATTGGAAGGAGTATATAAAATTGTTATTGATGTTGTTACCTGCGGCCACGATCTTAAACAGGAAGAATGATAATGTTTTCCACAGGCCATAACAGTACACCTTATTCTGTCACCTTCCCTTTCGTTACATATAAAACAAGCAGGTGCTACACCTGACAAACAATCTATACATTTAAATAATTCATCTTCTTGTTCATCAGTTTTACCTAAAATTAAACAGAACACTTATGTTATTAAATGTAACTGAAATTTACTCGATAAATGTAATATGTAGACTGCGAATCTTTGTGCAAAATAAAAATTGTTTTGGGGCCAAAACAAAATTTCGTTCCTTCTCTTAAATCCTTTTTATCTTTGTACTATTGCATATTTTACCATAAATGCATAAAATCCGCAGTCTAGTGATAAGTCTCATTCTAATGTCAATACCGCTATTTTGGTCCTCGTCTACATTGTTTTGTCTAACTTGTTTCACATCATCAAGAATTTTATCGTCCATTGTGCTCTCATCAATAGAATGCTCTGGGCTGGATTCGCCAGGTTTCACACAAGATAAATGGAAATATGAATAACAAGGTCCTTTACATCTCGTCAACTTCCCAGTTTTTTCACATATTTGACAAACCTTTTCTTGTTTCATTCCTTTAAAGAGATTGTACGGTCTACTTCTTTTAGTTTCTGCTACAGTCATCTCTTCTTTTTCGACTTTAATTTTGGACCTTTTAGTGTCCTTTGTGTTAGATTCCATATCTAACGATAAATCTTCTTGATTAGACAAATTTTCTTTGACGTGAGCGTTAGAAGTGTCTGATGTTACGTACGCCCGATATTTTTTACGGAAAGAAGTATTCATCGAATCCCAAGTTTTTTGTAAGTATTTTTTGATATCTTCTTCTGACGCATCAGGATGTTCATCTTCTAACATATCTCTGTTCCGTTCGTAATAAACATCGAACACACCATCTACATCCTCTTCAGCCTTAAATTCCACTTTCTGTACAATGGAAACTTCGTCATTGGAATCTCGTTGACTCAGAGGAGACAGTGGAGGTGTATCAGAATTAAGTCTAGAATTACTTTTACCATTCTCTGTGAACTTCTGTGCTTTAGATGTCGTTCCATCTGTTTTATATTGTGATTTTTCTAATCCGTATACCTGCAATACCATAACATTAAACAATAATAATAGTAGCATTATAGGAAAGTTTCATTCTGTCTTAATTTTATTCATACACTTACATTTTCCTGCTTAACACGTTTAATGTCAGGTTCACTGGAGTCATTTGAATACTTTCTTTTGTTAGCTTTATCTTTTTCATCTAATAAAATTGATTTTGGTGATCTGCTTTTTGTATTTTTCTCTTTCGGTTTAAAAATGTTAGCCCTATCTTCATTGCTCATTGATTGAACCTCCATAGCTTCTTCTATTGCGCTTTCCCACTTAAATTTAATTCCAGGCTTTACAACAAATGCAGCAGCATATTTAGCATCTCTCTTCTTAACTTCTGCTGTCAATGATTCTGACAGTTTTTTGAAGTCAGCAAAATTAGTGAATGGTATCATAGAATTTGAGGAGACCCAACTGTGGCGTCCTTTATCTCCAAAGTATCGAACATGTACCATTAATATCTGTGATCTACCAGTAGCTGGTTAAACAGATTATTATATTTTATAAGAATTGAATCGTATTATTTATTTGACACTTAATAATTATATATTATGAATATATATCTTATTTAAGTATACAATTACTACTGTATATAATATATCAAATTGTATATAATGAGTATACAATTTAAAGAATCAAATGAAAAACATTTATATATACTTAAACAAACTATATGAATTAGGTTGTTGCATATGAAATGTTCAATTTTAGTTATAAAGCGTTAAAAAAAATGTTATAAAGCGTTTCGATCAAGAAATACTATTACAGTCTGCAAATTTATTACAGATTGCTTTGAGCTACAAAGCTAATCCTTAACACATTACCTACCGGTGATTATTCCATAATTGTTAAAAGTCTATGGTTCATGGTTAAGGATTTTTTAAAAGAATCCTTCAATAGCAACAGTAATTTTAATCATAAACCAACAACTCACCCTCAATGACAAAATCCAATAATTTCCTTCAGGATTATTGTGTAAAAAAAGATTTTTAAGCTTCCATTTGGTGTAGCACAATTATTGAAAAGCCTATTAATAGACTACCGGTAGATAAAGTGTTAAAATCCTATCGTCAATTTAAATTCAGATGTCTAATTTCACTTGTGAATAAAGGGTATAGATGGATAAGATGGTAAAAAGTGCTTCAAAACAATTCATTGTTGATTGTACTATTCGATAGGGGTCTCCAAATACATTGATTACTTCTATCAATAAATCTATATGCAATACACTACTGTGCAAAAGAAAGAAGCACCCAGTATAATTATAAAATATAATGACAAACAATATCTTTATGTAGAAATTATATTGTACAATGATTGATTTATTGCATTTAAAGTATTAGATAATCCACAATAACACATATATATTCTCAGAACTATTTAATTAAACAGCGAAATCCTTTTTCAAAACTTACTGTGTTTCTATTTGATTTTTTACGCTTTTCTATTAAATATGGCTGGGTACTTTTTTCTTAAGCACATTAGGGTATATGTGACAACCTAATAAGTATAATGGAGATTTACCTTTCAGTCTATGGTACACCTTTAAAATTGGATCCAATGTTACTACACAAGGCCAAAATGGAAAATTACCGACACGAGCCCACGCTAGTTGACCCAATATCCAACTACACTCTACAGGTGGATCGATCATTTTTGGAGAATGCTCATCCATGGTGCTTAAACTGTTGCTTAAACTAGAAGAATCACTTGTGTCGCCCGTGTCGTTAGTTGCATTATTTTCATCCATGCTGTCATTGCTACTATTAGATAAATTCCTATGTTTCCGAGCTTTCAGCATCTTGGAACTCTATAATACATAAATATTTACAGTATTACAGTAAATTATCAAAAACAATATAATTTATGCATCATTCACGTAAAAAGTATACGTAAAAATACAAAATATTACGACATTCAACATCATAATGGTTTGTTGAGAATCGTATAAACTTATAACGAGAGAAATTATAATAGATTTTTAAAAAGTATAACATGCCTTTGGAGAATCATCAACCACATTTTTGGGAGATTTAGGTTTTATGGTTCTACCATAACGACTTTTACCTGATGAAGTCGTATTAGTTTTGGTATTGAAGTCCTTTTTATCATACTCAAAACCGTTTCTCGTTGCATCCAAATTATCACTACAGTCGTCGAATCGTGATTCAGTAATTACGTCCACCTTACTGTTCACAATGTTGATAGAGCTCATAGCTTCTTAACTAATTCAACATTTCCGATGTCCAGGATGGGCAATAAGTCAATATTAAAAAACCTTACACACTTCTTCAACAGCTAGAGCGATATAAACTTGAGAACTTGTATTTATATGAGCTCACTCAATGAAAACAATTTCCACTATCGCTGAAAATAGCTGCCATGGCCGATTTTCAAGGGTTACTTCATTTTACAGAAAAACGACACGTATCGTTGCCGTTGTGGAATAGTGGTATTCTATTTGAACTGCACTTCTCATTAAAATACAGTTTTTCTTGTATTAATTATTTAATTATACTACCCAGTATTAAAAAATTATAACTGAACCTAGCGGATCTCTGATCAGGAACGAAAGCGTTTCCCGCGAATTTGGGTAATTCTCATAACCATGCTGCGTTTAATTTTTCACTATGATAGCAGCATTTGGTGATTTTTGTTTTCTCAATAGTATTATTGCAATATATAACTTCAGAAGCACAGATTTACATTTATTTTAAATATACTACTAAAATTTACTGTGTCATTGTATTTAATTTATAAATACATTATAGTATATAAATTATTTCTGGGCAAAATTGAATACACATATATTGCATATCAATATTGGATTGTATTTTTTTATTTACCCATTTATTTATATATTATTAAAATAATATGCATTTGTATGCCAAAGAATTATTCGCATAATTATTATCGAACAATTTTTATATTATTTAATTATATAAACTTATTTAAACAAACGTTTGTAATGTCCTAATACTTTATCTATAATATTGAACTTGAAAGAATATTTATAAATAATATTACATTACAGCATGTTTTATTAATCACAGTTTAAAGTACTAAATACAGAAGATAATTAAAAAGAGAGAAAGAGGGAAGGAGAGGGATGGAAACTTTATTATTTCCTTATGATTGTCTAAGTTTTGCAAAATTTAGCAATACAATGCTTTTTAGCATCTATATGAACAATTTCACGCAATCCACAGTTTTCTGCATTATTTTTCACTTCTTTCACAAAATTATGTAAATCTTCCTCTCGTAATTCTGTCATATATTTTCGTAGTTCAATTAATACAATTGCTCCTTTTTTTAACAGTGGAGTAAGATTAGGTAATTGTTTTAACATATAATGTGCTATCCATAAAAAGTCAAACTTGTTGGCATAGCCGGTTTTGTGTTTGAATACCTCTATAGATGTTATGGGATGAAAAACGACCTAAAAATATTTTATAAATTTTAAAGAACAATATGTATGCTGCATTTATTAAATTTTTTTATATTATACAACACCTTATGATTCTTAATGTCTATCCAAGATATATTTTCCTTTTTTTGTTTAGTTCTTTCTCTTTTCCATGATTCTTGTTCCATTTCATTGTTTGGTGGGTCAATTACTAATGTACCATTTAAAATGGAGGAATCTCTATGCGATGCAAATAACTCTTCGCACAATGGTTCTTTTGTTTTGATTTCATGAATACATCTCATTACTTCGAGTTCAGCTACATCAGTTGCTCTGTATTTACTAAAATATAATATTTATAATATAATATATAAAATGAAAACTAAATTAACATATAACAAAAAATATAGAATAAATCTTACCGATTATGGTTTGAATTTTCCAAGATCCATGTATAAAAGGGACCATTTGTTATATCTCCTAAATAAGCATAATGCACAAAGCCAGGTCCGTATTGTATTATATTACTTAATAATGTTGGATTGCTTCTAACAGGTTCACCTTCTAACCAGATGAATGCAATACCGTTGTTTCTCCAAAATCTAGTTTTGAAATGAATAAATCACGTGTGTTGGTACATATATTTACATGATAATATTTTACACTAAATTTATTACCTATATTCTTGTACAGTTAAATTTGGAACATCACGAGACTTCAGAACCATATGATAATCCCAGTCAAAAACACCATTGCGATAATCATATCTTGTTTTTAATAACTTTCTAACTCTTTTATCCCAATATTCCACAATGGGAACATTTTCGCATGTTGCACGCTCCCAGAATCTTGTAAAAAGTATTACAAAAGAAAATAAAACTTGTAAAGCATTAAAGAAATCTATATATGTATTTTAATTCGTTTAATTAAACTTACTTGAAAATTGCTTCTATTTGATCTTTATCCTTATGTTTAAATTTTTCCAAATTTAACCACGGACAATTGATTGTACCTGTCGGTATATTTGTCAAAGCATTCGAAAGCTTTCCCAAGTATTTGGCTGTTGCTGGTCTTACAAGTGTATTGCCAAATATTTCCAAGTAATATCGAGTTGCTTCTTGTAACCCTTAAATTTTTATATCCAAAAATGTCTTTAAGAAGGAATATCATAGTTCATTATGTTTTAAAATCTTGCATACATACCTAGATTTTTATCTAAACAAGTGCTTAATAAGAGAATAGATCTACCAATTTGTTCCAATGTTGGTTCAATTACATTATACGTAATAACACAATCATCGTGCAAGTAAGATGATGCCAATGTCTTCACAATATGTCTTGCATCGCCAGCACCTACAATTAATACTTCGAGATCTTCACCTGGACAATTAATTTCACGTTTATTAACTTCAAGCTGTATGTCTAATGCAGGACTGTATCCCCACCACATATCGATACACTATTAACAAATTTTCAGTAAGCTATTATTTGCAAATACTGAAAGTTTAAACTTTAAACAAGACTACTGTTGCTGCTAAGTAAAGATTTCAGAATATGTTGTTACCATAGTAACATACATTCTTTTCTGGTAGTGGGTACCATGTTATATAGTATGCGTATGTACGAAATAGAACATAAAGTAAACCGTATATTTTGCATTTTATAGTACGAATATTAACTTTTGTTTATTTCATTCTTATATGTTAAAACTTTCACGCGTTTCTATAATTTTCATCTTGAAGTATGTTTTAACAATTATGTGGTAGAACATTTAAAAGTATATACACGTATAACGTCTATATGTATATACATACGCATCATCATTCACACACACGCGCACGCACGCTTACACAACACGACAAAATGTAAAAGGACATTTCAACAAATAGAAGAAGTATTATATTAAAATAAAAAGTCGTAGATTTGTATAATAATAAAGTATAAACATGTTTAGCGACAGTCGTGTCATAGACTTATAAAATCATTTATTTTACTTCTATAATATAGATTCTGTGACACAGATAAAAATAATTCTGTTCTAAACCTCGCTTCTACAAGGTTTTCTTAGAAACATATTCATTTTAATTTGATTTCAATCCGCTGCTAGCTCATTTGTCTCGCTTTTTTTGAGCCCGTTTGTTACCGCATCGTTGTAAAATATCGGTAATAGGTCCTTTATGTTGAAATATAGCAATAAGCTGTGTCCGCGCTTCATTCATTCCTTCGCTAATTAAGCTACTACGTTGCATATTTCCTTTAATTAGTTCATTTACACGTTCGAGCCCATCGTCTTGTCTATTCCTGACGTTCTGCTGCGATTCAAGCATCGTTAATGTTGTTTTCAATTTCTCATGCACCTGTATAAACGGAACGAATTATAATCGATCGTTTTATTGTTATCAATGCTGATACACTAGTGTGCAAAAGAAAGAAGCACCCGGCCATATTTAATAGAAAATCGTAACAAATTAAATAAGAACACAGCAAGTTTTGAAAAAGGATTCCGCTGTTTAATTGAATAGTTCTGAGAATATATATGTGTTATTGCAGATTATCTAATACTTTAAATGCAATAAATCGATCATTGTACAACACAATTTCCACATAAAGATATTGTTTGTCATTATATCTTATAATTATACTGGGTGCTTCTTTCTTTTGCACAGTAGTGTATATCAACTTTAACATACTTGTTTTTCAAGATCAGCAATATCTTCCATCTGTGCTGTAAGATGATACACCTTCCAACCATTTAGCTTTTGTAATACATGTTTTTGTTGTGCTATCTCTGCAACCGTTGGCCGTCTTTCTTCGCGAGGTCGAACTTCGCTTGGTCTCCTATAATGATGAAGTCTACTACTCCATCTATTCTTCCAGGATGGTCCTGTAAAAAGAAAAACTATTTTTTGTCATACATAACAGTATCACCCCTTTCCCTTACAAACCTAATAGACTAGGCGTAGGTCGCGTTCTTATTGTAATGGTCGTCTGTTGTGTAGGTGATTTAATGACGTCACGTTGTGTATTCGAAATCTGTCTTTTATCAGACGATTTTTCTTTTGGTTCGTCTTTAATCTCTTTCTTCATTCTTTCTTCCGTAATAAACTGCATTTCTTCTTCTGTACATCGTGATTCCGTTAATTCTACACTGGTAAGCTGCTGTTTTCTAGGTTTTTTTCTTGGAGACATTTCTACCGTTGGATTCATCGGGATTCTAGACTGTTCTGGTTCTTCATCCAATCCTGGCGATGATGTTGCTGAAACTGTTGTAGATCCTGAACTTTGGCAGCCTCCACCATCTTGGTCTCCCCTTGGTGAACAAGGAGGACTGGATGTTGTAACAGGTGGTAAAGATGTAAGTACAGGAACCAAATTCTTTGCAACACCTAAAAACATGTAATGGTAATGGTCATTTGTTTCTACAAAAGATCCGACAAGATGATGAATGAAGTGAGAAGAAAAAATAAAAATTACTCTGATAATTTTATATTTTCGTATACCTTTGACAGGTGAATTATCGTGATCCCTTTTTCTAAGTATACTTGGTCGTGGAGATGCGTTTGGCTTGGTATGCGGTTCATCGTACCCTGGTTCAACAAGTAATCTTACTGGTGTTTGTCGATATTGAGAATATGTTCCTATGTAACAGCATCAATGTAAGTTTGTTTCAAAAGCATAGGCAAAAACAACAATCACAAATTACCTGTCGGTTCAAAGGAATAGTATGTAGTGGTATGCGGTGGATGTATGTATTGTCCTTGAACAGGTTGAGCAGGTATAGTGTTCGAATTATTATTCGTACTACTAGCTGAAGACACTCGTAAACCAGATTGCTGGGAAGGTTTAATCTGAACAGTAGGCCCGACATTTTGAGCTTGCACTGTTTTAACAGGCGCAGAGGTGGTAGCTCTTGCAGGTGCTAGAGGCAAAGGATGTAGGGACATCCCAGCAATTCTAGCAACTGTGGTTGGAGTTGGTTGTGATATTCTTGTTACATTTGATGTACTTGCTGCTGTAGTAATTACTCGTGATACTGTATTGATATTTGATAAAGATGTTACTGTTTGAACTACACGTGGAGTTGCTTGTTGTTGCGGTTGCGGTTGCTGTTGTTGTTGTTGTTGGACCTGAAACTCAGATTTATTTTATTCAATACTCAATAAAAGTACAGGACCTCGATTAACCGGCTTGATCAAGCCCGAAACTGCCTGAAACAGCCCGGACAAATTAAGGCCCGATGGATTCCAAAATAAATTTTTTATTTTTGAAAATTTATTTCCCTTCATAATATAATCATATTGAACGCGTATTTGTTTATAATCGAGATCCGGTTAATCGAGGTCCTACTGTATTTGATATCAGTCTCGCTTTTCAATACCTACTTGTTGGGATGGAATGACAATTCGACTTACAGTGGCAGCTGATGGGCCGGCCACTGTGTTTATCGATAATTGTCGCGCCACTGTTGGTTGAACAGTTACCGAAGCTGTACCACTTATTCTACTTGCAGTTCCAACCATAGGTGTTGACACAGCTATGCGATTAACTGTACCAGGAGTACTTAGAGATCTGTTTGGTTGGTTGGGCTACAATTTTTACAAAGAATTTATCTAACTATAAAGAAATATCATTCGGTAATCTTAATGATTAATAAGTATAATGATTTACTTGAATAGTTTGAGCAGAAGATCTGCCAGATTGCGTAGTCTGTGATACGTTCGTCGCTTGAGGTGTAGGTAGTCTACTTTGCGAGACAGGCAGTCTTGTAATACTATTATTTGTTTGAAGAACAGGTGCTATCAATCTGGAGGGAGTACCAGGAACTCCAGTTACCATTGTGGCTTGTACGGACCTTCCTTGACCTGTTGGTGTAATTAAACGAGGCTGTTGACTGGTGTACACAGTGGACGGCGGTCTTGAAACTCGACCCACTGGAGGTGTAGGATGCCTCTGAGGTTGAGCATATACAACGGACGTTGTTTTAGGTTGCCATTGAGGGTTCGAAATAGTTGTATTGATTCTAAACGATGTAACACATAAAATACTTTGTTATACTACAGTTACTTCCATAATAAATATGTATTACAATGAAGTGGCACTTTGTCAAATCTTAGTAATAGATTTCGTATCGCTGACACGTTCATAAAATTATTTATTACATATTGGGTTGGAAAGAAAGTTCATAGCATTTTCAAATTAAGAATTGAAGATAAAATTAAGGTATTTATTCATACGTTTATTCAATAACACAAGAAGTTACCTCGAGAATGGCAAAAAGTAATAGAACAGAATGGGAAATATGTTATTGAATAAATCTATGAATAAATATCTGAATTTTAGCTTCCAATTTTAATTTACAAACGCTACAAACTTTCGTTCCAACTCAATACATACATATATGCTTACCCTGACCTTGTTGTTGGAACAGTTTGTCCTGTATTTGCTCTGACAATAGGAGTAGCTACTGTCGATCTCGGAGCAGATATATTAGCTACTGCAGCTGGTCCTCTCGGTACATGATAAGTTGCAGGCATACTCGTTACCTGCTGCGTTTGCTGTAACAGCTGTTGTGCTGGTGGTTGATTTTGACGCTCCACCGTACTTAACATGCTTGGAGATATTATCCTTACTGTGGACCCTACAGAACAAAGCTATAAAACAAACAAATACATTTTATTACGATCTAACATTTATACACATTTTTAAATATTTTCCTTACCGTTGTTGTTATTTTATTACTTTCTGAAGTTGACGTGGTACCAGACGGAACCACAGGTTTCATTAGAGGTAACTTCGGATTTGTATCCATCGATATTGATTTACTTACATGATTGCTAGGTGTTCCAATCGAACCCACTATAGTTTGCGTGGACTGAATATTTTGTATATTACTTTGCACAACACTTTGTACATTTTGCGCACTTTGCATTGTAGTTAGATTTTGTGCAACATTTTGCATACTTGTTTCTGGGAGACGTTTATCACCGCCACTGTCTACAGAACTTATCGTTGTATTCATAACTGGTACTCTGAAAATGAATTTTTTAATAGAAAAAAATCATAATAAATTGAATTCTTTCCTAACTTTATTTTTTTATATACAGATGTTATAATAGATGACTTAAAAATGCTGCGAAATATTTCGAGGTTACACAATTTTATTATGACTTAGTTAGAGATGTCATAACAATACGGATAATGACAATGCTATAACGGTTAGAATACCGACAGATCAAAGAACTTTCTAATGAGAAAAATCACAATAGTTTTCTTTATTTTAAATTAATGCGTTTTCTCGAAATACCGTGAGGAAAAGTATACATACCTTTAAAAAAATGTAACACCGTACGACCATTAGTGTTTTACTTAAATATATGCATACGGCATTTTCAAAATACTTCTGTTTCATTGATGTTCCTCGAAACAAACATTGCACAAGCAGAAAAGCACCTTTTTCATAAGTACAGAAGTTTGTAGCGCTTAGTGTAAGCATAGCACAGTACAGGTATATATAGTGTTGCGCGACCGCGCGAAGTTAGTTATGATAACGTTATTGCAATTCCCTGTAGTCGTACCAACGGGAGAAACAGGAAAATTTCAAATACAACATACGATGCAATACAATATTTATTCTCAAATTTCAATTGCTTAGTTTAATATAATCTCTGTAAAATTTTGTCTAAGTTGAGAAGATAAAGATAAAGCTCTCGAAAGAAATTTTTGACCAAGCTGCTCCAATTTCACTTTTACACAGGGCGGAGTTGGAGTCTTGGACTACTTGGGGCAGGAAATCATAAATCTACAGTCCATATGGACTAACATTTTCGTGTTTGATTCTCCCATATCCTATGTTTTGACGGGCTTTCACTCACGCGCACCAATGCATATACATATTGTATATTGTATGTGATGTATTGTATGTATTTAACCACGCCGTCTCTTTTTCCATTTTTATGTGCTCCAATCACTGATCTATACAGGGTGTCCCAAAAATGCTGTACTTCCTTGAAAGGGGTGATCCCTGAGATCATTTGAAGTAACTTTTTTATGTGAGGAAATGTTCTCCGCGGTCTCGTTTCCAGAATTGCAAGACTCATTTCTCGATAATACAAAGATGGGAGTTTTTAGTAGTCAAAAGCGCTAGATAAAAGATCAATCTAGGCCGCGATCGCCCTCGAAAGCCCTATTTTTACATTTATGAGGCGTAATTTGCATTATTCACAATCACAGCTTTATGAAAATAGCTATATACATGCGCAGTTGTATCCCAGACAACCAAAAATTTCATTTCTGCCGAGCATCTGTAAGCGCAGATGTGACCTGTTCTGCCGGCAGTCTGCCCCCGAACCTGCTTTTGGCATGCTTTGGCAGCACGGTCGCACTGATGTAGCGATGTAGGTCGCACTAAAATTTTATCCATTTTACTGAAAAATTCGAAATACCGATTTTTGAATGCAGAATTTTATTTTGTGAACATGCAAATTTTACTTATACTCATATTTATATTATTTTTCTTAGACTGCGGATCTTTATGCGAAATATAAATTGACGGCATCGCTTGCAAGAGATGTGTGTGTGGAAACTATAAAAATTGCATTGGCATACCATTTTCTTTACAGTTCAATTTCAATTCATTACATTTCGAAATTTATTGTAATGTGTTCATGAAAAAAAGTGTCGTTTGACGGAAAAGAAAATGTATATTTTTTGTATGACAACTATACACTTAATTTAATGTTTAAAGATTAATAATTTAAAATTTAGACTAGTCTATAATGTAATAGAAAGATTTAAATTTATATATAAATTAAATAAATTGTATATTAATTTTAAATTTATACCAGAAGGGATAATAAATGAATGAAACAGGAAATAATGAATATTACATTTTTTCATTTATTTAAATTATTTTTCTTTATTGTTCGACTTCTAACTTCTCACAAACGTTCAAATTGTAATGTTAAATATCCGAATCTTAGTAATCTGAGTAAATATTTGATTCCGCCAAAGGCAGGTTCGGAGGCAGGCTGCCGGCAGAACAAGTCACGTCTGCGCCTACAGGCGCACAGCCAGAAATTGAGCTAATCCTGCCTTGAGCTGGTCGAAGCGTAGCTTCGGCCGTATTCTGCTCAATATCTGCCTTAGGCGGGATCTGCTTCAATCTGCTTGTGGCAGGCGTGGTTGTCAGGGATGCTTCCGAATAATACAAATTACGCCTCGTAAACAAAAAAATAGGACTTTTGAGTGCGATAGCGGCCTAGATCGATCTTTTATCTACCGTTTTTGACTACTGAAAAGCCCCATTTTTGTATTATCGAGAAATGAGAACGCGTATCCCGCACCCTTGCAATCCTGGAAAAACGAGAAAAACACGGACCAATCAAGGCGCGGCAATAGCAGACGGATTCCGGATCGGCCAATGCCATCGCCATCGTGTTTTTCGTTAATAAAAGCCGCGGGGAACATTTTCTCAAATTAAAATGACCTCAGGAATCATCCCTTTCAAGGAAGTACATTTTGGAACATCCTGTATAATGATTTGTATATAGATCAGTGGCTCCGACATTCTCACAATGAACATGCTTTTATAACCATTGGTCCTTGAACCTCAAGAGAAAAGGAAGATCGCCGACGAATCAATGCTCAGCTGAACACATTTCCACATTTCCTATTGGTTGAAGGTATTCTTCGATAACTCACATTTATTTTGCAAATCTAACAATGAGAGGAATCATCTTTGAAAAATTTAGCAAACAAAGTCCACGATCATGTTTTTACAACTTAGTTCTAAATTTTCTAAACTTACCACACAACAGTACAGCAATTACATAAACAAGTATCTCACCCGTTTTATATATTTTCTAAATGTTATTATGTATTTAGAATATACTTTTCGTATTATTCCTGAATATACAGGGATATAAACAGATAAGAAGATTCTAGAGACTTTATTTTGTAAGATATAAATATATCCACCTGTGCAAAACGAAATGAACCAACACGATCACGTGATACACGCCATTGTTTACATCAGTTTCGTTCTTATTCTAAATAAACAATGTAGTATTTCTTATAAGATCTTTTAGAGTCATACGTAGATATTTAAATTAATTAAAATCTTATAAAAAACACACGTAATTATTTTAAATACTGTGTCACACAGACACTAGCTTGGATGTATAAACTGCTATGAACTTCTTTGTACATACATATATTTCAATACGTTGAGAAAGTCTTTTCCTTCAAGGGTTTGCTCGTTCCATAGGAAGGGTAGGGAGTACTATATACCAATCCTGTCCCTTATCCTGATTCCCCTACCCGCGCTTCTGCAATTCCATTTTCAAGCGCACAATCCGCTACATTTTACCTTGTGAGAGCGTCGGTAGCTAAGTTCGTACTTTACTCATTTAATTTCAGTCAGAGTATATACCTATATTTTTGATAATTTGTAATTTATACTACATCAGTTAAAGGATAAGAAACTGTCAGTGGCCCTGGATGGGTTTGAATTTAGTCCACGTTCTTTTAATTCTATTCGTGACTAGATCTACACTCATCCAGGGATACTGACACTCAAAATCAAATTCTTCGAATCCGTAAAAAAATTGGCTTTAGACGTCTCCATTTCACCATAAATATTTAACGGGATTCATAAAGGTAAACCAATTGAAATTCAGTTATAATTTTCATATTTATCACATTCAATACACACAGAGTAACAAAGTTTTCGGATTTTCTTTTACTACTAACGTCGATAGCGGTTACTTACATTAAAATTATTTTAATATATTCATATTCTTTATAAATCTGAACCTTAAAATTTATGGCATTTTATTCTAGTTTTTAGATGTACACATTCCCTCAACCAATGGCTACTGAATTCGTTTGTCTTTTTGTGTCTGAAGAAACACCTGCCACGCTTCCCCCCCCCCCCCCTCCCACCAAATTTATATTCTGTCTTTTATATTGGTGATAATAATTAAATTTTATCTATATATTCTCAAAAATTATTGTTTTGAACAAAAGCATTCAAATATATGAGTAACCTAACATTAGAATAAACATGAAACTATGTAAATTTGTTTATTTATGTAGTAATATAATACTGTTAAAATAAAAGAAATTGGATTTTATTTGTTTTCCCTTCAATGGCTGTTATGTTAATCAAAGGATTGCCAAATAAATAATGTTACAAATGGAAGATTAAAATGTACCAGTGCATATATGGCTGGTACGGAACATGTATACAGATTTTTATATACTAAATAAATGTAAACGACAATGGTATTTGTAATGGGAAATGGCATATGTAGATATATATTTACATTTATATATTTGTATTCACACGATATTATCATAAAAATGTTTAAAGGATTTTGAGAAATATAAAATGCAAATGAGATTTTTTAAATTTGTGATGTATGGAAAGATGAATTTTAATATACTAATTTTGTATTGTAAATAAAGGCAGGTTGACGATGTGATTTATAACATAAATGTACCTTCTTTCAGTATATATAACCTAAGTATCAGGTACTTTGAGATTCTAGAGTTAACTCTTCTATGCAAGTATGTTCATCCTGAGTTTCTACTTCACAAGTTGCATCAGTATCTAAATGCATTTTTTCTATTGCTTGTTTGATTTGAATTCGCAATTGACCAGCAACTTTTTTTACTGCCACATGATTCTGTTTTATTTGCTTTATGCAAGGCAGTAAACCTTTCCATGGAGCAATATTTGTGCATGAAAGGTAAAGTTCTTTCCATAATTGGATACTAATTGGTGCAACACTAGGCCAAATAACTTCAGGATTTGGCTCGTACAAAGGATTTATCCATTTTTCTAATACTTCTGGTTGATTTATGTATGACCATAAACTACAGGTACATTCTGATAATCGAAGACTCACTCTCTCTGCTTCTGAATTACCTAAAATATCCATGAAAAAACTATTAATGAAATATAAACGTAGAATTATATTATGTATACACAAAGATATACATTGCTGAGCAAAAGAAAGAAGCACCCGGCCATATTTAATAGAAATATTAAATAGAGATAGAACACAGTAAGTTTTGAAGAAGGATTCCGCTGTTTAATTGAATAGTTCTGAGAATATATATGTGTTATTGCGGATTATCTAATACTTTAAATGCAATAAATCAATCATTGTACAATACAATTTCTACATAAAGATATTGTTTGTCATTATATCTTATAATTATACTGGGTGCTTCTTTCTTTTGGACAGTAGTGTATGTGTTGATATATATGCATACCTAGGAATGTTCCATAATTAGAACAATATGCGTTGTTATATAATTCACTTAATAATTCTACTGTATATTCGAAGCTAAATTGAAATTGATAATGTAGTTGGTAAAGGCAATCTAGGAAAAGAAGAAATGTTGGACCATGCACTGAATTTTGAGAATTTGCTGGATAGTATGGTCCATGTCGTGTACGGTTGAAAAATTGATGGCCTGCTTGTATCCATTCACGTTCAATTAAAGCCTGAAGACCGCGCACTGTTCTGCAGTCAGGATTTAATATTGTTTGAGCTAAACTCGTTACCACTAAAGTAGAATCTCTACCAGCATTTCCTGTTTAAAATGTAACAAATATCATTAAAAGATATACTACAAGAATTATAATTAATCTTTGTAGATCTCATACCATGAACTAATACAGCTGAAATTTCTTGATGAAGACATTGAGCAGTTACGCAAGCAGCATTTAAAGCACTTTGTACAGCAGATAACCATCCACTATTATCAAATCTTGAGAGCCACTGAGAAGTAGAACATGTTACATCGTTACAAGCTTCTATTAATTTAAAAAAACTATCTGCTAAATCATTTGGGCGTGGTACTGCTTTGTGCACTTTTCGCCATTGTGGATAAGCAGCATCAATTTCTGTACCACCTCCTTTGGCTTTAGAACTTTGAGCTTGGCTAACAGACCTTGTATCTACTATATAACTATTGAAAAAAAGCACATATTAATAATAGGATTAAGACTGAAAATAATCTTTCTATTGCTGATAAAAATCACTTTATCAATTTATCAACACTGATAAGTGTAGTCTTATTTTAATATCTCTAAATTATATATTACTATATAATTGAAAAATTCTATATTTACCCACGTCTACCTGGTCCTAACACTGCATTTAATAATCTTTCATCCTCTTTGCACCTTTTTCCAGTAATACCACACATTGGTTGGCTACTTCTCAATAAAATACTCTGCAACATTAATTAATACCTTGTTAAATATATATATATATATATATATATAATGTATTTACTTCTTTTTATTATTTTGTTACTTTTTATGACTTTAATACTCTGTCTATTTATTTAATATCATACCCCGCCACAATGCCTGTAACATAGAACAGGAAATCTTCCACCATCTCTAAAATTAGCAGAGGATATTATAACTTTATCATCTACATGACGAGGTACTATAACAGCGGAAGGATAAGAATTGCAAACATTGTATTCTTTATTTAAATAACTAATACGCCATTCATCCGCGTGGGCAGTTAATAAGTTAGACCACTCAGAAACAGGAGCAAATGCAGTCCATCCATCCTCTATTTGTACATTAATATTACTGATAGTTTGTGGTCTATTGAAAAAAGGATATTGTAAAGCTTGTTCTGGAATAAAACGAAAATATAAAAGTTGCTAGTTTTGAATAAAATATTGATTTTTATATTATATAAAAAATAAATTTTTTACCTTGAGTGGTTAATTTTTCTATGGATAAAGCAACACTCATTAAATCATCTACTGAATTAATATCTAGTTGAAGGATCCGGAAGTCTTTGCATTTTAATATAATACTTCCACCCGGGCTTTGAGTATTTAATTTTTTCTCTACAAGATCAATGTTTCGATACAATAGCTAAAAAATATATTGAAAAATCGTTGCAGAATCTTGTAAATATTTCTATCTAAAGTTGATGAATTTCCATTTCAAATAATCATAAATTATATGTAATATAATTTTTTATAAATTATACCCAAAGCTCTGGTCGCGACTCTTGTCGCGACGACCAGATTAGATGATGAATACTAATACACAATGTTCCATCTATGGATTTATTACTTCCTTCAGTCTTATCTATTAGTATGACATTATCGAGTTTTGGAATTAATATGAAGTCACTAAGTTGTTCCATTATGTACTTCGATCAGATACTTGGTGATTTCAAAAGAAATACAAATGTTGTGACAGCTTTGCATAACCTAATGCGGGTGCCTCACAAAGCCATTGTAGAAGTTTTCCTAAATGAATTGAAATGTAACAACTGTAAATTTGTACAAGTATTAACGGCAAACCTTACAGACTCTTTAATTATCTTTTTACAATGTATCTTTTCAATAAGATACTTCGGTAGAGAAATGTCGTTCGCCACGTTCTTGTTTACTTCACATCACATACATTCTATGATAATACATTATACATTATATACACAAACATCACTGATAGCTGCTGATAGCACAGACTTCAAATTTATACAGACGTCTCATGCATCGCAATTTTTTGTCTATGGTTCTGGACTTAGACCATATATATACTTATAGACCCGGCTTTAGATAACACGCCGTATTCCAAGATTACTTCATCTACCAGATGACAGATGTGGGCAAAGTGCTTTATATAGTCTGCTGAGAAGTCGCAGTATCACGAAACTAAAGTGTATCGAGAGGGGAAAGGGGAGTCATCGCCGTATCTCATTCTTTATAAATATTTATGAAAACTGTCACTATGATATATATTTTATTTTATTACTCGTTCATTTCTACTTTACTCTTATTATTTTAAATATGGCCAACTTATCTTGCCAATTATAATTTGGAAATGTAGATATTGATAATATGAAATCTGTATTTATTTCCTCACAGCTTACTTTATTTAAAAAAAAGTAACTCCGGTCGTGATGGTCGTGATCGCCATGTCCATTGTCGTGTCTGCGTGACTGTTGCGATTGGTTGCGATAACGAATAATCGTTATCGTCCCGACGATCGAAGGAATGACTTGTTCGGATGCAGAGAGAAGGTAATAGAGGAGTAGAAGGCGCAAGAGGAAAAAATTATGTTGTTTGTGGTGTATGTTGATATAAAAAATAAAAAAATTATTACAGAAATATTCAGTTTTTTTTGCTATATCCTTGCTATATTCATCTTCCCTCCGCCAAATTTTATTTTTGAAAAGTATATATACTAGGTGGAGACGTCCCTTGGCCATCGTTCTTCACGATGAAGCGTCGAGTCCAGGGCAAGACGGATTTGGGCTAAAAACATTTGTACGCGCGCGTCATCCTCGAACCAGAGTTGGAGTTTGTGAATCATTCGACATACTTTAATTTTTTTTTTTAAACCTAAATACCTCTGATATAAAGTCCTATCTTTTACCTTCATTTTAAGCCCTTAAAAGTTTGAAAATTCTTACAGGAATACATTATGCCGGATAAATATATTGAATTCTGGAAAGCAAAATTGATACTCAACAAATCAATTAAGTTGTTATATTTTTAAAGTCCATTTAAGCAGGCCAATCAATTGAGTTGCCCAGACTTAAAAACCTTATTAGGAATAGTTCGTGTACTTGTATCTGTATTATGAGTATTGTATTTACGTTCACAGACGGTGTATAGGAATCGAGATATTATATGATGCAACAAAATTTTAAACTTAGGAGTTGTAATACTTAGATCTAAGGTTTCAATTCTTGGTATGAGTGGAATAGAAAAAGCCGAAATTTCTTTAAGATTCGTTCTATATTTCCTTTTTTGTATTAGGAATCTCATACAATACTCTTAAGACACGATTCGTGCACAAAAGGCACACGATATCATCGTATATTTTCTATACATATATACCTCGCATACTTATAATACTCCGCAACATAAAATTCTACAGTGAAAATATGTACAGATCAGTTTTACAAAAACCAATCGCGTATTAGGATCAGAATTTCGTTGTTAGTGTCCTTGGCACAAACGAAACACTTTGTCCACTTATCGTTTCGGTTGGTGGTGGTTTGTTTTATTTTTGTCTGTTGCTCTATTATCAAAAAAATATTCAATATTTCTCGTAATTTAAATACGAATATGTAGAGCTTCTCCGGCGCTTCTTCAACCCTCGGTCAAGATTTCAAGGAGAAGTCGCTTTAAACTGTCAAGACCTGTTAGAAAACTGTAATCCGGACCTTGATGCACGGTTGAATTCGAATTGCAAGCCATGGTTGACGAGCCGTGAACGAAAGTTGTATGAGCGAAGTCGATCATTCTTACGTCGACGAGCGCTTCTTGAGATTTTTGCTTATTTTTAGTCCGATAAGAACAAGACGAGTACCTATGAATAAAATAGTTGACTGTTATAATGTAGCATACACGACAATAGAAGAATATAGATTAAAATAAAAAAAACGAATATAGTCGATCATTAATTAATTCATTAAAGAGAATAAAAATAAGCTTTTCTTATAGTCAATCATAAGTCATGTCTTGTTAAATTTCTAACGTTAGAAAGAACAAAGATTTTGCATGTTAGGTTCGCTCGAAGCCCAGTCCGAGGTCCCATTTTTTTTTTGGAATCTGAAGACAGATTTACAGTCTTATTCCGATATAAAGCGGCGATGTTTGTTCCGAAATAAGGAAATCGCTATCCCTTCTTCTTCTTTTGAAGTTGTTCGCCTTTTTCAAGGAAGGATATCGTTGCTCGGCCGACAACCTTATAGCAGTATCACACTACAAGGAAAATGGAGGTGGGGTGGATACAGTTACTCTCTTTTTGCTATTATCGGGTTAGTCACGACGTAGACGCAACGCGAATTACCAGGGTTTGAACTGACCCCGGCTACCCGAGTGAAGCTAAGCTCCACTCGGGGCAAGCCGGTGTTCTTCGTCGCGGAGGGACACCGTCGGCAGCTCCGCCAGCGTTTCTAGAAAGCCCGCCAACGCCGGGTCGTTTTCTGGGATTTACCGTACTGGTACCTCCAAGGGTACAAGTTAGCTTAGGGTTGGGAGGGAGTAATTCCTTCCTCCGGGATGTATGTAGCAAGGTAGGGTGTCCCGTTGTGTACGCGTTTGATCTGGAAACCTCCACATTAGCTTAGGGCTGGTCGGGGGTTGTTAGTGGGTATGCACCGTCCCGCATGTCCTCGCCTCTTCCCTAGAAGGGCGGAGTATGCGTAACGCATTTTCCCCACGTAAAAAGAAAACGCAACACGAATTTGGTGCGCGTATCACGTTACGTGACCGGTCCGTGGGGATACACGCCAGGAATAGGGGTATGGCGTCGTAGAAAGGGAAGAGTAGAGTGGGAGACCCTGGCCCGAAATATGGCGAAAGACGGTCCGAGTCTTCGCCTTATAACGGAACAAGACTGCATATCAAGACCATACTTGATACATGGACTGTCCCTGACCTGTTCGATATACTGTCGCATTCGACATCTTCCTCCACTCTCTCCTCGTTCTCGTAAAGACGAAGCAGTCGATTTTCGTGTCTTTGTCTTTTTGGTCCGCTATCCGATCTAACTTCCGTGTCGGAACTAGTACCCTCCGCGATATCCGAGCTTTGCTCGAAACAAAATTCGTCGTTCGAGCTGCCATAAATCATCCATTGTTCGTATCTGGGAGTTTGAAGCACTGTGTCGATCAAGCTGTCGCTAGATTCGTCGAAAACAGTCTCCTCGCTGCTATGATTATGAGTTTATGACATAAAAGTCATCATTATTAACAACGTTCCTTTGTTCACTTACTTGCGATAACTGAATGGGATATGTAATTAGAATGTATTAAAAGTATACGGGGGTGCGTAAAAAAGTCACGACATCTTTGCGTTTTCGTTAGGCCTAATTGTCTTTGAACATCTCTTGAGGAGATACGTCTACTCTTAGATATAATTGTCGCGTAGAATTTCGAAAATTAGGAATCTACGTCGACCTACGTGGGTACCTGTTGTTTCTGTAAATTGATCTTCCGAAATGATTTTTTACCGTGACCAACGAGAATTTCTCTTTTTACAATTTTTTTCTTGTGCGAACGAGGTGAAACGCGATGAAATGTTTACGCACCTTCGTCGTTTAGATGCACATGGTACAATGTATGACCTCTTACCATCTACTAACAACCCTTTAACTGCCCAAACCGTAGCGCGGGCATGCAGGCCCTGCAGGTCACATATATTTTCGAATAAAAGAAAACGTTTATATCTCTCTATACAGGATGCAAAGTAAATGATGGGTTTCTGCAAATAAGGTTTCTAATTTACAGTGACATCGTTGCATGAAAATCACTCGAACGAGCACGTGAAATTGTAATCACAGAACGCTTTATTGTTCCAACAACAATAATAAACTAATGCATACACATGCCTTATCTGCGTTTCCATTTACTTTCCCTTATTTTAACGAGAAGTCTTAATTGTGTCTCGAACGTTACTGTATTCGTCAAAAGTATATGTAGATAAAAATTCATTTTTCTTTTTTAAGCACGTTTCTCATTCTTAGGAAAGACATTACTGGTATAGTATCTTTCCTAAGAATTACGAAAATCATTTCGTTTTTTTACTATTCTCACGAGATGATACGTGTGCTGTGCATTAAGCAGAAAGAAGATATTTAACGGAACAAACTGTACTTTGATATTCTTCCTTTCTCTCACTCTCTCTCTCTCTCCCTCTCTTCCACTCACTCACTCTTTCTCTTTCACGAGAAATCCACCACTTACTGAACGTCTTGTATACTCTTGTTTGGTTCGTCGTGTATACTCTGGTTTGATTCGTTGGGTAATGGTAAAACTAAATTGAACTATTTAAAAGAAAAGGCGAATCGTTCCGAGTTCATGGAGACAATGAACTATTGTATTCATGTTCTTGATTGTGTATTATATTCACGCTAGTGACTCGACTGCCCCAAACAATTTTAAATGTCCCATTAACCTCTTTCTCTCTCCTTAATTCATAAATATTTGCACCCAGTAACTTTTGTAGAGCTGTAGCTCTACGCATGAGCAACAGTATACCTACGAAAGGATTTTGAAATCCACCACTTTCAGCTCTGATCCTCCCCTAGTAAGAAACTGATCGGGCTCGATTAGGGACTGGTATTGCCGCGCTTTATTATAGTTCGGCCGTAATAAAGAGCAGTTTTCTAAAAAGTGACGGTACACAGAAATATACATGCTTAAACTAGGAAAACATCGCACTGTCAATTCATTAGTGTATCAACTTAAATATTATGTATGAGCTTACAAAGTTAATCGATAATGTTTACAAATAATCATACGTGTATGTATCTCTTTTCTTTCACGCAGATGTAGAACTCTCGATTTACCACGCATCTATTCATATAAACATCTGTTTACACGATAGACAAGAATTTTCTGTAGGTACATGCAGCCGCAGTTATAAACAAACAAGAAACCATTTGAGTTCAACACATTTCTTTCAACACATGTTTAAATACGTGAGTTTCGGAAACGCTCTGAGCCATGTGTCGGATCGTAAGACGACCTGCAATCTAACGATTGAGATTCCTCAAAAGATTTCTTATTTCGCATCCGATGACCTAATTGTTCGTAAACGTTTCGCTACTAGACAGCAAAGTACACATTGCTACGTGATTTGCAAACAGCAGAAACCTGTTACAGAGATATCTCTCACAAACTCATCAATGCTGATAGAGATTTGTTCATGTTAGAACGCTAAAGTACTGAGGGTGCGATATTTCCTCTAAACCGATTTGTTAACAAAAAGCGTTTGAAATAAGCCGGTAATTGTACTAAAATCATTGTAACAACTTTACTTTTTTACCTTTCATAGTAAACCCTCCAATGTTCTGATAGAGTATGTTATATTTAGACATGCGATCGATAAAGGTTCGCGTGTACCTTTTTGTTTTAAGTTTTATCGATCTCCATCAAATTTATTTTTCGTTCAGTAAATAAGATTGATAAACTATGTGTTTCAATTAAACTTGATTCCGTACTTTGCTTGAATTCAAAACATTGGCATGAGAACGTGCGCTAAGAGGTATTATTTAAAAAACAATATATGTACGATAAAAAAATTAGATCTACTTCACCAGTTCCCGTTTCCATTCAAAATATCGGAGGGTTGAACGCATAGAATTGATAGATAATTTTATAGACGTTAACAAACGAACACGAAATGCATGTAATCGCAGTTGCTGAATAATAGAAAAAACTAATTAGATTCCTAATGTTGTAATACATTAGATTTAGGTGCATGAGTAAATCGGTGAATGGAAGAGCGACCGCATAACAGAACAAAATAATAGAAAATTAACGCTCTTGCGCCAGGGTGGGAAACAAATGTAGTCCAGCCATTTTAAAAGAGACGCAATACGTCAGAAAATTCGACGCGAGGACTAGAGAGACTAGAAAACTTTATCTACACGTTAGTTTTGACGAGGTCAATATGACAGCATCACAACGATAGGAATTTAATTTGGGTCGTTCTGTGCCGAGTCATGAACAGATAAGTATTGTACATTTATTCAATAGTCTAAAATCAATAGCACCAGCACTGAACTCTCCAGTGATGGTGGTCATAGCTAACTGAAGCAACCGAACTCAACACAAAATGGTTTTATCTTTAGTATTATAAACTTAAATGTGTGTATATACATTTATATTTCGCTCAGCAGTCAATGTGTTAAATAGTCCTATTGAGAATCTCTGGATCGAATTTTGATTTTAATCGATTAGTTTTCGAGAAAAAGGCACTTGATACTTTAAGATTTTAAATCGATTAAATCGACACTACCGAATTATAATACTTTTAGAAAATCGATCATATTTATGCGTAGTAAATATGGAATAAAGATTTTCTTCATCTCGTGAAAAATGTGTCAAATCGAAACAGAACGACCGATTACTTGTTTTTGTCTTTATCTGTAGAAAATTATCGACGAAGTCTACAATCGGTCAGTAAACAAAATAAAAATAGCTGATCACAAACCTTGCGGGATAGAAAATGGCGGTATTCTTGGCCCCTCTTGCGGCTGCTTCACCAAATCCTTTGTGTAAAGTTGCTTGACTAATTTCCTCCTGAATTGAAAGATTGTAGTCTGTGGAACTGTTACTTGTATCTGCATCGTAGCATACTTCTGAATTATGAGCAACGTCATCGACGAAACTAGAATTGGTTGATTCTTCTTCTGTTTGTAATGTGGACGGTGAATGATTCAGCCCCGAAAAATCATTTATTTGATATCCTTCGTATACAACTAGTAACGAGCTAAGAAAATATTTAAAACAATTAGCTGTAGCAGTCTTTTATGCGAGATTTTGTGTTAAAATATTTATAGTAATGAAAATACTTCTTCTCTTACATCGTCAGCATCGAACGTTTCAAGTTTTAAATACAAGAACACACTTAATCATTTGATTCTATTCTAATAATTTATATTTAGTCGTAGTTACCACGAATAAAATCGGTAGCTGCTTTGTCTTTCGATCGCGCGCCGTAACTGTTCCAATCGGGACACAACTTTTTCAATAACTAACGTTCTCAAACGATAACCGTTATGGAAGAAGCTATATAACGCTGCTTTGAAACCTTCTTCGTTTAGTTCTCTACCCCAATACTTATCTCGCTTAGTATAATGGCTGGCATCGGCTTGATACACCTATAATAATTTTTTCTTTTATTATATGAACATCATTATTTTTCTTACTATTACTAACATCGTGACTTTTCATCCTACTAAGTAACTACATTCATTGTATGTTACAAATTAAGGACTCTCATACGTTTACTTCATTTTTTCTTATAGACGAAATTGTTCAAGCACTTTGTCATGTGTATGTCAAACACTTTATGAGTATTAAACAATAGTAGACTAACAAACCTGCATTCCACATAATCGTACACCTAACGAGGCTGATGTGCTAGCAGCACATTTTGCAATCTGGTGGCTACGTTTCTCAGCAGATGCATCATCACCGTGCTGTCTGGTCCCCATTTTCAAATCCAATATACATGGGTGCGTATATCGCGATGTTATATTCTCCAATAATAGGAAATCTGTATTTTGGTATAAATGAATGATATAATTATTTAGGGTCAATAAAATACAAATGTATAAACTTTTTTTATGTTTATAACTTGTCACTTGTACAGAATGTAGTACATACACTGTCTATTAGGTGTGTTATCCAAATGCACTCCTGGCCTTGGTATTCCCACTAAGGTGTTTTCTCGGTGAATTTTCATTCTAAAAGAAGTATAAAAATAGATCCATCAGTCAAGTACATGATATAAAGGATGATTTAGTCCCTATATAGATTAAAATATTCCATGTGTTTGAATTTATTTTGATAATTTTTCAAAAGATTATACATCGTCTCTCTTTTGTTTAGTTGAACTATGTCCTTGCCTACTGTCTTGTTCCCTAAAGCTGGGGCTGTATCGTTTATCCAATTTCACTTCTTCGCTATTGGATGTTTGCATAACACCTATCATATTCATGAAACAAACAGTAAGGTCAAAAATATATTATCTGTACCGCTTTGGAAAAATTTTAGACAGAGTAATCAATTGTAATGGGCTGTCAAAAAAAGTCTTCTTGTATTTGCAATGAAAATGCATTATACACAGTTTTGCTTAGCAGCATCAAAAACATAATGATATGCAATTACTCGCATCGTTGAATAGTTATATTGACACCCATTAAATAAATATTCTATTAAGAGACAAAGTATTTTAGAGACAAACAACACTATGTTAAATTTAAAGTTTAAACTTCAGTAAGATATGTCTTGTCACTTCTATTTTACAACATACATATATTCATGTATCATAATATGAACACAGTATAAAAAAAAAAGATTTTTTTTACCAACCCAATACATCAAATAATACGTTTATGAACACTATGAAAATCAAAACAACGAATTAAATCAATAAAGATTGCATCATTTCTTAATATTTTTAAGTTTAAGTACATATGGTAACAAAAGAAAGAATAAAAAAACTATAAAATGTGTGGAAGAATGATTATAGATAAACTTACCTTTAAATTTTGGGACAAAGATTTGTATATCTTGTGGAATGTTTTGATAAAAATCAAGTTCTCTGGAGTTCAGTGGTTTACAAATAGTGTTCTGGTTGAGTAAAAGCAATCTTGTATGTCCACCAACCTATGGGAAACATGAATTTTGCAAAATAAATAAGTATTGCAAAATAATGTGTTTCTTGTGAATGTGCTATTGATGTATTTACAATATAACAAATTTGAGAAAGGAAGAACATAATTATACATGTGCATATCTATCTGTGATGATTTCACTTTTGTAGTATGCTAATTCTTTTTTCTTGGAAGTGCAATAACAGTAAATACTTAGTCACGAGGTATACTTAAACGCTCACGTATCGTATGATTTGTAATTGAATCAAACGATGACTACAAAAGTCTCGATCACAATAAACAAAACATTGAACATTACAGCTGTAATATACCGATGAAAATCTGGGGCATAAATTTATTGAGACAATGGCGCAGGAAGCACGAATACGACTCACCTGATTCGTGAGTGGTAACAACGCGACTTCTTCGTCATTCTCCTGAAGAAAGGAGGAAGAACTGTTTGTTGTGTTATGGCACTGTGATTTAGTCTCTCCCATGCCCCAAACAGCCGACAAATATACCATAACCGCTTACTGTGATCTAATAAACGAGTATCGAATTGACACGAATAAATTACAAGGTTTCTGCTTCTGTGTTTCTCAATACGTTTCGCATCCATTTAACATTCACGAACGATTTCATCGATACATTGTTTTCGGGCGTTCTACCATGCGATGACTAACATAAAATTTTTAAGGGCGGATGTGAAAAACACGTCGTAGCGTTAAAAATGTTTTTTTCACAATTGGACACTTTTGCACAATCAACAATATGCGGTGTAGCACGTTAGGATATCATCGGATCAGCTGTCTGCAACGGCTGGGATGCAAATTCTTGCATCGAAGGACATGCGTGGAACTTGCGGAAATTATGAGGAAATTGCGACATCTGGTGTCGAAGCACCGACTAAACGTATGTTAAAAAATAAATCGGAACGCGGACCTTCATAGAAGAACTTGAGCATACTATTCATTTCCCATTGCAAGAGCGGAACATGAGATCGATCTCTCATTGGTCTATTTTATTCTCCACTTATTTAAAATAACGGTACAAGAACATCGCCCGTTTAGGTACGTCTATCAACGATTAAAATACCGTTCGCGCGCCAGATGATAGCTAGGCAAATGTATATGTAGAAAGGATATGAGAGTGCTCACACACACACACACACATACGTCACACACACATGGCGCCCCGCCATCGACCATGATGTCTATCAGTCTGTGACGTCCAATCAACTCGATTGAAAGCAGCGCCGCCTGAAGGGACGCAAACACATGGCAAAGTATAGAGAATCACGGAGGTGAAGAGGAATACGGGGGATACAGTACACCGGTCGAACGATAGCGACGCTGGCATTGAATTCTACGTTCAATTCGGGACAAAAAGGTGTGCAGCTGGCTTATGGCAATATCGCATCCATAGTATATATGTATATAAGCGATTGATCATAATAAAAAGAAACTCTATCTGGGACCACGATGTTTAGACATTTAGATCAACGTTAGACATTTTCAGTTGTTGATAATCACATTTTTAACTAATACTAGAGCTGCTAATAATTATAGGTATGCGATAACATTAGATACGCATATGCGATGAATCACAGAGGATTCTTTCACAAGAATATATTTATATATATACTCTGTGATAGCTAGTCAAAGAGTGGGGATACAAGCCAGTGATGACAAAATACAATAGTAACGTTTCAATGTCCCTGCTTACGTTTAGAAACTTCCACGCAATACTATTGGCTATAGCTCCTTCCGTCAAATACGGAAAAGATGCAGTCGCCATTTTGCATTATCGGTTTTTATGTGTGTGTGTGTGGTGCAGCTAGTTGCCACTTCAATTCATATTACGTAGATGTAAAACGTTATTAATTGGCATATTTTTGCTGATTTCAAATTGTTGAAAGCCGTCAAGACAGAATGGGACGCAAAAAGAAGAAGCAATCGAGGCCCTGGTGTTGGTATCCTTTTCCAAAACACCCTTTTTTTGGGGATACTTTACGTAACTGTATTTTTAGATCATAAATCACGGTCATTATTTCTGTTATTTTATTGTAGTTTGTTTAAAAATATTTGCGTACCGTAGTAAGTTTTACATTGTCTACATTACTGTATCTTATTTTTTGGGATTGAAAATCGTTACTGTATTATGGAATATATTTTTTTTAACCGCGACAAATATATTGGAGTTAGAATAACTGATTCTTTGAGAAATCAATATTTCGTTAGTAACTATACTTAACTGTAATTTGTATTGTATTATAAGAGACCTTTATTTATAAATCATAATTCTTTAACCCAATCATTTATGCTTGTACAATATGTATTCTTTTAAACACATCAAGAATTCTTAAAATAGATTACTAATATTAGTCAATAAAGTATCAAAATACTAAATTACTAATATTATGTTCAGTGAAACTTATTCACATGTCAAACAATTTAACATCTTTGTAACGCTACTGTGAGGCTAATGAATCCTCGTAGTATAAATGATATGTATCATCGTAACTTTTACAGAGTCAAATATTTTAGTTATACTTTTTTCTTAGAATTAATAATAGAATTAAGCCTTTTTATTAGCTAAGTGTGAGCACTCGTTTGAAATAAACAAAATAAAAATTACACTATTTAATGAAAATATGTTGCGCAATAAGTTCATATAATTTTCTACGCTTACTCAATGAAGAAGTAATACATAAAGTTATAAAAACCTTAAATGTATTTTTTTGATGGCACACTCAAATACTTGTTATTTAACTAGAATGATTTTGATATATCTATAATGTATTTGTTCCGATAAAAAAAAGAAGATATCTATTAAAAAGACAAATGTATTAAATGTTGATCATGTAGAATTGTTTAATACAAAGAGTACGCAATATACATAAATAGTTTTCCTTTACATTGAGTTTTAGTAGTTTTCAATGTTAACAAACCATATCTTAGCTTTTAAATATAATACTCAAACGTTGTTTTTTTGCATATGTTATCTTGTGTATAACTTTTTATTCATGTTTTACTTAAGATAAATTCTGTATTTTGTCTACGAGATACTATTGTAAAAATGTTATATATTACCAAACACTACATTTTTAAATTATTTGTGTTTCCATATAACACCAATCATAAAGTGGAATATCATAGAAACTATTCTTAAATTATCTAAGTTTCCTTAACAAATTTCTAAAGGTATTGTAATCGAGAATTTGAGGATGAAAAAATTCTGATTCAACACCAAAAAGCGAAACATTTCAAGTGTCATATTTGTCACAAAAAGCTTTATACGGGACCAGGACTCAGTATACACTGTATGCAGGTAATGAACTTATTAGTTAAAGAACTTTATAGTAAACTTAAACCTAAACGTAATTAATTATTGTTTTAACATTTTTTAGGTGCACAAAGAAGCAATAGACAAGGTTCCAAATTCATTGCCCAATCGTAGTAATATTGAAATAGAAATTTATGGCATGGAAGGCATCCCACCAAGCGATGCAAAAGAACATGAAAGGCAAAGAAATGGAGGCAGACCAGGTTCGCCAAGCTCTGGTGAAGACGAACCAGTTAGGAAAAAGACGAAACCGGAGGGTTTATTGGGTTCTGCACCAGGAGCGATGCCAACAGGTTCAAATATGATGCCAGGTGTAATGCCAGGTATGGGAGGTCATCCTGGTATGCCACCAATGGGCCAGTTCCCACCACCCATGCACCATATGATGGGACCTATGGGTCCTGTAGGTCCACCTTTCATGGGACCTGGGTATGTATATTTTTTTTTTCTTCTAAAAGCAGACAACGTGAAAGAAGAAATAACTTTTGTGATATTAATTTAATACAAGTTAGGTAAATACAAATTTAAAATTTTCAAAACAATACTGGTATTGTTAGTAGAGGAAATAAAAGTAGAAATATAGAAATAATCAGTTATATCTTGTATTTTGTAGCATGATGCCTGGTATGCCAAGCATGCCTCCAGGTATACAACCACCAGTGTCAGGTGCATCTATTCCACCATCACGCCCATTATTTCCAAGTGCTGCAGCTGTTTCAACGGCAGCATCCACAGCTGTGACTTCTCCTTTGGGCACAGATTTCAAACCAATTACATCGATAGCTGGTGGATCGATAGGACCAGTTAAACCAACATTCCCTGCTTACAGTAATGCTGATAGTAATACCACCAGTAGTAATAATATTGGAAATGATCAAAAAGTAAATCTTATAGCCACTACTAGTGCTGCCATTAAAATCATTCATCCACCAGAGGATCTAAGTCTAGTGAGTTGACACATCACTACTAACACACGTCTTAGTCTTTCACAGTTAGCGATTTTGATGCAAATCGGCTTTAATTGAATTGCCTTAATTTAATTATCTGTCATGTTTAATTGCAAGGACATTAGCGCTGCAGCATTAATTCCGATTTTCAAAGTTTTACTTACGACTCTTCTTATCTTGAGGCTCAGTTTGAGCTGTCAAAGCTGTCTCAAGATGGTTGTTAACCTTTTGCACTCCTAAGTAATTAGGTTATGCGTTGGTGGTTTGCTATAACGTGGGTAGTACAGCTGACCTTAGAAGAGCAAACGGTTCATATCACATCACTTATTATTTCAAATTGAGAACGGTTTGGACGTAATAAATACAAACGAGAACATTTTTTAAATTGAATTAAAATAGTTGAAAATATGAAATAGAAGTTCTTCACTTCGTCATAGAACTGTATCAATGGCTGTGAAAGAGAGTTATTGTGTTTGGAAACTTGGAAATTGAATAAACAAAATATTTTGTATTTCAGGAGGAAATTAGAGCAAGACTTCCAAAATATCAACGACGGCAAAACGAAGACGCGCGCAATGCACAGGTTGAAGCTAATCAACAAGTTGCTGCATTACAACAGCAGCAGCAGCAACAACAGCAGCAACAGCAACAACAACAACAAGCAGCCGCTGCTGCTAATGCAGCCGCTGCATTTCAGGATCAGCAACAGAGGCAACAGGCAGCGTTAAATGCTCTTCAACAACAACAGAGATTTCAGAGACCCCCACAAACGGTTATGGTTCCTGCATCAGCTGCAATGCCTGTTAGCTCTGTCGCTTTGATGGCACCACTCATGCGACCTACTATGACCTTAGCTGCACCCGCCCTGATTCATGGAGGTAACATGATGCGACCGCCCCCCATGGGCCTGCCACCAGGTAAGTCATTATAATTTTATGTGTTTATTCCCATTCCAATGAGAGTATTCCATCATGATCCATTTATATACGAGTATAAATGTCTAAGCCACTCAAACACTTTTATACATGCTCGCGTGACAGTATTTTAATACAGAACCATTTAAAGCATTTTAAAGAAACTTAAATTATGCTTTTTTAAATGTATTGTTATTCCGCTTCCTCAAACTCGACAATTTCACGGTTTTATATTTATTTTCCTATTTGAGAAAAACATGTGTCTCATGCTTCAGAAATTGACACATATACATGTGTACATATAAAATTTTAAAATCGAAGTGCCAAAATTAGGTAACAGCTTATGCATACATAGCATATTTTTATTTGTCGACTGTAATATTGTAATAATTCTGTTGGATCTAATGTAAAGAGACTTGAATGTTTCCAAATTGAACAGATATTTTGTTTAGTGGTAACAACATCCAAAAGCTTGAACTTTATATGATTCATTTACCGTAAGTATAGATCTATCATTGAGACAAAAATGTTTTTCATCTGGCATTCATAGTATACTATACCTTTGCACTTCATCCATTCACTAAGCAACCCTTGCCCATTCCTGCGGCAATGAAAATTAGGTTTGTCCAATGGCTAGTCGTAAGTTATATGGATGACTGTGAGTGATAGAAAAATACTTCATCAAAAAGAATCAGTTTTTCATGTGGCTCGCAAAAGATATTCAGATCTCAAAACTGTATGAAGAGAGAAAGCAAAAGGGAAAAAGGAGAGTATGACTGTTCAAATACTAGCACGCTCAGGATTCACCTGTATGCCAGAATTTGTGACAGCGTGTTTTGTACGTTTATGCTTTAACGGTGCGTTTCCAGGGTGCCCAGTCACTCCTTGGTGAGTGTCGAACGAACCCAGTCTGGTTACTAAAACTGTGTTTTATACAAGCGCAACAAGGTTGGTCCTTAGCAATTAGCATGCGGTGACGTGGCCTATATATACATATATATATATATAGCCATATATGTGTATATATATAATGTATATATATATACACATCGTTATATTTATTATTATTCTTATTAATTATTAATTATTGTTATTATTATGATTATGATTATTATTATGATTATTATTATTATTATTATCATCATTGTCACATTAATACACATATTTATATGTGTGTATGTATATTATATATATACACATACATATAAATTTCTGTATATTTATATTATTGTCACTGGGCAGGTGGGTCGAGCGGCCAGCGATATTGCATCTGTTCTGATTCCTTCAACGCCGGACAGCCACACTTTGATTTTGGACACATCACGACCCTTTGGACGTGAAATGCCTTCTCTCGAAACTAAAGTACTCGGTACCAGAAGCACGATTACACTAGATTTATATTTTTTATGATCGCGAAACATATAATATGCCTGCTTTTCAATTTGCAATATATAATTCGCGATTCTTCTCTTTTACGTAGGTGTACGTATATATTTACATACTATATGTATATGTATGTATGTATGTATATATAGCGTGTATATATGTATAATATTATGTTTTATATATTATATACATATATATAATATATATATACATATATATAATATATATATATATATACACACACTATGTTTACATATATATGTATATATAGTTATTTATATACATACATATGTACGTATATTTATGTAAAAAAATTATCTTTTAATGGATAAAACCACTACTATGAAAATCGATTTTCGGCCGCTCGGCTGGTTCATCGTACATATAATTTTTTTTACTTTTTTGTTTCATTAGCTTCTTTACACACTGTCTCTCCACTAAACCATACTTTTCTTATGGTACACTCGCCATTACCTCGCCAAAAGTGTTATCCTGTCTCTTTATATTACTTATATAGCTTGAAATCCTGGTGTTGTGATACAAGTAGTGAGAAACCGCTTTTTGGGCACGGTACTGACAGTCGTTCAAAGTTATCATTTTAAAAATCTTGCATCGCTCCGATAACAACAGAACTGTCTCTTCCTTCTTTATATTAGGAATTGATAATCTTAATTGTTACTAAGTGGATACCAAATCCAGTCAAGTATTCAGTCTTTACAATTCTATTGTAAAGTCTCGTTAAACTTCCGTTAATGGGCCTCATACATCAAGATGTATAAAAAAGAAAGTCAATGTTCCAAAAAGATGTTCATACGTTGGTAGAATCAGTTTTGAATTATATTTTCCACATATTACTTGGAAGTTCATGAAGTTATCGAAGTGTCTATCTTCGAAAACTATTTGATTTAATAAAAAAGAAATTATTGCATTTTTGAATTAAAGAATGAATAATTTTCAGGTAAAAAATCGCATGTTTTTGAAATTAATAGTTTCAAGGCTGTAGACATTTTGTTCTATTTCGCATAAAAACAATCAAAAAAGAGAGAACACTTTCAGAAAATCCATTTCATGAAATTTACAGCTACGTCTTTCATTTTATTATCTTTTCATGAAAGTGCGCAAGATTTATAGATAAAAGTACATAGTTCAGGATGCACGTAACGAGTGCTCCATAAAAAAATTATTTTTCCTGCAATTAAGATTGTGCTTGGTGTATGAGACTCCTCAATACGATTTTGCAAAAATACGTTTTGGTTATGCTACAAAAATTCTTACAAATACTAAAAACTGGAAGTGGGAAGGGATTATCTTCCGTTGCCGCCGTCCTTCTTGCGGTATATATCATAACATTAAATGAAACTTGCAACAAGAACAAATGTAATGTATTGTCCTCACACCATAGCCAAGCTTTTATGTCGTAGGAGCGATTCCAAAGAAATTAAGTGAATCCATGGTAAACAAGCCTAGAACGTTCGCGTAGACGCATAACAGTAATAATTTCTTTGTCTCATATATCTAACACAGAAAGTATGTACTTTAATATTGGTAAACAAGGGAATGACAATTATAATCGAAATTTGACTTAATCCGTTATCAGCTATCGCAATCAGTCTGCGAAGTAACAATGCCAGAATAAGGTTCAATCGAATTTCTGTAATTATCGAAATTCCTCGACGTCATCGGGGTTACACACGGAATCAGAATATGCATAAGAAAAGACAAATCTAACAACATTCCTGGCTTATGTTGTCGATCGATGTATCTTTGTTTTTATCTCTCAAAAATGATTTTGGAGCAATGTCTAGGAAGATCGGCTGGCAGCCGAGCGATTTGCTTTTGGATCATGAGAGAACGTACATATATATATATATATACATATATCGAATGAATTTCTTTCTTTGTATGGTGTGAGGTTTTGTGTGATATCACATTTTGTCCGTTTGTTGTGACCTGTATTGCATATGCGGCACACTGCATGCTGAGCTCAATACCTTATTATAGTTTGGCAATTCGCATTGATAAAGTTGCTAGATAGAACGTAGGTGGGCTGCTAATGATAAAACCCTTGCGGGTGTATACTGTAGACCTAGGAAAACTCGAGTCTCTATCATTACATCGATTTCGAAAAGAGCACATCCTTCCAGCAGAAGCTCGGTTCAAAAAGGTTTGACTTCATTTTGAATATACATTTTACCGAATACTATTTTATTCTTTCATTTATTTATGGGTAGGTACATTACATCGTGTAACGTTTCTTTCTTTTTTTCTCTCAATCACCTATCACTGCTTCAAATAAGTAGACGAACGGAATAGCATAGAGAAATTTGACTCCTTGGTTTCTTGTGAAAAGGGAACACTTGCTTTCGAAACTTCACTTGTGAAAATTCCATCGGTCGGCTGTCAGGCAACTTCCCCATTCAAATAACTCTCTGGATCAGTTCCAGAATGCATTGAAAGACATGCAAACGATTTCGCAGTACATTCTAACGTTTCGTTCATTAATCCCCGCGACTTATCTACTGAACAATGTGCGATCTCAAAAAAGAAATGAAAATGGGGAGGGGGTCAAGGGATTACACAAATCTCGTGACACGAGAAACAAGAAGACAGTGGGAACAAACAGGAGAGCAATTGTATGCATTCGAAATACACGTACACACACACACACACACACACAGAGTTTTATTTGTTTATGTTTTAACTATCATTCTTTGCGACGTAAGTATATATATATATTTATATGAGGACTATATTAAGATTGTTCAGAAAAGATTAAAAAAAAAAAACTTAAGAAAGTAATAAGAAATCAATGGAGAGAAATTGGAGGGACAATGTTATACGGGTGTATTTATTTATGATGTATTGTGGTTTGCAGGTATGTTAGGAGCGTTACCACCGGGCGCGATGCACCCTGCATTCGCAACCCCAATGGGTTTTCCTGGTGCGCCCATGTTGGCTCCGATGATGCACCCACGCTTCAGATGATCACCTCCAATGGACGGGCCCACCCCGCCACTGCACTTCGTGCTTTGGGCCCGCCCCTAAATTTTATTAGGGTCCGGACCTGACTGAGAAGAGGGAAGAAGCACGCGTAAAACATGTTAGTTCGCGTGGACACACTTCGTTGATCGGCCGCGGCTGCACTTGACGCATCTTCTCCCACGAAGTTTACACGAAGTTAGCAAAATCTTTGTTTTTTTAATTATATGTCATTGCAAAACACATCACGTCAATGCCTGAGAGGGTTTACCAGGTGCAGTGGAAACGGTCGGCTAAAGGTTCTCTCCTTCCTTGATTGGCTGATCCTAAACGGAAACAAAACAATTAATTACATTTTTTACATGCACGAGATACATAGCCATGCTAAATGAGTTCCTTCACGCCCCAAAGGAGTTTGATACATACGCTGGACGAGAGCAACGTACAATCGGGTTTCACCGTCCGGTGAAACGGATATTTTGTTGTTCGCTCGGAAGGTGCAATAGGGATTCGAGTTTACGACCCCTTTTATCGATCTTTAATTAATATTAATATTATCTGTGTACCTGCTATTGAAAGTTGTAGTTTTATACAACAATTGTGACTATTGTCTCGTTGATTGTGGCCGTATTGAGCGGACCTGCTGATGCAGACGTTGTGTATTGTTGCAAAGTCGTACGCTAAGAATTTTACGTTACTTGTTGTGATACAAATATATCGAGTCAGTCTTGAAAGATGTTGTGAATCTTTCGATTGGTAAGTCTAAGTAGAGTGAACACTGTAATAATCTACCTTCGTCCCATATTATTTCTATGGTAGACCGTTTCCACTCGCTGTTTCTCAGCCTCTGCACCAGTGTTCTCTTGGAGAGACGCGATTGCGGAAAGGTGGCCCTTCACACTGCAGCTGGAAACGAAATTCGATTCAACATCTCCCGTGCTCGCTTTATCGATGTTCAACATATTTGATGAAATATAATACAGACAAGTTCGATTCTTCTTACGGAAAAATATGATTGATACTGTTAGCCGCAGTGTGAATATTCTGTCGCCTCAGGTTAGTTTGTCACAACTTTTATTTTGTTAACGCTTCAGATCGAATCGGCTTACTTTTGCGCGGTCAATTTACATTTCCACGTACCTACTAAAGGACGTTAATTCAACGAAAATTTAGAGTATATTTTGTCTTACATAATATAATATGTTAAAGATCTTTCACTATATAACGCAGCCACTGTGTGCACACTATGTGTATGCATATTTTTAGTAATCAGAAGAGATATAGTATGAACTCGCAACTGCACATTCATACAGTACAGAAAGTTTCATGTGAATATAGTACAATCATTTTGAGTATAATCAGTACAGGCAATCCCCGCACAGTGCGGTATTTGAGATTTTGAAAAATGTCAGACAAGCGAGTTTGAACGACACATGTATGATACAGCATTCGAAAATATATTTGTTAAGAGTGAAAATACTTCAACGCTATGCAAGAAATTTCATAAATATTTGTTATTTATTTAAAACAAAATTTAATTGTTATAATCAGACTGCGGATTTTTTTTCATCTTCTATCGTATCTTTACTATTCATGGTCATTTACTTTTCTTTGAGAAATCTTTGATAATTTTGTTATGTGGGCCGAAGAATGATTTTAAAATACTCAATTGAATTTTGTGTTTCTGTCAATGAAAATCTGTTGCACGGAGGTTGCCTGTGTTCATTATACATGATATCGTGTAAGTCGATACGTAGTCAATTTGGAAGCTAACTAACAATGAGTGTAAGCGAAATTTGACTATATCTCTTCTAGCAAGTGTACAGGATATAACATAATAAATTGCAGTCGTATCAAAGCTTAATTCAGCACATACAAACAACTAAATAAACCTATGAAAACGTATTTTTCATTTTGCCTTGTTTATCAATTGAAACTAACTTTGTTACTTAAGAATGTAATATTAATTATGTTGGTGCAATGAAATTGAGACTAAGAAACAGTCTGAGACCAGGACAAGTATTAGCAACGTGTAGTAAGATAAAATAATTTTTTTGTAGAAATTTCTCATTAACGTTATGCGGATTTAATACTGTGTTACTAAATTTTTTATTCTTGATGATTAATCAATTGGCTACACATTGGACCTGCTACGATACAGAGCTGGTAGAGGGTAATCGCGTAGCATACTCGCACTCTGAATTAACTTATGTAAAAAAAATATTTTTTTGTTCTGTTTTTAATGGACTGTTTCAAGTTCTAATCCAGACATCAAGGAACAGTTCCTTAAGTGGTATAAATAAAAAATTTAACGAGTATGAATCAACCATGACTTACTTTTGCTTTTAGTTGAAAGTTGTAGTTGTCAAAAATTAAATACGAGGAAAATGCTGCATAGATATCGATTTGTATTTTTATGAAGAAGTTAGAAGTGTATCTTTATATTAGTTGAATTATTTTCCACAATCGCAGCAGCATAATTATTGTGTAATAGTTACGTGTTCGACTGGATGTGTAACACATGTACAAGTTTTTCAAATTATTTATGTCTTTTCGAAATTTATATCTATGTGGCAAGAATCAATGTTATCCTAATATATGTAGATAAATAATTTTTGAATAATTGAGAAATGACGACTCAAGCTTCAAAATTCTTCTAAATTATTGTAGATTTTAACAATTTGTATATTGAATGGATACTGAACGTTGATTTTAAAATATCATATCTTTAATAATTCTATTATTGTCTATTACGTCTTTAATGCAGAGCCTGTTCAAAACAGATGACGCATTGAAAAATTATAATTATTCTATATAAAGGCATTACAATTCTGAAATTTTTTCTTATGATTTTAAATCAAAATATTTTGATGAAATGTCTAAGATATAAAAAAGATGCCTATGTTATATGCATAAATACGTGTTTGTTTAAAAATATCGAAAAAATTGGGATCTGAAAAAGCTTTAAGTTAACAATTATGATAAGATATCGTTAACTATGAAAATGTAAGTTCAGGTATACTTCAACAGTTAAATGGCACATCGGTGGATTTTTCTAGATCCAGACATTAACTGACAAAAAACTATATATAGTCTTATATATCATTTCTTAATTTTATACTAGGAATAGTTCATTTTCGTTAAAATACAATGTTAACATACAATAAATTTCGATGTTGTTCATAATGACCAAAAACAAACAAAACAAAATTCCAATTTTTGGGTCTAAAAAGATCCACCGTCAGCCGTATAAATATTCATGTACCAGAATTTGATCGACCAGTTTCGAACTGCTAAAATAGAGTACATAAATAATCGGATAGTTCATCTTCAATTGAATTTCGTACAGGAACATTTTGTTGCACCAACTTAAATGTTGCCACATCATTAATTTGTAGTTAAGCTTTTGTAAGCAAGCTATTAGATAAAAATAGAAACACGATTACAATTGTAAAACAGGGCGAACCTCTGGAATATAGTTTTAAGTGTTTATTTAAATTTTTAATGCTGCATTCAGCTTTAAATTAGGTCTAAAATATGATTTTAGACTTCGCGCATAGAACGATTCTAAACCCAGAAGCTTCGCTGTCGGGGGTGTAAAGAAAATGATAGAGGAATGAAATAATGCGAACTCACTGAAATTTAACTTCTTGTAATTTTATGGTTATTGATATCGTTCATATTAATAAGATATGATTCTACATCACTTCTCGCTTGTCCTTCGGTAAGCTTTTCAATTAGTAGAACTGCCATCAGTGTCTTCGAACGCATCTTTTCTTCAAACTCGGAGTTGTATTTTCTCTCGGAGAGCCGGCTAACACGCGCTTCAACCGCATACATTTTCCTGACAGTTTTGTCAAGATGTACGCTTTTGATAAGAGTTAAAATCAGAATTTCACTGTCGTAAGTGCATTTCACTACAAATGTAGTGAACTCTGTAGTGAAATTCACGATTATAAAATGCTGTAAAATGTTTAAATGACAAGTCCCAGACCTTTTCTATTTCTTATTTTTCTTAAAATACCCGGTTACAGCCGGAGGGTTCCGAGTTGCACCTGTTATGTCCCTTTACTATCTCGTAAAGAGGCGGTGTATTACCGGGATAAACTTACACGCACTTTGGGAATTTCTCCTCCATATACTTGGCGACGGCTTTGCTGCTGTTCGGGTTAACATCAAAAGCGGTTTCATCGAACCAAGACGTGCCCATATAATTGTTATGGTCTAATCTCATAAGATAAGAGTAGCGACATAGTGTTAGGTTAGGTTCCGGGGGTTGATCTTATGTATACCACACCTCTACGCATGACAAATGTTTTAAACAACTGATATAACTTTTACTTCTGACCATCTTCATGGTATGCTTTCTCTATTTAGCTCCGTTGCATCAACCTAAGAGATGTACGCCTCTTCTGAATAAATTCGAACTCATTCTGGAGTTTTATTTACAAATCTATTTGCCATCGATGCATCAAGTTCTGGTCCACGAATACGGAAGTCTGGATCCACAAATCACAGAGTCTAACTCTTTCAAGTCTGTCATACATTTGAGTCACGAACTGTAGACACGAAGGTCCTTCGCACTTCTGTATCTCATTTTTCGAATATCTAGCACCTATCCCGAAGCTAAACATTTCTGTACTGCTACGTCTTCGTTACAGGTAGATGCGTTTAGCGTTTTGCCATTGCCTAAAGCGAAAGCTACTCTTTCAACATCTTTTAGGCCTTGCAAATTCGAACCTTTCCGCCCTAGATCGCAATGAAGAGGACGTGCAACGTTCTCGCGCTCCAAATATTTTGCTACTTGGACATATGATATCCCAACACGTACACTTACCATGGAAATCAATTAACCTCTTTAATATTAACGTATAACGTATATACTCGCTAATCATCAGTCATGTTTCTGTCAACGGAATAACGTGTGTACTTTTATTGTCGCGATTCTTTCCTCATTGGAACGTTTGTATTTAATAACTTAAGAAGCATATCGAATACCTATATTGGCTAAAAATTTATTACTTTTTAGCATTTTTATATAAATTTACCAATTCCGAATGTAAGTGTTACATTATACACATTGACCTATATCTAGGAGGAACGTAGTGCTTCTCTGTTGTAGAAAGAATCTTTCATTTATCCATATAACGACGTAAAATCATCTATAACGTGATAAGAATCTTCTATAATGTTAGATTTTTTACGATCGAAAGGTTAGCGTAGTCGACATAGCATAGTACATTCAATGCAAAGTAAATAATAACGTACCAATAATAAACGTTTATAGCGCATAATAGTCTAAAACGCAAAAATTATTCGACGACACGAAGGTGCAATTACGTTTAAACAGTGTGCCGCCGTTGCATTTATATGAAAAGCAATAAGAACGCAGGAAGTTAAATTTAAATTTGACCAATCTTTCTTGACAACGAATTTAGACGGAAGGTGTAATGCGTCGTACAGAACTTAACAAGCATACATTTTTCATCCATATTGGGAAAGAACGATTTGATTTGACACGCGTACGTGACTTCGCCGTGTGCTCGGTTATCTACTGATATTATAACGATGTTTCTGATAAGAACAACAATTGCTATTATACTATGAAATTGAATGACAATTGCGCCACGAACGATTCAGCAATGTATACCTCTATCATTTTATTTTCACTTCGACGAGACGTAGTTCGATCGACCTGCCACAATTGATTATAGCTTGAAATCTCTTGTAATCTCAATTGTAACGAGCAGTTTCAACGACTTTGGTTTGTCGGCCGCTAAGCAGAAGTAATCGATTCGATCCGAGAAAGCCTTCTTCCTTTGCAAGGAACATGTTGGCGACGCATGAGTGAGTGGTAAGTACAGAGGGTGCTTACAAAATCTGACACCAGCTCTCTCTACACTCGACTCACGCCATTTTCTTTACTTTATCCTGTACCCGATTACCGACTTTTTTTTCTTCTAATTCCGATTGTGGAGTACAATTGCCGTTCGAGGAGTTTGTCGTTTCGTTGACTTCACTCGAGACTAACTCTGTCGCGTGGCAAGACACTTGCGAGCTCGTCCGGTTTGTCTCCGTTTTGAAGTTTCAATCAAAATCGGATTCTACGATCGGACATACACAAAGAAAAAAAAAAAAAGAAAGAAAGAAAGACTCTACAGCATCCCTTGGAAAGAACAACTTCTCTTCCCCTCCTTTCTCGTCTTCTCCACTGTCGTTCTCAATCGTTTTCTTTTTCTATCGTTCTGTTCCTTTCTCAGGGTGTCTATTGATAGAGCAAAATGACGCTAAAGTTGACCGTAGTAATTGTTCATGTTGATGTATTGCGATCTTAAGTATATAGTCTGCGAGGAATTACGTGACGAGAGAGAGAAAAAAAAGAAAGAAAGAAAGAAAAGAGCAAAGACATTTGTACAATCACTATCTCCTAGGTGGACGGTGATCGAAATTTTGCTCCCGGGAATTTCAATCGCCGAAGCTCGAACTTTTCATACGTTTCATGCTTTCAGACGAATGGAAGTCGGCACGTGTTACCGTATTGCGAAAGTGTGGCGAAGACGGTGCAAGAGGAGGCTGCGACTAAAATCATGAGACCTTCTGTGCTCGTTTGACGAAAAAAAAAACAAAAACAAAAAATACCAAAAAGAAAACAAAGACAAAAAACGCAAATGAGTTTACGAATCGTACTGTTCTAAATCAGCCGTTCGATCGTGAGAGCACACACGAGTACGTGCGAATCTTCTTTCTCTCTGTGAAGGTTTACCTCAGTAGGCACCCTGTTTGTCTATTCTTTCACTCGACTTCTACCAGTACTTCGAGAAAAATTATGAAACAGCATACCGTGCCGTACAACACGTGTACGTACCTAAAAAAACTACACATCGTTATGAGTATACTTCATTTTCAGAGGTTGTCTTTCCGAATCGTGTCGTTCGTTTCGCACACCGCGAGATCGTTCTCCGGGCGAATTGTTTCTCGACGATCGACGGCGATCCGGGTTTTTTTTCTATTTCAAACGATCCGAGCAAAGATAATAATAAAAGGAAGTGAGAATATGATCCAGGGCAGAAACGTAGCCGTCGACGATGCCACTTCTCGACCCATCGAGATTGTCAGAGATGGCCCAGACATTTCTTCGCCGAAGCTTTCCTTTCGTTCTTAGAGATTCGGCAAGACAATCCGATGGCAGAATTGGACATGTAGAAATTCTGTTATTTATTGAGTGTCACATTATCAACTTGTTTCGAATAAAGACGTTCTGTGGAAAGCTCGAAAGATTGGGCGTAGCCTGTCGTTCTGGGAAAAATCTCGCTCGAGAACAAAAGGTTCGTCGGTATATACTTTCTCCGTAATATATATAAAATGAAAGAAAAAACAAATTGTACACTGTTATTGAGCACCGTGTGTGTGTGTGTGTAGACTGTTAGCCAGTCGTCAGAAACGTAACGGGAGTTCGTTGGTGAACACTTTTATTCTTTTCCTACATTTTCGTTTCTCTTGGTTTTGATATACATATTATTTTAGCGCATGTTACTGTACGTTCTCCCAGAATGACGGGCGATAGCCACATATTGTTTCAACCAATCACAGCTCTGACCGCTGTTGGACCTTTTCGGTCCCTTGCCTGAAGGCAGGCGATTGTTTGGACCTACCGTCCTATGGTCGAGGTATATGGTAGCTTCCCGATTTTTCAGGTTCTGTGACAATACGTTTCTCGACTGTCGATGGCCGAACATGTATCTGGCCACTGTGAGACCCAACGGGATCAAATATTTCTACACTTTCAAACGAAAGGTTCGATGCACACACGGAACTCGCGTTCCTTCTGAAGTTGTAGTTGCGTGGTCGTTGATAGGAAGTACGTTTTGATCAAACTCTCCGCGAGAAAAATGTGAGAAAATCGGGAAGTTTTATACTCCTTGACTGCAGGGACGCGTGGCTGGACCGAGAAACAATATTAATCGTAATGAGTAATGAGTCGCGGGTAAATTGTATTAACCGACTCGATCGTTCGAAACGTTGGAACGAGAGAATTCATTGTGTTTTTGAACGAAATCACCGCGTCGGAAAATTCTCGATCTCTTTCACGGTTTCGGGCGACGTTTCAATTTCTCCGACTGTTTCGCGGACTGTTGATTGCTGAAGTACTTATATATAATATATATATATATATATATATATATATATATACACATGTATTATATATGTGATGGTTACTTGTTGTTCGATCGTTTTCGAGATTATGTTCGGCTTTCAAGTTCCTCGGGATGCATAGAGGGGAATATCAGTCGAATCGGCGCTCTCGTTCGGCAGTTCGATCGTTCGTAGAATGCTTAGCTGGCTCTGTGTGTATATCGATACATCTGTATCTTACGTTGCGCAAGGACCCTTCATTATCCTGTTCCTTCTTACGCTAATAATGTCTTTCCACTTGGTGACAGCGGATGCACGATTCGCTCGTGGGGGTCGCTTTGCTCGAGGAACCGGTAACGCGGTGGCTCTTTTATCATTCTAATATCTTTATTCGGCGGCTCGAACTATCGGGAATTAAGTGCTACCTGTCAATCAGTCAATGGATCGTTTATTTATTTCGTGGTGATCGTTTCAGGATTTTGTAGACGCAATTCTGTCTGTAATTGTCTCTAGTCTTTGTATATTTATTTTAGACGATTGTATGCAAAGCCATTGACAGTACAACATTTTCTCTGGTGAATCGTTTGTACATATGCTCGTCTTACCCCTAGAACGGCACGATCATTTCTTATAAATGCGTATACAGGGCGATACCGTTAAGTGTGCCACCTAAATTACGCGTAAACTATACGATAGAATTTGAAAAAATGGTTGAAACGGTAATTGAATGGTTTCAAGAGATAATTGTACGTTGGGATAATTAATTTTTTGATATCTTAGGTTTTCATTGAGATGCGAAGGACACCTTGAGTTTCACCTTGACTTTTAGATCTCGTTAAAAAGCAAAATATCGAAGAAACTAATTATTCTATTGTATGCTACTTTTCGATCTATACAACCTTAGTTTCGACCATTTTCTCATGTACCAAATAGTTTACATGTCATTTAGGTGGCATCCTTAGCTTAATCACTCTGTATACATGTACATCTAGTAAATTATATACTAGTTTCATCGGGAAAAGGGGGATTAAAATTGCAGATTTATGAAAAATGTGTTCCAAGATGCGTGCGAGATCACGGGAAGTCCCGAAACCAGATGCTTGGGACGGGATTCCGAAAATGTTCGGGTTTCCCGAGAATCTTTGGGATTTCTGATACTGCACGGAATCATTTAATATTGTTTCTTAGTAAGGAATCCCTAACGTTTTTGGGAAATCCGAACATTTTGAGGAATCCTGGAAGTTTTAACGTCCGATCCAGATCCCGAAAATTATTTCCGTTCCCGTTCTGACCCGGTCTCGCACACCACTAGTTTCAAGGGGTTCTCGATTGTTATGGTTTCTGTATTTATATTTTAATGGCCACTATAGTTACTGAATATAGTCGCCAACGCGTGGAAAATGTATTAAATATTGGTGTGTATGTGTGCGTGTAGAGTGAATGATTTTTATTTGAATAATTATAATCTTGCTCTTCACATTCTTTCATAAATGGAAAGAAATCAATTTTCGAATTTTGCTCGCTCTTACAAAAAATGTAGAAAAAATAACGGAGTGCCATTTTGAGAGCAAAAAGAGACAGCAGGCTTTTGTCATTGGATAAATTTCTTGTTACGTTAAAATAGCTGTTATTTCTTTGTACCATTTGTTATGGTAAATAGTCCATTGCTTGCTGCAAATTCTTGAAGTTATTCCAACAAGTCTTTCCATGATAAAGTTATTAATATATTAATATGGAAATATATGCACTTCTACCCGGTTGTGTTTGTTGATTTCGGCCTATTTGATAGCATCGGTGGAACAAATGCACAAATACTCACAAAAATAATCATGCATCCGATATGTATCTCTTGCACTATCAATATTTAACACTAAACTTACTGACCATCAAAAGTGACTAATGTGTACAGTATTATGAAAATAACAAGATTAAATTTATTTATATTTTGTGCGATTTTTACTATAATATATACCGGAGTCAAAAAATTTATTCAATAAATTCCCATGAAAATACCTTTACAATTTCAATAATTGCCGAACAAAAAATCTAAAATGGGTCATCTGACCTCTCGTGGAAGGTTTAGTGTTAAATAATTTTGTCAATTGAGAGAGATCAATTAAAGTTACCAATTATGATCCCACTATCGTAAATCTCGGTTATTATAATGTAAATTTGAATTATTTTTTTTACATATTGAAACATTACTTTATTACCCAGAAACATTTCTATTTGGCAGTAACCCCAATGTTACGAAGTAATTGCGTTTGTTCCGTCGACGATGTCGTCATATTGTTTGCTTTTTCGCCAAATCTGAGCTTAGGTGAGCGTGGATATAAAAGTGGAGCACGAGCGAATACAAAAAATGATCGATTTATGCACTAGTGACAAAAGAAATTGCCTTCTTTTTATTTATTCGTAGAAATTTTACCAATCACTTTGCAAGGTTCTTCCGGTGAAAACAAGCTCAAACTAATGTGAACAGTTTGTAGCAGGTTCGCCGCATTGCAAATTCAGTAACAGTCTTCTGTTTCATCAACTGTAATGAAATATTTCGAAATTGTGACGGGAAAGTCTCGTTGCATGAAACTATATTTGGCTTCATTGCAAAAAAATATGAAATTATGGTCACTCTGGTAATTATGGTAATAGAAATTACAAATTTCTACATTATAGCTTTTTCTTGGAAAATTTTTCGAAAATAGAAATCGTATTCGCTCAATTTCATTGACATTTGCGTTAAATTCATTTTAATAAGTTTATATATTTTAGCATATTATAATTTTGATTATATATGTATATAAGTTTTTTTATCTATGAATGAAGAGAACCCTTTCCCTATAATTACATACGGTGTCCCAGTAATGTCGGAGAACTTTGACTGCGGTGGTTGCTTCGGTCCTTCGAAGTCGCTTTTTCCTTTGTAAAAATGTTCTTCCAGGCTTTCTTCTAGAGTTATTAACGAAAAACACGGACCAATCACAGCGAGGCTACAGTTGACAAAAGACTCGGAGAACATTTTCGCAATGGAAAAAGTTAACATTCAAACGACCTAAGGAACCAACCACCCCTTTCAAGGTTCTCCGACATTTTTAAGACACCCTGTATTACAGGATCTACGTTGGAAATGCAATTATTTAAATCTCGTGTCGTTCTAGGGTTAAACGAAGAAATGGTGAATACTACTTTTAAAATGACAAATCATATGAAGATTTATATAATTTTTGGTGCAGCTAGTTGTCGTGATAATGTATTGTTTCTTTTTTGGGGGTTTTATAATCTTTTTTTACGTGTAGTAGACATCATGTTCGCGATAAATTATAATGATAGTGAAATTGTGTTTTACTATTTTAGTTTTCACGTGTAATATTTGAAAATAGATATATTTTATGATGCAAGTATTGGAAACCTAATTTTAGGTCGCACTTTATTCTTGCGCGGACCGCTTAAGGAAATTAGCAGTAGTCTCTACTCTTCAACAACATTGTTGTTTTCAGCCGACTGCCATTGTGCAGAAGGGACAATAATGTCCTAGAAAAATGAGAAAGGGTGATACTTACACCTGTACTTTGTTGAAACACGATCAATAAATAAAAATTGTTTAGTAACATTGGTTTGGTCAAGCTAAATCGCGGTTAAGATGATTGTCAGTTCAGTTGTACCACAATGAACTTCTCAATCCTGAAAATTATAGTGATTTTCAAACTATTCATCACATGCATATTGAACTCGAAATGATGATGTTAAGCGCGATGAAGCTTATTTTTTTTTTATAATTCTTAACCAATTACCCTTGATCTGTTTGCCTATATAATTATAAGTCACGCCAATATATCGATTTTGTATTTTGTAAGAAAATTGTACTGGTGGTGTTCCGTATTCGTATTTATTAATTAATCAATTTAAGACTTTCATAACCGTTTTATTTCGGTCATTCTCAAAATGTTGCGCTTCATACATTTTTTAAAATATTTAGTTTTGTTCTGAAAAATGAGGAATTTAATTGTATAGAATCGAGTTGAGCACCACGTCTCCCGATATTCTTCGTTTGTGCAAGGGAAGAGACCAAATATTTCAGTGAAAAGATCATGCAGATCGTGAATGCCGCAAAGGTTATTAGGTGAACGGAGTGCTGGTAGCTGAAACTTGGTAAAATGTGCTTAACAATTCGAGTTGTTTATGAGATAGAAACAAAGAATTCGTTATTTTAAATTGTCATCGTTATAGTCACGATCTGCAAACACTTGTTTAAGTCGACAGTCTTTTCCACTCCATTGCCATTGCTTGCCTCTAAAATAAAATAAATAAATCATACGTGAAATAAAAATCTCCCAATTGAAATGTCTGAATATCAATTTTAGCACAGTTGGGTTTGATTGGAAATAAGATGCCAGGAAATACCGAAAATAAGGTATGTATGTAAATAAATATTATTTATTAATATTATGGTATTTATAGAGTTTACGATAAGCAGTCTATTAAATTTTACCTTTATAAATTAACTATATATTTTGTTTTATATCAATATATTGCGGGTATTAGAATGATTAAAAATCTACAGCAAATAAAAATTTCAGTTTCTAATTATTATATTTTCTTAATCTAGCTTTTTAACACTTTACCTTATGATATTTATTTAACAGTCGTTCAAATATCTATGATTTACAACCAAGAACTTTTTAACAAATCGTTTAATAGTAATTTTAATCATGGGCCAACAGATCATTTCAACTACTGCAATTCAATCATTTCTGTTATTATGTAATAAACGATTTTTAAGTTTCATTCTTTAAAAAAATAATATCTCAATAATCGTCGCAGAAAAATCAGAAGTGATTCATTTTGGCCCATGCGATAGTTCTAGTGTCAAGATAGGTGCTTTATAGTATAGTAACGCAATAAGTCTAATTAGCTAGACTGCGAATTTCTATAGAAAATAAAAATTTTCAGGGTAATAGCAAGAAACAAATAAAAATGCATTCCCCTTCTTAATAATTTTAATCAGTTGAAGATAAAATAACATCATTCAATTATTTACAGTTTCGAATTTGACCAATTTATTTTTGTACTTTATCTTAAACGATGTTGAAACTGAGAAAAACACTAGAAAATATATGATCTAAAATCATTTGCAACCTATTCCATGGAAGAATATTTGTTAGCCAGTAGTCGATCATTGTTAATTTACAATGCGAGACGGGTTTTATCAGAGAATCGTGAAATCTACCCGTCTCCTAAACGCGGAAACGAATGAATTAGATCATGCATAAACAGATGGTGTTGTGACTCATTAAGATTTAATGAATTTGATGGCATAACGTCTCGGATCGTAATAATGCCATCGAGATATCCTTCTACCAGTACCAGGGAACGGTACAATAATGCATTCCGTGTTTGAACGTAAAACCGTCTAGGATAGGAGCGATCACGAAAGTGAAAGCAAGTCTCATAATATGGTCTGTCCAATCGACCTCGAAATCGCGCAACTACTTCTCGTCGCTGCGATGTCTAAAGTCGAAGCTGCTCGTAGAAATACAGGGTGGTTCAGCTAAGTGTGCCACCTAAATTACTTCGAGACTATTGGGTTGGAACGAAAGTTCGTAGCGTTTTCAAATTAAAACTCAAAGATAAAATTAGAATATTTATACATAGATTTGTTCAATAACATATTTTCCATTCTCTTCTATTACTTTTTGTCATTTTTTTAGGTGACTTGTCATGGTATTCAATAAACCTATGAATAAATATCTTAATTTTGTCTTTGAATTTTTATTTAAAAACGCTACGAACTTTCGTTCCAACCTAATATCTAGTACATCGAATAAATCGTTGCACCGAAAGTTTCTGGTTTTAAGAGTAGCATGTATTAATTAGTTTATTCTATTTTGCTTTTCCGTCTAGATATAAAGGACATCTTGCGATACTTAATTGCAAATCGTAAATGTTGATCTTGCGGTTGAAGAGAGACTCTGTAAAATTTACCTAATATCTAGTACATCGAACAAACGGTTGCACCGAAAGTTTCTGGTTTTAAGAGTAGCATGTAATAATTAGTTTGTTCTATTTTGCTTTTTCGTCTAGATATAAAGGACACCTTGCGATACTTAATTGGAAATGGTAAATTTTGATCTTGCGGTTGAAGAGAGACTGTAAAATTTACCTAATATCTAGTACATCGAACAAACGGTTGCACCAAAAGTTTCTGGTTTTAAGAGAAGCATGTAATAATTAGTTTGTTCTATTTTGCTTTTTCATCTAGATGTAAAGGACATCTTGTGATACTTAATTGCAAATGGTAAATTTTGATCTTGCGGTTGAAGAGAGACTGTAAAATTTACCTAATATCTAGTACATCGAACAAACGGTTGGTCCGAAAGTTTCTGGTTTTAAGAGTAGCATGTAATAATTAGTTTGTTCTATTTTGCTTTTTCGTCTAGATATAAAGGACATCTTGCGATACTTAATTGCAAATGGTAAATTTTGATCTTGCGGTTGAAGAGAGACTCTGTAAAATTTCACCCCATGTACCCTGCATGAGGGTACACAGGGTAAAAAAAACTAATAGTTATTGAGATATCAATATGCTATAAATGATTTTTAATGCTCAAAATGCTCTCAATTTACTACAATTTATTACAATTAATACGTTTGCGTATTCGATCGATAAATGGAAGTGTTACACATCGGAGCAGAGACGCCAGATGAGGGGAATTTACTCGAATTGAGGGAAAAAAGTTTCAAGTCACGTGATCGGGCCGTCGCGGAAGCGTGGGGGAATAGCATCGTAGAAGGGGAAGGTAGAGTGAGAACACAAGATTACTATTAAGACAGTAACTACTACTTTTTCATCCCAGTATGCTGAAAAATTTTCAATCAGGCTTCAATTATCTCTTCACCCACAGGATTAAAATTTACACTATACAATAAAAGAACTCGAGGTGGCTTTTATATTTCGATGAAAAACAAAATAGGAACAACTAATTATTGTATGCTACTCTTAAAACCATAAAACTTTCGTTTCAACCATTTTTTCATGTACCAAATAGTTCACGTGTAATTTTGGTGGCAGGCTCGGCTGAATCGCTCTGTACAGGCAAACGTGAAAAACAGATTGCGTGACGTAAAAGTCTAGAAAAATGCACGTTGCAGGGTTTTCGACTGGATACAAGTCACATTGGCAGCCGATTAACTCCTTAACCAATCAAGTATTATTTTCATTGTTACGGTTCGGTGGCTAAATTTTAAAGGTTGCATACCTCTGAACAGTCGAGAAATAAAATTGTACTTCTTTAAAAAATTAATACGCGCGTCTTATTATATTTACGTAGTATAGTTGCGGAACAATTTATTGAAATACGCGTCTCAAATTACAAGTACGTGGCAACCATTTTTGCAATACACCGTTTTACATATCTTTTTAATCTCACGCCAAATTACACAAGAAAGTTAGTTCGTTCGTAAAAAATAAAAATGTACGAATTAAAAATGCTCTCTTATTTCTGATAATTGATGCAGACAATTTTTATTTTGCATCGACACCCACAGTTTATAATCTAACGTTTCAAGTCAGCCTAGCAAAAGATTCAAGAACGTTAATCAAGCAAAGAAGTTTCTATTCGATTCCAGATGCTATAAAGCAGTGCATAACAATGCAAATTTACATAGACATCTGCAGTCTAATTGTAACTAACTTTTCAAGTTTTGCCGATCACGATCTTATCAGGAACTGACTCACGGAACTGACCTTGAACTACTTCATGAATGATTGGAATTTATTATACCATTATCGGTGTCAATACGCGTACACATATCGTTTTTCAATATGACGTGAGCTATCCGAGAATTCTCATGCAACTTGTATGTATCTGTATAGATATAATAAATGACATAAACATTTTCTTATATGCAGGCAATATATGGTATTTTAAAAGTACAGATTTTGGCAGCAAACTTTGCAAGTTGCAAACCAAACTTTGCAGTTGTGCTCGATATCTGCTCGAGACAGGCCAGGCTGGATCGATATTTGCTTCCAATGTTTAGTGCAAATCAAGAGCAGATTGTTTACTGTGTATAAATGCTGGCCTTTATGATTGACTTTATAAATGGCTGGTTTCAGAAATGTTCGGCTAGAAAAGTCTCGTTAAAAATCGTATTCGACTCGTTTCGCAATGATCTATTTCCTGAGATATGTTTCCGTGTAACGAAACCGATAGCGTCGGGAAAATCGCATATTATTTATGAGATGACCTAATGCCTGAGAAACTTATTTTTAGCGGTTAACCACACGATTACTTGGACTGACGAGCGCGAATCGGGATTCACGAGCCGATGGTTTAGATCGTACAGCAAATAACAGGAGGATCTCACGGAGAACAATCGCTTACCGTTACATTTTGCATACAATCTTAGGTTCAGTGGCTCTCAGAACTTTCTCTTGAAATTTACGCCGAAGGGAAGTGAACTAACATACTGATAAATCAGTTTACAATTAACTTTTCCTTCACACTTCGCGTTAGATTTTGCATTACTTTTTTTTTTCTCTCGTAGTTTCCCGTGGGATATTCACTGCTCTGCTCTCCACCTTTGTTGCACAATTTCTTATTGTCGAGTGAACGAGACGCTCGTTTTTATCAGTCGCACAGTGGTCCGTTTGTAGAAAATAGGTGGAATTAATTCGAAAATTATAATGCCATGAAATAGGGTCAAATTTGGTCTATCCGTAAGCTAATACTTATTGATTGAGATAGAGTTAGAGACGAATTCAACATTCAGCAGCGGAAACTTGCAGCTACAACCGTGAGACAATTTTTCGCTTTAGAAAATAATTTCGCAATAACGTAGTAAGCAATCTGTTTCCGCATTATAGACAGAGTAAGGCACTAATCAGCTAATAACTAAAAATGACTAATAGTATGATTGATTGTTAGTCATAGCAAAATAGTCATTAGTTAAAACTTTCTGATTAGTTAGTCATAACTACATGGCACTAGTTTGTCACAGCTCTAAGTAATCGTTAGTTATTGCTTATTAGTTATGATTAATTATTAGGTAGTTTAAATGATCAGTCATCAATCTTTAGTTATCAGTCACGACTGTGCGATTAAGTGCCATATTATGACTAACTAAGCAAAAAATTTTAACCGATGACTAGTTTGCTATGACTAACAAACAATCAGACTATTAGTCATTTTTAATTATTAGTTGATTTGTGCCCCCTACTCTGATTATAGATTCGGTATTTGAGTCCAAAGTTTCCAGTCGCAAATCCATGTCAAATCCATGCCGAAGCCATGCCAAACTTTGCACAGAAATACCGAGCCATTTGATGGCTCGAAGGAAGAAACGAGGAATTTGTCAAGTTGCAAATTCTTTAGAGGAAAACCGTATTGCAGCCTTGGAAAGTTTGTACGCGTATATTTAATTTGTAAACGAGGAAGACTGTAGTAGGTAATATATGTAAATGAATGTAAGAAGGCTATTAGACCGTGTAAATAATGTATTCAAGTTCTAGTTTTTTTTTTCCAGTCGGAATTGTGACAACGTGTTCTTTACTGAAATTGAATGAACCTTGTAACTTGTAAGTGGACTGTGAATTTTATGTATCTGTGACAATAGTGAGCAGATACAATGGCGATCAAAAAACAGCAAAACTATTTAAACGATTCGAAAATACTGTTCTATTAATCGGAGCACACTACAATTATTTATTAAGAAAAGAAATACCGCTCGATACATGGAAAATTGATTGTCAATTTTTTTTATTTAATAATTCATCTTTTTCTTCGAGACAGAGCGCGTTTTCTAAACTTTCTATCGCATACAAAGTAATGCATAATGGATTGAATGAAAATTAGCAGAAGTATTAAAAATGTCGTGTGATCGCGTCAGAAATGATTAGAGAAATGATAAATCTGCCTACGCTTGAAAATCGACATACGCTTTCCGGTTGACTTAATACATGGTTGTTTCGATGTAGAATAATCTTCGTTGTGGGCAAGCATGAAATCTAACGGGACTCCATCAGTTAGTCATTATTACGAATTTCATCATTTTGTTAGTAGAAAATGAGATTAACTGTTTGGTCGATGAACTTTGCAATTTCCTGGTTTCCGCGCTGGTCAAATAGTTTGCTGAAAATTCCGATTTGGAAATGATCCGTGGACTCCTCTTATTCAGCGGAACGTGGAGTCGTTGCTTCTTTCGCTTCAATATTATTCTAGTCCATAATAGTGATAAAAGAAATCGAGTTTTTTTTTTAACAGTCGACTCTCAAAAATATGTTTTCAAAATGGTCTTTCCAAATTCCAAAAATTATTAACCCTCATCCGTCCCTCATTTCACAAATTGAATCTGTCCCGCGGTGTCAAATTGACACAGTGATAAAAAATCAACAAAATAACAAGGCAAACTGTTATTTCTCGATATTTTCTTACAATTAGTCAAATTGATGAGTTAACATTTACATTTTAGGTTTTTCGATTATGTGTTTCGCATTAAAAAAATAGAAGTCACGGAGTTTCAGGAAAATTTACCTACACATAACAGAACAGTATAACTTATTTCGGGAAAACTGTGTCAGATTGACACGAGGGACGGATGAGGGTTAAAGTATTAAAATATAACGTTTTCATTGAATCAAAATAATGTTCTGTTCTAATTTTATTGTTCTCGAAAGATTAACAAACGAGAGAGAAAGTGATACTTAATTTTCACGATTCCATCGTTCTTTGGACTGTTCATATCAATAAAAGAAGCCGGTAAGCACAGCAATACATACATAATATGCAAAATATTTCTTCGTTTTTGACATTGCATGACCTTGAAGCTCATCATGCTTCAAGATCATTGCAGATGAATGAATTTGACATACGGTTTCACGTGATATAAAATCATATGAAGTATCACATTAAAAAAAGCTGAAGGTTACATTCGTTTGTCGAAAAATATTGGAGATTTTAATAGTAAAAAACAACCTATAGTATTTTCTCTCATATGCCGGCAAATTGTAATTTTTTCGAAATTTCTTTCTTACGTCTCTCAGTAATCTAAGTGTTTTAACGTACCTGAAAACAATCCAAATCGATGGTCAACTTTAAAAAAAAATTGTTCTCTTTCAAAAAGTATCCGAATGTTAATGAGAGACATTGTATCTAGAAAATGTGAATCAACAATTTCCACTATAATTGGGACACTAGTTTATGCATAAAAAGTATACCATAGTATACAACGAACAATCTTACGGTAAAGCCGGATATGGGTCAATACTATTCCATTTGCGTCGACGAAACTCCATTTTGAGATAACTGAGAGGCTTTCTACCAAGGACATCCACTGATTTACTACGTACATATAAAATTTATAGACTGTTGGTAAAAATAAACAGAATTTAAATCGTGCTTTTATGCCCAATTCTGTTTTCACAGGAACTTCTCTCTTACATTTGTAATTTTAAAACGTTAACACTTCATACCGAAATGGTAAGAATTCATCGCAGTTGCACTTTCATTTAACAATTGATTGTTTTAACATAAAACTCTCGAATTATACAAACGGTTCTAATAATTTGAGCACACTATACTATAATATAATACATCCGATTCTATTTCAAAGTTATTACCACTAAACCTACCGAGCCTCAAAAGTAACTGGTAGGAAATTTTAAATAAAAATGTAAAAATTATTAAATTTATTGAATTCAGATGAAATTTAAAATTGTACATGTTCCCTTATAAAAATGACAAGATTGATTTTATTTAAACTTTGTGCAGCTCCTATCGTAATATGTGCTCTACTAAAGGTAACCATACAATCATTTCTTACGAAATTATTTTATTATATCAATAATCGTAAAATAAAAAATCTGGAACCGGTCATTCTGACCGGTGATGGTAGGTTTAGTGTTAAAAAGTTGTACAAAGCAACCCTTAGTAGTGATTAACCTTTTTAGAAATTTCTCTCTTACACATCATCTCAAAAACCATAATTGCTCTACAATCTCTAAAAAACCTAACTCGCTTGGTCGACTTTAAAAAAGAGGTATTCTCGTTTAACACACATCTCCTTATCGCAAGATTAGTCATTTCGCTGGCAATCGCCGTCGACCAAATGTGTCTTTGAGTAAATAAATGGCTCCGGTTTCTGTAAATCGCAATTAATTAACCTCTTTCCCTTGAAATGACGTCTCATTGTCGGAGATGTCTTGTGGTTCATACGCCAAACTAGATTATTTTTAACTTTCCATCATAAACTAACACAATGTAATAGCAACCTAATCATTGTACATTGATGTTGAAGTGATACAAATTTTCTTTTCGGCTCTAGTCCGGTGTGAACCACACCAATTTTTCAGTTGAAATTTTGAGGCAAGGCGAGGAGGAAGGAGAGAACCCTGAATATAAAATTTCAATGGCGGGACTTCATTAGTTTTTGAGGTACTAATGGAAATACACATAAATAATTATTAACTCTGACGATTCTCGCATTCGATAATTCACTCGCTTCGGAAACATTAAATTTTATTAAATTGTATTTATAAAACTTCAGCCACGAGCCACAGACTTCCAAAAATTGTAGACTGGAATGAGAAAAGGTTGGAATGAAAATTCCTCGAAAAATTCCATATAAAACCTGTAAGAATGCAATTTATTTCGGAGATACTTAAAAAAATTACAATTTGTAGTTAATACAATTTACGAAAACAATAATATGACTTTGTAAGCGAGAAGAACTAGCAGAGTGATGAAAAAGATATTGGAACATCAGAAAAATGGAACGAACGAAAAAGTCCACTTGTCATTTACTCGACAAAGGAATAAAAAACCTAGCCAATCGTCAGGGAACTTTCAGCTTTGTTTCATTGCCTTGGCGTTGGAACTTACATCCTTTTTTTGGAGAAAAAAACAATTTTTGAAAAAATGGCACTTACAGGTTTTTTTTTCAATTGTAGTCTTTAATTATGGAGTAGTCGTTGGTAGATATTGTGTTAAGGACGAACGATAAAACAAATTGAACGATGATGAATTTACTGCAGTTTCTTGGTCGTGCCATTCCACTACTAGGTATAGTGACTACGTAATAACGTCACGGTTAGCGGGGAACGACGGATCACGGTGTTTTAACAGGTCTGTCGAGCGGATCAGTGCCCGCTGAGCCTTGAACGGTATCAAACGGTACGGTATCAAACGGCAGGAGGACGTCCTTCGTTTCGTTGACAAATTCTCTGCCAGTCGCACGTTACGGCCGCGGCATCGTCTCGCTTATTGGAATTTTCGAAATAATCTCGTCGAAAAATAATAAAGAACCGGGGCCAGTGATCAATAAATCAGCGAAGCGAACGTGTTCGATGGGTGCAACACGGATCGGCACACGAGACGCTTAGAGAATGTGTGAAGAAAGTGTTTCCACGTCCCACTGAATTTACATGAAGTAATATTTAACGAGTAAGTATCCTGACCTTACATCTCGACGGAGGCGTTTTACCTCGTGTTAAACGAAATGTCGGTTTTCCAATCGTCAGAGGTTGAGTGTTGAAAGGATGTACGTCGAAGGACCATGCAATACTTCGTCGTTCACCATTATTATTGTTTCCGCTGCGGTTTCTGCAGAAATTTTAACACTTCACTAGGATTTTCAACAATTCTGCTGTACCAAAAGGAAGCACAGAAATTTTCTTTTACATTGCAATTTTTAGTGAAACTATTAGATTTATGTTGCTATTGAAGGTTCCATTAAAAAGTGTTTCGCCACGTATCATAGATTTTTCAAAATTATGCGATAGTCACCGGAATTTTGTATATATTAAAAATTGAGGAATTTTAATTTAATAACAAAATTTTTGTGTATTGTAAATTGAGGGATTTTAATTTAAAAAGAAATTTTGGTCGGTAATGTGTTAAGATTGTTTTTATTATACCACGATATCTGATACTTGTGTTTCGACATCGTAATGTTCTATGCTAATTCGGCTCCATTGCACAGTGGAGTAAATTACGAATTTTATTATAGCAATTTTCGTTGCTTACCTTTCTAGTTTAAATATTTTACGAAATGCAACGTATAGTAGACTCCTATAACGCGATTATAAAATATACACGTATTTCATGTGGCAATAAATATACAGTATCATCTCTGCGAATCATTTTTTTATCGTGTTGTAAGCAAGTATAACGTACCTCCTTTATGAAATATTAAAACAATTTTACAGAAGTAAATTTTATACGGTGTACTCTGACTCGATTCGATTTTATGCTTTTATGAGTAAAGTGGGGAGATCGCACCTAAAATACTGAAAAGATTAAATGATTTCAATAAGGTCGATATATGTTATTTTCAACAGATCGAAATTATTAAAGATGAAAAGAAATTTCAATTTTAAACAAAAAAGTGCACCGTTTGTTTGAAATATTCATCAAATGAAGTTTAAAATTAGTTTACTATTAGAATTCCTCTAGAATTAAATTTATTATAAAAATTCCTTCAAATTCGATTTCTCAGTTCTTTTCAAATTACTCTCAACTTGAAATCCTCTTCAAATTAAGTGTAAAATTAGTTTGTTATCAGAATTCGTCTAAGATTCAATTTATATACTTATAATCACTATTTTCTTGTGTTCACAAAACTATATGTATTGTAAGTAGACTGCGGATTTTAGGCATTTATAACGAAAATAAGTAAGTGAAAAATTAAACAGTCGATATATTATTGAACTTGTTAAAGGGAGAAATAAATTTTCATTTGATTCCAGTACCTTGTAAATAACGCAGAAATTTTTTATTTTTTAAATACTGAAAAGATTAAATGATTTCAATAAGTTCGATATATTTTCAATTGATCGAAATTATTAAAGATGAAAAGAAATTTCAATTTTAAACAAAAAAGTGCTCCGTTCGTTTGAAATACTCCTCAAATTAAGTTTAAAATTAGTTTACTATTAGAATTCCTCTAAAATTAAATTTATTATAAAAATTCCTTCAAATTCGATTTCTCAGTTCTTTTCAAATTACTTTCAACTTGAAATCCTCCTCAAATTAAGTGTAAAATTAGTTTATTATCAGAATTCCTCTAAAATTAAATTTATTATAAAAATTCCTTCAAATTCGATTTCTCAATTCTTTAAAAATTACTCTCAACTTGAAATTCTCCTCAAATTAAGTGTAAAATTAGTTTGTTATCAGAATTCGTCTAAGATTCAATTTATATACTTATAATCACTATTTTCTTGTGTTCACAAAACTATATGTATTGTAAGTAGACTGCGGGTTTTAGGCATTTATAACGAAAATAAGTAAGTGAAAAATTAAACAGTCGATATATTATTAACTTTGTTAACGGGAGAAACAAATTTTTATTTGATTCCAGAACCTTGTAAATAACGCAGAAATTTTTTATCTTGCATAAAAACATGCAGTCTAATTACAAGCTTTTCAGGTTTCATTCTCTACATCGCTATGTTATTTTTACGAAATTAAGAGAAATAGCTAATTCAGGGGAAAAAATTACCCCCTCTCTGACAGTGCCGTATTAATCCCACTAGAGTGGGGGCACGGAGTCTTACTCTGGCGATTCTGATTGGGATAGGACAGGAGATGTTAGAAGCGTTAGTTAGTTCATTCTAATTTTTTTGATGACGACGCAATCTCAATATATCCGCATTAGTAAACTGTGAATGTTGCCTCTCAAGGATTACTAATCGGCCATTGTTTACATAAGACCGATTCAATCCTCAGATATGCAAAACACCATCGCCCACCTATATTTATACTTGGAATTTCTGTGACACTGGCAATGAGGTTGGATGTTAAGTTGAGAACCAATCATCATCAGCAATTTAAATAAATTAAATTCTCCAAGTAAATATTCCAAGACACATTTGGTCGCAGACGGTTGCCGGCGAAATGACTAATTTTAGTCATGCGGTCGCATAAGTGTGTTGAAAGAGAATAGCTCTTTCTTAAAGTGGGCCAAATTGTGAGAAAAATTCGAGGAAAAATGTTAATTGAAAATGTGCTGGTAAATTATCGCGACATGTCGAAAATAGTAAAATAGTATTCGTCAATTCTTGCAATGCCTTTAGAATTTGGTTTATATCAACTATTCATGTTTATTATGAATACATATATTTGCAGTTTAATAATTACTTAACATGATAATCAATGAATTAATTGTTTCAAGCATTTGGACATACTTTACATAATTGTTTTAGTATTCAATATCTACGGAATGTCTTTTTTTTAAACGTTCTTATTAGTTTACTGTAAACTCATATTTTGCAAGTTCTGACATTTAGTGAATTAAATTATTCGTGAATTATGTATGGAATTGTAATCTTAACAAAGCTGAAAGTGTTTAGAATTTCTGACAAAATTTACTAAACAACACGTAACAATGCGTATTGACGAAATCGTATTGAGGAGTAATTTTTATGGAAAATACACGTCGCCACTCCTAACGGATACTCTCGGTAGGAATTTTTCATGTCGAATATTTGCAAACCACTGTGCGAAGCTTACAATGACGACACTCCATAATTAGCTTGATACGTTATGTTGCGAAAACACCTAAGGTATTTTATATAAACACATAGATTTACAACAGTTTCAGTACGTATAATAACTTATTGTAGTATCTTGTTAAGAATTCTGCGTGTGTGTGCATCGCAATAATGCAACGTGTCATTACGATTGCAACACGCTTTACGTGTTGCGAATGTTTAGAAATTAATTTGTTCCGGTTTCCTCTTTTGGAACAAGCCTGTGCAGAGTTTAAGCGAATGTCTTCTGAGTGTGAGTGTGCATGCCGTGTCATATGTTTAACTGTTATACATATTGATGGGGGTATTAAATTATTTAAAAAAAATTAATTTTAAAGAAAATATTAATATTACTATGTTTTTATCGATTTGTAAGGAGGCTCGACACGGAGTGATGCTTCTTCGTCAGTTGCTTGCTCGCGGGGAACTGTCGATGATGTTTATTTAACAAAACCACAACGTAACGCACATTTATTTATTTATTATTGCTTTAAACCAAGCGGTTTATATAGCGAATACAGTACTATTACATTCGGTTTACATTAAATTGGTGTTACATTGTTTTCTAAATTTTTACGGAACATTGTTTGAGAAAATTATAAATTATTTTCAGACCTTCTATATCAGGTTTACATAAGAAGGGACTAACACAAAGAGGGAAACAGGTAACGCACATTTGTTAACAAAACGTGCGTTACCTGTTTCCCTCCTTAACAAAACGTTAACGCAACACATAAATCGATAAAAACATATTGTAACAGTTAAACATATGACATGGGCATAAATCGATAAAAACGTATATAATAATTTACAATTACGTAATAATTACAATAATTATTTATAGATTGAACGTATCAGTGGTAGAGAAGGTTCGCGAACGTGACGAAACATGAAAATGCACCGCTCATGGGCCGTTTTCGTGCTGAATGTACTGTTGCAAAGCTGTTTCTGGAGCATTGGTAACACGGCTGGTCTACGGGTGGCTTATCAGTGGAAACAACTCGATTATGAATGGCCGAATAATGAGACCAGGCAGCTTTTCCCGTGGTACAAGCAGGAAGACAATCTCCCGCTTGGTCTCGAAGTGACAAAAGACAGGATATTCGTTACGGTACCAAGATGGAGACGCGGAGTTGCCTCAAGTTTAAATTACTTCTTTACAAACGGTGAGTATGCCGGTTTTATTCAATGAATTTTATATTTTCCTTCTGTGCTTTGTGCAACAATCTCCTATTGAGTTGACCACTAGATTTTCTCTTTTTTAAAGTACAAGCTAATTCTACCGAAAGAAGGCAAAGAACACAGTAACGTCTCGATGTATGAGCCGTTCACAGGCCAAACCGATTAACTCCACTTTTTGAAATAATTTAAATTTAAGTGTCAAAGCACTTGGCTCAGTCATAACTATTTTTATTTATAATAAATTCCCCAAATAATACAGATTGACACCATTTAACGACAAATCTTTTTTAATCGCCGAATAATAAATAATTTATTTCAGAAGCCATTCTGATTAACTCCGTACTCTAATGTGAATCGTTGCAATAATGAAATCCGTGTTAAAAAAATTTCGTCGTTTAATGGTGTTAACCTGTATTATTTGGAGAATTTATTATAAATAAAAATAGCCTGAGGAATTATTTGCCAAATTTATTTCATTGGCTATATATTATTGGAAAAATGGCCAAAAATTTGGATAGACACGTGCTTGTTGTGTTTATAAAATAACGTGAAATAGGTGTTTCTAGAGCTTGTAAACCTAGTTTTAAAGGAGGTCAATGAATTAAAAAAGAATCCTATAGAATATTGGAGTGTAGCATGTGTCACTACTTGAACCAAGTTTCAGAGAACTTGGGAACATAAGTAGCGAGATTTTCTCGACGGAAATAAGAGTAAACACGACGTTATTAGGCCAACTTTCACGTGCACTTGTAAAGATACGTGCTTCATTGGCGTAGCAGTAAACAAAACGTACCGAGTGAGGAATACCGTTCTTACTTGTAAGTTTCTCGTCGTACAGAATTCTTCAAAATGCTTATTTGTGCCAACATTTACCATCAAACGTTGGTACTTAACTACGCGAACATTTTATTAAACCATTGATAGTTTGCTCTACAATTTTCTGGTATTAGATTATCCGAAGAACGCGTTGTACATTGTAAATACTTGTATGTATTAAATGTACCTACTACATATTACATTAACACGAAAACATCATAAATAATTCATTCGTTTTCAAACAGATTTCCGTCATTATTACTACATTATTTGTTACCATTTTGTTGATTTAAGATAAGACAAGAAATACGGACGGCAAAACTCGGAAAATTATGTTATTCACATCCACAGCTTTACAAGTTCACCCATACGTTTTTTGCATCATTATATTTGTAGCGAACAATCGAATTATTAAATAAAATAAAATAAAATGAAAATTTCTAAGTCGTTCTATGATATTTCTTCTTTCAATCATTTTAATAAGTCGACAATTATTAAATTCTTGTAAAATATTCATAGTTTTGTTTTTTATTCGTCCATTTTCACCGGAAATGCATAAAATTTTAATTATACCGATCAATTTATAATTGACAGCCCATCTATACTGAATTCCTATTACTTTTTTTTACTAAGTATTGATATTCACAAATTGTCGATACACATTACTATAAATAACACTATCTGCTATATACACAGTAAGTGTATTTTTTGATCAAAATTTGTGATCATTTGATAATTTGATCAACCATCTTACGTTAGATATTCTGCCCTAATTTACATGCTTATGCTAATTACATGGAAAACGAACTACTATTTGAAACATGACGTTGTAGCTTAAACTTCGCTAGAAACTGTGACTCGATCTATTTGCAGTTCCGTGTTCGACCAGATTTTCCACTTTCAATTGGTTCTGGTACTTTCGAAAGTACCTTCACGCTGTCCCATAACCGATTATCGATTTATTATATAACGTGAACTTGACGGAATTCTACAGTGAACTTACCGAATTCTATTACATCACACCCCGGCAAGAACAGTGACACAAAAAATAACGATTTTGAAGTCGGAACAGTGATCGATGCGTTTAGTTGGCATCCACGTGAAAGAAAAACGGCATATCTCTAACTCCTAATTAAACCGTTAGAGTGATGTTAGTTTTCTTTTCGATTATTGCGTCATCATGCTTCGATCGTATTTTATTTTAATATTTTACTATTACTATGAAAATATGGTTATGAAAATAGCTGCATGCGCGGTTGTATGCTTCCGAATAATGCAAATTACGTCTCGTAAACGAAAAAATAGAACTTTCGAGGGCGATAGCGCCCTAGATCGAGCTTTTATCTAGCGTTTTTGACTAGTGAAAAGCCCCATTTTTGTATTATCGAGAAATGAAAACTCGAATCCCACATCCTTGCAATCCTGGAAAAACGAGTCTACTCCCATAAGGGGAAAAGCAACGTTCAATTTAGTTTCTATTTCTTGCAATCGATGCAGACAATTTTTATTTTGCATAAAGATCCGCAGTCCATTAATAATTATACCCTACTTTAATGCGCAAGCATAGTAAACATGTATCGCATCATCCAGAGTTCCTTTCGAACTGTCCTATTTTCGCGCCCACTTCTTGTTCGACAGATGAAAACGAGCTGGTTCTAGAAAATAATTGCAAGATCTCCCAGTAACGAGTAGAATAACTTGTTAAATTACACGTTCAATTAGGGTGAAGTGTTAGCATTTTTCACGACAGTTAATTGTCAATTCAGCCGCGATAACTATGCCCAGGCATATACGGTAACAATAAGAAGCAGCTTGAGAACTGTTTCGAACAGATCTGAAAAGAAGAATGAGAGAAGTGAAAGACTGTGAAAGTAGAAACACCTGAGATCTAGTTGATCCAGGTAATAAATATCTTATTTTTCGCGCAATCCGGTGTCCGATTTACTAATCTTATGCATTAAACATTTTGTTGAGACTGTTTGTGTCGGTATCTTAGAAAGAGCTAAAGGACACATACACCACTGTGCAAAACAAAGGAGCACCCAGTATAATTATAAGATATAATGACGAACAATATTTTTACATAGAAATTGTATTGTACAATGATTGATTTATTGCATTTAAAGTATTAGATGAAATCCGCAATAACACATGATTCTCAGAACTATTCGATTAAACAGCGGAATCCTTTTTCAAAACTTACTGTGTTCTTATTTGATTTTTTACGCTTTTCTATTAAACATGGCCGTGTGCTTTTTTTCTTTTGCACAGCAGCATATTCTTTTATAATATATTTCAAAATACCTTATCAGAACTTCTCTTGCGTTATAGATAACAAGATCCTTTCAGAGGCAACAACTAAATGTTTAAATCCTCGTCCACTCGCAATCACAGTGAACCTATTTACTCATTTCCTAATTTCTCATTTTTCTCATTGAGAATATTCGTTACAAAATGTTTAATAATCTGTTATCATATTGCTTCAGATACACGCGAATCGCCCGGGTTAATTCCGTATCCATCTTGGGAGGCGCATCAGTATAAGGAAGGAAATGTGCCGGAAATAATTTCCACGTTCCGAATCCGTGCGGACAAGTGCGACAGGTTGTGGATCCTTGACACAGGGTTCACCGATATTCTGGACAGTCCAGAGCAGCAAGCTCCGCCAGCATTAATTATCTACGATCTAACGAATGATCAGATGCTGCGGAAATACGTCATACCCGACGATCAAAGGACGCCCGACTCCCTGTTCGCAAATATTGCAGTTGAGGATTACGATTGCGAGGAGAGTTACGCTTACTTAGCTGATTTAGGCGGTCCAGGGCTTGTGGTGTACTCCTGGAACATGAATAAATCGTGGCTCGTTAAGCATCACTCCTTCAATCCGGATCCTCAGGTTAGTATCCCTATGAACCAGAGATTGGCATTATTTGGCGAAACAAATACTTCAAATACCATTTAATATTTTAGATTTTATTTTGCTCAAAGAAAATAGTATTTTAAATAAGATATACAATTTCGAAAATAAAATATTTCTATTCGAACAATCTGAACCTGAAAATAAAATATTTCTATTTCAATAATTTGATCCACAAAATAAAATATTTCTACTTGAACAATCTGAAACGCGAAATAAAATATTTTACTTTTTGCATTGTTATAATACTCTGAGAAACCGTATAAACGTACAGTGTATCTTATCGTTAAGAAACGATTTACACTAATAAATGTATTGAATACGAACCATTCATTTTAGCAAAAATATCTAAAATTGAAATTGAAAATAAAGACGAAATACAAATATTTTCAATATTCTACAAATAATATACTATTTTCAAAAAATTACTGCTTCAAGTAAATTATCTCATGTTCAAAAATTATTGCGTCAAATGAAATATTTTATTTTCAGAGTTGCACACATACTTTACAAACGATAGGATTATTTGCTATTTACTATTTATTATTTAAAATACTATTTTCCCCAGCGCTGCTGTGAACGCATCCTGGACAAAGTTGAATGTGTAAAATTGCTACCAGAAAATTAGAATTTCAATGGAATATTTGTAACTCCCAATTTCCCTCATTCGAAAGTGGAAGCATTGATTTCAGACCAGAAGCTAGGCCAGAAGGCTTTGAATATTTGATGAACATGGTTTTTGAGATTGAACCTAACATAGTAATTTTTTCATAATAATACCGATAATTAATCTAAACATATTCTCAAAACTTTCATGTTAATTTTCAATCAAATATTCGATACAATATCAGAGGTGACAAACAAATAGATTACAATGTATTCATCCTCGAATTTTTTTAAAATATACGTAGAAAGTTCTGTGACAGGATGTGTTCAGATAACAAATGTTTTGATACGTAGACATGACTCAAGCTACTTAGAACACACTAAAGTACTCATGGTTCCGTGGAGCGGTTGATCATCCCGAGAAGACGGAGGTCAAGTAATTATTTATGGTAGGCCGAGACTGTTAGTCGACCAACTAGGGAAATGAATGGAACTACTAAGAGAGGGAAAGGGGGAAAGGAGTAAGAGATAGTTGATTGACTAGAAAGTTCAGTGTAATGCAGAAGAACGTGTCTGTAAAAAGTATGTATTTGATATGATACCGCAAAACGTTTTAAGTGGAACTGAAAAATCCCCGAATATCGCTGTGTGGGTGTGCGTGTGTGTGTGCTTGTTAGTCTAACTTTCAACAAGAAACTTTCTCTAATTTATTCGTTACGAATAGTTACACAGTAATTAACAGAACAAGTGTACAATAATTAGCATGCTCTACTGGCGTTGATATATTAATGCACTGTGCAATGATGTTTCAAAGTTCAGGATGATAAATGTTACAGTGCTAAATTAAAGCGTTAGAGGTGTTTAATAAGACTGTTAGAAAATGTATAGGAAAAACAACTCGAAAGATACAAACGACCTAATCTAGCAATTATTGTGTAAAAATGAATTCGGAGTCTTCAGAATCAATCTGTGATAACCTTAGTTTAGATCAGACCTGGGCAACTTCTTCGCCCACGTTGCATTTTACTACTTTTTTATGTGGGCCTATATTGAAAATTTAAAAAATACGTTTTGTAGATCTGTGTCAATTCTCAACATATTCTGAAAATTTCGTCAAAATTGGTCGACGTTGCAATGAGCTAGAAACGTTTAAAGATTGTAAAAATTGCAGATTTTCACGATTTTCGGCCTATATCTATGAATTCTTACATCTTTCAATGTCCGTCGTTTTTTCCCTAACCAACCGATTTCGATGAAACTTTCACAGTGCACATAATTACCACAGATCTACACACCGCATTTTTTAAAATTTTCAATATGGGCCGACACATGAAAAATTTGTAAAATGCAATTTTTAGTATTTTTTTCTACAATTCCGATCAATTGCAATTTTTGAAGAGATTTCTTTTCACATTATGTAGTAAACTAATTGCTCTAGCTTCCCAAAAAAAGTTCAAATCGTATAGTACATTATTACAAAAGTTATCGTCCTTTTTGGAGCGTCCGAATATTAATTCGAGTCACTGTACACACGAGCTACAGCGGTTAAAAATGGTGAAAATCGTAGTTTCTCACGAATTTTGATCAGTTTCTGCTTAAAATCCACGGACCCGTACATCTTTCTTAAATTAAATACAAATACTTAAGTTAAATTGAATACAAATTTTATTTATTATATATTATATTATATATTTATCATGTATTATATATTATATTACATTTAATTTTTGAAATTTCAATTGTTACAAGTCTGAAGAGTTTAATGTTTCGGGGATCTCGTTCCAATGGAGTGACGGTCTGTTTGGGATGGCCCTAGCACCCAGAGGCGATGGATACAGCACTATGTATTTCCATCCACTATCGAGTAGCATGGAGTACTCAGTCAGCACGAAATTATTAAGAGATCCTCAACGCGCAAGTTCTTCCGGTGAGTAATAAAAATATATACAGTCAGTCTCATAATTGTAGGTACACAATTACGAAAAAAAAAATAAATGTTGCTTTTCACGGCTTTTTATTTGATAAAGAAAGTCTAAAAAATGTGTTCCGCAGATTCGTATAAGTTATATCGCGAATTTCTAGAGAATCAGAAATTTAGTGTTGAAATACTTTTTGGAAATTTATATTGTAAAACAAACTTCCACAATCTATTGGTTTGGCAAGAAAGAAATTTCGGTGGTTTAAGGTGAAATGATGATGACCTGAAATCGCACTTGGATCAGTTTTTTACCGATTAGGACCGGAAGTCTTATGAGCGCGGAATTGTGAAGCTACCAGAAAGATGGCAAAAAATCATCGAACAAAATGGAAAATATTTTATTAATTAAAGTTCATTGCTTGACTAAAAAAAAATTGGGTTCTATTTCATCTTCAAATACCGAAGTTACTTTCTCGCCAACCCAATATTTACGACTCAAATCCACAATTGATATTAACTTTTGAAGTGGTTATGCGAACATTTCAGAAAGCTTTAACGAGTTCCACAGTCTTGGATCTCGAGGGAACAATGGCCAAAGTAGCGTGAGCTTCTTGGATCAAGATACCGGAGTTCTGTTTTATGCCTTAACGAATATGAACGCCATTGCTTGCTGGAAACCTCAAAATATGTTCACGACTCAGCAACAGGACTTCATCTACATGGATAACGTTACGATGGTTTTCCCGAACGATTTAAAGGTAACTGTTCTATCGTGTTGCAAGGACTCTCACTTGTCATGAATATTAGTTTCATCATAATTTCATTCCAGATCGATAGGGACGGCCAAATCTGGGTGCTCTCGGACCGTCTACCGACTTTCATGTACTCCCGCTTAAATCCCGACGAGTACAATTTCCGAATTCTCAAAGGTTCTTGTCGAGAAGCTATAAAGAATACTGTCTGCTCAATGGAAAGACCACTACCGGCTACAAGCAAGCCACACGAACCTTCATACGGAGGAGAGACTCGTTCCGCAAAAGCTGGAAGTTCTAACAATATCAAACACTTCGAGCCCTTCCACATTCTATTAACTATAGTATTATGTTTCGCTAGGACGTACATCTGAAAATATCGTATTCATTTATATTTTAACAAAATGATTGACTGTAAAAACTTGTGCGCGGCTTTGAAGTAACCCGAATGTGAATCACGGAGAACGTTAATATTTATGTGCGAATTGATCGAAGTAAAAAATGTTAACATTGTGAAAAATAATAGATTATCTATTAAGTGATTGGTCGTCATGTGAACTGTCTCGAATGATAGATTGTGCAAATGTAATTGTTATCCGTTATTGGCTTCCCCTTTATCATGACTACTGCTTTGTACACTAGTATTAAAATATCTTTACAATGTATTGTATTTAATTCATTTTGAAATAGACGGCACGACTGTCTCGCCCGTGGCTGTAATAAAAATAAATTTTGGAAAGGTCTGCTGCGGCAAATAGAAGATCTATGTATAATACAATCACGTCACAGGTGACCTTAAGGAGATGTGCGGCATTCCGATTGTAAAACAACAATCCTCGCAGGTCATGTGGTGACATTTTTCGGGCCTGGTGAAAGTCTTGGAAAAGTTATTCAACCTTAATGTAGCTGTTGAAGGATATGATTCGAGTGGAATTCTTTTCTAATTAAAAGACACAGCCTAGTGCAATAGATAACTTTAAAGTCAACTTTATTGTCAATGGAAACGGCGAATAAAAATCTATATTATGTAGTATATCAGATATGTACTGTCTCTAAACCGAGTCTTCTGTCGAACTGAACTACGAGGCGACGCGGCATTTGTTTTTGCACATGTAAGAATCATCGTAGCTAAATATAATCGAAGAATACTGGGATAATCGAGAAAAAACGTAAACAGCAATAATAAATCATGTACTCACGTTGATTAAATTTCGCATAAAGCAACGTCTCTTTGGACAAAGCAGAATTGCACCAATGCAATAGAGCATATAGGCTCTATACATTTTGATTAAAAATATTATAACAAAAATGAACGCAGTTAACTGCAACTTAAATTGTTAAAATGTAGTGAATTCTTATTAGTATGGATATAAAAAGAATGCAAGCACACTCCGGCTTATTTTATTCGACTTGCAAGTACTTATATTTTAAAAGAAAGAAAATACAAAAATAGTAAATATGTGTGTACGCATTAAATAATTGCAACGAAAGTAGAGCATTAATTTGAGCAATACACTTTATTTCATAATATGAGTAATACACCAAAATTAACTTTCGATTATATTTCGTATTTTTGTAATACATTTTTCATATAAATACTATTCCCACTGTTCAAATACACGCGTCATATACAGTTGTAGGCTCCAAATCGTATTAAACCAACATCATCTAAGGTAGTGTTGATTAAACATTCGTATAATAAGTATACGGAATATTCAATTCTTATACTAATATGTATGCCTAAATTCGTGAATTATTATCGGTAATATTGAACGCGACACCGAAATGGTACGTAGACAATAAAGTACAAAGTATTTTTAACTGTATACGATAAAATAGAAACTACATGCGACCGTTCGTTAATTTTCTCTATCCATTTTATCGCGTCACCTCTATTACCGTGTGAAAATAAAGTAGATCTCTTTTGTAACAATAAGATACGCAAGAAAATGTTGAATATCGTTTCAAACGTCGTCTTCAGATCATAGAAATTCCGTTTTCAAAGATTATTTATCGTAAAAATGGAATCATCATCGAGCTGTCCGTCCTCGTCAACCTCGAAGGACTCGACGGATTCGCAGGATGAGGCAAAGAAAACTGTTAAAAATCTTGAATTGTGCCCTTTTGTAAGAGGTTCATTAATATTTCATGTACTCATCAGTTGGTTAGATTTGTTTAACACATACCGTTTTCTACTCCTATAATTTACCTTCGATTTATATTACACATTACACAACGTAGAATTAATAAAAGGTAGAATAGGAAACGATCGATATCAATGATATCTAGTTTATAAACAATTTAATTTAACTGAAATTTAATGTACCATATTCAAAATACTCCTATAAATTGGAGCTAACTATTTGTTCGAATACGATTAGAAATTACTATGGTCATTTGGAATGAATGCGGAAGTGCCTCTGATAAATTTGACTACAAATAATCGAACGATCATTGCGTACGCTTGTTCGCATATTGTAATGATTTACAACTACGAAACGAAAAAGGCGACTATGCTTCAAGGCCATGTACGTAACTTCCTCATTCTTGCTGTGATTGTTTCTTATAAAACTACCAATTAAACTACCAAGTCTATAGGAACACGCAGTGAAAACTCTTTCGGTTTCGAAAAACGGAAAATGGTTGTTGTCTGCAGATTTCGAAAATGATCATGTGGTCGTCGTTTGGGACACCGAAACTGGGTAAAGAAATAATACAGACACGATGAGAGCATCATTGTATCATACTAATACAATCGAACCTCGATAACTCGAAAAACGACATTTTTCTCAATTTCTTCGAAAACTGTTTGTTTTACAAAAAATGTAATAGAACATGAGAGACGCAGCCTGTCTAGATCTACAGATTTTTTGTTTTTCAATTATAGAAATAATAAAAATGATTTCATAAGTAGACTGCTGATCTTTATGCAAAATAAAATCTTCATCGATTGCAAGAAGTAGAAACTAAATTGAATGTTATTCCCTTACTAATTTCCAAAGAGGAGGAATCATCTATCGATATCTTCAATTTTTCAAATTTTCCAACAATTTTGCTATAAATGCATAAAGATCCGCAGTCTATTCATAAGACATGATTGCATAGACATTTTTAGTAGATCACGTATTACAAAATCAATCTTGTAATTTTTATAAGGGTGCATGTACCAATTACTTTTAAGGCTCGGTAGGTTTAGTGGTTTGGGCACGTCTTCCCGTTATCCGATCTAGCTCAAACTTTACACAGATTCTTTTTAAATTATTTGGAGCAATCCTGGGGGAGGGAGCGTAAAAGAAATTTTGAAAAATTCTTTTGACCAGAGTAAATAAGAACCACCTTAATGAGCACATAAAATACAAAGATTAATTTTAGCTCTTTCTTGAAATTTGAATTACCGAGGTTCAACTGTAATTTTTTGGGAATATATGCTTTAATCTCGGTTCTAATTTTTCCAGTGTACCAGTTTCCACACTCTTCAACCCACACGCACAATATTGCCTTACTGCTGCAAGAATTAGTCCAAATGCGAAATACATAGTGACTATTGGCAATGAACGATTTCAAAAGGTGCAATTTTGGTTGTGGACTTTCGGACATGATGAACCACACGGTTATTTTATTAAATGAATTACATATTCTTGCCGTTACTCGATTTCCTTTCCAATTTATAAATCGAGATCCATCTGTTAGCATCAGTTTTTAAATAAAATAGTCTAGTTTATATTTCAATATATTTTCACTTGTGCTCTCTATCATACACAAATATTCTAGAAAAAAATATGAATGATAATCTGAAAAGTAGAGGCTTCAAGCTTTAAAACGAGTAGAATAGATTTATTATTGTACTATTTTTTTAACGTGATTATAGAAGAGGAAGTTTAGCGTTGAAATACTTTTTAGATCCATCGTGTGTATTTATTGGTACAGCAAATAATAAGTCGATTTCTTCGAAACACGTTTTTATTACCGACATTTTACTTTTGTTATGCAGTGGATAGTTGAATAAATTGTTTACAGCATCTCTGGAACTGACCGAAACCTCTGCAAACAGAGTGAAAGAAATTAGTTTCAATGAAGATTTATCCGAGGAATTTGTTTTGACTGGCGAATCTAATGTTGTATTTGTTACCTGGGTTTGTATGAAACAAAAACGAAATATCTTAACCCTGTTGCGTTCTTTGGGTCATCTTCGTCCCAAATATATCTTGAATGTTTACAAAATCATATAATTTATTTATTAGGAAGATTCCGAATTGAAATGCTACTACACACGAATTCTTGGCAAAACGCGACGATACGGAATTTTGAATTGCTCTTGCATAGTACCGAATATCCAGCGAGCCTATACTGCAACATCAAACGGTATTTCTACACAATAATTTTTCCTTATAATAAAAGAAAAGAAACATATTAGATCGCTGTGCTGTTGTACAGACACTAGATTACAAAAATAGGTATCACAGAATCCAGTTTGAAATTTAAGAAGTTCACTTACAATTAATAAAATATCAAATTTTAATGAAATAATATTTTACTTCATTGCAAAAATATAGTTTAGTAATTAACATAACTGTACATATACTGACAGTACCTACACTGTTGCAGAATTATAATTCTCGAGTTTTCATTACATAGGGTACATTTTGGTCTGGCAAGAAATTTCTGAAAAGGAACGCAGCAAAAATAAAGAAAAAATGACACACATTAAATCCATACGATTGCAACAATACTCCGTTAATGTGATCCAACATTATCACGGGTAATCTATTTATTGATCTATGATTATAGACATTTAATATTATGTCCACCGAAACAATCTTATTTCTTTTGTATATATGTATATGTCCGATGTATGACGAGTTTCTACAATAATCGAACAATATCCAATGAAAAAAGGATATATTACACGTTCTCCATAGTTTATTTTATTATTTTTAAAATCCCTTTACGTCATTGATATTTAAAATAATCTCAGCAATTATGGTTTCAGATTAATAGTGGTCGGAACCGCGGAGGGCCGAATTAGCTTTTACGACCTCCAATTAAAGCTTATTTATTTCATACACGATTTTGGTGTAAGCTCTTTACGTTCAATTAGTTTTAAAATACCATCCACTGCAATGGCTCCCGAAACCTGTGATAGTGAGTTTATTATTTATATTAATTAGTACCCCCGTAAATGTCAGGTGGAAGCTATACAATAATTCAATCATAATAAATAGACCGCGGATCTTTTCACATTTATAGCATATGCAAATTTCTATACTTGCCGCAAAATTGTTTGTAACACAGAAAATTGTTAAAGTTTCTTTTTTACATCAACACCCTCCACTCATCCAGAAGAGAAAGAGTTCGAAAGAAGTCGTATGTCGCAAACAAATAGTGATTGAGATATAAGCTGCTAAAGTTTTTGCAAAATTTGATTGTGTGGAGTTATACGTATAGACAAAAGCCTACTACTACTACAGTCCACCCGACCGTATCCATGAGACAGAACAATCGTGTGCGTCCCTGGAGACAAATGAAATTTAAAAGGACATTCGTCGCTAAGCCCGTACAACATCATCGTCTCCCTGCCTATTCGAATCATAAATTTGAAGTTGCAAAATATGAAAGAACACCTTATATCCATTGTTATAAGAATATTAACACGTTGAGTGCCCACGTCAGTCACCGGTGACTGACACTGAACTTTTTTTCATTTAGGCCGCGTCAACCACCGGTGACTGACAATGTAAAATATGATATAAAACTAAAAAATTTACTGATTGTTTTAAGTAATTACTGAAAATTTATTTAAAATTTACTTAATTTTCATTTATTACAGGATTATATCATTAAGGCATTCTAATGGATTTTATTATTTTTATTGAAACACGGTAAACATAAAAACGGTTGTCCTGACGGGGATTTCCTTAAGAATTCGTGTGGCGCTCAACGTGTTAATCCTGCATTATAAAATGTTACCGTACCTCGCCGTTCCTCCAGCGGATTAGGCGATACATGTGTAAAGGCCGTTATAGCAAGCAAAAAACGCATGCGAATTGGCTCCGAACCGGTCGATTACTTTACAACCACCGCGCTCCGACAATTTCAACCCCTTCAGATGGACAAAACGTGCGACGGACCCACCGAAGCGACGAGCGGACTACCCTTATAAATCACGCCACTGACGACCGAAGATAATAAGAAAAGGAATTTCTTTGACAGTTTCCCACTCCTCAACCTTTTTTTTTTGTTAACCTCTTAACTGCGGAATTTAGTTTTAATAATCCCCCACAGAGTGTGGAATTAAAATCAAGCAATGTCAAGTATACACGTCGAACATTGGGCAAATGGTTCTATTATAAATTCTCCGATAAACGAGGAAGGATATTGTTATTGCACCGCAATAGAGATTTGGATTGACGTGTATACACGTCGAACGCAGTTAACTGGTTAAGGATGATGGAAAAAATACATTTACGTGGGGCTCAGATGATCGGATGTTCCGATCCCCCACTATTTACTATAAAAACCATCATCCAGGACTTACGCCCTTTCCTCCCTCAACTTATGGCTCGCGTGAGGAACAGCCGGGGCCCTGCTGTTCGCATTTCTCCCGTCTGGGACCCCCCCCCCTAGACGATCAATAATGTTCTCAATGTAGGTTGACAATAATATTGAAGCTAACAATATAACAATGCATTGAACCCCTGCTAAACGGTCAATATGCCCTACCAATGCGCCTCGTGAATATTATTGTTAGGCGTATTGACAATATTATTGATTGTCTAAGGGCCCCTTAATATGCGAGCTGGCTCCACTCATGTTCTTGTCTAGTTTCCCACTCCTGAACCTGAAGTCCTTTCAACAGAACCGCGTCCAATTAACAAAAGCTACATTTCCCCACCTAAATCTACCCTTAACCGTTCACGAAAAAACCGAGTTGACAATCGCAGTACTATTTTGAACGTGGTCGGAGCAAATTCTCGTTCGCTGTCACGATTTTGGAAAGTGTGTTGTGCAGTGTTTAGTGATTGTGTAGTGGAGTGTGGTGTTCCGTGACTCATATTAGTTATTAAGGCGGTAGACTCGTCTCCAGGATTGCAAGGGTGCGGGATTCGCGTTCTCATTTCTCAATAATACAAAAATGGAGTTTTCAGTAGTCAGAAACGCTAGATGAAAGATTGATCTAGGGCGCTATCGTCCTCAAAAGTCCTATGTTTTCGTTTACGAGGCGTAATTTGCATTATTCGGTACCTATTTTCATAGCTACATGCGCAGCTGTATGCTTCCGAATAATGCAAATTACCCCTCGTAAACAAAAAAATAGACTTTTGAGGGCGATAGCGCACTAGATCGATATTTTATCTAGCATTTTTGACTATTGAAAACCCCCACTTTTGTATTATCGAGAATTGAGAACGCGAATCCCGCACCCTTGCAATCCTGGAAAAAGGAGTCTACTCTACTAAGAAGATTCTCAAAAACTTGTAAGTATCTATGGTTCTACACTTTACATTAGTATTTTATAATGTAGGGTTAGTATTCTTATGTGTAACAGTGGATATAAGGTTTTCCCTCATATTTTGCAACTTTTTTGTGATTTGAATGGGCAGGGAGACGATGACAGGGGTACGGGCCTAGCGACGAATGTCCCTTTAAATTTCGATTGTCTCAAGGGACGCACACGATTATGTTCTGTCTCATCAGCACAGTCTGGTGGATTATAATAATAGTCTTTTGTCTATACGTATAACTCCATTCAATCAAATTTTTCAAAAACTTCAACAGCTTATATCTTAATAAGTATTTGTTTACGACATATGGCGTCTTTCAAACTTTTTCTCTTCTCGATGTGTACAAGGTGTTGATGTAAATACAGACTTCAACAACAATTTCATGGGCATAAATAATTTTGCGACATGTTTCTCTTACAAATGTCTACCGATCCAGAGGTGTAGATTCACCCCTAGAACGGATAACCATCACCTTTTATACACCCTATACACGGTTTTGTGGTTTGCTTGTTCTTAATTAATATGAGAAACTATATTTATCTATCGCGCATTTTTTCAAACGATTATTGCGTCCAGAAACATTATTTTTCACGTTTTCCTGAAAAATGATCGATTACTGATACTGGTGCCACTGATACTATGAATTACTGGTGCCTTTACCTTAGGTGTTGATGTAAAAACAAACTGTAACGACAATTTTGTTTAGTATAATCAATTTTGCGGCAAGTTAATTTTACAAATGTCCACTGATTCAGAGGTGCTGTGCTCCAGCAGTCTCGAGACCCTATTTATGTATTCTATTATTCTATATTTTATAATACAAGTTATATTATACCAGCCACATAATATAAATTATCTCATATAAGTATGTGTATAAACATTTTTAATTTATACATATATTTAATTCATTAATTTTATTGATTTACGATTAAACGTCATCTCCATCTCGGCAACCGACTTTGTTTCTGTTCATTTCGTTTCTTTTTTTATGTTGTTTCTTGTTTATTTTCTATGTTTATGTTGTTTCTTTTTTTATTTTCTATGTTTATGTTGTTTCTTGTTTATTTTCTATGTTTATGATGTTTTTTTATACAGCCTGTACAATAGACCCAAGAAGTATTCGAACACTAAATATCCGATTCTTGAAAAATTGTATATATTTAAACTGTGTTCATTTCGTAAGAAATTATTGTACGACTATTTTAGACTCATTTTGAAGCTAGCGTCGGTTTAATAAGTCAGAATGAGTCAGGCTTATGATCGTACTGTTTGTTTTAACGAAACCACCACAATTCTTCGAGAATCGAAAATGTATTAGTGTTTAAATACTTTTTGGACCCACTGTAGATACAAGAACTAAAATAGAAGAATGCGTTATCCGTTGTAGCTGCCTCGTACGATACAGATGATTTTGAATTCGAGGGAGAATGGGAAGAAGAAGAAGAAGAATTAGAAGAGGAACACGTAACAGGTGAATGTGGCGCTAAAAAATTCGAATTATACAAAATGATAGAAACTGACACGATGTCGTACGATGCATCGTCCACGATGTCCATAAACTTAGAATACATGTTCAGAGATTTCGATAACAAGGAAGAACCATTTTTTCGCCATCACGCTGTAGACACTACCCTTGAAAACGCACCGTTTTCTGTAGACCCCTTTTTTATCAGTAAGAACAATAAAATCTTTTCTTAAAATTACTTAACACTTCACCTGCCGGAAGCCTATTAATAGAATTTTCAATAATTGTGCAGTATCAAAAGAGGGCATAGAAATGATCTTTTACATTGCAATTTTAAATGAAAATTTCACAATGAAAATTGCTGTTGCTACTGAAGGTTCTATTAAAAAGCGTTTAGCCATATACCGTAGATTTTTCAAAATTATGCAATAATCACCGGTCGGCAATGTGTTAAAATAATGTGAAAGTAATAAATGTTTAATAATGTCTTTGCAATATTTCATAAAGGTTCTGCGACTGGGGCATTCGCGTTAGTAGATATTCCAACATTAAACTGTCGCTATTTCTCACACGACGTAGGCTTGTCTATTACCGGTTTAGATGCGCATCCTCGAAGGTAAAAAAATATAACAAAATTGCACGATAGAAGCTTCGATTTTTTAAAGAAAGATTCAAATTCCTTTGAAGAGATTAGAGAAACGATAAAGCTTTGTTACATTGGTGAAGTCGGTATTTAATACCAATTTCTCAGTTCAAGGTCAACTTGAGGTCATAGTATAGTAGATCATTGAATTTTTCTTGAAATCGCCGACAAAACTATGCTATGAGATGTGCATCGTGTCACTTTAAAAAGTCGAGGTGATCTTTGCTTTTTATTGAAATGAAACTTTTTTTTCAAATTTCTAGTGGCGTCACACGTAGTGTCGCCCATTAATTTCGATTTGTTATTTCAAGCCATTGCGTAGTCACAGGAAACGCCCAGGGCATGATGTCTTTATACGAATATGAGAAACGCAAACTTATCATACGCAAAGATATTCCGCCTGCTCCAGAATTCCAAGAATTTCTTGAATGGCAAATCAAAACTGGTCACGTCACGTATGTCACATGTCCGCAAAACAGGGATAAATCATCTGCGATATCCGTGCTCAAATATTCGCCATTAGGTAAACAATTTCTCCATTACGATGCAAAAGTAAATTCAGTAACCATTGTCGCTCTTCGTAGAATAATCATTGATTCAACTTCTGTTCAATAAACACGAACTATTTCAAAATTTTCCAAACTGTTCCTTTTCATTGAAAGTATGATCTATTACAATTATTATAGTAAGCGGAACACAGAGGTGGGCAATATTTAGCGAAATAAATACAGTAGAACGTCGATTAACCGGATCCCGATTATAAACAAATATGCGTTTAAATATGATTATATTATGAAGGGAATTAATTTTTCAAAAATAACCAATTTATTTTGGAATATAATGTACATTTCAATTATGTCCCTCGGGTGACGATTATCCATCGGGCCTTCATTTATCATATTATTTGATATTTGAGATTTTGTTTGGCTTAAAAAAATAGTATTTCAAATAAGATATGTAATATCAAAAGTGATATCTTACGATTTTGACAATCTAAACTAAAAATAAAATAAAATATTTCCACTTAATAATCTGAAACACAAAATAACATATTTTATTATAATAATCTGGCATGAAATGAAATACTTTAATCTTACTTGATGTATTCGGTCATACTATTAATCTAGATTACCAATATAAACTCTAATATTTATAATAATAATAATCTAACCACTTTGGCAAGTGTGACAGTACAATTTTTACAATACGAAACGACAATAGTTACTGAAATTCTGTAAACATGAAATTCAATATTGCCCGTTACTTTCATTTAAAATATTGTACATAGGGGATCAGCTTGCCTGTGGTCTCAGTAATGGAATACTGTGGATATTGCATCCCATAACGTTGGAGCCGCTTCACGAATATCCATATAAGCATTCCACCGAGTCTATAATTAAATTAGTTTTCACAGACTGTGCTGAATATATGGCGTATTCTGTAAATATTAATAGAATAATTAACGATTACCTGTTTCAATCCTATTCTAGATTCAATACACTGATCACATCATCTTTACTGTGTGTCCTTTACATATTGCAGGAATTTCATAAATAATAACAGCAATTATTTTTATAGTTTCAATTTTTTTTATGAAAAAGTATTTCATCGAATTTTTATCAAATCCCTCGATTTCTTTGATCTCTGAAACTTACAGCAATGTGATTATTATCATCATTACTTGTTCTTGCAGGAGCTATTGCAATATTATGAACTGATCGAAATTTAAAAATACCTAATTTTTTAAACCATTTAGGAGACCCCCTTTTTTGTTATCTCTTTATTAAAAATTCTAGATATTGCAATCACTATTATAAGAATAGTCTTAAAGCGATTATTTATTTCGTCAATCAATCGTCACTTCTATAAAATAATGTGTAACCAATATTTTCAGGATAATTCATTAGTAGTGGCGGTATTTAAGAGAAACCGTAACAAATTTTTAGATCATCCATGGGATTTTCTTGGAAAATATCGTACACACTTGGCAACGATAACGGACATTTTGTTTGGACCAGCCACCACGACCAGTATTACACCTCGTTTATTTTCCTTAGGCGAGGACAGGAAATTAGTTGAATATGACCTAAAAAACAGGTAACATACAGTTCGTTTGAAAAATCTTCGTGCTTCTATTAAAATCGAAATTCTTCTGAAGATATTAATCATTTCTAATAGATCGTTTCGATCAGAAAGAATACACTTTATTGATCGTCCCCCAGTGGGGTATTTGTCCCAAAAAGTCGGAAAAAACCATTTTAGCGTTATTTATGGACTCGATGTCATAATATAGTAAATTGTTATATTCATCTTAACGTCAGCAATAACATTACGAAATCAAAAATGCAGTTGAACATTTAAAAAATTAATGTGATCTTTATTTTTTGTCGAAAGAAAGACAACTCCCAAATTATATCAATGCTTCGCGAAAATTTTGTTATTACAATTAAACATTTTTTCATTACACAGTGGTCCCTACCCCGATCCTGGTCTCATGATAAGTGAAATCTATCAAATTGAGTATTCTGCGATTCCTCTTTGCCTTGCTTGGTACCCCAATTTGGGTGTTGAACAATTTTTAGTTATTTCGAATTCAGAGGTAATCACTTCAAAAATATGTCGACATCGCTAGATAATATTCACGCCTAATTGTATATTAAGATAATTTATTCAATGGATGTTCAATACCATGAATTAAAATAAGTCTTGTTGCACACTGTTGTTAAAAAATTTTAGAGTACCCTTTGTTATTCGTATTTTTAATTATTATATTATTTTGACCAGAGAATAACTTCATTATGATTATAAACTCGTATCACTTTTAACTATAGGTAAGTACAGTATATTAAAAAAACTAATTTTTTTGAAGTTACAAAATGCTGCATATTTTTGCGTAGACAGTTGCTGAACTTCTTAAAAATATGCAGCTATATTTGGTATTTTCTAGAATTATACCGATCTTATATTACCGTTTTATTTAATATTTTATATTTACATATATAGTGTAATGTTATCGTTGTACGGTGGGCTCGCAGATAAAATATATTTTTCAAAACGCGTTAATTTTGTTCATAAGCTTCAATTTCATTAATTGCAGTCCTTAACAACTTGCTCTACTATTTGGCTTTTAATTATTATAAGCGCAGTACTCTCAAAACATTATAAATCTTTCCGTATAAAAAAAATGTTCTTTCTGTATAACTTTGCACTTTCTATATATATACTTCAAAACTATATTCCATATGACGTTAATATTGCTATGTTATATTTAAGTATAAATATCGGTTGCTAAACGACGTAACGAAAATGATACGAGGCACGTATTTGGGTCCAATTTTCGGTGCACCAGTTCACCACTGCGAGGTAATTGAATAAACAAAAATTCAATTCAAATGAATTAGAAAAAATAAATTAAATAAATAAAGCTCATAAGAAATACAGAAGATACTAAACGTTATCGATTATGTAGGTTTTATCCAGCAGAGAATTCAAAAGAAATAAATACATAATATTTGTGACTGAGAAGGAAATTGGCATTCAAATACTTCCTTTCGATGGTAATCCTTACAAGACTTTAGGAATGGTAGGACATCCACGTAAGGTAATGCAAAATTTAATGTATTAAACGTACATTTATCATTTCATTAATTTTAATTCCGACAGATCACTAATATTCGTATTAATTGCGAAGGGAACATTGTCTTCACTTCCGGTTACAAGGATCCCTGCGTCTTGATGTGGAAAATTAAATGCAGGTAACACTCGAGCTTATAAAATATTCTGTTTTGTCGCTTAAATCTATTTCGTAATAAACAAAAACTATGAACTCACTACATCTTATATACGGAGTGTCCCGAAAATATTGTACTTCCTTGAAAGGGATGATTCTCAAGATGATTTTAAATAACGTTTCCCTCTGCGAAAATGTTCTCCACGGCTTTGTTAAGGAATTATTAACGAAAAACACCGATTAATTAAAGCGCGGATACCGCGGACGGATTCAAAGGAAAAGAAATCGGCAAAGGAAAAATTTACTTAAAACCACCTTGTAGTAATCATCCCTTTCAAGGGAGTACAACATTCTGGGACACCCTGTACGATCACAATGTGCGTGTAAGTACGCGAATTTAATATGATCAGACTTTCTTCCTAATTTTCACAATTTTTCTTAAAATAACGTTTCGTTTTAATTGAAATTTCTGCCTTGTATGACTAAGACTTTTTTTTCAATTTCGTACAATATTCTATAACTTATTAATTGCTTGCCTCTGTTGCTTTTAATATCTAATTGTAACTAATAATATTGTACTAAATCCTCGTTGGAGACATCAATTACGATAAATAACGTAGGCTTCTTGAAATATATTTCTATTAGTATGTTTCTTGTTAAATCGAAAATTCTTGTTGAAATCAATGACAAAAACGATAAAAAAAATGATAAATTCTACGTTCCTAGATTTTGACTTACATTTATTTTACTGCTACGATTACTGATATGTCTCGTCCCACGATTAACCTATTAATAATTACATCTTTATTAATACTTTCTTTTTCGCCCGTGCTACGTTAATTACCAATTTCCCCTGATTTCTAATTGACCTCAGTTCCGTCGATGTATTGGAACATTTAGGGGGTCTGGGACTTTCCCCATATTATTGTCTACTCGAAGGAGGAAGGAAAGGCTGGCTCATCAATGAAATGAAAGATTTCTTCTATTATGCTCAAATTCTGCATCAAGGTGAATACACGCCTGCCGTCAGAATAGTAACCGAGAAAATGGCCACCAAACAAATACCGAATCTCATGCGTGCCATTGGATTTTATCCCACTAACGAAGATGTAAGAATTTCAAATTTATTGTCTTCATTTTTCATCAGAAACAAATACGGCGAACTTGTCGATTAGGGTCCTTCCCTCCGATTTAAATGACCTTCAAATATGGTGTCAATGTCACCATTTTGAACAAGTTTTTTTTTTTGCAACTAACCTCGTAAACCAAAGCCAACCGACGAAAACTTTAAAGGGAAATGTTGTTCACAATGGTGATCTTTACAACATATTTCAATGCCATTTAAATCTGATTGGAGAACCCTAACCGACACGTTCACCGCGAATATATCGAGGATTTTGACTATTTCAGATAGAAATTCTTATGAATGAGGTCTCCTATAGAAACTATGCAGAAACTGGTAAATTAATCGAGGAAATAACATTTGAAGATTTCGTCAAATATTATATAAACCATCGACCCGCTTTTGGTATTTCCTTGCATCAGTTGCAAGAAACTTTCCAAGCATTCGTAAATCTTAACAGGAATTCTTTTTTGGATGAAGAAAATCCAGTTCTGACTCGCAATCAATTCCTGAACGTTTTGTTTGGAAAAGGTCCTGTGGAAACACCGCAACACAGAAGCAAGGATTTTGGTCCGCTATTTATTTCGCTTATAAGAGATTTAAATTTTTTATAAAAATTCAACGCAATTAGTAATTGTATACTATTCTTTAGGAGAACCGTTAGTACCGCAAGAAGCGTACATGTACCTCAAGCGTCTCGTCGGTTGCGATGATAATGAAGATGAAGCGCATAAAAAGAAAGAGAAACGATCTGCACTAGAGAAGCTAACGTTTTTGCCAGAGGTATGCATTCTTTCTTAATTAATTCAACAGTTTACGTGAATTCGTTTTCAGTTAATAGAGAAGGTTAACGTACTAAATGAAAAATATACGAAAAATATCACCACTTGCTCGATTAATTTAGTTATTAATAATATATAATTCTTTGTTAAATGAGGGAAGAAAACGGCGTTCCATTCTCGAATAGTCAAAGTTGTTCAGGAATTTAATTGTTATAGTATTTACATTGATACGTACAATCTTTCGTTTACAAACGTTAAAATAGCCAAAATAATAACGTTACTGAATATTGCTTCCTCAAAACAGGTCGATGGGACTGTGAATAATTTTTATAATGATTGTATATACAGTGGATCCAAAAAGTATTTGAACAATAAATTTTCCATTCTCAAGAAATTGTCAATATTTGGACCATGATAATTTCGTTAAAAAAAATACTACAACAATATACTTGGACTCGTGTGAAAGTTTGAACTCTCTACTTTTTCCATCCATCGTTCATTTTTATCTAAGATATTTTTGCATGATACAGCGATTGGAAAACTGCATCGTACTTTCTTGGTCCAAAATATTGCAAATTGAAAGGTCTGTAAGAACATTGAAAAATGTTTCTCTTTCTTATTGTGCTTTGAATGAAAGGAGTACTGGCATCTTTACATTAAAAAAACTGGTTCCTCTTTATTATTATTTATTATATTTTAAGCAGTCGTTGTAAAGGATTCATTCACCAAAAAAAATTGTAATGTTTTTAATAACGCTTTTATTAATTTAGAGACAATCATGGTTCAAATATTGACAATTTCCCGAGAATCGAAAATTTGTTGTCCAAATACTCTTTGGACCCACTGTACATATTAATCGTGAAAAGAAGGAATTCTACAAATGAGTAATAGATAAAAATGCTTTGAATTATTCAGTAAATAATGTCTATATATTTAATCAATCTTTTTCCGTATTCGTCACGCTTGTTCCTATAATAACAATTAAATTAAAAAATTTTATCAACAACGAACAAATAATTGTACATATTGTTAAAAACAAATCGATACAGAAATATATGGAACTGTGTCAGTAGTAGCCTCGGTTAAAGTCGAACTGTGAATTTGATGCGCATGGAAATATAATAAAATGAGAACCTGCTAATATCATAACAATGGCTGCGCGAGCGTTTATTTAATTCGTAATCTTTCTCGAAGGTGTAAATAAAAAAATATACATCTCTGTTTTGATTTCTACTCTGAGAATCTACGTTTACGTGAACCTCCGCGGTCTAATGATAAAACACAGCTAGGAATCGTTAAGAGATTTTGCAAGTGTGTGCGACAAAGAAGAAAGGAAGACACTTAGGCTCGCCGAAAGTAATGTATTATTATTTTATGATACAGAGGATATCTTACAAAGATTTTATCACGGACATCATGGGTATTGAATTGCCGGAGGAAACGAGGGCTGACGATGAATAATTAACCTGCGTCGTTATTTGCATTGCTGGCATGTTAACGTTAATTACAATTACCACTATTATTACCAGTATTATTATCATTACCATGTACTGCGAATTCTATTAAACATGTACGAACACTAACATATTTAGCCATCCTTTCTGCCTCGTGTGTCCAAAGAAAACGGTACGTTCAAGCGACGAACAGATTCAATCAATTCGGCCAAGCTGTGCAAATCAAAATCTATGACTTCTTTTTCTTCGAGACCCGGAAGCAAAGATGTAGTGTTCATAAAATACTTTTATTCATTTTTTTCATTTATTTCAGTACTGACCGACACTCCCTATGTTTCCATTGCTATTTCGACCAATTACGAACTAGAAAATCGTTGAATAAATTAGAAGTCGAACGAATTACGAAAGAGTCAAATACAATTAGAAAAATTCGAATGGGTGAAAAAAGAAATATAGTAAAAGTGCGTTAGAACGTGACTCGCATCGCCGTTTCCACCGCGCCAAACAATCATTAATCGGAAATCGCAATCCGGTACGTCGAAATTTCCTGTCGGAACATTATGCTAAACAGTTTCGTCGAATTCGAACGAGCAAAAACGCTACGCCAATAATATGGATACGAGGGAAAATCGGCACGCTCGGTATAGGCCTGGGAACTGGTACCAACGAATTCGGAGCTTTTGTTTGCCGAGAATGAGTGATAGCTAGACTAGAAAATGATAAAAGATCCGTTCGTCGACTCGTCGAATAATTTAAAAAAAAAAAAGTAGAGAATCGCAGAGAAATTAATTAAGAATTACGCAGCGAAGGAGGATCGTTTTTTCACGGTGTAATACTAAAAACGAAAATAAACGGGGAATGGAGGGTGGAGAGTGGAGGGAGAAATAATAACCATAACGTTCGCGACTGTAACAAATTTTGCCGACTGAAGGAATTAGAAAACAAAACCGCGCGGCATTCGAAGAAAGAGAAACCGTTTAAAGCTCGCTAAGTGTATGTATCGCGTTCGCGTACTTTGGGAGACAATTAAAAGTACTAATTCTCAGAGGAATGCGATCATCAAACGGGGCACAGACACCGCCAGCAGTGCCGCCGACAGTCGTATCAGCCACGATAACGCGAAATTCGAATTCGAATTGATTAAAACAGCCCTCCCCTCTCACGCTAGAAACTTTCGAAAAGTTCTCGCTCTACGACATAGCCTAGGTTTTCTTCTAGAACGCTAAACCGCCTAATCGGCTAGACTGGCTAGACTAATCAATTTATACACGGCGCATTTTTTTGTTTCGTCGTTTAAAAGAAGTACAAACAAATGTACACAAAGAACCTTACCTCGCTATTTTAAACACTAAGGCGTATGTACAGTTATATACAAACATTTCTTGTTTTTTTTTGTTGTTTTGTTTACCGTTATATCAGCTTAAGAAAAATATCAACGTGGAACAGTATACGATTCGTTTGTTTACGAAGAAGAAAGAAGGGAAACGTTTAGAGTGAACGGCGGCCACTCGATCTCCTCTCGACTCGACCAGTCGACCTGGCAGTTTGTGCTCGAAACCGCGATTAATTAGAATGTTATTCGATGTTAGAACAAGAGGGTAGTTTTTTTTAAGAGCCTCAAAACAATTTTCTAGTTTCCAATGGTCACTAATGATCATTAACATTAAAGAATTTCTTAAGTTCCTAAAGAAACGTTATTACGATATTTTGCCAGGTTTCGATCGATTATATGTATAACGTTAAATGCATAATCGTTAAATATATTTCGAATGTTTGAAAATTTCGAAAATTTCGAAAATATATATATTCGTTGTAAAATCTGTAATTTTTGTTAAGTTTAATAGAATATTCAGTTACAGCTAGTTAGAAAATCGTTTCTCTTAAGATTTTCTACAGAGAGATGTGAAAAAAGAATATAAAAAGATTAAAAACATATCGACTGTAAAAATGTTTAAACTTTACAGTATTGTTAGAAAAAATTTGTGTTTACTATATTAGTAGTAGTGTCAATACTCGAAAGCATTTCAAAATGAATTTGCAATTGTAAATTTGCAAGCCTACTCTAAACATAAATTACAATCTAACAATGCACCTTTATAAAGTTATTCGCAACTTAACGCGATATTTATATTCTTTTTCCAGTCAGAATTGTTAATATTATTCGTTCTGTATATGAATACTGTATTATACATATCCGATTAGTAAATCGAGGCTCTCAAATATGTCTACAACTACTTCAGCGAATGATCAAGCGACTCGAGTCGATCAGAATATATATCATACGGATCTTCAAACCTTTTCCAATCAGAAGAACACTCTAAGCAATGGAAGTCTGTTGTTAAATCGTCCAAAACCTTCCAAGAGACAGGGAGATAGAGGAGGAATCGAGTGGTCGCCATCGAGTATGCCTAAAAAGCAGTTTCAACACGCAGACACCATCCGCTGCTATCAGTCAAAGTAGTCCTCGTTTTGCACGATATCATGTTTTTTTCTACAGTCTGGACAATACCACTTGCCCTTCGGCGGTACCATGATACCGACACACTCGAAATGAAACCATTCGATGCGACAGTCCTCGCCATCGCAGGCGATCATCTCCGAAACTTCATCGTACGGGCACTGACAATAGCAGTAGAGATTCACTGGCCGTTCCGGTATCGGCGGATTGCTTTCGGGCAGATGGGTTTGTATCTGCTGGCTAGCCTCGACTTCCGTGTCGCTGGAATCGCTGCTACTTTCTGCTGGTTCCTCCGATTCTGTTGCGGAAGCTGTGGCGATCCTCAGGCTCTCTTGTTGGCTCTCCATACGCCTGTACGCCACCGTCTTCCCACCGAAAGACAATCTCGGCGGCATCGGTTTCAGACTCGGTACTGCTGCGAACGAGGGTGTCTCCACCTTCCTCCACTTCATCGTCGGCTGCTTCTCCGCCTCCTCGTCGCTGGAGTCGCCGTAGAACCGTTTCGGTACCCGTTTCCGCTTCGACGAACGTTTGTTCTCCGTCTCGGAACCGCTACCGCTGATATTCTGGCCGGGTCTTCCAACCATCTGAGGCTCCACGATCGTGCTCATAGGGTGCATGTCGTTCACAACTATACTCGGCGACGACGCCGCCATATTCTGCTGCATCATCGCTGGGTTCTTTTGGTAAAACGCTTTCGGAATGTTTAATTTAATAGACTCCACAGCTGGCGCTGCGTTACGTTGCTTCGTTCGCTCCCCCTTTTTTCGTTTCTTCGTCTTGACTTTCCTCTTCTGCTGGGGCTGCTCGTCCGCGGTGCCTGGGGCAGGGTCCGGAGAGGGTATCGCGGTGTCCGCGTCCGTTAAGCCATTATTCAACGGTATCGCGGACTCCGTAGACGCCGGTGCAACCGCCGCTAGAAGCAGCAATTGATTCCGTTTCTCGGCGAGCAGCTTGTTCGCCAATTGCTGCGGATGCTCGTCGTAGAAATCCTCGTCCGTCTCCGTCTCGTCGGTTTCCAAGTCGGACTCCCTTAACACCAGCTGCGGCAGACAAACAGGTTCGGCCGGGATCGGTGCTTCTCCGTTCTCCATCTCCGCGGATGGTTTGTTCTCCACGTCAACGTGCGCGGATTCCGATTCCTGCGCAGCTTCTTTCTCCTTTTTCCGTTCCTTCCGACTGGACTGTTTCTTTGGGGAACCGTCCGAGGTCGAACTATCCGAATCGGAACTACTGCTGGAACTAGAAGAACTGCCGGACGAAGAGCTGCTACAGCTGCAGTTCGTTCCGCAGGAACAGCTGCTGGAGTCGCTGTCACTGGAAGAGTCGCTCGACGATGTACTGCCACTCTGTTTCTTCTTCTTTGGACTTTTCACTTTCTTTCGGTTCGGATCGCTTTCAGCGACGCTTTGCAAACCATTGCTGCCGGATGGGCTCTTCTGTGGTTTACTCGCGCAATCTTGGTCCCCGCTCACGTTTATTTCTTCTTTGTCCTCTACTTTAGACACTGATTCTCCTTCTTTTTCTTTCTCGTCTTCTTTTTCTTTATTCGACCATACCACGCAGTAATCGTGGTCGGCCAATATTATACTCTTCAAGTATTCCACGTCAGTCTCTGGTTCCTGTTCTTTCACCGGGAGCTCGGTACCCGATTCCTTCATCTGCAAACTGGCTGTGTACGTTTTAAAATTATCCCAAATGCCGTCCATAATTTGTGCACTTTGTTCCTTTTCTTCTTCATTCTGCTCGACCTCTACTATACTGTCCGCAGCAGGCACAGGAGAATCAGATTTTGGATTTATGGGTGAAGCTACTGCAGCTTCTTCTATTGGTTTAATGGTTTCAGTCTCTTTACAATCTTTTACTTCAACCTTTTCTTCCTCAGAATCTGTATCACTTTCAGAGGAAAGGTTCAAAGGTGGTAGGTCGTACACATCGACGACCTTCTTCACGGGTTCCTTGGGTTCCTTCATAGAGTCAGATGTAGCAGCAACATTATCAGCTGTAACAATTTTCTCGTTCTCGGATTTTACTTCGTCAGTTGCCAATTGTTGATTCAGCGAATCTGTCAAATTTGTGTTAACCGGTGGTTCTTTATGAGCATCTTCATGCTTGGTCAATAATTTTCGAGAAATAAAGCGCTCGGAACACTCGTTGCAAGCGTATGGCTGGTCTCCAGAGTGTAACCTTTTGTGTACTTTCAAAGCAACGGCTCTGGAAAAACTGGATCCACATTCTTCGCAACCAAAAGCAGTGGGTGGTATGCAGAAGTGATAAATATGTGGCCATTTCTTCTGTAAACATTTTTTACACAATACACTCTCCGTTCCATGTTTCCAGAATAAATGTTTTGTAATGTCTGGTTTGTTTCTATACGCAATGCCGCATCTATAACATAAATGATGCAGCTTATGCTTCCAAACATGGTTCGAAAGACGTTGTTGATTCCCAGTAGATTCCAAACAGACATCGCATGCATGATGCTTTTTCCTTAGATGCACCATGAGTCTAAATGCAGATGGTAGGCTTCCCATAGGACAGAGACAACATCTATACTTGACATTGATATTCGGAGAATACGTACCAGGACATAAATGACAAAGTAATTCACTATAACTGTAGAAAGTAGATTTACACATTATACAAATTAAGATTGTCTTTTGATGCATTTTTCGGTTATGTAAATAGAGTTCCTTGTGTACAGCAGAATGAAATCTGCAATGAAAGCACTCGTATGTCCGTACTTCTGGAACATTATAGGTACCAGTGGTGCTACTATAAGAATCTAGATTAAAGAAGTGGAAGTCTAATTCGTCGAGGGACCTTTTCACTCTAGCAATAAATTGTTCTGGTTGGATTATTATAGCAGGATGCTGAGGATGAAATTTATGTTCTGCGAGCATATGTAACCCTAATTGTTTACCATTCACTGCTATATGGCGTGCATGATTGCAATATACGCAAATGGGACTAGCTGCTTCTATGCACTGTTTCAATAGATTTTCTATCTCTATACTGTCCAATATCCCGTCAACATTAAGGTCGATAAAAGTAATGTCTTCTCCAGCCAGCACAATTCCATCGTTTGGTTGTACTTGAGTTTGTACATCGTTCTCCTCGTTCTCCTCGTTCTCCTCGTTATGATTTATATTAGTAACTTCTTCGTCAACCTCCTGTTTTTCAGTTGTATCTAGTTCAGCTGTTGTTTCATCGGTAACTTCATTGATTTGTCTTCCATTTTCTTCGACATCCATATTTGAATTACTTTTAACTTCTGACATATTTATTTCATCAGTTTCTTCTGCTTCCTCGATCTCATCAGGATTACCGTCCACTACTGCTAATTTGAAGCTATCGGAATCACTATCACCATCGTTTGCCTGATCACTGTTATTATTGTCCCTTTCCGTTTCAAGAGTGTTAGATGTTTTGTCTTCCGGTACTGGACTCTCGGCATTATTATTTTCCTCTGACTCTTTGCTAGTATCGTGGTTTTCTACATTGTCGTTATTACTTGTAACAGAAAACTGAGAGTTCCTGTTGGTACATATTTTTATAACTAAACTTCTATCGGAAGAAGGAACAGCGTTAAATGAGACTGAAGATTGAGATTCGTTAGGTATATTTAGGTTTTCTTTTGTTTCATTTTGACTACTGTCTTCTTTAACTTGTGGATCCGATGTATGTAATTCATGTTGAGGACTAAACACCGATCGGTTGACAGGACTGTGAATAGAACTCTCAGGTGTCTGCGAACCAGAATCAATTTTTGTTTCTATTGTATCCTCAATTGTTTTATCTTCGGTTATAGATTTTTCAATTTCTTGGTGCTCTGTATCAAGTTCGTTTGTTCTACTATTACTTTCAATTGTTGAATTTGAAATTTCTGTATCGTGTTTGTCTGTTTCGTCGGAATCTGATTCTACCTTATCGGATGTATCTAATGTATCGTTTAAACTTGTATCTTCTTTTCTAGGAGATAATCTTGAATCTTGTACACTATCTGTACAACGCGACACTTCCATAATAGTTTCTATTACACTATCATATGGCTTATTATGGCTGGTTACATTGGTCAATGGGATTGGGGTCGTTTCAAAATCATTTTGGGGAACCTCTTCTTCACTCGTTTCTTCTTTTTCTTCGTAAGAATCTTCAACACATTTTGAGACTTCCATGATTGTCTCTGAAACTGTATCTTTAATTGCATTGTGAACTTCATTCTGCGAACTTTCACCACTGTTCGTAATATCACTAAACGGAGGACTTTCATTTAATTGAGTCCCAGATTTATTGTTCGTCTTTCTTATGTATGTATGCAGTTTTTGATGAATAACCACACCATCTTCTATATGCTTAGACCTATTATTTTTTATTGATTTCCTCGAAACAAATTTATTTCCAGTATTCACAGTCCTGTCAAGTATATGCGTCGGTATTACACCTGTTTGTGTAAGAGGTGACACAGCAGAATTTATTTCTTTACTTGTATCAGCAGCTAAACTACTACACGTATTTGCGTGCGAACCTGTCTGTCTGCACAAGGTACATATAGACGCGGTAACATCTTGTTTCGACGCCGGTGAACAAAAGTGATTGTAAAAATTATCTGTCTCTGAGAAAACCTTTTCACAAGTACAACAAACTAAATAACATGACCCCTTAAAAGCACCATAAAAATCTTCAACCGATGTAAACGCCATTTCTGGAACACTATGATTTTTTATTAAGTGGTATGACAGCCTCTCTGCCTGGCCAAACATTCCAAGACAAAATAAACATATATGACGTTTATGTATGTCTCTCATGTGTAAAAATAAATTCCAATTTTCAAAGTAAGTGCCGCACGCCGCGCATAGATAAACCTTTCTTGTGATTTTAAAGTTGGGAGAATGCGACACTGCGGATGATTCCGATGTGCTGGGCATTGGTGTCATCGTGGAATTGCAAGTGCACAAATTTTGTTTTAATACAGAGCACAAATTTGACGACGAATGACACTTTAAACACTTATTCTTTAACGACGGTTGAAGGCCTAAATATTGTGCGTATTCTGTTATTTTGCCTCGCTTGATTTCTGCCTTTTTTTCTTTGCTATGCTTTGACAATGCATTAGAACGAGGCGATTGAGGCTCCTGCACTACACTTTTTGATGTATTCGTTTGAGTTTCTTGAGCTTGTGCCAGAATACGCTTCTTGAAACCTTTAAACACAATTTTTGATCCTGTACTGTTGTTTTTCCCTGGTGATTCTTTGGATGTGATTGAATTATATCGTAATAATTGTTTTTTTTCCTCTTCTATTACGTCACTGTATGCGCTATCAATTGAAGACTTCAATGAATTTCCAAGAGAAGTATCCTTAAGTTGCTGTTCTCCCAAAAGATTCCACATATCCACAACTTTACTTTCACCATCTTCATCTTCCATAATAGCACTGCTTCGTTACAGTGGTATTTTCTGTAATATATAATATAATTATTAGTACAAAACTATTAAAAAGAAAAGTATATTCATTATACTACTAATCAAATATGTGTATTAACTTATTCTTCATTACAGTCAATATTAAATAATAGAAAACATTTTATGATGTTTATATAGTTTTTTTTTAATTGAAGCCTACTATCATTCATTACTAAATATAAGTTATGTATCTATTGTTAGAATTATATGTAATAAAATTATGGTATTAATAAAGCAATTATATATCAATCAAGAATAAGAATCAAGAAGAATATAAAACTGATTATATTTTATGTATAGACTGTGGATTTTATGCATTTATAGCAAAGCTGAGCAAATGAAATTTAAAATTGTAAGACAATTAAAACAATTTAAAGATGTCAATATATTATATTTCATCTACTAAAATTATTAAGAGAAGAAATAATATTCTATTCAGTTTCTATTTCTTGCAGTCGATGCAGACAATTTTTATTTTTGCATAAAGATCTACAGTCTACTGATGCATGTATAATGCCACCTGTTGTGTTATACTCGATGTGTGTATTTAAGTATTCTCTTATAACAGAGAGAATAAGGAGAAGTTTTCAATTACTAGTTGTGCAAGACTCAAGCTATTGTACCATAATTTTAGAATACAAATACTTTACTTCGCTACTAAACGTAACTTCAAGCTTACATCTAACATTCCTCTTTAAGTCAATATTAACGTATAGAAGATAGAACATTCATTATGTTTAATATGTACTCTATAACATAACAAGCATTTAAAATAATACCTCTGATAAGGGTATTACAAAACTGAGCACATGGTACGACATGCAAGAAGCCCTTCGCTGTGACCATCACTCCACAATGATTCAGCCCCAGAGTTCCCACCAAAACAGATTACTATGATGAAACTAATGTCAAAATAAGACGAACGAGAGTACACATCAGACCCGGACACTACGGTAACGAGTTTTAGCAAGAGAGTATTGCTATAAGCTTTTGTTGAACACAAGGATGATTCCAGTGTAACGAGGGTTGCGTACCTTCCGGTAAACTCCGGCTCGAACGAATTGCTTGAAATTACGTATAACCGTACGCGACTCGTAAAAGATAAACGATACAATCGGACGCTCTTGAAACGGTACAAAGTAGAGCACCTTGAGTGGTTCGTCGCGATCCGCGCCGAAAAGGTTAGTAAAATGGCGTCATATCAATGAGTACGGCTCCGTCCGTGCTTCCAACACATCCCCAGTGATGCCACCTTTCATCATGTTCCACCATAACCTACTGTGGAAGAGGTTAGACGAAAGCCATTGAGAGAAATAAAGTTTGCAATATTCTCGCTTTTTGGCAATCGGTAGAACGTTTTCGATTGATCTTGTAGAATGTTTGACTTGAGCGCGAGCGCGCTGTTGTCTTCCTCACGGCTGTCGTGCAAAAACTCGAAACACGAAGCGACGGCATCTCTCGTGGACGCACTCATGTACGCCCAATGTAGTGCCTGTGATCTGTGATGCCCCCACTCTACATTTTTAACCTGACCCTATCAGCCAGAGTGACGAACTTTGAATGATATGTACAAATTTTTATTTCCTTCTTCGTAATTGTTTTGAAAATGTATGAGCAACATTGCTTGCAGTTATGTCAGGTTACCGACGCCATAAGCCTCTTTGGAACACGCTATTTATAAAAATTATATAATGACATTTATTTTAACGTGGCATACAAATTCTCCTGTCTTTATATCCAATTGCATTATCCCAGTCAGCCAAACTTGCACAGCTAGAGTTTGTCCAATGCCTGGCCCGTTTATAACCTATTGTAACCAGGATGACAACAGATTTTGTGCAGAATCTGTTATATTCAATTAGATTGGCATATTGGTAGAAAAAATGTAACGAAATCTGCTAGTAGAGCAGAATTGATGACAAAAACCATGCTGATTCTGTTGATATAATCTGATAGCAAATTGACGACAATACTGCTAACATAACCTGTTGTCAGATTGAATGAGGTTTATTTTATGGAAATAAATAATTTTGATAGTGCTTTTATTTTACTAGTAATAAATATATTTATTGTTTTATAATGATTTTATAATTTTCTTCAAATATCTTCGTCAGGTTAGTAAATCAAAGGTATAAAATAAGAAAATAAATATATCATATAAAAACAGTCTCAAGTTGCTTCACTACCAAAAAGACACTGCAGTGAACTAGGTACAAGAAATTTGGTGTTGATAAATTCATCTAGAAACTGCTTGTTTAGACACAAAATTAAAAATATGTGAATAAATAATTCTATTTATTATTTGGATAAATAATAGGAACATTTGCTGATCGCAAGGTTGCGCTACCGTAGGTGCTTCAGAGAAAGAAAGTTGGCAGCAAAATGTTGCCCTAGAAAAGGAAGGGATAAGAGAAAAAGATAAAGAAATCTTTAGCATGTGATAAAAGATTGAGTTATTTACGGATTTTCAATATTTTATTCAAATAGATAATTATTTGTCCAATTGTACCAATACAATAGAAAAGATCATTATGAGAAGGTGGTAATATCTGGTAATATGATGATCAGCCTGAAGCTGAGAAAGTCTTTACATTTTGGTCAAATATATTCATTATAACTAGACTGCGGATCTTTATGCAAAATAAAAATGTTTTGCATTGATTGTGGGAAGCAGGAATAACATAAAATACTGACAACTTTGTTACATTAAAAGCAACATTATAACATTCTTGAATTTTTAAAATCTTTTCGTCTTCTTTCATCATCTTCTTCATAAGTGCATAAAGATCCGCAGTCTAATTATAATTTATATTATCATAGCAGAGGTCAACTTAGATTGTGTAGAAGATTACTTCATCTACCAGATGGCGGATGTAGGCAAAGTGCTATAGTCTGTTGACCACGAAGCTAAAGTGTACATAGAGGGGAAAGGAGAATCGTCGCCGTATCTCATTTTGTATGACCTAAGACTCTAAGTCTAACAATCACCTAATAATAACTGAATACGGTTTTCCGCGCATGCGCGTCTAGTATATCACTGTGTGATCACACTGCGCACTCTCTTTTGTTCTTCAATATCACAGTATAAACAATTTTGAACGCGCCTGGGACGGATGGAACCGTTACTATATACAAACTGTTGAGTATTGTTATAGTTTTCTTTTACATAAACGGACTAACAGTAAGTAATTACGCTATGATTTACATAAATAGTTTTGTCATCTTATAAATTAATATTTCCAACATTCTTTTAACACTAAACCTATCGAGCCTTAAAAGTAACAACAGGTACATGTTCCCTTATAAAAATGACAAGATTGATTTTATTTAGACTTTGTGCGGCTCCTATCGTAATACGTGCATTACTGAAGATATCCATACAATCATAAGAGTAATATAATTATTTCAAAGGAAATACTGAACAGAAAAGACTTCTTTTCAAAAGAAAACTTGTCTATAGTAGCCGTCACGAGAGAGTAAAGTCGTGTAGAAACCAGTTTTCGTTCGTCTTTGCGCATCTTCACCCTAATTTAAGAAAATGAGGAGCGAAGTGAGAGATGATAGGCTCGCTGCGCCCCCACTATCTTCCAAGCTGCGCGAAACAATATTACTCTCTCGTGACGGCAGGTTTAGTATAATGTAGTATAATATATAAATAAAACTTTTGTATAGTTTAACAATAATGTGAGAATTCTTTTAAACAAGTTCCGCATGTAAAAAATGCCAATATTTCAGAATTCTTTTAATGATGACTGAAGACACAGTTCGTGTAGCCATACGTATCCGTCCCTTAATAAAAAGTGAAATTGATAAAGCATGTCAATCATGCTTAGCTGTTGTTCCTGGCGAACAACAAATAATTGTACGTAATACAGAGAAAGCTTTTACATATAATTATGTTTTTCCTGCTGCTGTTAACCAAGAAGAATTTTATGAGACAGCTATTAAAGGGATGGTAGAAAACATTTTTAAAGGTAAGATTGCACGATTACTTCCAGGTTTATCTATCCATTTGAATACATAATTATATAAAATAATTATATGTTGTGTTATGTTATAGGATATAACGTAACGATATTAGCTTATGGTCAAACAGGAAGTGGTAAAACTCATTCAATGGGTACGAATTATATAGAAACAGAAGAAACGGGTGTAATACCAAGAGCAGTCCATAATATATTTCAAATAATTGAATCAAAAGAGGATTGGAATTTTAATGTATCAGTATCATTTATGGAATTATACCAAGAACAATTGTATGATCTCTTGGCCGATAAACCGCGTAACCAATCTATCGTTGATATTAGAGACGATGGTAAACATATCAAAGTTTATGGTGCGGTTGAAAAAAAGGTGACAAATGTATTGGAAGCGTTACAATGCTTAACCCAGGGATCTCTAGGTCGTGTAACTGGTGCTACAGCTATGAATGCCCAAAGCAGCCGTAGCCATGCAATATTCACAATACGTATACACCAACAAAAACAGGGTGATCCTAATACAGCGACAACAGCCAAGTTTCATTTAGTAGATTTAGCTGGTTCGGAGCGAAGTAAAAAAACACAAGCAACTGGAGAGAGATTCAGAGAAGGTGTTAACATAAATAAAGGTCTTTTGGCATTAGGAAATGTTATATCTCAATTAGGAGAAGGAGGTTCTAATACTTACGTTGGATATCGGGACAGTAAATTAACAAGACTGCTGCAGGATTCTCTTGGAGGTAATTCCATGACACTGATGATAGCTTGTGTGAGTCCAGCAGATTATAATTTGGATGAAACTCTTAGTACATTGAGATATGCGGATAGAGCACGTAAAATAAAGAATAAACCTGTGGTTAATCAAGATGTACAACTTGTAGAAATAAATAGGCTACATAAAACGATACAAGAATTAAAGCTTGCTTTAGTAGATCAAGAAATTAGAATTTCCTGTCCGTTGGAACATCAAGAACTTGAAGAGAAGAATCAGATGTTACAAAAAAAGATCAGAAACCTAACTGAAAAGCTAAATGATAATTTAATCGAAATTGTAATTATGCATGAAAAGGCCGAATTAGCTGAACAAAGTAGGGAAAAAATTCGGACTGATATGATGAAGATACTAGAAGAATGTAAAGATATTTTAAATGAATTTGATAAAAATCCTGAATCATATGCTGAACATCGTGCAAAAGTAGAAGCCTTATATTTAAAAATTATTGGTAAGAGTAATATAACTTTATTCGTCAGTTTTTTTGTAATATATACAATGAAATATAATTAATAAAAAGTTTGTGTTTTTATTAAATAGATATGGATATAGATCACAAGAAAAAATCAGAAGAGCTTATACATTGTGCAATGACATCTGATTCTTGTACATTTAAGAAAGATGATGAGGAAGAAACGGTCATGCTTCAAGTAAATTCTTCACATCACGATAGCATTAATATAGATGAAAAGCAAGAGGAGCATACTTTACTTCAAGTGAAAAGAAATAACCAAGTACAAGGCATTAATAAAGAGCTTGCCATTAAGGAAGGTCTCATATGTTATCTTCTAAAAAATTCTTCTACAATAAGTGATTATTCTAAAGAAATAGAAGAAATGGAGCAGGAAATAAAAACACTTCAAACAGAAAAAAAAGAACTTGTGCAAACGTTACAAAATGTTCAGACAAATAATGCTACTTCGAAGTAAGACAATCGGTCCTTCTAGGATTACTGTGGTATCCGGTCTCTCTCACCTTATTAATTTATCTTTTATATTTATAGATTGGCGGAATCCCGCCGTAAAAAAGTTCAAGAATTAGAGAAAAAGATATCAGAATTACAGCGGAAAATCACAGAGCGAGATAGAATAGTTAAAACGAAAAATAAGCAGGATCAACAAATAAAACAATTGTCGAAAGAAATGACATCATTGAAACAGACTAGAGTAAAATTAATTACACAAATGAGAAACGAATCAGACAGATTCTCAAAATGGAAAGAATCTAAGGAAATAGAACTGAATAGATTGAAGGATCAAAATAGAAAACAGGTTAATGAAGTAACACGTCTGAAAATGTGGCATAGTAAGCAAGAGAATGTATTTAAAAGAAAAATGGAAGAATCTTTTGCAGTTAATAAAAGATTAAAGGTGTGCATCTAAATAAAAGTTTCACGTAATACTTTGAGTTAATTCACTTCTTTTCTTAGGATGCACTCGATTTACAAAAGAAAGCAGCAGTCATGAGAAAAGCAAAACAGAATAATAATCCAGATAAAATTAAAAACTGGCTGGAGCAAGAAATACAAGTATTAGTCAGCACAGTGGATGCAGAGTTCTCGCTAGAAAAATTAATGAGTGATAGAGCATTGCTGGCAGCCATGTTGAAGAAATTGCAAGATAGTGATGACCCAAATGAAGAGAAGATGACTGAGTTTTCTGAATTTTTAGAATTACGCAATACACAAATTACTGATCTTCAGCAAAAAATAGTTGAATCAGATCAAGGTAAGTACTTCCATATTAAGTGTCAATTTAAATTCAATAATTTCATTCTAAATAAATTGTGTAGAAAGTAAAAAAAATACAAGATGGCAAACACTACATACGATGGAGGAAGGAAAAGCTGCGCTTAAAATATTATTTAAACAAACTGCAGAGAATAGACGGAAACAGTGTGGAAAAAAGTTTGACTACAATGATCTTCTGGTTTGTCTTTGATGTAATACAGTCTTAGGTAAATATTGACAAAAGGGGCATTGCTTTTCATCCTATCGCATTGCTCTTGAAATATGTTGTCAAGGTCAACATTTTGAACAACTTTTTCGTATACATATACCCGTCGCTCGGTCTTAGTTGCGGAGATAATTGATAACATATTTTGTCAATATTTACCCAGTCTTAATTTAATAGCATAAATTGATTATTAATTTTATATTATTGTAGGAAAAATGTGAAATACTAGAAGTACAAGTGGAGGAGTGTAAAGCAAAAGAAAAAGAAAGACGCAACTCGAAACAGCTCACATTACATAAAACTACAAATCGAACTGCAGAAGTAGACGAAGAAGAGAATACGAGACTGAAACAAGAATTAGAACATTATAAAGAAAAGTACCATCACATAGAACGAACGGTTAGTATAATCCATCAATGTCGTTTATGATATATCAAATGTAGTTTTCATGAACTTCTTTCTTTTTTATACTACAGGTATTAACAGAAGTAAAGAATAAAGACAAAGTATCAGCACCAAGAAGTAAAAGGGAAACGAGAGTTGTCGAATTAATTGATGAAAATTCATTTTCCGAATTGGACGATACTTTTGATTATGATGATAATGATGATTTGGAGAGAGATCCAGATTGGACGCGGACTCCACTTTACAGACGACTACAAAAACTTTGGGTATTTAGATCCAATTATCATGCGCAACTAAATATAGCATTCTCTTTGCATATTCACACTGTGTTAGCAGTTGATGAGAGATATTATTTTAATACCTGACTTACGTTTAGAATACAACAAACACTAATTCATCTGAACGATCTACCCTAAAACGATCATCGGATGGAGATCTAAAATGTGGTTGTAAAACGAAGTGTATAACTCGTATTTGCTCATGTCGCAAAAATAATGTGGCGTGTAAAAACTGTGGCTGCGATCCGACAATTTGTCAAAATAAAGATGTAAAAAATGTAAGTTTTCTTATTTATTAATTTTATAGTTGCTTCCTATTACGTAAGAAAGTTTTTTTTTTTAGGTTCGTCAAACATTATTTGATTATACAGGGACACAGAATGAAATGGAACCAATAAAAAAACTAAGGTATATTTCAGAAATAGTTTTATTATCGCTTTTTTTATATACTAATGACTGCCTATTTTTAGACTGGAGGAACAAGAACAAGAGTAGTATTGGAAGATTTTATCATAATTTAATGTATACTAGATATTTTTATATATAATTTGTACGTAATGTAACTTAAAATATACAACACTACTTACAAGAGAACACAACGAAGTGTTACACGCCGATTTTGATGAAACATTGAGAAAAGGTTTCTTGGAAATGCTGTGAAATAATGACTGAAATTATTCAATATAATTTTGGTAGTAATGAAATTTATTGTACATTTAATAGAGTAGATCCGTTCCCAAAGCTTCATCAAAATCGGTGTGTGACACCTGGTATGTTCCCTTGTTAGAGTATTTCAGTCATTTGTGTATATAAATTATATTTAAGTTTAATTGTATAATAAAAATAAATATAGGTATTGAATTTTTTTATGGAAATCTTATTAACGTATTTGAGCATCTTCAATGGTCTCCTTAGGACCCTCTATATACTTCATCACTAGGTCAAACAACTCAAAACTAGAGTCAAAACTGTCTGGATCAAGAAGTCTTCGAGCAATCATGCTAGCAACATCATTCATACGTTTTCGCTCAATAGCATTCAACCGTGGTTCAAATGCTTCCCATATAGCCATGGTTCTCTGGCAGCCGCTCGGTTTCACACATCTTTGAGCCTTCCTCAAAGATTTTAGGGATCTTCCTTTGTGTGATGCTGCATCCCGAAGATGCTCCAAATATGCCCTTGACATCTTTCCCTCACATGAATTCTTCGATTTATTGGGAAGAAAGTCTGGCAAGTGGCTCATAGTCTGCAGCTGGTGTTGACTCAGAGATTTCAGAGGACCTCAATTTCTAGAAACGCTGATTCAATTTGATTGTCCATATCATTACTATAACCTGACAGAATTGACGCAGTTTATTAAGACAAACGTGCGTAACGTATAATAAACGCAAAACCAAGGTTTCATGAAGAACAACGGAAGAAACCAAACAAAAACGACAATAACTATATTTAAACCATACCACAGCCCGGTGATGCCAGACTCGTGGGACGATGGTGGAACATTACTGAACATTACCCTCACCCTCGCTGATATATACAGGGCACAGGGTGAGTCTCGTAACGTGACGATCTCAAATAACTCGTAAGTTATTTGTTGTATAAAAAAAGTGTTCAAACAAATGTTGCATGGTTCCTAGTTGGACATATAGTGCTGCAATCTGATTTTTGTTACTTCGATTTTTTATCAAGATATGAAGGTCACCCCTTCAGTTTTTTAAATAGGATGTTCAATATTTTGAGAAAAAGTGTTGACCTTCGTATATCATAAATCTAATAGTTAACGAGATATTATCAAAATAATTTTCCATATGTAAACAAATATACTTATTCAAGTTGAGGGATATCAGTACGAGCACTTATATATATATATAATTAAGTACTAGCTTCGAGGTAGCTATATTATACATTATACATATGGGAAATTATATCGATAATATATCGTGAACTATTAGATTTATGATATATAGGTGATCAAACTGATATCCCTCAATTTGAGTAAGTATATATACTTGAATATATTCTTTAAAATTATTTCGATAATATTTCGGTAACTATTACATTTATGATATACGAAGGTCAATACTTTTTCACGCAGAATTTTGTGCTTGATCCGAGTTTGATAAAAAATATTGGGCATTCTATTTAAAAAACTGAAGGGGTGACCTTCATATCTTGATAAAAGTCGAAGTAACAAAAATCAGATTGCAGCACTGTATGTCCCCCTAGGAACCAGTGTTCCGATTGAGGATACACTTTCTCGCGCATGCGCGGCAATTTCAGCCTCAGTAACGTAACCTTTTCGATGAAATCGGGTAGCTTGAGCACCACGCAGACTTTTAAAAATTTACTACATATGAAATATTAAAATTTAACATAATTAAAACTTATTCTTTATTTTCTCTCTCGTCCACCAGTCGTCCCGCCAACAACACCGGTACACTCCCGCCAATATAACTGCCACAGGCCGTCAGGGCCCTGGCCGCTCTGCTGCGTTATTGTAGATACGCTACTGTTTTAGTCGCGCATGCGCGAGAAAGTGTATCCTCAATCGGAACACTGCTAGGAACCATGCATCATTTGTTTGAACATTTTTTTATACAACAAATAACTTACGAGTTATTTGAGATCGTCACGTTACGAGACTCACCCTGTATACTATGGATGGATACGAGCTTAGACTATATATAAGTATTTACTTATGACTTCAGATAACATGCCGTGTTCCAAGATTACTTCTTCTAACAAATGACGGATGTGGGCAAAGTGCTATAGTCTGTTAAGAACTTACAATTAGACCAGGCATGGGCAAATTTTTGCTCGATCGGAGGCATTTTCAAGGAATACCGTGGTACTGCGATTTCTCAACAGGCTATAGCACTTTGCCCACATCCGTCATTTGGTAGATGAAGTAATCTTGGAACACGGCATGTTATCCGAAGCAGGGTCTATAAGTATATATACTCTAAGGTCTAAGATCTAGCTGGATCTAGATATGATTTTATATTCAATGATCGGTTCGCAACGCCAATCTTGTGTGCGGTGTAAGGATTAATTAATCCGTTTCTTTAGCGCGCCTTTATCTCTTTTGCTCTATAACTATATAATCTTTTAGAGCACACAGATATATTCCCTATTTTAATCAAAATACATATCATATGACATATAGATGTTTGTTAATTGTTTCGAATGTTTAGACAAATGTCCATTTAAAGTAATTAAAATTAAATTTATATTTCACTGTTATAAAATTTGATCATGATTCCGTTTACTCTAATGCTCTTACTACTATGTACACATATACATCTATTGTCATTTACTTTGCACAAATTTTATAGCGTGCATGCGCCAGATGATTCTTCGGCGAATAGCGATCCCCTACCATCGCACGCATTGTCGCTATTGGCAGAAGAATCGTCTTAGAGTTAGAACGAATACACTTTACTAGCTATCATTTGGCGCGCACATGTTACTTATATCCGCTTATGTGTATTCTTATAGATATGTTTTAATACGGAGTACATTGGAGAAAAACAAGGATTGACTATTTTCGAAACATCAATAATAATCTATTGATTTAGTTTATTTTGTGATGTTTTTTTTCTTATATTTCTGTAATTACAGTATTGTGTAGATTACAAAATGCATGGTGTACATATAGTAACAGCTCATAAATGGAAAAGAATACAGTAAATATTTATTTATCATATCTCGTCGTGTTTTCACAACGTCATGTGTATATTATATCTATAGATGCGATACTAACCGCTAAGACTGCGAACTAACCATCGAACATAACAACATATGAAAGATATAATTTTGAAGAGTGGGGTAAATGATTTTTATTGTTGGTGAATGTACTTATGGATTAATTAAAAATTTCTACTTCCTAATTGAATAATGGAAATTGAAATCTTTGTTTTAATATTTTTATGTCAACAAGTATTCTATCGTTGAACTTGTAAACTCTCACATGTCTGTGGAATTCTTTAGGCCGGTATATTTAATCAAATTATAATACACTAAAAAGCGCGGTTATATAAGTTTGTTTTGTTATCTGGTTTAATTTATTACTATATTATCGCCCACACCAAAATAAAAACTAAAATGTTGAGTTAAAATTAGTGAAAATGTAGCAGTAGAATTTTTTCATTTTATTTTTCAGTTTATGCATTTTAAAATTGAACGAACGACGAATAAAACGGCAATTTGCATGAATGTTTCCTTATATTTCAGAAATAGTTTGTCTTCTACTGTTTCTGGATGCAATAAGCAAATTATATAAGATAAAGTGAAAATAATTTAAGAAAACATATATTATTTGTCATTATAATTGTTGTGGATGCGTCAAGAAATTCAAACAAATTTCGATTGGTTTATGAACACGAATGCATTAAGTATGTGCGTTAGATAGAATGTGTGAATGCGCCAATGCATAATACACCATCTCATTTATTCAGTATTTCATATATATCATTTGTTGATGCTATCACTTTTTGTGTATTTTTATGTGTTGTCGACTTACAACCAAACGTAGCGTACATTGTATATTGTCAAAGTTAAAATATTAACAGAAAAATAGAGCAAGCATCAACACAGCTCGTTCACGGACAGTCGGACGTTGTCATTTGAAAACGGAAGCCATCTTGTGGCCGAGCTTCCCATATTATACAGGGAATAATAGTTCAGCGACTATTTGTCCCGTAAAATTGTTTCGTACTTTTTCCATTACGTCTAGACTATGCATGAATTATTGTATCACATGTTTACATAGCCATGGCTGCGACGAGAAAGTTGCAAGGTGAGGAGAAAATGTTTCCAGCATGTTTACATTTAGAAATTTTGTTATGGCCCTGCACCACTACAACTTTGCCTTCGGTCTTGCTTCGCGATCTGCAATTCTCTGCCGGTTTAAACGCTTGTATTTGCGACTAGTAGCGGCCTATTTTTAACTTGTGTTACCTATTTGCATGCAGGCTTCTGTGCCTGACAGTTGGTACAGGTTGCCAGGGTATGATGGATTGGTATGTTCTTCTCAACTTTTCACACGTTTCCTTAATAAAACTCTAATCTCTCTCATATAAGTTATATTCACAATTGTCTAATGTTACTATTTTATGTCAGCATAACCTTTTAAATACCTTTTTGTTTCTACTGTATGATGCACATGTATAGTGGTGCGGAGTACAGCATATGTAAAGTATTCGTTAGTACAAGCTTCTAATACAAACCATTCAAGTAGAATATACACATATCTGTATAACTGTAAATCGTTTTTGGCTTTGTGTTTGTTTAATAACAACCCCTAAACAAATTGGTAGAGAATTAATAAACGGTTCTTAATATTATTCATAATGTTTTATTGCACCTATTACTTTTTCAGCTAGTCTAGTTGTACCATTTAGGTCTTACGTGTATAGTCAGATGTTTGAAACAGTTGTTGCGCAAATGTAGCTTACTAGATGTTTTAATTTAGAAAAGATCAGTTAATAAAATAAGTGATCCATATAATCCAAAGTTGTAAGAAGTTTATAAGCTTTCTATTTAAATGAGAGGTAACTTATTAATAATAGAATCTTTACTTGTTTTTCAGTTCTATATTGAATTTTGTTAATCATATTTCAAATGTATACTTGTATGCATTCATAAAATCTGTTAGCATTATATTCTTTATAAATGAACTTGTTGATAATAATATAATTTTGTATAAATACTTTGAAAGACTATATGAATGAATTTTTAAATTTTAGGTGAAATAGATCGGTGCCTTAAAAAAGTAACAGAGGGGGTAGAAACATTTGAGGACATTTGGCAAAAAGTTCATAATGCTACGAACAGCAATCAGAAGGAGAAGTATGAAGCAGACCTTAAGAAGGAAATCAAAAAACTCCAGAGGTTACGTGATCAGATCAAAACCTGGCTTGCATCAGGCGAGATTAAGGATAAAAGTACCCTGCTCGATTATAGGAAGTTAATTGAGACTGTAAGTATAGTTCAATCCAATTTTTAAGTTAGAGAGATTATTATTAAACATGTATCAATCACAATGGAATTCTTTTTAGCAAATGGAAAGGTTTAAAGTAGTAGAGAGGGAAACAAAGACGAAAGCATATTCAAAAGAAGGCTTAGGAGCAGCTCAAAAACTTGACCCAGCTCAAAAAGAAAAGGAGGAAGTTAGCAATTGGCTTGCAAATTCTATAGACGCTTTAAATTTTCAGGTATAGAACAGGAGATATTATGCTTTATGAAATTAAGAAAATGTTGCTGTAGCAAGTATGTTATGTTGATGATTGATTTTGATACAGCTGGATAAATTTGAATCGGAAATGGAATCTTTACTCGCTGGAAAGAAGAAAAGGTTAGATAAAGATAAGCAGGATCGGATGGATGAATTAAAAGCAAAACTTGATAAACACCGTTTCCATATCCGTAAATTGGAAACATTGTTACGCATGTTGGACAATATGTCTGTTGAAGTTCATACTGTAAGTATACCATCGAAACAGTACAAGAATAATTGTAAATTAGAATTTCATTATATATATATGTATGATAAAAAATTCCATTCTCTTTATCTTATTCAGATTAAGAGGATAAAGGATGACGTAGAGTATTATATAGAATCTTCACAAGAACCTGATTTTGAGGAAAATGAATATATTTATGATGATATTATTGGTCTCGATGAAGTAGAGTTGTCTGGGGTTGGTATTCCTTCATCAGCGACTACCGATAGCAACAACAGCAATGAGACTGGAGGTACACCAACCTCAACTAACTCTGGTACTTCTCCCATACCATCACCCCCATTAAGTTCTACCATGCACAACCATTCGAGTGATAGTTCTACGGATAATGACAAAAAAACAAAGGTTTGTAAATAAACATACTTAACATAGATTAATAGATATATTAAGTTTGATTGACCTCTATTTTTGTATATAGCTTAAAATTTTCAAAACTAGATATTTATTAACTACTTTTGTTTCAGCCTGTGAAACCGACAGCGGTCAGGCCATTATTAAATTCACAGACGAGCATTTCAACCACGGGAAGCACTGCCACTATAAAATCGAATTTATTAACGAGCAGCACTCCAAGCAAGACCATTCCCATGACACCTAGCCATAACTCGCCTAGTTCTACAAGTCATCATATTGCTACAACTAATGCAGGCAACTTTGCCACGGTAGCTGCTTCTCATAGTAATTCGCAAGCCATCCATTCTACCTCTAGTAAAACATCTTGTAAGTAATTCGTATATAACATATGATTTATTATTGATATAACATTTTTAATTCTTCGCATTAACGTATTTATTTTAAAATTGGTAGCTCATAGCAGTGAAAATGGTTTGTTGTCGTCTTCGTCCACGTCCAGCGTTACCTCCAATGTGCCACAAACGATCTCACAGCAGCACAACAATCCTGCACCTATACAGACGACACATGTGTTACATAATCAACAAAATCAGAATCATAACAGTGAAACTGAAATGACGACGCCGATACCACCATCCTCTTCGCCACAGTCGTCAGTTAGCAGTAGGTCTTCACCTCCGCCCGCAAATTCCTGCTCGCCAGCGCCATCCGCTGCCAATGGTCTCATGCCTAAGCTTCCTGATGGCATGTCCTCTTTGAAATCTATAGCCCAACAAGTAATTGCCCGAGCAGGTCTGGAAATACCGCCGTCCGAGTCGAACAGAAACATCTTTGATAGTGCTATGGCGAATAATAACAACAATAATGCTACTTCGGAAGTACACATTCCTCCCCTGCTTGGTGTTGCGCCACTCGGGCCGGTACCTCTTCAAAAAGAACATCAGCTACAGTTCCAGATGATGGAGGCTGCGTACTATCATATGCCCCATCCGTCTGATTCTGAACGCTTAAGACCATATTTGCCAAGAAATCTGTGCCCAACACCTCCTTATTATCAGCAGGTATTACTATACTACAGGGATGTCTATTTAACTCGGAAACCTGCGTGTATGAAAACAAGCGCAAATAGCAACAGTAGAAATGTACAGATACTACTACAATCGTGCAACGTTATCTCTTACACTCGCCAAGTCTTAGAGGCAAGATTAATCGGCGAGCTTTAAGAGAAATTTGTCAATGCTGCAACTAGTAGCAAGATGATATATCTAGTTATTATCCAAAACATTTCCAGTCGATTGATATTTCTATAGCATTTTATTTTCTTTAGTGGGCAATGGTTGAGGATCTCGGCTATTGCCTTTGGCAACCACTCGTATGCGTCATGGAGTTTCACTCCCTTGTGCGTTATGGCTGTCAATGGTTATTAAAAATAACATTGTAAACTATAGCTTATTGACATTTACCAGCTAAATCCAGCTTTTCGTTATTAATTATATATCTTAACGGAAGTCGACTGAAATTGTTTGTCTCGAAAAATAATATTAATTAAATCAATTTATTAAAGTTCAGTGAGTTTGAGATTAGTTGAGCTTGATGAATGCGGTAGTATCTAAACATGTTACACTTAGCTGCTTGCACTTGTCTTTAACCAGTAGATGATCCTGAATTACGCTTTAAAAATATTATAATCACAAGTCCTCATTCTTTTTTTCGTATTCTTCATATTTATTTTATTTGATAGGTTCAACTTCCCCATTCTGATACTGTGGAATTCTTCCAACGTCTTTCTACAGAAACATTATTCTTTATATTTTATTACATGGAAGGATCGAAAGGCCAATACCTGGCTGCAAAAGCACTGAAAAAACAAAGTTGGAGGTTTCATACTAAGTACATGATGTGGTTTCAAAGACACGAAGAACCAAAAGAAATCAACGAAGAATATGAGCTGGTAAGGAATGTTATAATAATGATTTGTTTCGTAATCGAAAATATAAATATTATCTAACTTATTATAGGACATGTTGTATTCTTTGTAGGGAACCTACATTTATTTTGATTACGAAAAGTGGGGACAAAGGAAGAAGGAGGGCTTTACATTTGAATATAAGTACTTAGAGGACAGAGATTTGAATTAACAGTCCTGTTGCTCATGAAGTCTCCGAAATGCACTATTTCTGTACCGGTATTATCAAAAATCGAAAAGACAAATTTTATTTTTTACAATTCTATATTTTCACAAAATATAATTTTATTTATTAGTAAAGCGTATCTCAGAAAAAAGTAAACGAAACAAAAAAGATAGGAAAAAACTCGTGCATAGCAGGAAATGAAGGCACTTCATTACATTTCAATGTTGCGACGGTAATCTCTTCTATATGCATATTCCTTTTCAAAACAAAGAAAACAAAACATGAATCATGCAATCGAAAGAAAACAAATGAATGCAAATTACAAAAGATTGAGTAAGTTAATCGGGGACAGTAAATTGTAACTGTAAAAAGTAATGATATGAGAGGCACCAGAGACACACTTTTAACATTTTAGTGTGTGGTGTGTGATACAAGAGGAAGAAGTTATACTCGCTGGCGACTGACTCTGTAATACCAGTACAAACATGCGTGCGGCCCATCTGCCGCTCATGCAATGGTATGTCTTAATGTTAGATTATAAGTAGCCTTTTTGTATAAAGTATATTGAGGTATAAAATCCTTAAATTGAATTACTGTACAGAATGTGTAGAAATAGTGAATAATAATATTATGGAATATATTTTATTTCTCATTTAAATGAAACCTAAGTTGTTTCAATTTTTGTCATATCTGGCACATCTTTGACACCTTGCATTCGGAACATTCCATCCATTAGATTTCTGCCCTTAATCAGGTTATTCAGCTATTTTTTACTATATCAAAACGAGACTTGAGCTCGTTGAAGTCAAAAAGCCCGTTCACTAAGTATTTATCGTGGCATACTTAGAGTAAGCTACTGTTCTACACACCTTGTCAATTTTCGAAGTCTTGATTTCATTCATTTTCAGCAGTCTTGATCGCGACATATTGTATTCATTGAATGGCGATTCGTGATAATCACTGTGCATATGTATTTATGAATTATTGAAAAATAAGGGAGAAAGAGAGGGATAAAGAGAGTGAATGGTAGAGGGAACGAGTGAAAGAGACAGCTATATTGTACGAATTTATTTATTATAAAATGTCGATATTACCAAAAGCTGAAACATTTTTAACGGGAAACAAAGAATAAGAAAGAAACATTTTCAGTAATTTCATATGTACATACATGTATATTAACTTACCCGTTTGATCTCCAAATGTTTCTTGTTAAATGTTACAAGGCAATGTCGACATTTCGAATAGATAACTTCAGACAAAGAGTCTTTGCTTCAAAGATTGAAGTGGTTGCTTGCACGCGTGCTATTTATCATTAAAAAGCCTTCGACAACGAGATTAAGAATATTGCATCCCTTAGTAATACAGAGAAAAATCAAGATTTCTCATATGATTGACTTAGCGCTAGGATGGAGATCTACTTACTAAGCAAACAATAGATGTATTCTAAGCAGATACTCTCTCATTACAGACGAAATTGCGACCGGTATGTTTACATGGCAGTACCAAAAATGTTTTCCTTTTTCATTCACTTTAAGACAATATTCGATATTACATATATTTCTTGAAAACAAATGGTGTTGCAGTAAATGTTGGTTTGCAAGTTCGCAGTACACTTCAGATTTTTTATCATTCTCAGTATATTCTGCAAAAGTTTTACCACGCGATTACACATCATCCACTACTAATGACCCTTCAATAGTGTTCAATATGTTAACGTGTATCGAAGGTGTCATGCTTGTTAATAATAAATTAACAGAAGTTAGGTCTGGGTTAAGTAAGATTTACAGAATTACAATAAATCAAGGATTATTCATTTTATGCGGCACTACATTATTCTTTGGTGCACATTTTATGAGATCCGATTTGCAATCCCACATGTTTGAAAAGAGATTCGATCGTACAATGTTATTAGCAAAGAAAGAGATAAGGATTTGTTACTACTTTATACAGTTAAATAACATTGTAGACCTTAGAAGTCCCATTATAATCATAATGTTAAAGTGAAACGGTATTGTTCTTGAGTATCATGTACAATGCTAATTAATGATTTTCTTTAGAAATTCGAAAGAACAGTTCGAAAAATTTTACAACAGTGTGCTGTGTATAACACTTTTGCATTTGTTACAATGTTTTTTGCTCTTCGAATGTATTACATGCTCCTAATCTTTATCTCGCATTTCTAGAAAACTGGTTCTGCTTTGTAACTTATGTAGAGACGTATGAACAGAAGACTAAATTGGTTGTGTAGGTTGACGATTTCTGCTTTTGGTGCTTTATTAATATCAGCTAACAGTTATTACTACAAGTGATAAATGACACAGGTTAAAAAGATTGTGATTTTTATGATCTATTTTATACTTTTATTTGAATAGATATTTGTTTTGTAAAAAAATACTTAAAGAAATCTATTATTACAGAATAACTGATTTCCTTAACATTAAGACATTTCTCTTATTTCTACAGCTTATAAAGCTGAAATGTTTGGTTTTTGTTTGTAAAAGCTTGATTTTATCATTTAATTTGATTATTAGTTACATAGTGATAAATTGACATGGCGGTAACCGATTCGGCGGTTCATCAACGGAATCCACTTCTGTTATTCTGTTAAAAACAGAGTTTCAAAGATCGCATATAAAACTTAAATGTGGTTTTGTAAATTGACAGTTACTTAAGGATTTTAATACCAACTATGAGTTTTGGATGCACATACATATGAGAGGAATGGTGATCAGATTTATAAATAAAACAAACAACAATGATAATAAAACTAAATATTATCCTGTGTTGAGATTATTTATTAAAAATTAACAAACGTATCGAATAAGTTAACCAACTGGTTCAACCCTTTTTGCCCTTAAATTTGCCTTTCATTCTTTTCCTCACTCCAATAGATTGCTCAGTGTCATCATCCTCGTTGTTGTCTCTATCACCCTTCTTTCTCTTGCCTGACTTTTTACTATCTTCAATGTCTTTTATTTCCTGAAATAATACACGAACGTTTTAGATGTAATGTTGCTTTTATTAATATATATAATACAAATTAGGTCTTGAAACATTAAATTTACCATTTTCGCAATACGTTGCGCTTCAGCTACCCTTTCTTGAAGTACCATTACTTCCTCCTCTTCTGTGGGATACAGGGGTAATTGCTTTGATATTAACTGTTCGATTCTTTGATATAATTCTACGTCATATTGCGTTACGAATGTAATGGAACGACCAGAACGGCCAGCTCGTGCAGTACGACCAACTCTGTGTATATAATCTTTGCTGTGCGTAGGTATATCGAAATTTACTACAATATCTACATGAGGAATATCAAGACCCCTAGAAAAAACAAAGTATATATAAAAATACATCAATGTTACAAATACATCAGTTCAATAAGATATTTTTACCTGCTAGCAACGTCTGTAGAAATAAGAATAGACCGATTTTTCGCTTTAAATTTGGTAAGAGCAGCTATCCTTTTGTTTTGTGACATCTGTCCATGTAATGGGACCGCAGTAAAGCCTAAATTTCGTAAAAGAAGTGCAGTCCTAACGGTATTGTTGCAAGTTCCGCAAAAAATCATGAAACTATTGCCAGCTAGTTCATTTAATATGTGCACCAAATAAACATCCTAAAAATGTGACAATTTCGATGAGGTAAAAATAATCTATTCGATACAATCATTTATAACAAATAATTCGCAGGCTGTTTATACCTTGAACTTTACTGGGACAAATACGTAATATTGTTGTAACTTTTCAACTGTTTGATATTTTGTTGAAACTTCTACTTTAACGGGATTCTGCAAAGACGCACGTTGCAGTTTTTGAACTTTCTTTGTCATTGTTGCAGAAAATAACAATGTTTTCCTTTCCTTGGGAATTACTCTTAAAATTTTATCAACCTCTACTTCAAAATCCATATTCAAAATGCGATCTGCTTCATCCATAACCTTGCAAAAATAAAGTATTATACGGATTATTTGTCATTTATATATAAACTTGTATGTAAAAAGAGACATTAATAATTACCAGAAATTTCAGCGAACGTAGATTAAAACCCTTAGTGTTTTCTAAATGATCAACCAATCTTCCTGGGGTAGCAATTAAAACATGCGGTTTCTTTGCTAACAATAATGATTGAGACATCATGTCCATTCCTCCTACTATTACCACACATTTTACACCAATACTTGACCCTAAAATGTAACAGAATTATTTGAACTGCTAACGATAAAAAACAAAACATCAATGGTGCCATTGTTACCTAAGGCTTCAAACTGTTCTGATATTTGAAATGCCAATTCTCTGGTAGGTGTTAGAATTAAGGCAAAATATCTCTGTGGATTTTCCAATAATGATTGTAATATAGGAAGCGCAAAAGCAGCTGTTTTGCCAGATCCAGTTTCTGCCAATCCTATAATGTCTTTACCTATAAATTTAACATGCAACAAATATAAATTATGCATATACTTCTCCAATTTCATACTTTCAACATAAATACTTATCGATACCACTGACTAGGTATAAGAAGAGACCATTCATCCAATGTATTTTTGCAGCTCACTTTTTAGGGGCCACGTTCATTTCACACAATGAGACGAGTTTATACCAGAGAATCTTCGTGCCACAAATAAATAAGTCATTTGCATGCAAATAGGCGAAATGAAAATGGTAATGGGATTACATGACCCCACAAAAGTAGGCCACAAAAATACATTAGAGATAGGTCTATCTTATACCTCGTCTGTGTCACTACCTTGTAACGCTAACGGAATAGCCTCGCATTGAATTTTTGTAGGTGACTTCCACTTTAGGTCTTCACAAGCTTTACATAAAACATCTACAAGTCCCTAAAAACAAATACAATTTTTTAATAAATGCAATAAATGAAATATTTTACAAAAGTAGTCTTAATAATCTTCCACATTGTCATGATCATTTATAATCATTAATCTTATAACACTTTCAGTGACGAAAGACTCTGTAAAGATTAGAAATGATGTTTACTTCATTTTTATTTATGAAATTAGAAAACCATTACTTGCTTGATGTATTTGAGAAAGCATTTACAATTATAGTTTCTTATTGTCATTGCTGTATGTAATACGAGATAGTTATATTTAAAAATCGTATAATAGTTTAATTGCTTTTTAATTCATCAAAGCTTTAAAAAAATAATAGAACAGATTCTTTAGTTAGGTTATAGTTTCCTGTAACACATTGTTCAGCTTACCAAATCTTTCCAATCTACTTTCTCAACATTTTCTTCACCAATTTCACCTGTTGAGTTATTTTCTTCGTCAGTTCCTTTCGTTGAATTACCATCTTCCATGATTTAATCACTAATATTTACAATGGTATAACGTAAAGAACCTTGGGTGCGTTCCGTTTCACGCATTATGCGCATAGACTGGCATAGACTGCATAGAGAACCGTTCCGTTTCATTCAATGCACGCATCAGAGCGCTCAGAATTCCCCAGATTCCCACCACCTCTCGCGCATCAGCCGTGCATCAGCTACCACAGTTCATAGGTGAAGCGTTTGATGCGAAGTCGATGCATTAGCGGTAAATTTGAAAAAAGTAGATGCAAATGAATGCAAGCGAAGCACATTCTGCACAGTGTGAAGACAAACATCTGTAAAGATGGACCGAGTAGAGTTTCCTGTAATTTTACAAGAAAGTAATGAGGTGTTGACACTCTTACTCGATAAAGAAAGTGTTGTGAGAGCAACTGAAGGTATAAATATATACAATCAATATATTTTTCACATTACATAAATTACTAAATGAATTACATAATCTCGAAAGTAACGAACGATAATTTTACAGATGAACAATTTTTACGACAACTAGTAACCGAGTATCAAAGCAATGCTGAGCAAAGCAAAGCCATTTTTGATTCGCATCAAATGCATGGAAAAGCGTTCCGTTTCCAAGCGCGCATCATGCGCATTAGTGAAACGGAACGATATCCACGCGCACATCACATTGAATGCGATCCATGCGCTTGATGCGTGAAACGAAACGCACCCCTTATGTCCTTTTCATTTAGTAACCAGGTTGTCCAATCTTTGTACAAATTGTACGAAACCTGTAGCATGTAGTATACAGCTTATAGCATAGAATCAGTAATCTAAGTATTTTTTACGTGATACTCTCTAAGTATCTTGAAACGCTAGAAAGTTGAAAATATCAACTTATAATGCAGATGACAATAACTTTGTTTGAGTTATTCACTGCACGTGCAGAAGATACTGTGCACTGCACGCGCCAGAAGCTAGTTAGCAAAGTGTATTCGTTCTAACTCTAAGACGATTCTTCGGCCAATAGCGATTCCCTACCATCGCACGTATTGTCGCTATCGGCCAGAGAATCGTCTTAGAGTTAGAATGAATGCACTTTGCTTGCTTCGCCATCATTTGGCGCGCAGGTCTTAGACCATATATTATAATAGATCCGGCATAGGTATAGGCAGAGAGGATATCCTCTCTGGTATAGGATATTTTTGGGTTGGCAAGAAAGTAATACCGAAATTACCATACATAGGACGCAGTGTTCCAAGATAACGGAGTATCGGTGCCCACAAGTTACGTCACAAGATAATTCAAAATGGTGGATAGCGATATAAAAACGAGGTATACAAGCTTATAGACCCGGCTTCAGATTACCCTACTGCGTCGGGTGCGCCGGAGCGAACATACGCCACCATCGGCGTAAAGGTGAACTAAGAAACAAAGATAGAGAGGCAGATATGTTTCTCGCAGAATACAATTTTCATTTTATGTATGAATTTAGAATGAATAAATAAAGAGAATATAGTAAAAAATCTGCCTGTGAATTATATTAATTGAATCACCTATCTTTTCCCGAACTTCTGACTTGTCGTTGAGTTGTACGACTGAATTTACGTGCCACCTCCTTCGATATTATATTCTACTAATACAAAACCTGATTTTACGAGATATTCGAAAATTGTCAACCGTCTAGCTTGTCGCTGAGTTTCACTACTGAATTTTCGAAAATTTATCGACCGGCTGGCTTGCCGTTGACTTGTACTACTGAATTTCGTGCCACCTCCTTTGATATCATATTCTCCTAATACCAAACTCAATTTTCGACCGTCTGGCTTTACGTTGAGTTTACTAGTGAATTTTCGAAAATTTGTCGACCGGCTGGCATGCCGTTGACTTGTACTACTGAATTTCGTGCCACCTCCTTCGATATCATATTCTCCTAATACCAAACTCAATTTTCGAGGTTTTCGAAAATTTTCGACCGTCTGGCTTTACGTTGAGTTTACTACTGAATTTTCGAAAATTTGTCGACCGGCTGGCATGCCGTTGACTTGTACTACTGAATTTCGTGCCACCTCCTTCGATATCATATTCTCCTAATACGACACTTAATTTTCGAGGTTTTCGAAAATTTTCGACCCTCTGGCTTGACATTGAGTTTCACTACTGAATGTTCGAAAATTGTGTCGACCGGCTGGCTTGCCGTTGACTTGTACTACTGAATTTCGTGCCACCTCCTTCGATATCATATTTTCCTAATACAATACCCGATTTTCAAGATTTTCGAAAATTTTCGACATTCTACTAGGAGAATATGATGTCGAAGGAGGTGGCACGAAATTCAGTAGTACAAGTCAACGGGAAGCCAGCCGGCCGAATTTTTTTCGAAAATTCAGCTGTGAAACTCAACGACAAGCCAGACGGCCGAAATTTTTCAATTTCTTTCTAGGAGAATGATAGAAGAATAGGTGGCAACAAGTTTTCCTGCCACTTCTATGATATTTTCCCAATACAAAACTTAATTTTTGTTTAATGTCATTCTAATCCTATTATGGAATATCCATGTCTGGGATGGGAGAAAAAGAACGCATTTACTGTTGTAACTAATATTCTTTATTTTTCATAAAAAAAGTCACAATACGTGGTGAGATGAGAATAAGATCCCTCGCAGGAATTGCCGTGACGTAGGTATGAATGCGTGGGAGATTGAATCAGAGTGGCACATGAACTGCGCGTGGCGCGTTAGGGTAACTCTCGTATAATATAGATTTCCACATCACCCATGAAGTACTATATACCTAAGAATATTATATATTTATAGAATCGGCTTTAGATAATATTTCGTGTTCCAAGATTACTTCATCTACCAGATGACGGATGTGGGCAAAGTGCTATAGTCTGTTGAGAAGTCGCAGTACCACGCTCAATATTAAATTGATCGATTCCTTCTACAAATTTTGCGAAATTATGCGAGGTGACCAAGGTACCTCATTTGAGCCAAACTTTTACTTTACTGTTGCTAAAATCATCACTGTCGCTCAGTGCTGGGATATTGCACGGGTTTCATGCCCATGCGCGACTAAATGCAGGAACATATCTATACGCCCTAAGTTTGTGGGGAAAGTAGTGGGAAACTATTACTGGCAGGAAAGTACCGGAAGAGTTCAGAAGTTTATATATTATATGTACATAGATATTACATTTTAATGCAACATACACATGTTATACATTTATATTCCAAAATCAGATCATTATTATATTATAAAGTTTGCGAAATTAGACGGGGTGACCAAGGTCGCCATTTGAGCCAAACTTTTACTTTACTGATGCTAAAATCGTCGCGCATGCGTGAAAAAAACCCATCCAATATCCATTACTATCGCTATAGCTGCGCTCTGATTGGTCCGTATTTTTGGTTAATAACTCGAAAACAAAACGTTTCGGCGCGAATTGGCTAAGGAAAAAGGTGCTTAGAGCCACCTAAAGAATCACCCTTTTCTTTTCCCGACACTCTTTCTGAGATACTCTGTATATGCGTTTGCATAATTAAAAGCCAGATGAGCCAATACTTTTGTTCCTAACTATATATACATGTACACAGGCTATAGGCATAGGCCTTGAAGTGCTCTTTAAAGTTATCGTTATGCGTGTGTGGCGCTACCGTCTCTGCATTCTGTAGTAATGGCGTTAAAGTATTTCGTGTGAGATTTGTTGGAGGTCTACGTAAAAGAGGATTGCAGTTCAATTTGTTTTTTTCGTTTCTACATATAAATTGATTGTTCTGCATGAACGGCGCGGCGGGGTAGTGATGACCACATACACGTTTTCGCAGAAGTCGTTTACTCCCGTTCCACCAGAGAAGGGTAGTTTTCCTCTCGATCATGAGGGTTTCTGCAAAGTGCTCATGCTCAAATATATGCGTTGCCTGTACGAGAATAAGAACGAAAATACGTTGTGCAGAAGCATAGCAAAGGAATATCTTGGTTGTCGTATGGATAATGAATTGATGGCACAGGAAGACTGGTCCACTCTCGGATACGCTGACCAGGTCAAGGAGACATAACGGCAGTGATTTATTACTAATCGATTCTCTTATCGAAGTTCTTATCGACCGACCAGCATTTATGAACTTTATGTCATCTGATTTTTATTAGTCATTTTCGAGATAACACCCATGGGTTTCTGAATTACATGTAAAATTCTCAGATAGTAGTATATACGCATATATGTGCTTGTACGAAAAATATTGGTCAGCAATGCATTAACGTTTCTGGAAAAGCGGATTTCATTTAATATATAGTCACATTCAAGTGACAAATAATATAGTGCAGTGAAGAGAACCTTCAAAAGCGAACTACTCAGTATTTAATACTGCCTGTTACTTAGAGACATTAGCATGTTTGTCAGATAGATTTAAGAGGATAAATCGTTGTTCAAATTTAGAGCTCCGTTACGCAATGTAGTTCTGTGTTGATTCAGCTAATCAAAGTATCTCAAATATCAGGTGGCCTAAGATATTATAAAATACTTTTTGTCGTGTTCGGATGGACCAGGCCTATTCCATATTATTTATCGATATTGTTAATACCATAGAAATACGGTTTATATAGTGGACAAAAAGAAAATAATAAATACCAAACCGCTAGGAGGAAAATTAAAAAGAAAAACTGTTGAAATGGCAAGCAACACTAGAAAGAGAGTTCTGCTCGGTTGTACCGGTAGTGTAGCTACAATTAAACTGCCACAATTAATAGACAGATTACGACAACACAATTTGGAGATAAGAGTAGTAGTGACAGAGAAGGCGAAGCATTTTTTAAAAGAGGCAGATTTACCTCCTGGGGTTCAAGTTTTATCGGATACTGTAGAATGGGCTGCCTGGCAAGATAGAGGCGATCCGGTGTTGCATATCGACTTAGTTAAATGGGCTGATTTATTCTTAATCGCTCCATTAGACGCTAACACACTTGGCAAGATAGCTAGCGGTATATGTGATAATATCTTGACCTGCGTCGCACGTGCCTGGAATCCTAAAAAGCCATTGGTGTTTTGTCCTGCTATGAATACAAAGATGTGGGAACATCCTGTTACTGCCCCACAGGTATGAATTATTATCAAAGTAATATTCTTACTAATGTATAGACTACGATCTTTATGCATTTATGAAGAAATTGGTTGGGCGAAATATAAAACAGTAAAAGATTTTAAAAATTCAAGAATGTTTTAATGTTGCTTTTAATGTAACAAAGTCGTTAAGGAATGAAATCAATTTTTATGTTATTCCTGCTTCTCACAATCAATGCAAAACATTTTTATTTTGCATAAAGATCCGCAGTCTACTAATATATTAGAGTTTTCTTTTGCTATAAGTCGACGGCTCGGTATGATTTTCCACCTATTATGAATAAGAATACCTGTAAGAATAGGAATAATGCACCAGAAGTTTGAAAGTAAAAGACTTGGAAAAGATATACCCTTCCGTTTTGGGACTAAGCTGTATCGAGCAGACAACTTCAAAAGAAGGAGAGGAGATAAATATTTTCTTTTTGCAAAAGAAAACGTTGTCATCTTATTTAGAAAGAAAACTGTAGATGCTAGTAGTATATTGTAATATCGTCAGTGTTAGACCATAAATGTTTTATATTACATCAAAACACAAGAGAAATCATTACAAGATGAAATTGCCAGTAGCATTGACATCGTTTTAGTGACTCTCTGCACTGTAGAATTTTAAGCACTACAGCCAATAATACATGATTTTAAGGGCAAACAGTTAACATTGTATGAAACACTCAACATTTAAGAAAAATAATTTGGGAATCAATTGTGCATAAAAATATAAAATAGATTCGTAAGTTGGAGCATAATGTAGTTGATAACATGTACAGTGACTACATAAATATTAGGTTGTTGCAAAGTATAATGAAAATCTTGTTATCTGGTGATAGAATATGATGATTATACAATGGAGCTTACTTTAATCAATAAGTTTTATCTATTGAAAAGTTATGTTTGTTTAAAGTTACACTGTTACGAATCAGATATTTCATACGTTACAACCTAATATGTATGTAGACTCTTTTAGCTCAAGTTTATCTTTTGTCGAGACATAATTCTGGTAATATATTTTTGTATTATTATCAACAGTTTTTTTTCTAACACAATTCTTTTGCTATGTATGTTAGAAACTTAAGTAATTAATTTGTTTTACTTTTATTTATAGTATATGAACTTGAATACTAAATTCACAAGGAGAATATGTTCCTTATAACTTATAACTAAATGTTGGTTGTTTTATAAAGGAAAGAAGGCTAATTAACAAAGGCAGTGGTATTGAGAAAAAGGAAATAAAGGTTTGAATTTACAAAAACAGTTTCTTTCTATTTTTTTTAGAGATCTTATTTACATGATTCATTCTATGACGATTACATTCGAATAAATATCTATGAATTATCAAGGATTTGCCTCTAAAACCATGTATTATTACTTTATCTAATATTTCATCTCAGGGTGTTTTATTTTCGATAAAATTTTAATGACTATGTTCATGTAGTTGTAGCATTATTTGGCTATATAGTTTTAGCACACCAAAGTTACTTAGCTGTACATTTACTAATTGTACATTCCGAAGTTTTGTCAGGATAAACAGAATTGTTAAACAATGCACAATTTCACCCTTAATTGTCTACAGGGAGTCTAACGTATCTCTAGTTTTATTCTTTACACTTTATAACCAAATGTTTAAATCAATTCAGCTCGTATATCAAAATATGTAGCACTCTAAAACTTTAAAAAAATATAGTCGAATTATTTTCGATTTAAAAAATACCATGAAGTCTTTGCGATGCTACCCAGACGATTGAGGGTCTAAATTGAGTAAAACTGAAACTTTATTACCTTGCAGCATATCTTATCTAAATGATTTGGCATGTTTCTGTTTGTAGATAGCTTTACTTAAGTCCTGGGGATATAAGGAGGTCACTTGCATTTCTAAAACACTTATGTGTGGTGATACCGGAATGGGTGGAATGGCAGAGGTGGACACTATTGTTCAAACTACGTTGAGATTGCTTAACCCTTGGGACCCATACTCGCCACCAGATCTACGTCTCTAGCATCAGGAGAGAGAAACAAAATGTTCAACGAACCGTTATTATCGTACAGATTAAATGTGAAATATTTTATGGAGGAACTGAGGTATAGAGAGTCGATAATGTGTAATTATGATGAAAATTTCCAAATAGTTTATGCTCACAGTCGAGTTCAAGTCCAACGACAAGTTTTAACTTGTGCAATTACGCTTCTCTGAATACACTGTGGCCGCGGCAATTTTGTTGCTCAACTGAGATGTTTTTCCAAATATCTGCACCAAAGGGAGTAGGCAAAGCAGAATCTATTTGTCGAAGCAAAATGTAAAAATTGTAAAGAGATTCTGTTCACATATCGTTTCGAAGTCGATGAATCAAATAAAACTGTACATGTTTTTGTTAAATATATGAGTTAAATAATATTCGATATGGTGTTTCTCTTTTAAACCATATACTTTAATCATCCTAATTTAACACGTTCGCTGTCATTATTTATTTTTGCCGATATCTTGTCTTCATAGTTAGTGTTCTGTATAAAATATGAAGACAGATAATACTTACGAGTCATCTCACGCCAGTAGCGAACGTGTTAGAAAGTAAACATCACATTTTCAAACATTGGAGAATAAAAGTAATTACATTAGGTAACCGAGAAAGCGTGTGTCGCTTTTACATTTCGTCATTACTAAATATTATTTCGTAAAACATAGACAATAATTTACAGACAATTTTTCCGCTAACAAAATGCGAAAATTTTTTATGAAACAGTATAAAAAAGTTGTTATTTGTATTCATTAAAGAGACATGAATTTTCTCGGTGACTCAAAATTATAGAAAATAAGTGGAAAGTACTTGTAAGTGTTTTATTCACCAGGAGATTATAACGTTTCGGTTAGACGAAATAATTGTAGAGTCAGCGGTGAGTCGTAGTTTATTATTAAAATTCTTTATTAAAATTATCTTATTAAAATTATTTAAAAATATTCTTATTAGAATTACTTTAATTATACATTATCGGTATAAGGGAAGTGCATTAAAATTCGGTCGCGTGCAGACTGGAGCGCGTATTGCGTGTACGCGCTCGCGTTTGTACGCGGCTTTACATAAATATCACAGTTTATAAATATTTGCTAAACAATATGCTAAGAAATAACGCGAGAGAAACTGTTGGCAGTGTCGGCGCGTCACTCGAGGCCATGATCTTCGATTTCCTTGGATAACTTTCGACGTCGTTCGTTTCTAATTCTCGTGGGCAACCCATCCAGAATGGTGCAGACGGTTTTGGTTTTTCATGGGCGACTTTCATCCTTAAATCATCGAATTCCCAGAAACCTTTCCCTTTGAAGAAGTACGTTTTGCCTAAAAAAAAAACAAATATTACATTCGTTTATTATTCAATTCATTTTTTAAAATGTTTGTTTTGAAAAATTGCTTACCATTCTTCCACTGGAACACAGCATCGATATCGTTCCCGACACCAGCGAATTTACTCATGTTTCTTGGATAATCCAGTTCTACAAATTTTACAGATTCGTCGAACCTGCGTAAATAAAATGTGTGTGATAATTATAAAGCAGTCTTTATACAAAATAAAAAGTGCTTTCATTAATTGCAAGACACAGGAACCATACAGGAGATTATTTCTCTTTTTTACAATGATACTAATAATAAGTTGTAAATAACGTGTTGATACTTTAAAGTTCTTTTAATCGTTCTCCTGTTTTAACTAACACCCATCCATTTCTGTTATACCTGCATAAGAGCTCAGCAGTCTAATAATTTAAATTTAATTCTGAGGAGACTATAATTATAAGATATTCTAATCTATGTATTATTAGAATCTATGTATAGAATATATGTATATGTAGAATATATTATACATGTAGAGAATCTATAGAATATATAGAATATATTATGTATATATGAATTATATATTATATATGTATAGAATATATAGAATATGTAGAATATATTATATATTATACATATATAGAATATACATATTCTATTCTATATTATAAGATGATCATATTTATTATAATATGAATATTATAATATGTATATTAATAAAGCGTCAAAAAATATGTACCAGGTTTTCAGAAAAACATTTTTCATTATTATCAGTATCATTATTCGCAAAGGTTTAAGACTTATCCGACAGCATGAAATAGTTCGAATAATAATTTAGAAACAATTAATAACTTGAAATAATTTGAATATTGTTATTTAACCACGATTTTTATCAAATTTCCCAGGCCTGTTCTCGAATGCGAGACGGAGCTCTCTTAATACCTCCAATACATAGATCCATTGAAAAAGTAAGTTTTCTGATTGTATCCCCAAATCATCGCGCCATCGATTTTCTCTAATGATGGAGGAAGTCCCAGCGAAGTCAACGGTCTCGGATATCCAGGCTCCAGATTATTGGCGTTGAAAACGTAATAGTTTCTCCCTATGAAGAACACTATCTTCTTCTCCGGGTTCTCGTACACTGCATCCACGTGGTCGATTTCTTCAGGTAAATTGAACAAACGTGTGATCTCGGCTGGATAGCCTTCGTATAATCCGTGATCACCGATCCTCCAGAGATACTGAAAACATGTTATAAAATAAAATTATTAAATAATAAAATTACTTTCAGTATTGCCGTTTAATTCTACTTTTCAACATCAAAATATTATCGTTCTCCGATCAAGATTTCTGTCCCCACTCTACCTTCCCCTTCTACGTCACTATTCTACCCCACTATTGGGAGGGTAACTTTTTACCCTCAATTCGTGCTCCTTACCATCATCAGACAACTCTGAGCACGCGTATTCTCAAATACTTTAATGTATTGGGTTGGCAAGAATGTGATTTCGGTATTTTAACCCGGCGTTGGTAAGGTGGGAAAATGTATCGAAAGTGGTCCCATCGAAATAATATATTGTATTATAGAATTAAATACCTTTTTCATGAATATAAGATTAGGTATCGCTTAAGAGGCTTGTAATTTTTCAGAGTAAAAACGCAGATCCTTAAATTAAATTTTTAAATACACTCAGACTCGACTCGCTGTCACGCGAAGTGACGCGTTAAGGTGAAATAGAATTAAATTTTTTTTATTCAAGCAACGAACTTCAATCGATAAAATATTTTCCATTTAGTTCGATGATCTTTCGCCATCTTTCTGGTAGCTTTACAATTCCGCGCTCATAAAACTTATGGTCCTTATCGGCAAAAACTGATCCAAGTGCGATTACAGGTCATCATGATTTCACCTAAAAATACCGAAATTACTTTCTCGCCAAGCCAATAATAGTCTCGGCGCGCATCATTCTACAAAATGACTAATTTTTTGGATTTTCAAGCTTCGAAGGGTTACCAATTGATGTATCGAAATAGGTTTTCGAACTTTGAAACTCGAGAATTGAATTTCGGTCAGGAAAAACGTGTTTCCAGTCTACTGTGAAGCGGTGGTAAAGATCGTTCTGTTCCGTTACCGATTCTTTCGATGGAAAATAGATAGCAAATTACGCAAAAAACTCACCCTGCCTTTGAACACGAAGGTTTCCCTGCGAATAATGGTGATCGCGTCATAGCTTGTGTCACATTTGTCCGGCACGTCGTCCCTCGGTGTTGGTGTCCATCGATACCTTGGCCTTTGCGTGTTCGTTGTGGCCCTCATGGTTGTGGTTGTTGTGGTGGTAGTGGTCGTTGTTGTGTGATGCCTGTGAGGTTTGTGAGGTCTCTGAGGTCGATCCTCTGGCCTTTCCGTTCTATAATCCGGCTTTTGAGGGTAGCGATCAGGGCGACGTGGTCGGTCGTCGTTCGGGTAGTGATTCGGCTTTGTCGGTCTTGTTCTCCATGGTCTGTAGGTCGTACCAACGCTTGTCGTTGTTGTTCTCGGTGTTGTAGGACGTTCCGGAGGTGGTGGACCACCTGGCAGATTGGCCCACAGCTTCTCCTCGGGAGCGCCTGGAACACGATCGTGCATTCGCCATTAACCCTAGTTAGCAATTACTACATCTAACAATTAACCCTCGGACAGCAGACCATTCTTGCAGACTGCGGGTTTCATGCGTTTATGACAAAGATGAATATCTTGGAAAGACGAATATCTTGGAAAGATGAATATCTTACAAAGATTAATATCTTAAAAAGACGAATATCTTAAAAAGACGAATATCTTGGAAAGATGAATATCTTACAA
>CM052192.1:13689613-13700568 GCA_028455805.1 Lasioglossum figueresi | reverse complement strand
CGTCAATGAAGTTGTATAATCGTCAATGAAGTTTTACAATCGTCAATGAAATTTTACAATCGTCAATGAAATTTTACAATCTTCAATGAAGTTTTATAATCGTCAATTCGTTTTTATAATCGTCAATGAAATTTTATAATCGTCAATGAAGTTTCATAATCGTCAATGAAGTTTCATAATCGTCAATGAAGTTTTATAATTGTGAATGAAGTTTTATAATCGTCAATGAAGTTATATAATCGTAAAAAGCTTACAGGATGATACTAACAGAACAAAATGGGGTGTACGTCGGACAACAAAAGTTTTACGACTTACGGAAAATTTTAGAAATCGACTTTTTTCCGACTTCTCGGGCCAAATACCCCACAGTGCGTCGATAGGAATTGAATTTGATTCTCTTACGCGCTTATCGAAAAGTGCTATCGACTCGAATCCATTTAAACTTTCGATCGGCGCGGCGCGGAGCAGCGTATTTATTCAAGACACAGCCTCGCGTGTGTTTGCGCCGAAACAGTTAGGCAAAATTCCGTTTCCTCGCCTTGTCTTCTGAACGATGCAATTTCCATCGTTCTTTCTCAACTACATTGATAGCAGTTTCTTAGCCGACAGCAAACTCCGTGCTCGTCGTGTCGATGCAAATTGCACGAAGGAAAACGTTACTCCGCTTCTCGAATCGCCGTACGTATTTCCGTTTCTACGGCGGAAAAATGCATTCGGAGTCGGCGGAGAAAGAATACGACTCCCCAGTCGCGTCGAAGAAACTGCACCGTAATTATTGATGAATTCGGAGATGGCTAAATGCATCACTTCCATGCTTTTCTTTTCCAGATTTTTTGCAATTTCTGCAGAAAGTATGAATCCGTTACTATTTATGGCCCGTTAAGTTCCAAGCAATGAAACAGAGACTGTTTCTAAAAAATTTTTAAACAACAGTTTTAACGAGAAATCATTTTAGGGGTAGTTTACATTCACGTGAGTGTTTAAACTACGTATTTAAACATTACATTTCCGATTGAAATTTGCCGATAATTAAATTGCGATAATTGGACGGCGGATGTTTATGCAAAAGAAAAAATGCCTGCATTTATTGCAGGCAGAGTTGTGCAGAATTATAATTGAATTGCTGCAGGAATTACAAATGAATTACTGCAGGCATTACAATTGAATTACTGCAAGAATTACAATTGAATTACTGCAGGAATTACAATTAAATTGCTGCAGGAATTACAATTGAATTACTGCAGGAATTACAATTGAATTACTGCAGAAATTACAATTGAATTACTGCAGGAATTACAATTGAATTGCTGCAGGAATTACAATTGAATTGCTGCAGGAATTACAATTGAATTGCTGCAGGAATTACAATTGAATTACTGCAGGAATTACAATTGAATTACTGCAAGAAGTACAATTGAATTACTGCTAGAATTACAATTGAATTACTGCAAGAATTACAATTGTATTACTGCAGTAATTACAATTAAATTAATGCAAGAATTACAATTGAAATGCTGCAGGAATTACAATTGAATTACTGCAGGAAATACAATTGAATTACTGCAAGAATTACAATTAAATTACTGCAGAAATTACAATTGAATTACTACAGCAATTACAATTGAATTACTGCAGCAGTTATAATTGAATTACTGCAGCAATTACAATTGAATTACTGCAGCAATTACAATTGAATTACTGCAGGAATTACAATTGAATTACTACAGGAATTGCAATTGAATTGCTGCAGGAATTACAATTGAATTACTGCAGGAATTACAATTGAATTACTACAGGAATTACAATTGAATTACTGCAGGAATTACAATTGAATCACTGTAGGAATTACAATTGAATTACTGCAGGAATTATAATTACAAAGTACTTGAATTACAGTGTAATTCAGTCATATTCTAATTTATAATTCAGACCTTGATTTAATTAAATTACAATGTAATTCGTAATTGCAATTGGAGTACAATTATAGAATACTTTGTACGATTGCACGGTTACTACAATTATCCGTGGTTCGCAGATAGCCATCATAAATCAGCAGTTATCGCGCGATCAACTTCTCCGAAGTTGTTTGTTTCAACTTCCAGCGCTTTCTTATCTCGCGAGAAATTTCGCGTGGTCCACAAACGAGATCTTTGTGTTTCAGTTTATGTACTAGTCGCCACGTGCCGGAATCCTTAAAGTTTCTGCAATAGGAAAAACGTTGAGCTCGTGCGCGCGCGGCAGAGCTGAAAGGAAACCCGAGGAAAGCCGTGTCGAGAAAGGAAGAACGTGAAACGCGATAGAAAAAAGGAAAAAGGAAAACAGAGATATAAACACAGAGGCACACACAGGAACGCGGCAGCGGTAAAACTCGAGTGGAACTTTCGATTAAACAGGACGCCGTCGTGCGGGAAAGAATATTCCGGGGAAAAGACTTTGGTTGGTTTTCTACAAGAAACACTAATCGCGGAAATGCGTAATGAAGACACACAGTGCTGTGCATATTTATAAACTCAAACGACGAGTAACATTCTTAAAAAACGAGTTTGAACATCCGTCGAGACCCTGTTCTAAAAAATAATTAAACGATGCACATGAAAATGAGAAATCAGTTCCTTGAAAAAATTTCAATATTTTCGTGAAATATATCGAGAACGACAAATGGTATTAAAAAAAAGTTGACACGAAATTTATATGGTGTTATTTTGTGTCTACCTGTCTAACTGTACAAAAAGAAATTCTTTTAAATGCAATTCTAAAAAATATAAAGGATGCATATCGAAAAAATTTATTTTACACAGTTTCATAGCCACATCGATACCATGCAACTTTCGTTACAACTTTTCTGAAAATATTGTTTGTTGTTCTTGAGATATTTCACGAAAATATTCTCGGGACACTTCATTATAATTATGCACATTTATTATAACGCATTTTTGTTATGTTTCCTGAATAAATTGAATGTATTTCATTAAATTCGAGGACATTCCTAACGGATAAGAGGCTACACTGTTATCCGAGGAAAATCATAATTGATATGGTAATTAATAATTGAATAATACTTTGTTGAATATCAATTTATTGATAGATAAAAGTTATTCCGACAATTAAAGCTGTTGGTTAACTCCAGATTTTGAAATTAATGTTTTCGTGTATGCGCGTTTAGGTTAGTTGCCAATTAATCCTTAATCTGCCTGCGCCCATTATTTGAATTGTAAAATGTTATTTATTCGTCGGACGATCGTCGCCTGTCGCTGCATAAATATTATACTGTTCAATTTGTACCTTTAATTTTAATCAAACATTTAATCTTGTAATCCGTTCGCGCCGTCCATTTTCGTTATGAAAATGTAGGTCAATATTTACAGTAACTCGAATTAATATTCGGATGCTCTAAAAAAGACGATAACTTTTTTAACATTGTACTATACGATTTGAATATTTTTGGGAAACTAGAACAATTTGTTTACTACAGAATGCGAAAAGAAATTTTTTCAATAATTGCAATTGATCGGAATTGTAGAAAAAATACTAAAAGTTGCTTTTTACAATTTTTTTACGTGGGACTATATTGAAAATTAAGAAATACGTTTTGTAGATCTGTGTCAATTGAACATATTCTGAAAATTTCGTCAAAATCGGTCGAGCTTGCACTGAGCTACAAACGTTTAAAGATGGTAAAATTTGCAGATTTTCGGCCTCTAACTGTAATAAATCTAAGGATTCTTACATCTTTGATCTTGAACAGATTTCTTCGAGAGATTGACCGACTATTAATTCACTGTAAAATAAATCAGAATCGAATAGAATAGTGAAAGTGAAAATTTGTATTTGAAGGAAGTTTAACGAAAACAGATTAAAGTCTTTCGGATATCATGCAGCGATGGCCGTTTATGAAGGTAATTATGAAGGTCACCCGTTATGACGTATTGAGCCGAATTAATTAAAACGATCGCAAACTGTGAGAAACTGGGTTACTGGGCTGATCGTTATTTAAAATTAAAATTTTTTAGTTCTTTATGAAAGAAGAGTGTGCTTCATTGAACTGAAAGCGTTTTACATTTGCGAGATAACGCTCTAAAAATTCGAAACGTAATTTATTCAAAGTAGGTTATTTCGAATTGGGTCGACCAATAAAAATTCTACAGTCACGTTTTGACATTACTGTGTTTTATATCAAATCTTATGAGCGTCTGTAAAACTGTCACTTAATATGCCAAATCAACGTTTGTTGGAAATGTATATCTAAGAATGTGTCAAAAGTAGATTGCGGATTTTATTTATATATGAGAGAAAAGCGATCACAAATGTAAAGTAGTAAAAATACGAAGCGTGATCAAAAAGTAAGGTGACTTTTTGAATTTCACGGGATACCTACAGCCGATTTTTGTTTTCTTTTTTTTCTTATGCTGGTACACTCGTCCCGAACATATGTTCACAGTTTCAGCTATATAGCATTTTTTGTTGTTTTGCGTTTTCGACGATTTTCTGCGGTCGAAAAAAATGGATCAAAGAATTTGCATCCAATTTTGTGTAAAAAATGGAATTAAGTGTTCCGAAACACTTGAAACGTTGACAGTGGCATACGGTGAGTGTGCTCTGAGTAAAAAATGTTTATAAGTGGTACAAGCTCTTTCAAGAAGGCCGAGAAGATGTTAACGACGAAGCTCGCCCTGGACGCCCCAGCACGTCAACAACCGATGAAAACGTTGAAAAAGCGAAGAAAATAGTGTTGGGGAATCGTCGAATTACCATTAGAGAAGTTGCCGATGATGTCGGCATCTCGTTTGGTTCGTGCCAAGCAATTTTAACGGAATTTTGGAAACACAATTCATGGATTTTGCATCACGATAATGCACCTGCTCGCGCATCGTTGCTTGCGAGTAATTTTTTGGCCAGAAACAACACCACGATCATGCCTCAGCCACAATATTCACCGGATTTGGCCCCCTGCGACTTTTTCCTGTTCCCAAAACTGAAGAGACCCATGAAAGGACGGAGATTTGCAACGATCGAGGAGATAAAGACTGCATCGATGGAAGAGCTCGAAGCTATACCAAAAAGTGCTTATCAGAAGTTCTTCGAGGATTGGAAAAAGCGCTGGCACAAGTGTATTATATCTGAGGGGAATTACTTTGAAGGGGGCAACATAAATATCGATGAATAAATAAATATTTTTTGATAAAATTAAAAATCACCTTACTTTTTGATCACACCTCGTACACGCGAACTTCGTGCGACGTGAATCGTGTTATTTTCTCAAACGATTCAACGTCCCTTTTCAATGTGTTATGCGTATACATATGTATGACGCGTGAAGAAGAGATCAAGGCAGTAGGATTCATAAAATATGAACGGCATCTGGAAGGTATCAGTGGAGATGAAATTTCGCAGATACCGAGCTAAGCACAGTCGCGACAGATAAGGACGGAACGTTGGTAAGCTGCAAAAAGAAAATCTGAGAATATTCATCCGAGAAACAGAAATTCTTGTTTGCGTTGGGGGATGTGTATCAGTTATCGAGAAGAAGCACAATGCACCAAGGAAATGAACGAGAAATGTTTCATGACGTTGTCATAATCGAAAAGAAAATATAAGAGTGTTCATCCAGAAACAAATATTTTTATACAAAATAAAAAATGTTCGAAATCTATTGTAAGCAACAGAAATGAAAGAAAAATGTAGTTTTTTCTAGTCATTTTAATATACCACAAATGGCGCAATAACGGTTTTAAATTCTTTGAGTATACAGTGTGCACCAAAAATGTTGTACCTCCTTGAAAATGGCGGTTCCTGGGATCATTTCAAGTAATTTTTACCTTTGCGGAAATGTTCTCCGTTGCTCTGTTAAGGAGTTATTCACGAAAAATGCAGTCCAAAAGGTGTTTTTCGTTAATGTCTGTTTAACAAAGCCTCGAAGAAGATTTTCGCAAAAGATAAAGTTACGTTGGAATGATCTCCGGAATCACCGCTTGTTATGAAATAAACATTGCTCCTGCAGCAATCAACGAATTGTAGTTTGCATAATCTGCTATTTACATTTCGAACAATAATATTTCAGTTTATATGTACGATTAATTTCGAAAACAATTAAACTAATTTATATTAATTTTTGTTTCGCAGTTAAAAAATTTCGTACATTCGAAAACTGTTCTTATCCTTCGACTGTAATGAAAAAAATGCAGTTCGTTTAATTTCCACGCTCCGTCGAGCTTGCTTTGTAAAGTTTGAATCTCATTCCAGTTATTCCATGTTGGCTCGATTGTTTTAATCTGCATTTATACGTTACGGAAAATATTTGCAAATATTACGTCGAGGGAAATATTTGAGGATTTGTCACGGGAGAAATTTTTGCTGCAGGGCACGACATGATTGTCGCGTATTTTTCAGTTAGAAACGAACGTTTACATAATATCATTGTTTGCAACACTCAACTGGGACGCCCACACGGAAGCACAAAATTGTGTAAACGAAGTTATATGGCAACGGACTGAGCGGTAGCTTAATGGCAAACAAATATGAGCTTTTCAACTTCGACTGTACGTTTCAATTACGAGATTTGCACAAAGGGATATAACTCTGATTATTAAGTGAATAAACGGTGACTGTGCCAATCCACGGATTTACATTGTGCGCTCGAAACCATTCAACTTCTTTGAAGGAAATAATCACCGAAATTAATGGCTCTTTGAAATCAATGGTATTTTTTATTTTTTACTAGTCGATCAAACCAATTTTCCCTTATTTTGATCTACAGTGGACCAGAGAAATATTCGGACACTTTTAAAAAGACGATAACTTTTTTAATATCAGATCACATACGACTTGGATTCTTTTGAGAAGTTGAACAATTAATTTCTTCCATGACTTGGTCGAAATTACAAAGAAAATAATGGAAAACTTTCTTATGTGTGGATCAATATTGACAATTTAAAAGATACGTTCTGTGAATCTGTCAATTATACATATTCTGTAAATTTCATCGAAATTGCTAGAGGCCGAAAAATCTACAGGTATTGAAAGATGCAAAAATCCTTAGATTTATTTCAGTTATAAGCTGAAAATCATGAAAAACTGCAATTTTCACCATCACTAAACGTTTGTAGCTTATTGCAACATTGACCGATTTTTATGAAATTTCCAAAATATGTATAACTGACACAGATCTACAAAATATAGTTACCAAATTTTCAATATAGTCCTTGATAAAAAAAGTTGTAAACAACCACTTCTAGTATTTTCCTGTAATTCCAACCAATTGAAATTTTGTCAAAAATGTAGAGCGTGCTTATTAGAAATTCTTCAAAACTTTTCAGCCAGATATTTTCGCAGAATTTCGTTTTTTCTCATATTGCTTTCAACGTAATGAAACCGCGGATGCGGGAAATAAAATTTTATTTTATCGCAGTTTCGCGATTCTTAACTGTAGAAACTGCAAGGCGTAGTAATCCAATCTAATGATAAGTATATCTTGGCAAGTTGGGTAGATCTTATTATGCTAAAAAATATCTAATTTCTCTAATTGTAAGCAATGCTGTGGAATTTTCTAAAGAGTTCTAATTATACAGACTTCTTGAGTAATTTATTCTACCTAGTTCCGCAAACGCGTTTCAGCAAAAAGTATATTATAAATTATGAAGTATACATACAATTACACGAGTTTCATGAACGTGTAAATATTGTTTCATCAAAAACGAAATAACTAGGGGTGTGCGAGATTCCCGTAAACTATCCAGGATTTCCTATAATATTCGAGATTTTCTACAATATTCGGGATTTCCTACAATATTCGGGATTTCCTACAATATTCGGAATTTCCTACAATATTCGGGATTTCCTACAATATTCGAGATTTTCGAGAATATTCGGGATTTCCGAGAATATTTGGGATTTCCGAGAATATTCGGGATTTCCGAGAATATTCGTGATTTCCGAGAATATTCGGGATTTCCTACAATATTCGGGATTTCTGAGAATATTCGGAATTTCCGAGAATATTCGGGATTTCCGAGAATTTTGGGGATTTCCGAGAATATTTGGGATTTCCAAGAATATTCGTGATTTCCGAGAATATTCGTGATTTCCGAGAATATTCGGGATTTCCTACAATATTCGGGATTTCTGAGAATATTCGGAATTTCCGAGAATATTCGGGATTTCCGAGAATATTCGGGATTTCCGAGAATATTCGGGATTTCCGAGAATATCGGGATTTCCTACAATATTCGGGATTTCCTACAATATTCGGGATTCCCGACAATGTGCGGGATATAGAATAATATTTGGGATTCCCGAAAGTGTCGTTACTCATAAAAATTTCAGCGATCCGAATCGTTTGTGTTCTTCGAGCTTTCGGATTCTTGTAATTATTGGAAGTATGGAGAAACTTCAGAATGTCGGGAATCACAGATATTTTCGGGAATTCCGAACTATTTCGGAAATCCTGAAGATTTCGGGAACATTTTCGGGATCGACCGGGTATCTCGCACACCCCTGGTAATTACCCATTCTCGTTGCTTTGACAATGCAATGTAAAGTACTTGTAGCGGTCCGTAAGCCAAATGTTAAAGTTATTGTTACGAATCGGACGTGTTTCATGTGCAACGACCGCGCGTGAGATGCGCGAAATTGAGATGATGAAAAGGATAAGGGGAAATGAAAGTGAGTAAAGAAAAGCCGGCGGAACAACGATGTGCAAAAGGAGGAAATCACGTGGACGAATATAATCGAGATGCTCTGGGGTGGGACGAAGGGGATGAAAGGAAAACAAAGTAGGCTGTGGACCAGAGGGAGCACGCCCGAGCAAAATGAGTCGAGGGCAAAGAGAAAGCGAAGAGATAGAGCCAATGGTAAGGGAGAAAGGAGTTGGCGGAACGTGGAACGCGAGCGTGCGATTCTTTGGGATCTGCGAAGCTTTTTCGGAACGCTAGATCATTCGAATATACGGTCGACAACATGCTGGAAGCAAAGGGAAGGGCGGTCTCCCGGTTCCTGTATATTTTATTCACGTTTCATTTCGCCCTGTTGTTATACTAACCGCGGGGACGTCTTCCAGCGCCGTCGCCCACCGACTGCGATTATCCTACGGAATTGTTTTTCCGATTTATCGTGAAATTCGTCGGCCAGTCATATATTTTTCAAACTTCAATTACCCGCGGCTGCCGCGTTCGTGCTGTCAGATTTGCGTGCAAAGAGACCCGCCGCGTTTCTACCTCCGCCGCTCCACGCGGAACCACCGGGAAAACCAATCGTTTCGCTGCGCCGACACGATCTTACTAATTCAATCGCACCGGCAGCTTTATATGGACTCCTCAAAGGAATGCCGTCACACGCCTGTGTACACAGTGACGTCGAAATCGCGATACAAGCGACTCGATAGTGATTCTACCACCCCCGACAGGAAATATTCGATCAAGAATATGATTGTTGAACGAATTATTTGAGCGAATATTATTTACGTAAAATTGTATTGTATGTACGAGGTGAATTACTTAATTGTGTAAATTTATTTGTCAATTATTAGTTGCACAAAAATGGCTGAGATTCACCTCAGGACGCCAAACATTTTTAACTTTTCTCTTGTCTTCCCAAGATGGTGTAAACATGGAGGGAACTATTCTACATGAGAAAATATAGAACACATCTTCTTTATTTGTCTCCTCTTTCACGAGAAAATTGAGTTTGAAAATACGCGGACACGCGTGCTATTGAATAGCACTCTACTTCTTAAGTGTACTTCTTAAGAACGCTAGCCACGCGAACTTGACGGATTGTTAGTCAATTTTCTCAAAAACGACGCGTCAAATGTCAACAGATTTATTGTATATTTTCGACTTATTTTCTCGCGTAGAATCATCCCCTCCATGTTTATACCATTTCAAGACACCCTGCAGATATTAAAGCTTTCTATCGATCGTATTTGTTGTTAATAAAATTGTTAATGCCTTCGGCGCAAGGGTTCGATCATTTGTTACTTAATTTGCAAAATTGCTTTGTAAATTAAGTAACAAATGATCGAACCCTTGCACCGAAAGCATTAACCATTTTATTAACAACAAATACGATCGATAGAAAGCTATAATAATTATTAATTAGAGCTGTGAACGGTCCTAAGCATGGCCAATTATACATACACAGTTACTCGAATGAATATTCGGACGCTCTAAAAAATACGACAACATTTTTAATATTGTACTATACGATTTGAACTTTTCTAGGAAGCTAGAGCAATTAGTTTACTACAGGATGCGAAAAGAAAACTTTTCAAACATTACGATTGCTCGGAATTGTAGAAAAAATACTAAACGTTGCATTTTACAACTGTTTTATGTGGGCCTACATTGATAATTTAAAAAGTACGTTTTGTAGGTCTGCGTAAATTACATGCGCTGTGAAAATTTGCATCGAAAGATGTAAGAATTCTTAGATGAAGACCGAAAATCGTGAAAATCTGCAATTTTGACCATCTTTAACACTAGGTTTACGGGACCCGTCAAAATGCACGGGTTCTAATATTCTTAATTTGCAATTACTAAGATTGTAAAGATGCTTCCCTGAGGAATTATTTACCAAATTTATTTCTTTGGGTATACAGGGTGCGGCACCTAAAACAGGTCACCTGACTAAATCGCTTGCTTTTGAAGATGCACTCCGAATTATTTTTCAATTTTCTTGCCAACAACTCCCTACTGTTTGAAGTGTTTTATTTGAAATTTATTCGAAAGGACAGTTCCTTGACTGCTACTTATTTTATACAATTTCGTTTACTAATTTGTCTACTAATTTACAAACCAAATTTTGTTGTAATTTATGTTTGTGGAACTTATATTTGGTTTCAACTAAAAATGAGACAATTAAATAAATCAAGGAAGAACCAAACACGTGTAAGAACCCGTTTCATTTAGATTCTTGTAATTTATATTTGTGGAACTTATACAGGGTGCGGCACCTAAAACTGG
>CM052192.1:13671935-13689513 GCA_028455805.1 Lasioglossum figueresi | reverse complement strand
AGCATTTCTTCTCGCGGCTCCGCTAAATTCTGTCGAATAATGCGAATATCGCCTAAAAAACGCAAAATTAGGCTAAGATGGCGATGATTCAGCCCTTAGAACGGATGACCATTACTTTTCGTACACCCTGTGCACTGCCTTCGCGATATTTTTGCAAGAACATCGTCAGACATCAATCGTTGTCGATGCATTCGTACGGAGGCCTACCGTGGGGCATCATCATCGACGGGATCTTCCGGGGAAGTTTCCTCGTTACGAACTTTCGCCGCCACGATACTTTGGAATTTCAACTTTAACAGCAGCCGGCTGCAATATACCGGAGTCAAGTGCTCTTAATCAAAAGCCCGCTCGAGGACGAGCACGAAAATAAGTGGAACGAATTACGATTGTCCTCGAATGGCACTTCAGATTGCCGCGAGTCGATATCTGAGGAAGTTCTTTGCAAACTTACAAGAAGCTCGAGTTTTCACGGAGTTCAAGAGTCTTGTGTCTCGCGATTAGTCCAGTGGTTTTTCACTGATATCGAGCAGGTAACTCTGTAAACGTTTCTGACAGCGTTTCGCGACTTCTGCTATCTAAGAAGATACACACGGATTGATAGTTCAAATAGGTAGCGAGCAGGTAACTCTGAAAACGTTTCTGATAGCGTTTCGCGACTTCTGCTATCTAAGAAGATACACACGGACTGATAGTTCAAATAGGATTTGACATTTTTAAAGTGACAACTTCTTTAGGCGCATCGACTACACAATTGCTGGATAGTGAATGAGTCTGATCCGTCACGCTCCGAGGTGAAACGCTATTCAGGTAACTGTCTCTCTTCAATTCGTGAACCTTCCTCTCAATCATGTGAAAAGTTTGGGATCGAAATGATGCTTGCAGTGAGTGTAGAAAGTATTCTTTATAATTGTACCAAACGAATTATTGAATTTTTATAATCAATTAGAAGCATTGGTTTACGAAATGATATGCAAAAACGATTTTCCAAATACAGTGGAACCTCGCTGAAAAATATGTGGACACTCTGTTGCAAGTATGATTAATTTTAATAGTAGCAAATTGTACAATTTATTATTAATACGACACCAAACACGACACAATTTCAATCGTGTCTACTTGTTTAATTTATGATACAGAAAAACCTTGATTATCCGAACTTATTAATGGACCTGTGGATTTGCATGGGACTGTAACGATAGAAAATTCAGATGTCATCGGTTCGGATAATCGAGGTTCTACTGAATCGTCAATTAGACAAGTAAATATGATCCAAATTGTATCGTGTTTGGTCTCATTTCAATCAGGGAAATGCCAGAAATATATTGGTAACAGTTTCATATGAAAATAATTGAAAAAAAGCATTTTGTGCGTATAAATTTTTCACAAATACCGTGCACATCTCTGTCACATATATCGAGACATTACTGTACCTCCTTGCGACATTGTACAGTTATCATGATTTCCCTCGGAAGAAAACGATATGAGAATTGTATAATGAGAAAAATATTTGGGTTTTGTTATACTACAAATCTAGTGTATAAAAAAATTTTCTAATTATTTTTTATTATTTCACAAAGCTGAAATACTTTGAGAGGCGGCTTTGTAAAAAATTCAACCGTTGACCCATTTTTAAATTTCTTGCGGAATTCTACTTCTAATTGGACTTGCTCTGACCCCATCTTTTTTAATTAATTTTAGCAGATTCGTTTCTTTTCAAGGAACATTTTTGAGAGTAAAAATCTTTTCGTATTCTTGTGTATTTTCTCGATAATAATAGCGTAGTCCTATCATATCAATGGCAGAAATTAATAAAAATTCTAGATAAGTTTTGTTACTTTCTAGATTTATAGTCTATAATAGTTTGTGTTACGTACAATTTTGTTTTAAATAATAATGAAAACCAAGCATGATTTTGTTAGCACGAAGAATATGTATCTACCAAAATTATTTGATTAATTTCAATATTGTGGCAGGTTAATGTTGTTTTCTTTTTTGTTATATTTTTATTAAATCGATGAATTCGTTTCCGAGACACTACGCATACAAAGTGATCAAAATCGTCATTGATACATACATTTGTTACGTTTTCTTTGTAAATTTCAGCGAGCAACAAAATTATAATCTCACAGAATTATTGTCGAATGAATAGTTTAACAAATGTTCATGTAAAAGGGGAATTTGGATTATATTGGCGCTGCCATTGGATCTTTAAAAGCGTTGTTTACGTTATATTTTCAAGATATTTCATAAAATACCTGAGCCATAACTTTGGAAGATATTTTCACCCTGTAAACGCGGGAACAGGCAGCTATAAAAAAAATACGTGTCTAGTATCTTCCGATATTGTGTATCCCCGTTTCATTGCTGTTGGCAACTTTGAGTTGGATGGCGCGAGCGTTGTAAATTTTAATTCACAAGGTTCACATTTACATTTTTGTAGACTAAAGGCAACATATTTTGTTAGTGTGAAACGAGCAACTATTCAAATTTGTGGTTTCCATAAACTACATTTTATGTAAATGTATCACATTTTCTCAAAAATATTTATATTCACAGTTTTCTTAAAATCATGAAATGTTTTATCTTCAGCATTCACAGTGAATTTATATTTTTCATCCTTTTTTTATGTTTCTGACCTTAAAGGACCTTGAATGACTATACCGTTGAAATTGTCTGGCGAAGAGCTGTAAATTGAACAAAATACTATCTGCTTCCCTGAGAAATTATTTACCAAATTTAATTCTTGGGGTATATACTATCGGAAAAATGGCCAGAATTTTTGGATACACACATTCTTGTTACGTTTATAAATTAATGTAAAATAGTTAGATTTAGTCCTCCGTAAACTTAGTGTTAAGGGAGTAGACTCCTTTTTCCAGGTTTGCTAGGGTGCGGAATTCGCATTCTCATTACTCGATAGAACAAAAATGGGGTTAATCAGTAGTCAAAAACGCTAGATAAAAGATCGATCTAGAAAGCTATGGTCCTCAAAAATCCTATTTTTCGTTTACGAGGCGTAATTTGCATTATTCGGCAGCATGTAGCTATGAAAATAGCTACATACGCAATTGTCTGCTTCCGAATAATGCAAATCACGCCTCGTGAACGAAAAAATAGGACTTTTGAGGCAAATAGCCCCCTAGATTGATCTTTCATCTAGCGTTTTTGACTACTAAGAAACCCCGTTTTTGCATTATTAAGAAATCAGGAGTGGAATCCCGGATCCTTGCAATCCTGGAAACGAGTCTACCCCCTTAAGGAAACTAATGTCTTCATTAATGCGTATATGGTAATATTATCTCTGGAAATTTCAATAATCTCGAATACAAAGCGACATGTGAAAAGAAACAATCGAAATCAAACCTTCGATTTATTCATTTATTCAGATTCATTGTTTTCTGCACCGCGCGATCAGTTCGCTGACAACGTGAATGTTAATTACATTTGAACAACAACAATTAGTCGGAAGATTAATTGCGTTCGAATAAAACTGGAAATAGATTTGTCAGCAATACGTCCGCGCGGGACATTTGATATTGCATGTCTGAATTCAAGATGAATCTCCTGTGTCAGCACACCTGGAAAATGCTAATGTTCCAATGGAGTTGCAAATTGTGGTATTCCGGTTTCTCATCGTTTGCAAACGTCCCGCGGATTCTGATGGGATATGATATTAGCAATTCATAACGATGACATCAATGGTGCAGAGAATTTTTCATACATGCGACCGTTCGGAATATTTCCGTCTGCGAAACGCACAGCTATGGAAACTGTTTTACGGTATTATATTACACCAGTGGAATTAATCCTGGACGCTATTAAATGTTTATTTAAATTTTACATTCACCCACATTATTTAATATATTTATAATCATTTATATTTTATATTCTAATCATTGTTTTCTAATTTTAGGGCGTCACTTATATAAAAAACATCAGTAAACAAACCGTTTACAGCTATATTTTAAGTCTACAATAAAAATTACAATTTCAACATGTTTCGAGGTACGTGCTCGAAGCAATTTTAGTTGTTATTTTAGTCGTTATTCACACTTTTACAAAACTTTACCAAGGTCTTCACTTCTGAAAACACAATGCCCGACTAAAACAATGATGAAACTGTTTGAAAAGGCCGTCAAGGACTTCCTGATTGGTTCTTACAATGACCCCATGCATCCTGTGATTGGCTATTTCACGTTATTCGTCATTCGTGTTGCCAGACGCAAAAACATAAATAACAACACAGTTTCGATTTTTTTAAATTAAAATTTTAAGATACTTACAAACTGAATCATGTGAATATATTAAGTATAAACGTTGTAGATTACAATAAAGATATTACGGTATCAATTTACCATAGCAGAATATACATTTTCTGCACAAACATGAAATAGAGAATATTTTTATTCAAAGTGTCCAGAATTAATTCCACCAGTGGAATCCATGGAAATCGTAAAAAAAATTTATTTTAATACTATTTATAATAGAAACAACTGTTGTAGGAAAACATGATTCGACTAGAACAAACATTATGGAGAACAACAAATTGCTAATCGACATCCTTCTAAACGATTCTAACGTAATTCAATGATCTAAAATATTATAATGTTCGACGAGACCTTGAGAAACAAAAATAAACCGAAATAACTATGTACAATGATAAAAATGACTTTACCATCGTCTACCACAAATAGCATTTGACATAGGCTATACATTCAATATTTATGACAATATGTTGAATGTATTTTGCATTAAAGATTGTTCAATGCAGAGTTAGATGGAAAAATTACAAGAAAATTAAAGGAGAGTTTAAGAAACAGGTTATATATTTTGGAATAAAATATTGATTATAAATATATTAGTATGAAATATTAACGAACACTAATGTGGTTATTAATAAAGGTATGAAATGTTAATAAACATCGATACAAAACATCGGTAAATATCGATATAATGTATCGACAAGTATTAACTAGTCAAAGATACAGCGTGAACTATTGTGAAATTATTGTCAAACGTAAAAAAGTAAATATCAATGAATAATTTTGGATGTTAACGATTTGAAACCGGTAGCCCCTATTTGTGTTAACAACAGTCGAGTTTGCAAATAAAATCCTGTGGTAGATTAACAAAATTCCCGGCTTGATTAACCGCGCGATCGTTTGAATTAGTAATTTGAATATGCGAGCAATGACTATTAATTGACGGAGAGTCCGGGGGGCGTTGGCGATCACGGTGTAATTATGCTTATGCTAATGGGAAGCTATGGAACGCGAGCGAAGAGCGAAAGCTAAGCCGGAATTATTAACAAAGGCAATTGGAATTGTTCAGAAACTGTACCGAAACTAACGAAACTTCTAGGAATAATACTCGGTATGGATCCTAGCGGATAACCGGCTGTAGTCGCGTTATTTCTTCAGTCTAATCCTCGTGATACCCTTGTAACGAACTATGATTTCGTCTTTCGTTAATGTTAAGTGGATTATTTTAATCCATTTCAATTTGAAGGAACCAGGGCTGTTATTTATTATTACAATACATTAGTAATATGAATAATAAGAATATTATTACAATACATTAGTAATATGAATAATAAGAATAATATTACTCATTTAGTCGTGTGATCGAATATGTGTTGAGATTGTACTGGGTTCGCAAGAAAGTAATTTCGGTGTTTTAAAGTGAAATAAAATCGAATTTTTTAACTCAAGCGATGCGCATTAATCAATAAAATATTCTCCATTTTGTTCGATGATCTTTCGCCATCTTTCCGGTGGCTTCATAATTCCGTGCTCATAAAACTTCTGGTTCTCATCCGCAAAAACTGATCCAAGTGCAATTTGAGGTTATTGCACACATAGTTTCACCTTAACCCTCAAATAAGAGGGTTAAATTTCAAATGTTCTAAATTTAAATGAATAATTTATTATTAGGGGTAATAAATTTTATTTAAATTATAAATATACTATAAAAAATTAAATTGGATATAGTTTAATATTATGAAAAATTCAATAATTTGAAGGGGATTAAGTAGACAATACTGAAGACTCTGAGCATGTTGGTTCCAAGCGGATACTGCATATGTATAGAGTTCCCATACAGGAACGATCATAAAATGCAATAAATAACATTTTCGAATAAAATTTTATTATTTATTTCATGACCTCGCTCATTTTTAAATAGACTATATATATTTTTTTCAACTCGTCATAAAAATTCATTTGATAGAGGATTAAAATACCGAAATTACTTTCTTGCCAACCAAACAGTACAATTAAAATTCTCATTGTGTGAAGATAAATCAAAGGATTGTATTTTTTAATAATGGTCTATATCATTTTGTCCGACTAAAATCAATACGTGTCTACATTATTTTCTCTAATTTCTTTCGTGTACGAGATACAAACTTGCAATTCTAAATGAATACTTTGAAAGACGTATCTAATGTACAGGGAGTGTAATATGTATTGTATATGTCCTATTGTGTTATATGAAATATACAAATATATCAAATGTCCTATCATTTTGTCTGGCACTGTATTTATTATACTGTACAATGTGTTCTAGTATGTTTTGGTATATTCTAGTATTTTCTGGTATTTTCTAGTATATTAATGTATTGTAGTATATTTTGGTATATTTTTATATACACGAAACATAGTAATTATAAATACATATACAGGTGATACTGTAAATATGTATACAGAAGACTGTCTTTTCGACATCTCTGATTCACCGATTCGGAGAATCGAAAGTTCGGATAATCGACGATGTACTGTATTTTATTTCGTAAGGTTTACGGTTTTCGGAAAACTTATTTCTGGCGTCGAGGGGCGTCTTAGAAGCTGCTATTACGAGTTATAACGCTGTGAGGACTCGGAACGTTTTGTATCGGACTGACGGCAACGATACAGCAACATGGTGGAACGGAGAAACGGTTTTATCGTCATCCCCTTATTCGTTGTCGGTCACGGGGTGACCGAATTGGAGAATCGCCAAGGAACTGGGTGGACCCGATATCCCCCAGACGAAAATTCGTCGGTTCAGGAATCTTTCTCTCGATCCCCGAAATCCCTTGTAAACTTTCTTTCTCGCTGCGCTTTTCTCTCGGCGGACCGCAGAAATCCCGGAAATTTGAATTTCGGGATAGAAAACTGCCAACCCCGGGATAAATGCAACCCCTCTCCACCGAACGCTCCCCTCAAAGACCATGTGGAACTTTTCCCCTGAATATTCCGACGAATCCGCGTCGTTACACTCGAATTTAATTGCTGACGCTGGTCCGCTAATCTCGACAGATATTCTCCCGCATTCGAATCCCCGAATCATACTTTTCAATTAATTTTTCTCTTCCGGCACGAATCCGTGCGCGCGCCCGCGCGGCGAACAGGAGGATTTCACGGAATTTTCACGTCGCGTTTCAAAGCCCCGCCGTTCGCTTCCCGAGCTAAGGGAAAGTTTACGCGATAATTGAATTTACCATTAAACTTTTAATACGAAATTCTGCGGCACGCGGGGACACCGTGTCACAAGTTAGCGGAACGGTGTAAGATATTTCGGGGGATGCTCGGTGTTTACCACGAAGTGTATACGAATTTCAATATTTACGTTTTTACCAAATTAACAGATTTTATTCATTATTCTTTTCCGAAATTGTCGATACTTGAACTGTGATAATTTAATTGAAAAAATACTATAACACAATACACCTGGACTCATTTTGAAGTTTATATTTTCTAGTTCTGCCATCCATGTAATCTTAATGTACACCAGCTGTACGAATTACACGTTATTTTTAGTGTTACATAAAGAACGAAAGATGTTTTTACTGGATTCCTGTACTTTGCGATCGAGGCAGCCGATTTTTATCTTGCACAAAAACCATAGTCTACTAGATGACCGATGAAAATTTGAAAACAACGTATCGGTGACTTCCAGCTGAGTCAAAATCATTTGTCATCAAAAGGTAAGAAGCTAACAGATGGGCAGAGTGTGTTGAAAACAGAGTTGTGCAGAATTAAAATTGAATTACTCCAGGAATTATACGTACATAATGTAAAAATATCTTAGAGGAAAATCAACACTGCTTTGCCAAAATAAAGGAGTAAAGCTTTAAAATGAGTTCAAGCTAATGGCTGCACCATTTGTTTGTACAAAATGATCGCAATTTAATCATCGACAAATTTCGAGAACTGGAAATGTAGTGTTCAAATACTGTTCGTGTGCTAATGGTATTAATTGACTTTAAATAATAAATTAAAATATTGAAAGTCACAATTCGTATAATGTCCTTGTTCGAAATAAATATTCTGTCAGCCATTGATCGATTCCTTCGGGTTCGATGAGCCACGTTCCGGATATTGCGTCACTCTTTCTCTATGTCGCTCTCACGGCGAAGTAGAACTTCAGGAAGGAAAATATGGTTCGTCGAAGTGTTCCTTACCTTCTTCGTTGCTGTCGTCTTGCAGCAGCCATATTTCTTCCTCATCGAAATGAACGTCTCCGCCGCGATCTCTGCCGGGGAAGAAAGCGTGCGCCAGGATCTGGCCCTTGCCATCGAAAGGATATCCATCACCGTGATAACCACTGGAACAGAACAAAGACGAAATGAGTGGGCAAATTAAAAGTTTGACCGACGAACCGTGTAATACATACAGTCGTGGACAAAATTAAGTGGACAGAACGTAAATTCTGAATAATCTCTATTTTAAATTATTGTGTAGTAAATTTATTTGAGACGTTCAACATAAAAAATGTTTATACACAATGAAAGAATATATTTAGTATGTAAAAGTATAAATATAACGTTTCTGTTAATATTTATACGTATTCGTTTGTATGGGTGTCTTTCGGACCGTGGACAAAATTAAGTGGACGCAGGGACATTCTGTGTTCTGTGTTCAAAATCTAAAGAAACGTTCGACTCTCGCATTGTGCGGTGTCATTCGTCCTCGGTAGACATTGAACTTTTGTTTAAGCAAGATTAGAAATATAAACCGAACATGTCTGAGAGACGAGAAGAACTTTCCGTGCATCTGCGAAAGTTAATTGTTTTAGCGTGCAAGAATGGATTAATGTATTTTCATTATTTTCATTATTTTTATGTAAATATGGATTTTCGGCGGCGATGATTGATCTCGGCTCGGGTATATCTTCTTAATTTCCATTATTTCTTTAATGAAATTTCACTATCGTATTTCCGGCGTTTTTCTGATTAATATAAGACCAAACACGATATAATTCCAATTGTATTTAGTGGTTAAATCGACGATTCAAGTTTCGGTCGCAAGGAAAGACAACGTATGGGAAAGAAAGAGACACTCATTCTGTCCTTCTCTATGTTCGGACTCTCCTTTGAATTTCATTCTGTCCTTTTCTATGTTCGGACTCTCCTTTGAATTTCATTCTGTCCTTTTCTATGTTCGGACTCTCCTTTGAAGTAGCAAAAATACGATCACAACACCAGGATTACTGTCCAGCAAAAATACGGCTGTTGGACAGTAATCTCGACTTTACTGTACATAGATATTTATAAATAATTTTAGTCCTACTATTATTTTGAAAACAAACAGAATCTGGGAACGTAAATAACGAACTTGTATCATGCTTGATCCTATCACACGACGAATTATTCGAAGGAATACGAATATCATACAAAGTCGTTTTTCAACGTGGAAAATCCTAAAAGAAATTTGATGCACATTAAACCGGCAGTGCGACAGATTTTAAGGCCACACCGGCGAACATAACTGCGCTATATCGCAGGTTGTATAACAGCTTCGTATGCGTTATGATTGTCGTCCAAACAGTCACATCAGACATGCACCATCAGTCGTTCGATAAATCGTGGCAGTTTGTTGCGTCTATTAGTCATCGATATCTGTCCGGAACCCGTGGGCAATGTGCACGAATTCGAGCTGTAGAATTGTTTATTTCCTTCAAGCTATATTATGAATGAGAAGATTATTAACACTTTATCGATCTGAAATTTTCTTACAGTCCTTTCGCAATCGATCATCAACGAATTTCTAACAAATCATCCAAGATAGCAATTTCGATTATAATGTCGATCACTGAATATCTCAAAAACTAAAAGACAACCCCTGTTACATACAAAGGAAAAAGTTGTTAACGCTAAACGTACCACGTTCCAGGTTTTTTATTATACAATTAGAAAAATAATCAAACTGATTTCATAAGAAACGATTATATACATATCTTTAGTGGTGCACGACGTATTACAAATAGGAGCTGCACAAAGTCTAAATAAAATCAATCTTGTCACGTTTATAAGGGAACATGTGCCAGTTACTTTTAACACTTTATCTACCGGAAGCCTATTAATAGGATTTTCAATAATTGTGCTGTACCAAAAGAAAGCGTAGAAATTTTCTTTTACATTGCAATCTTAAATGAAACTATTAGATTACGTTATTGAGGGTGGTTTGTTAGTTCACAATGAAAATTGCTGAAGCTATTGAAGGTTACATTAAAAAGTGTTTAGCCATGTATCATAGATTTTTCAAAATTATGCAATAATCGCCGGTCGGTAATGCGTTAAAGCTCGGTAAATTTAGTGCTAAAAGGAGAGAAATGGCTCTTTGCGAATAATTACCTCAAATTATGTTAATCCTTTCGCTATCTGAAATTTGGCCTATTTAATTTTGTCGTGAACGCATAAATGTCGATTATTGACAGATGATTTTACGGAATCGGAATGTGCTTATTTCAAAACGATTCCGAACGGACAAACGAAACGATCGATCGCGCGAACTTCACGGATTTATGATTTATTTAGCGGAGTCCGGATCAGCAGATTCCAGCGAATTTATGAATCCCACGAAGATCCAGCAACTATAAGAAAAATTTCGAGTGGCTCCGAGAGAAGCTGAACGGCGGAATTCACGCGAACGCCCGAGCACAATGAAAGCGAGAACAACAAAAGCAGACAAAGAGGGAATCAATAGCTCGATTTACGAAGTACCTTGTTGTCGGGAAATTTATCGCAACGACGCAGCTGGAAATGAGAGTACGATTAAAAGGGAGGTCTATTTAATATCTGCCGTTTTGCGCGTATTATTCGGCAGCCGTGAATAGTTATGTAACGCTAGCGTCATTTCGGGATGCCTGTTCCGCAGATGCGAATACTTCCGGCGAAGAGGACTGAACGCATCGAGTCTATTTAAAACAGTTTCTGCACGTTTCACAGACAAATGCTGGCCGAACAAAAGAAGATTTTTATCATTATATTCTTTAACCCTCATACGCTTCCGAAAAATAGTTGCATAAAACGGCTCAAATTTAATTGTGCTCTGTAATATTTATTTCGCACTGCATAGAGTGCGCATTAAACAAAAATTTATAACCGTAAAGTGTAAACAAAAACCACAAATCTGTGGTAATACTATACTTCGTTTGCAATTATCAACGTTATGGTGCAATTGTTAATAACATATAGATTCAATAACATACAATTTCTCAATTAAGAAAGATTTGAACATATTTTGTTATAGGAAATAATTATAATACGTTACACATTAAATTACGTTTGTGAGGAAATTAATTGGAGTGAAAATTTCATTCTGTCTTCGTTACAAATTCAATAATGTGATCTCTTGAAATTTCCACGAAAACAATTAAAATGAAGAATTCGGTCAATTTACCGATTCAATTATATATTCAATAATAATATTCCTCAAAAATTGTAAAAAATTAATTGAACCCTCATACGCTTCTGAAAAATAGTTGCATAAAACCGCTTAGTTTTAATTGTGCTCTGTAATATTTATTTCACACTGCAGAGAGTGCGCATTAAACAAAAATTTATAACCGTACAGTGTAAACAAAAATCACAAATGTGTCGTACTACCATACTTCGTTTGCAATTATCAACGATATGATGCACTTGTCAATAACATATAGGAATGCATCAATTAAGAAAGATTTGATATATTTTGTTATACGAAATAATTGTAATACTTCACACATTAAATTATGTTTGTGAGGAAATTAATTGGAGTGAAAATTTCATTCTGTCTTCGTTATAAATTCAATAATGTGATCTCTTGAAATTTGCACGAAAACAATTAAAATGAAGAATTCGGTCAATTTACCGATTTCATTATATATTCCATAATAACATTCCTCAAAAATTGTAAAAAATTAATTGAACCCTCATACGCTTCTGAAAAATAGTTGCATAAAACGGCTCAAATTTAATTGTGCTCTGTAATATTTATTTCACACTGCAGAGAGTGCGCATTAAACAAAAATTTATAACCGTACAGTGTAAACAAAAACCACAAATCTGTGGTACTACTATAAATTGCTGATTTTATATTAAAATATTTGGTATAACTTTAAATTATTAATATTTATGAGAAAAACTTCAGAAATTTAATTAAATGTACATATTTAAATAAATCTATTTTATATACTTCGTTTGCAATTATCAACGTTATGATGCAATTGTCAATAACATATAGGAATGCATCAACTAAGAAAGATTTGAAAATATTTTGTTATACGAAATAATTGTAATACGTTACACATTAAATTACGTTTGTGAGGAAATTAATTTGAGTGAAAATTTCATTCTGTCTTCGTTATAAATTCAATAATGTGATCTCTTGAAATTTGCAAGAGAACAATTAAAATGAAGAATTCGATTAATTTACCGATTTAATTATATATTCAATAATAACATTCCTCAAAGATTGTAAAAAATTAATTGAAACGACGAATAAATTCAATTTATTGATGTAATTATAAACGTGATGGTAAACGCGCTCAGTTGTAGAAAGTTAATTTAAATGACGTATACATTCAATTCATTTTTTTAATTATAAGTTTAATAGGAATCTTTCCCAAGATTTATAAGAATTTGCTAATATATTCATGACTCATGACACACAGTATTAGGGATATTTAATGTTTGTAATGCTGAGAGCTCAATTTTATTATTAAAAAGGCAAGAGGAGGTCCTGTTTATATTTTTATTGCATTGTACGGGGTATCTGAACAATAATAAAACTTTCTCGTATGCAATGATAAGCAATATAAAGAATGTACAATCATGTCAACAACAATCCTTTGGAGATCGAGATAGAAGAAAAATCGTCTTATTTTTACCTTTTACGAAGAACATTATTTCAAATCCTGAGATTATAAAAACATGAGAATAATTGACAATTTAGTTTGCCTCGTCACGAGAATCATGATAGAATCATGATGAGAATCAGAATACATTCTGATTGAATTGTACAGATCCATTCAGGGCAAAATATTTATTTGTACGTATTTTAATTCCATTGGGAAAAAATATCGCAAAAATAGGTAGATATACCCTATTTCGCCAATTTCCTCCACTTGTTATTTCGCATGAATGGTCGATTCGGCGAACAAGCGGCCGATACATACAGTGAGACCGAAAGTATTTGAACGCACTTTGAAACAGTATAACTTTTTTATAATTGTACCAAACGAACCGATGTTTCGTAAGCAATTAGCAGCATTGGTTTACTAAATGATCTGCAAAACAGATTTTCCAAAACTTACAATTTGCAACATTGCATGCAAAATTAAGAAAAGTATTTTTAAAAATTTTTGTATTTGGTTCCTAAATGACAATTTAAAATATGTGTTTTGTAGATCTATGTTAGTTATTCACATGCTGAAAATTTTTATCAAAATCGATTAACATACCCAAGACCTACGAGTGGTTAAATGTGGTGAGAATCATAGTTTTTCACAACTTTTTTAAGAAATGAGAACGCGAATACACGCACACAATATATTTCAATATATTCCTTTTTAAATTTAATACCCCCAATAATATTAAACTAATTTTACTCAATATATTTTTACTTAATTTTATATTTAATACAAATAAAATAATTTTATTAAATTTTTAAATTAATTTTATTTAAAACTAGTCATTTAATATAAACAAATTTCACCTCCCCTAAATAAAAGAAACACCACACACAATTACACAATCACTAAACACTACACAACACACTTTCCGAAATTGTGACAGCGAACGAGAAGCTACTCCGATCGCGATCAAAATAGTACTGCGATCGTCAACTCGGTTTTTTCGTGAATGGCTAAGGGTGGATTTAGGTGGGGAAATGTTGCGTTCGTTAATTGGACCGGGGTTGCGTCGGAAGGACTTTAGATTGAGAGGTGGGGAAACTGTCACAGAAATTTCTTTCGGTATTGTCTTCAGTCGTCAGTAACGAGATTTATAAGGGTAGTCCGCTCGTCGCTTCGATAGATCCGTCGCACGTGTTGTCCATCTGTCGGGGTTGATGATTCGCATGCGTTTTTTGCTCGCTTCAACGACCTTTACATGTATATCGCCTAATCCGCTGGAGAAACGATGAGAAACGGTAACATTTTATAATACAGGATTAATATTCTTATAACAATGCATAGCAAAATTTAATATCATTGATTGAGTATTTAGTTGAATTAAAATATATTGAGGAAAATTAATTTTAAAATGTAATATTATTACCGTATAATATTAAATCGAATTAAAATATATTGAGGAAAATTAATTTTAAAATGTAATATTATTAGCGTATAATATTAAATTGAATTAAAATATATTGAGGAAAATTAATTTTAAAATGTAATATTATTAGCGTATAATATTAAATCGAATTAAAATATATTGAGGAAAATTAATTTTAAAATGTAGTATTATTAGCGTGTAATATTAAATCGAATTAGAATATATTGAGGAAAATTAATTTTAGGTTTTCTTTCATGTTTTGCAATTTCAAATTTATGATCCGAATGGGCAGGGAGACGATAACTTCGTTAACGTTTAACGCAGTTTAAAACAGTATAACTTTTTTATGATCGGACCAAACGAACTGACTTTTTCTGAGCAATTAGAAGAATTGATTTACCAGACGACATACAAGAAAGATTTTGAAAGAATTGCAATTGCTCAGAATTACATGAGAAAGTAAAAGAGGCACAATTTATATCATTTTTATTAGAGCCTGTAATTAAAATTTAAAATATGCGTTTTGTATATGTACGTTAGTTGTACGCATGCTGAAAGTTTCGTCGAAATCGGTTGACACTGAAAAGAAAACGACACGCATCGAAAGATGTAAGAATCTGTGGATTTGAAGCAGAAACTGACCAAAAGTTACGAAAAACTATGATTTTCACCACGTTTAGCATGTGTATAACTAACATAGATCTACAAAACACATACTTTAAATTAACCTCTCGACTGCGGAATTTAGTTTTAAAAATCCCCGACTGAGTGCGGAATTAAAATCAGATCAAATGGTCCTATTATAAATGTTACGAAAAACGAGGAAGGATTACATTCTTATTTGATAAAAAATTAACAATTAATTCTTGGAAAGGTTATTGTTATTGCACCGCAATAGAGTTCTGGAGTTACGTGTATACACGTCGAACGCCGTTAACTGGTTAAGAGCCGAAATAAAAAAACAACAATTTTCTTCGTTACAAACAATTTTGCGGCAAGTTTCTCTTACAAATGTCCACCTGTCAGAGGTGCAGATTCACCCCTAGGACGGATGATCATTACTTTCTATACACCCTGTACATCGAGACATCGGTGTAGGATCAGAGAGAGGATACCACGACTTGTTCCAATCGCGTGAGTCTGTTTCCGCGCATGGCGAACGTTTACGTGGAACGAGACACGGCTGAGTAGACAAATGAAACTCACCGATGGAAGTACACCAGGATGTCCGCCCGGTCGCTGTTAATTTCCTGGAAGGTGAGTCTCGAATTCCGTGCCCAGAGACCGAGGGCTTTGCTCAGTTCGAGACGGACGCCGCCGGTGTCGAGGCCACTCGGTTGTTCGGTTCTCAAGCTGCGACAAAAAGAAGGGGAGATCATTAGGAACCCGTCGAAAATCGATTCACGAGCTTCACTGTGACGGCTTTTGCTCGCTTATCGGCTCTCCTCGAGATGCCTCCGGTCCGATAACCACCGCCGGAGCAAACCCGAAGAAACTTTTCCGGCGTTAGAGACGCTCAACGGAAGACGATTCAATCGTTGGGGGTTGGGGACACGAGGTCCTGGGAAATTAGGTAAATTATACCCCCTGCGGGGTGGGAAAGTAATAAGAGAAACTTTGTTGTGAACACCCGGAAATTCTCCAGAATTACTCGAGTTATGTTCCCCGGATAAATACGGAAGAAAAGAATGCAATATGTTTTCCGGTTCGGCTCGCGCGAGGGAACTCGATATTTCGTGGGATTACCGGTTCGAGGAAATTTCGAGGAAATTTCGAGGAATTATTCGTGGGAAACGATCAGCTTCAAGATATAGGGTTGCCAGTCAGGGCCGAGTATATAAATTTCAATTCCGCGAAAGATTTCGAGGCATTATTACCCGGGAAATGGGACGCGGGAAACTGGAGCAGTGGGAATCCACGGTGAAAAATTTATTGGTCTGTTATTTCGCGCAGGAGTATTTTCGAAAAGAATTTGTGCCCGTTGATATGTCGCTCAAGAGTACGCCATTCCAGAGTGAACCCTTGTAATTATAGTTTTCTATCGATCGTATTTGATGTTAGTAAAATTGTTAATGCTTTCGGCGCGAGGGTTCGATCATTTGTTACTTTACAAAGCCATTTTGCAAATTACTAAAGTAATTCCGACGTTTCGATCTACGTTCAGATCATCTTCCAGGGTTATTAGAATTTCTTTTGTCAACATTTCTTTTTTTTAAAACGAATTAAGAATATTTTGAAATTTAAGAATACATAACAGAGGAAGGGAATAATGCTGGTAATAAAACTACTCACTAGCTTTGTGATGAACATTAATAAATTCGACGTGACAGTGTATACAGAATATGTCACAGACGCAATTCTAGTAACACTTGAAGATGATCTAAAAATTGAAACCTCGAAACGGATGATTCCCGAGTTCATTCAAAAAAACTTTTCGATAGGTTGTAAAAAGCGAACTTCACCATTTTCTTTGCGATTTTAAAAAGTTATTACGTTTTAAACGGTGTACTAATCGCAACCATGAATTTTTTAAATATTTTCCTTCACTTTCTAAGACCTATACATACATTAATACTTGCTTTTTAGTTATGTCGCTATTCTTGCCGGAGTTACACTTGAAAAGTTACACTTGATAGAAAAATCATGAACAAAACAGTAAATATTAAAGTTTTATTGTTTTTCAGCTGATTACCAAAAATGTTGTACTTCCTCGAAACGAATGATTCCCGAAACTTTTCGAAAGATTGTAAAGCGAACTTCACCACTTTCTTTGCGATTTTAAAAAGTTATTACGTTTTAAACGGTGTACTAATCGCAACCATGAATTTTTTAAATATTTTCCTTAATTTTCTACGACCTATATATACATTAATACTTGCTTTTTAGTTATGTCGCTATTCTTGCCGGAGTGCGAAATGTTAAAAAAGTTACACTTGATAGAAAAATCATGAACAAAACAGTAAATATTAAAGTTTTATTGTTTTTCATCTGATTACCAAAAATGTTGTACTTCCTCGAAACGAATGATTCCCGAGTTCATTCAAAAAAACTTTTCGA
>CM052192.1:13648183-13667693 GCA_028455805.1 Lasioglossum figueresi | reverse complement strand
AAGTGGGTTTAATTCACATTAATTTCACTGATATTTTATTTTTCGTGTGCGAAAGTCAAATTGATGTGCATCAAACTCCGGTACGCATGTGCATTTTTGTGGATACTTGCATTTGTGAGGATTTTATTCAACATTTATGGACCCAATGGATACCATTTTATAGTGGTTTGTTCCAGTGTATTGTATACGGTGTTGTAGCGCAGGATGATGATTTGTGGATATGTTGGAGAACAATTTAAAAATGAAAGGACATCGACCTTTTCTACTCGGTAATTCCATAGGGCGGATATTATAAATGCCCTTGTGGACTTTAACGAGCAGGTAGGTTCAATGTCGTCCAACGATTTATTAAATATTTTCACCTCGCTGGGGCCCCAAATAAGATCCAAGGTATGCATGCATCTGATCACTTGATACGTGACTGTCGCGTGTCGCTTAGGCGGATTTTTAAGTGTTAATAAATAAATAACGAAGCCGAAATCGCAATTTTTTTATTCTTCATTTTCGTCTTATATTATCGTCGAGGACCACCCCTATAAATTTTCTCCCACCTGTTGTCGAACACCCTGTATACACCAATTTAGATTCCCCGATTAGGATATTGGTCGGAGTGGTCACTCGGTAACCTAGAGCAAGTCTGATCGCACTGTATTGTAATTTCTCCAGTTTTCCAGAAAGGGAGTCATTCGTGGGGAAGAATACAAAGGAGCCATAGTCGATAACAGAGCGTATAAAACTTTTATAGAGCGTGATCAGGGTTTCTGGGTCCGATCCCCACCAAGTGCCTCGAAGGTATTTAATGATGTTCAAAGCTTTGGAACATTTGTTTATAACAAAGTCAATGTGGCCTTTAAAAGAGAAACGATGGTCAAAGATGATTCCCAAGAAACGAGCAGACTCGCAAGATTTAATGTAACAATCTTTGAATACAATGCTGACAAGTTTAGAGGTTAACAGGGCCACATGGAAATCACCGACACAGTTTTCACCGACAATATTTCACCGAATCCAGGTTTGACCGACAATAACTTGACGAATTTAACCGACAACAATTTTAGTTGACGACAGTATTATCCGATGGTAAGATCGTTTCTAAAGATGGCGACGTACGATGTATTCTCGAAACGGAACGTACGTTCACCTCAGGTATGGCATATTAGGTTAGCCATTAATCAATTAAAAGTTTAACCAAGATTGATTGATTAATGTGCACGATTGAAATAGGTAATCATTGAAGAATTGTCGATCGATTAAAAAGGGAGATCGTCGAAAATTCGGAGACTGATTTAATCTTATCCATAAATTGTAATAACAGTTTTCATTCCGTATTTTATTTCGAAATTTCAGCAGTTGATCGTTAACCGATTATCCGATTGACGATTACAATTGAGAAGAATGTAATCGTTAACCACGGTTAACGACTAAAGTAGAGAGTTTAATTGTTGATTGCGATTAACAATCGAGGTAGAAAATTTATTCGTCGATCGTTGATTGAATTTTTGCCCAACTCCGTATCCATACTGGAAGAATGTATGGATGGACGCGGATGGAGGAATGGCTGACGTAAACAAAAAAAACTGTAAACCAAGTCCAATTTCTTGGCCGCGAGGCCGAAATAAATAATAATATAATATACTACATTGTTACGTTGCGGAGACAAGAAATTTGTTAGCAAATAATCGTAACCCTTTGCACTCCTTTAAATAGTAGGGAATCGTTGGCAAGAAAATTAAAAAGTAATTCTGAGTGCAAAGGATTAAGAAAAAAAGACCTGTGAAGACGCGACGAAAAATGGGCGGGGGTTGTGTGATCGATACACGATTTCTTCGAGTGAAAATGACTAGACAAAAAGATATACAGTCTAATTATTATAAATGAATGAACACGCACATCAAATTACAGAAATTTTATGCAGTCTCCGAGACATTAAGGGTCCGTTGCTCGGAGAACGCTTTCTTCGGGCGAAATTCGATGAAACCAAACAGCGGACAGAGCAAACCGGCCAACCAAAATTATGCTTTGAGCTGAACTGAAGCGGTTTAGCTGCTTGTGCAGCCGAAACGCGCCGTCGGAAGGCATCCAGATAACTGATTATTCCAAGGAGAACGTGCCTTCGGTCAAAAGGGTATATTGTTCAGTCTTAGCCGTTGTTTTATGTAAATAATTAACACACTGTGGATTCCGTTTATTCCAGCTATCGTTTAATCGGGCTGCTTATTTCGGACAAAGCTCAAAGAACGGAACTTAATCGAACAAACAGTTCTGGTTCACTTCACTTAACTGTGTCTCGTGTGTACAGGGTGTAAAGAAATTATACATTTCGCGGCTACCATGCCATTCTACACCCTCGATTTGGTTGAAATTGAACTGGGTTGACGCAAAAATTGACCCTGACCTTGATTTTCAGGTGAAAAGGTCAACAAGTTTTTTTTTTTAATTGCATCGCGGTTGACCTGCGACTCTTGATTTCTTTTACACTTTTCACCCTCGCGACGAGTAAAATACGATGCAATTAAAAAATATTGTTGACCTTTCGACCGTAAAATTCCAGGTCGAGGTCAATTTTGCGGCATCTTTCTTAGTTCAATTTTGACCAAAACGAGGGTGTAGAATCATCCTATTCTCACCTGTATCGACGATCTTGCATTAGGGGAGGAATTTTTCGTTTCGGTAAAAAGAAATCATCTTGTAGCAGTAAGTTCTAAGTGATTATTAGACGGATGTTCATGCAATTTCCAATTTTTATAAACAAATTTTAAGAAAGCGCTGTGGAATAAAATTCTATCTCTCATGGGAACAGCCTTTGTAGATCCCAAACAAATAAAAATCGTACTAAATTCTATTGAATTATACAGGAAGGTGTCCATTTATCTTGAGACAGTCAATTATTACGGAAACCAGATAATAATAAATAATATCAGATAATAATAAAGTACGTACTTCTTTTTGCCGCCTACTAGATGAAGATTCACAACGCATGTTGTATCACATTATGCAAGCTTTGCAACATTTATCACGGTATCGTTAAAAAATGGTAAGTTCAGGAAAAAATGTTTTATACGAAATATCATTATTTTTCGATGGAGAATAAGAATGTGAAATAAAAAATATGGATTTCCATTTGAATAAATGAATGCCCACTCATCTGACCCTTAAACGGCCATTATGGAAAAATGTGCATAGCGCCATTAAATGTGCCCCTTCGTATGAAGAATATTTTATATAAAACATTTTTCATATTCCTTCTGGTTTCCGTAATAATTGACTGTCTCAAGATAAATGGCTCACCCTGTATGTTACAGTATTTTTTGAAAATTTTCATAAGCCATAAATGCATGAAAATCCGATTTAGTGATTATAAATAAAGACCTGCTACATGTATACAACCACACTTTGTAATTTCAAAAATAAACACGATGGTTATTTGTATTATTTTTTAAAGATTATCTTTCACAAATACATATATTCAAAGAAATATTGGAAAAAATAATCACTGCTACATATTTTATACCGTGAAATAAAATATGGATATACGTCCATTTAGACAAACCATTCAAAATTACTGTGAAAATAACATTAATTCTTAATAATATAAACTGCGTACACGTTCCCTCTCGTTAATGTTTGGCCAAAGTTATTTATAACATTATTTTTAACACGTATTATTTACAGTTACCCGAATTAATATTCTGACGCTCTGATATAAACGATTTGAAAGATAAATAAACGATTTGAACTTTTTTGGGAAGTTAAAGCAATTAGTTTACTACAGGACGTGAAAATTGTTTTTTTCAAAATTAGCAATTGATCGGAATTTTAGAAAAAATATTAAAAGTCGCATTTTACAACTTTTTTATGTGGGCCTACATTGACAATTTAAAATCACGTTTTGTAGGCCTGTGTGAATTATATGCCCTGTGAAAGTTTCGTCGAAATTGGTTGATGCGGGGAAAAACGACAGACCTTGAAAGATGTTAGAATTCTTAGATAAATGCCGAAAATCGTGAAAATCTGCAATTTTTACAATCTTTAAACATTTGCAACTCATTGCAACGCCGACCGATTTTGACGAAATTTTCAAAATCTGTTTAATCGACACAGATCTACAAAACGTATTTTTTAATTTTCCAATATAGGCCCACATAAAAAGATTGTAAGAAGCAGCATTTTTTCCACAATTCCGATCAGTTGCAATTTTTGAAAAAATTTCTTTTCACATCTTGTGTTAAACTAACTGCTCTAGCTTTCCAAAAAAGTTAAAATCGTATAGTACGATATTAAAAAAGTTATCGTCTTTTTTAGAGGACCCAAATATTAATTCGAGTAACTGTAAATTAGAGTCGAATTCACTGGCGAATATTGAACGTGAATTATGTGATAATGAAATTTTAGTGTCGTAATCGCAGAGCCGGCAATTACTACCGAAGCAGAACCATATTCAGCAAGAAAAAAAAAGAAAGCCTGTATTCTCAGGAGCAGTGATCAAAATGAAAGGGGGAATTGAAATCGTGACGCGGAATAAAATGGCGTAACGCTTATGAGCTCGCACGAACGGGAAGCCGGCAAATAAAGTAGAAAATGAAATAATACATCACCACGTGATATTAATTTTCTACTCTCGGTTGTGCAGTTACCATCCTTCTTTCCGTGGCTTTCATGTACGGTGCTTTCGCTTGATTATAGAGACTACACAACCTACCTTTGTAAACGTAAAGAAAGGATAGAAACGCTGACAAGCAACGAAGTTATTATTCGCGAGACAGAATGAGTGTACATGGTGTTAAATTCAACCCTTGAATTTTAAACATACCACCGTGCACGACGGTTGCAATGCGAAGAGAAATGAATTAAAAAATTCTTTATTGTAACGTTAATTGCAGAAGAATAATAATTGATGTTCAATTAACATGTAGAACGACAGTATATTTTTATGAATTGTCAAATCAGTTAAATAACGCGGTATCAAGTTGTTTTTAATGTTTTTCTAATGAATTTTTTACTAAAATATTTGCGACATTTATCTGATTCGTATGACACAACGACAAATTTTTTAGCATATTTATTTGTTTAATTACCAATACAGTAGAACATCCATTATTCGTACTAATCAATTGTTGCGAATCTTGTATATGAATCGCTTTGCAACGAACTGTAATAAGAATGGAGAACTCAACTAGTTTGGATAATCGAGGTTCTTCTGTATCGTGGATTAAACAAACAAATATGATCCTAATTGCGTCGTGTTTGGACTCATTGTAATCAGGAGAGTGTCAAATATGTTAGGAAGTGTTCCATAAAAAAATAATTCGAACCAATACTTGTAAATAAAATATGAGCGTGCAAAGTGGTTTAAATTTCCTTTTATTGTACACGATCAGGTAAACTGTTTTTTTAGAGTCTCTACGTATGAGAAGCTCAGAAAATATTTAAGTTCTTTCCGACTGAAATGTAATTTTGTGTAGAACGGCGGTCTGCTTTTCGACCGAAGAACGTTTGCAATAATTATAGAAGGCAGCGGTCCTATAAACAGAAAAGTTAAAGTGGAGGATCGAAAGGCAAATTGCGCAAAATGAAATTCCTCGTTCGCTTTAAGGCCGGTAGCTGTTCGGCGTTGTCAGCAGATCCGGCGTTAAAGTTGCCGCGATTCTACCACCTTCGAAGGGTAAGAATGATAAATTCGGCGACAGATAAACGAGTACTATTTTTCTGGAAAATGTGCCGTTATTTTGAAAACGGGATTTATTATCAAGCCATCCGAGCGGTGCACTAAAACTTCCGGCGTCTGAGCTATGAATCGCGTGAAACCATAATAGAGAGAAAGGGAGTGTCCTTTGAATACCTTCTTCAAACATCTATCTTGGAAAACTATTTCTTTACTAAAATTTTTTAATATTTTAAGTAAGTTGGAGTGGGGTAAGTTAGTAAACAGTGCAAGTGCATAAATTGGTTATTTTTATTACAATATGAGCGAAATTTCTCTAGCATGTATTTATTAATGTACTACAAGTCAATGTGGACTATTCGACATAGGTGTCGCCCAAGAATAAAGGTGTTTTCCTAATTTAATGCAATAAAATGCAATAAAGCATTTTATAGCAGGATTATTAATCATTCTGCTCTTGCAGAAATTTTTTTTAACATTTTAAATAAGGTGGAGTGGGGTAAGTTGGTAAACGCGGCAAATGCATAAATTGGTTATTTTTATTACAATATGGGCGAAATTTTTCTAGTTTGTATTTATTAATGTATTATAAGTTAACCCTTTGCACTCGAAGCTATTTTAACTTGAAAATTAAAGATTTTTCGGACCTAGAATATTTCCATTCCATATGATTTTCGAAATTTTATGGATATGAAATTGATATAATACCTCATACAATATCTAAATGTTTAGTAATTGATTGGATACCGATATATTTAATACTGTAAACCATATTTTGAATAATGGTACAGCAATTTTAGTGGCGCCTGAGAGTCGCCATTCGAGTGCAAAGGATTAATATCAACTATTCGATATAGACGTCGCCCAAGAATAAAGGTGTTTTCCTAATTTAATGCAATAAAATGCAATAAAGCATTTTATAGCAGGCTTGTTAATCATTCTGCTCTTGCAGAAAAAATTTTGTTAACATTTTAGGTAAGGTGGAGTGAGGTAAGTTAGTAAACTGTGCAAGTGCATAAATTTATTATTTTTATTACAATATGAGCGAAATTTTTCTAGCTTGTATTTATTAATGTACTATAAGTTAATGTGAACTATTAGACATAGATGTCGCCCAAGAATAAAGGTGTTTTCCTAATTTAATGCAATAGAATGCAATAAAGCATTTTATAGCAGGCTTGTTAATCATTCTGCTCTTGCAGAAGAAATTTTTTTTTAACATTTTAAGTAAGGTGGAGTGGGGTAAGTTCGTAAACAGTGTAAGTGCATAAATTGATTATTATTATTATAATATGTGCAAACTTTCTCTAGCTTGTATTTATTAATGTACTATAACTTAATGTGAACTATTCGACGTAAATGTCGCCCAAGAATAAAGGTGTTTTCCTAGTTTAATGCAATAAAATGCAATAAAGCATTTTATAGCAGGCTTGTTAATAATTTTGCTCTTGCCACGTTGCACATGAAAGAAGGTTTGATTGCTTTTTAACTCTAATGGCGTTCTTGCCCCAATTTCGGTGGAAAGTGCAGAGTCGTTGACATTTTGTACAATATCCTATCGAAATGAAAATTTTCAAGAAAAATTAGCATGCTACGTAATATTAATTCACCAGTAATAACTGTGCAAAGCGTTTGATACCGACAGCGTTAAGTATTTACATACCAAACTGAAAATACATAAGTATAAAATCCAACTTTACAAAAACCAGTCTGCACTTTCCCTACTTCACCTTAAAACTGTATAATAAAAAATCGATTTCTCGAAAACGGTGGTTGCTGTTAGAGTAAGACACTTCTGGATTAGTCTACTAAAATTTTATTTGGCAATCCGTGAAACTGCTGGATTTATAGCTTGGAAGGTGAGGTCGTATTGCATGGCGGTGACAGATAATAATTGAAACTTTAAACACGTTTCTCTCAAAAGTAAAGTCCTCAATGTCGGCACCAGAAATCTCCGGAAGGCTACTGGATCAATTTGTATAAAATTTTGCGGCACGGTTTTTAAGATTATCTATCTAGTCCTTGACGAAACCGATTTTTGATTCGACCCACATTGGTCTCCCAAAAATGTGTACTTGAAAGGGATGATTCCTGAAGTCATTTGAAACAACTTTTTCCATTGCAAAAATCTTCTCCGCGGCTACGTTAACCCTTTGCATTCTGAATTATTTTTCAATTTTGTTAACAACAACTCCCTACTATTTTAAGTGTTTCATTTGAAATTATCTTCAAAGGACAGTTCACTTCGAAAATTCAAGTTATATTTCATTCGCCTCGTTCTCGAGATTATGGATGTTTAATTGACAGACCTTGAAAGATGTAAGAATTCTTAGATATAGACAGAAAATCGTGAAAATCTGCAATTTTCACCATCCTTAACCTCTGAACTGCGAAATTTAATTTTAAAAATCCCCCACAGAGTGCGGAATTAAAATCAACCAACGAGTGTACACGTCGAACGCAGGGCAATGTGTCCTATTATAAATTCTTATCTTATTATTATCAAAAGATTATTGTTATTGCACCGCAATAGAGATTTTGATTGACGCGCATACACGTCGAACGCAGTTAACTGGTTAAAAGTTCGTAGCTCGTTGCAACGTCGATCGATTTTGACGAAATTTTCAGAATATGTGTAATTGACACAAATCTACAAAACGTATTTTGTCAAATTTTCAATATAGGCCAACACACATATAAAAAAAGTTGTAAAATGTACTTTACACTTTTTCGTAAAACTTTCTACTTTTTGTAAATATACTTTTAGTATTTTTTTTCAACAAACATTTCTTTTCACATCCTGTAGCAAGCTACAGGATTCCTCTAGCTTCCCAAAACCGTTCAAATTGTATAGTACAACATTAAGAAAGTCTTCAGTCTTTTAAAAGTACAGTAAAGCCGCGATTCTTGTCGAACAGCCTGTGTTCTGCACGGACGACTATCGCATACCGACATTACTTTTTTATGACTGCGTCTACCGCGCCGACCGCGCCGGCAGTTCAAAAGAAAGCCGAACGTAGAGAAGGACAGTATGCCAGTGGAGTGGGTAGGCACTTGACAAGTATCGCGTACGCGGTCGTTGACAGATATCACGATTTTACTGCGTCCCGACACTAAGTCGAGTCACTGTACGTAAAGGTGGCAAGGTGAACGTTAATATACGGTGGGAAACTGGGTCTCCGCGTTTCTGGGGCTCGCGTCGGACAACACTGATCCAGATGCTAGCGTAATTTCGAGTTTCCATATTTTAGGGACACGAAGAAACGTTGCTAAGCACGACGAAATTTATTTGATTATAAATTACCGGGATATCTGACGTGGTCCGTGCTGTATACCTTGTTACGGCCGTGAAGACGGCACAGAACGAGGGACGTAAAGAGCGAACGTTTCTGAGCGGGATCACTCCGCGCTACGAGGCTATAAAATTTTCACAAGATTCTAAGGAGGAATACGAACGTCCCGACTTGCATTCGGAATTCACCGTTTTGAGATAAAGGTATACGTACCATGCGTGCACGGGCGCAATGTCTATCCGACGATGTCGCGTAAAGTGGAGAACGTCGAGCCAACAACGGAAACGTTATAACCCCGTGATGCGATACTTTATGAACATCTTTCCCGTACAGAACGGGACATTTCATGTCATTATCCTGGGTCGTCGTGCAATTTAAATGTACACTACCGCTCAAAAGTACACTGCTGTTCGCTTGAATAGCCTCGAATAATCCGAAAAACAAACGAACGACGTCGAGAAAGAACTCGATTCTCTTTCCGGAAATCATGATGGCAGTAGAAAAATCCGTCTGGTCCATCCAGATTGAATTTTTTCTCCTGTGAGAAAATTATATCGTGACATTGTTGAGTCCAACTCGCATGCGTTCTAGCAAATTGGAGTCGGGCTTCAATATGCCTTCTCAACGCAGGATTTCTTTGCATTTTCTTGGAGTTTATGTATGGAACACTTTGTGTGACACGTCTAATAGTTGAAACGGACGCTTTTGTTCCAACTTCCTGTTCGACCTTCTTCAGGGAAACTGTTGTATTCGAAATTTTACGTAACATTCATCTCCTTTTCCTCTCCGTTGTAGATCGTTTTGTTCTCTCTTTATAATTTTGTCCATAATTTCCAGGGTTATTACAGAAATTATTAATTACTTCAGCACTCCCATTAATTCTTTTTCGAATATCTCGGTTTGAATTCCCTTCTTCTTTTAAAACTTTAATTTTTCAATTACACTGTGATTGAATTACATAATTCAAACCTTTCAATTAATAATCCTTAGCACTCGAATGGTGACTCCGAGGCACCACTAAAAATTGCTGTACCATAACTCCAAATATTGTTTATTATTAAATGTATCGGTGTCTAATCAATTACTAAACATTTCGGTATTGTATGAGGTATTATATCAATTTCATATCCATGAAATGAAAAAAATCATATAAAATGGAATCATTTTAGGTTGAAAGAAGTTTAATTTTCGAGTTAAAATAGCTCCGAGTGCAAAGGGTTAAATCACTAATTATTTTAATCAGATATATAATTGAAATACAATATAATTAAAATACAGCTCTCCAAATTATAGTTCAGAACTTTTCGAAAAAGTGCGATATATTTTTATGTTTTTCTTATACTTTCTTGCACTTTCGTTTTTCATATACTTGTTTGCTGTCATCGTGATTCGTTATTAACGTAATTTAATTACAAAGTATTTTGTAATTGTACTCCAACTGCGATTACGAATTACATTGTAATTTAACCTCTAAACTGCGGAATTTAATTTTAAAAATCCCCCACAGAGTGCGGAATTAAAATCAACCAACGACGAGTATACAAGTCGAACGCAGAGCAATGTGTCCCATTATAAATTTTACGAAAAACGAGGATTACATTTTTATTTGATAAAAAATTAACAATTCATTCATCAAAAGATTATTGTTATCGCACCGCAACAGAGATTTTGATTGACGTGTATACACGTCGAACGCAGTTAACTGGTTAATTGAACGAATATCTGAATTTTAAATTACAATATGACTGAACTACAATGTTAATTCAATTACTTTGTAATTGTAATTTCTGGAGTAATTCTATTGTAATTCTGCACACCTCTGGATCACCGATCGGTATCCGATAAAAATAGTAAACTGTAATAGTAAACAGCTGAGTGGTTTCTAGTTTCACGAATTATACGTGATTCAACTTGATTATTCGAAATGAAGACGACGCGCGATATCCGAAGCAGGCGTTCATTCATGGAAATCCAAGTGTCTGCTAGGCCCCGGACGAAGCAATTAAGCTCTCGCTAACTTGCAATAATTACGTTTCCCCGTGTCGCACTTATCGTTCGAATTTTCAATTCGAGGCTTCCGCGGCGTCAGAGCATCAATCACGCGAGAATACTGGATTACACGTATCAGAGGCACGCTAATTACCGCACCTGCACCCACCAATGCACGCCCCAACCGTTAATTATACTAATAATCGCTGCTCATTTGCGGTGCACATTATACGGTGATAAACGTAACAACTTTAATGCCGCTGTGCCGCAAGATTCATCAATTACGGATACAACTATCGGACCACGATCTTCGACAGAATCCTTTCGAAGATTTACAGTGACTCCCATTAATGTTCGGACACTGTTAAAAAGACGATAACTTTTTTAATATTCGACCATATTTGATCGAAATATTTGTATTTCATATTTGACGATTTGATTTTTGTTTCAGAAGTAAAATTTTTGAACGAAGCCGCAAGCTGTCGGAATTGTAGAGAAAATTGTGGAAGTTGTATTTTGCAACTTTTTCATGTGAAATTTATAAAATATGTCAAATTGGCACAGATCTACAAAATGTATCTTTCAAATTTTCAATACAAGCCCGCAAAATATAATAATATTTTATATATGTCCATTGAAAAGTTGTGAACATCAAATTTTAGTATTTTCTGTGTAATTCCGACAAATTGCAAATTTTTATTGGTCTAACATCTTTGAAAAATATTGATATTTTTCTAAAATATCATTAACTCTTTTATCATAGATATTTAACTAATACGTGTATGTGTACACAGTAGTATTTTTCACATTTAAACATCGTGCACCTGGACCAACACTAAAAGTAACAAGTCGTAATAAAAATTAATAAACAGAACTATAGCTGTGATATTCTGAGAAAATAGTAGAATATGGCAATAAAAATTCGAATATCAGCGAGAATTTCAAATTCTACAACAGCATGTTCATACGAGTGCGCTGGTCCTAAAGTGGCTGCCCTAAAAGTTTTATTGAACAGTTCGTAAAATGGCGGAGTTTACAACTTTTTACAGCTGGGCGATCAAATAATCCCGGCAGCGCGAATAAACTATTGTTTTATTTTATAGCGACCCATTTAATCTTGATTTCTAGAAATTCGGGATGAATTGTTTTAGCAATAAATTGTAAATATTTAGTACTACAAGAAAATATATTATATTGTACAATATAATGATCTCTAAATGTTAATAGTAGTACGTGAAAAAAGCTGAAAAGGAATGACACTTTTTATCCCCATGATACGTAGAATACGCAGTAGAAAGAAATTTGACCGTGACATTTAAGGTGAAGGACAATTTTGCAGCAACTTTTTTGTTTTACAGATTTTCATCGATCCGAAGATTATAGAATACGCCTATGGCAGCCGAGACCAAACATTTCTTTACACCCTGTACAATGAAAAGGGAGTGAAAATATTATTTATTTAATATTAAATTAACAAAATGATTAACACTAAACCTACCGAGTCTTAAAAGCATGTAACTGGTACATGTTTCCTTATAAAAATGACAAGATCGACATTATTTAGACTTTATGCAGCTCCTATTATAATATGTGCTCCACTAAAGATATCTGTACAATAATTTCTTGTGAAATTATTTTTATCATATCAATAATCGTAAAATAAAAAATCTGGAACTGGCCATTTTGAGCGGTGACGGTAGGTTTAGTGTTAAATTATAGTACAAGTTGTTGAAATGAAGAATTTTGATAATGTGTGGAATTCCCACTCTTACGTGTTAATTCAAAAATACAATTAGGCACACTTCTAACTGTAATTTTCAACATTTCTTCGCTGATTGCATTCCAGGATTTAATAACAACTTGTTTCGACGTATTATGTATAATACGTCACAAATTTTCACCGCTTACTTCGGAATACTATAATACTTCACGCTTGATTTTACCAAATTATTTTTCCTAAGTTCAAAAATCAATGAAACAGTTACCGGTTTAATTTTGCATGTAGTGTCAAGGGTTAACACTTTACCAACCGGAAGCCTATTAATAGGATTTTCAATAATTGTGCTGTACCAAAAGGAAGCATAGAACTTTTCATTTACATTGCAATCTTAAATGAACTATTAGATGACGTTATTGAGGGTGATTTGTTAGTTCACAATGAAAATTACTGTTGCAAGGAGGAGACTCAAAACGACTTGTCTGTATTTCTTATTTTTAACAAAAACAAAACGCCACGCACATTTGTTAACAAAACACGTATTGCATAAATCGATAAAAATATATATAACGCATAAATCAATAAAAATATATACTATGGTCAAACACATGATATGTCATGCATGCATACGGTGAACATTCATACATATTGAAGGTTCCATGAAAAAGTGTGGAAGCCTACTAATAGGATTTTCAATAATTGTGCTGTACCAAAAGAAAGCATAGAAATTTTCATTTACATTGCAATCTTAAATGAAACTATTAGAGGACGTTATTAAGAGTGATTTGTTAGTTCACAATGAAAATTGCTGTTGCTATTGAAGGTTCTATTAAAAAGTGTGGAAGTCTATTAATAGCATTTTCAATAATTGTGCTGTACCAGAAGAAAGCATAGAAATTTTCTTTTACATTGCAATCTTAAATGAAACTATTAGATGACGTTATTAAGAGTGATTTGTTAGATCACAATGAAAATTGCTGTTGCTATTGAAGGTTCCAATAAAAAGTGTTTAGCCACGTATCATAGATTTTTCAAAATTATGCAATAATCACCGGTCGGTTGTTAAGAAAACAGAAGATATATGAAAAAGTCATATAATTTCTCGATTGTGAACGTGGAAGAAGACGCGTTAAGATGACGAGAATGGCACTCACAATCAGTCGAATAAAAATCCATCTCCCATCCTCTGTTCCGTCTGTTGGCATTCACGTTCCCTCGATCACGAATCCAATCACTCGAGTCACAGCTAAAAAGCTCTCGAAGCTTTGCTCCGGAACCCGTGTGATCGACAGATTATAGAGAGCCGTCCCGTAGCTGAGTGGCATTCAACACTGTGCCTGCAGTGTCAATGAGCTTCGACAGTGGGAGAATCTCCCAGATCGAGTGAACCGGCCTGTGACAGCCACGGATTGGAGTACCGAACCCCGGGAATTCTGTTTTCGACAAAGCCTGCTTTTGACAAAGACCGTTCATCACGTCTACCGATCTATTATATACGATTTATGCAACACGTACTCGGATCCTTTTCCCTCTTAACGGATCACAGGCTGACGCGACGCACAGCGCGACGAGCGTTCAACAAAAGTCGGAAAACTAAAGTTTGGAATTCACAGCCTCAGAGTTTGGGCAAAGGGCTCGAGGGACAGACTTTTTTTAAGGACAATTGTACCGATTACTACGCGAAATCGTGCTTGAATTGTACTTTATTTTAATATCAGGTCATCCCATAAGATCGCGATGATTTTTGTGTATACATTTCATGCGTCGATTTATAAACTTTACGGGGATAAGAGACCAATGCACTTAAAAACTGCGTCTCCGAGCTTTAATGGCACAAATGTTGTAGATAACTGACAAATTTGCACGTCTGCTTCCAGTCACTGCTGATAGATTACTGCCAGAGTACATAATAACAGAAAATATTACATGCGTCCTATCAATTTGACCGAGCAAAGTCAGCCCATGTTTACACTTCTTCCTCTAATTTCTTTCGTGTACAAGATACAAACTTGCAATTCTATATGGATACTTTGAAGGACATATCTAATATACAGGGCGTGTAATATGTACATATATCCTATCGTGTCATATGAAATGCGCAGTTGGTTGTTTCCGAATAATGTAAATTACGCCTTGTAAACAAAAAAAAAGGGCTTTTGAGGGCGATAGCAGCTAAGATCGATCTTTTATCTAGAGTTTTTGTCTACCGAAAAGCCCTATTTTTGTATTATCTGATTTATTAGAAATGAGAACGCGCACTCGCACCCGTGAAATCCTAGAAAAACGAGTCTACTCCCTTAACACTAAACCTACCGAGCCTTAAAGGACGTTGGAAGGTTAGCGGATCAAATCTCTAGAACGAATTAACTGGCATATCCACTCTTTAAACGCGGACGCAGTGTATGCTGGTCAATTAAAAAAAGGACAATATTAGAACGTATTGGCCCGGAGTCGATAAAGTGTACGAAGCACAGGGCCGCGTTCCGCACGCTCCACTTTCCATTGTTGATTCGCGGAACAATATGATCGTAAACCCTTACTCTGTTGGGAGACAGTCGTAAACCCGGCGCAGTAACGTCAAACCGCAACTATCATTTTTAATTAATTTTTACGCGAGCACCTCCCCGGAGAATTTTCCTTCATCGTCGCTAACGACGCGACGGAACCCGGGAATCGGTTTTTCTTTTACACGTTTCTGTCAATTATGGCTTCAAAAGTCAGCGCGCATTCGCTTCAACGACGAAACAATTGTTAGTCATTGTCGTTCGATAGTGAATCGCGCAAAATTGCTGAACGGTCGGCAAATACATACTTTTATTCATTACAGAATCCTCCAAAGAGTGATCCTTCCGCCTTCGAGAATTATGTTTGACATTTTCATCGCGTGTCTGATTCATTATCGTAGGTTATACAGTGAACCACGAAGGTATTTGAACGCCTTCTGGGAGAGGAGACCCTGTTCTATATCAATATTTATCAATATATATATATATACAGGGTGTTCGACAACAGGTGGGAGAAAATTTAAGGGGTGGTCCTCGACGATAATATAAGACGAAAATGAAGAATAAAAAAATTGCGATTTCGGCTTCGTTATTTTACTTTAATTGCCATTATCATGAATGATTTCTTGCCAGCGTGAGGGCAATTTGTATATCCCATTCTCGAAAAATGTTTTATCATTTGACGCGAAAAATTGAACCAGTGCTTGTTCGATATCTTCTTAAATAGTGGCGTAAATGAACTTTATCAGTAGCCATGGGTACACTATCGCTTCACATATAAGACTAACGTGAATCAACTTTATTTTAGTTAATTTGCTACGTCGGTATGTATACGTTAAGTGATAATAAAAATAGAGAGGCACACATGCGCCAAATAAACATGTGCTTACGCGTCGAGACTTGTTGCGATAGAAACGGACAGAACTTTCCGGTAGACCTAATACATCAAATGTCCTATTTTGTTTGTATCCTATTTTGTTTATGTCCTATGTTTGTGTTACAGGACTTAGTGTACTTAATAATTATTTAACTTTAATACGAATACTGTTCTTAGTTTCTAACTCCAACGTTGGACAACGGCCAACGTCACAGCTCCTCCTTTAGAAAGGAAATTTCCGTATCGATGCGCTGGTAGACAGGATGAATCGGAATAGCGTCCGGTCTATCGCCAGGAGTGAGTTTCGCAAAGTTCCTTAAGTCATATTTGCAATGTTTATTTTTGGGCAGACTCAGGTAGGGTTTTGGGCCACTGACACTGTCACTTTCATCACTCTCACTAGTCCGTTGAAAAGTTTTTAAACCGCTATCGCTCTTTTGTTTCAGGAAAGTGAGGTGTCCTGTCAGGGAGTTCCAGACGGCAGACACGAGTTGGAGACTCCATCCATGTAAGGAATACGGTGCGACGCCGTTGATGACGGTCCTAATGATCGTTTTCACCGCATACATGATCATACAAACACCTAGTATTCCAGCACATAGTAACCCGAAGCTTGTAAATCCTGACCACAGCTGCTGGGCGGTCGATTCGGACATTTGCTGGAGCGAGTGTTCGTCCATAAGGTTGACGAGGTTCACGTTGTCGGTGGCGAACTGTCTTCCGGATGCTCCCTGAGCGATGGAGTTGACGATCGCGACCTTTTCTACTGCGAACACGATGTGTTCTTGCAGCTTGTTTCGGTCATCGTGTGAATAGATTCCTCCGGTTGTCAGATTTTTCGGGTCCAAGTGTTTCCATGTGGGTTTGACCAGAGGTTGGAGGAGTAACGGTGATTCTCCTTGCACGGGCGCTGGTGTCAGCCGGTACCATGTTTCTCCGAGCCGATAAAATGACGGCAGCAGCTCGTTGCATGGTTTTACCGTGCCCACGTTGGCGATGATGCGGTCCCTTGGCTTTAAGAACTTCGACGAATTTCTGTATGTTATTGGCAGTTCATCGTAACAGTCGTTTGTTTCTCGCAGCTGCACATTTACTGGGATGCACTGTACGATGTGGACGACTTCTGCAGCTGGGACCGCGATGAAGCCCGCGTCCTTCATTATGGCTTTGGCTGCCTCTTCAGGATTCGAGTGGAGTTTGGTCAGGGCGTTTTGCAAGATTTGCCTTTCGAGCTCGCACTTCTGATGGACGACCTTTCTGTAGAAACGGGACAGTTGGTTGCGCATGTGTTTCTCCGCATACGCAAAATTATTATTCGCGTATGCAAATACACCTTTGTCGACAATCAATACGCGCGTTTTTTCCTCGAATCTTCCGGACGCTTCTGTTTCCAAAATGAATAACTTCGGGTGTTCCGTTCGAATTATTGTATACCCGCAAACCGACGCGTTGCCCGTTTCCGCGAGGGCGAACGTCGTGCCTTCGGACGCCACGGTGTATATCGTCGGGAAATGGCCTGCCTTAGAAGAGATTTTCGTAGCTGTTCCTTCGTAGAGGACGTCGTAGCTGCTGAAGTTGTCCGTTGGCATTGTTTCCCAGAAGGCATAGCCGTCTTGGGAATCTAAGCAGTTTCCTCGCCTGAATCGACACGTTTGCCCGGATCGTAAGTGTATCTGCCCTGTTGAAAGTTTGATCGGGGCGGTGTAGTCGCGGATTGCGATTCGAACGATGCCCTGGACGACGACATTGTTGAATGTTCCAAATGGGTCAGAGTACTTGGATCCCTGGCAGTGGCTGTTATTTCGGATATCATCGGCCTTGGCGAAGCTGCGGAATGTAGTAGAGTTTGCTTGTATTTCAATTATTTCGACCGATGGTGTAATCAGATCAATGGACAACGTTCCCGTGGCGTGGATGGTGGCACAAGATTCGCGGCTAATCGGCAGTAAGAACTCTCGGTGTCCGTTGGTCACGACTGAAGCGTGCGAGTGCATGCCGCAGAGGTAGATGGTCCGATCTATTTCTACGCGACACTGTCTGACACGCGATTGGGTGAAGTCGGTTAGCTGGAGAAGCTGCACTTCCTTCGATTCTTCGATTGGTTCAATGTCTTCCGGTTCACAACTGGGTGTGTCGATGGTGGAGAATGTGGCGACGTTAAGTGTAGATCCTCCACAGTCGAATCCGATGAGGGCTGAGGTTTGGATAGCGAAGGCGAGGAGGATGATTGCTCGGACGCGCTGCATGTTGTTGGTGTCGCGGTTGATTGCAGACTGGGCCCACGATTTCGCATGCTCTTTTATTCATTAGGGCTCCGGTGGTGGGACTGGCTTCACGAAAACGTGGCGAGGGTTTGTCGCTAGGTGATATTTGCTCGCTCGGAGAAGGTTTCGGCGTTCTAAGGCGGTCAGATTTCGCTTGTTTCGCGTTTCTCCGCAAGGTACAGTGGATAACAAAAGTAAGTTAATGCACAGTTCGTACGGTATGTAAACACCACTGTGACAAAACGACCGAAGGGATTGTGTTGATTTTTACATATATTTGAAGGCCAGGTCTTCTTGTACACTGCGGCTATTTCAGTCTTGCTAAGTTCATCGAGGAATTAACATTAAACGCGTTCTTTCGATAGCGACGCAGGAATAAGCATCCCAAAAGTATGTTAAAGGTGAGAGTTTTTTGAAGTATTTGTTGTACAAGTGCATTATTTCTCGTGTATATTCATAAAATCTTACTAACATGATTGTATTTAAACATTTCAAAACAAGGTATGCGCGAGAATTTATATTCATATGTATTTTATTGTATATTTTAAATCGTAAACGTGTTCCAGTTATATTTATTACGTTTATTTGATTTTATTATAGACGAAATGACAAAATTCAAGCAGTCGACTGGTGAAGAACGGAGAATAGTTATTAAAATGCACGGAGAAGGTGATTCGTTCAAAAAGATTGCAAAATTTTTTTGAGAAAACACTGGTTGCCATCTTCAAAATTGTAACTGCCTATAAGAAAGACGGACGAGTTTCTGTATTACGTAGATCAGGGCGTCCGATAGTCTCTACTAATCGTACGGTTAAAAGAATGATAAATATTTCGATAGCCTCTGCACACTTTTCGGCAACAAAAATACGAGCAAAGTTAATAGAAGAAGGTAAAATAGTTCCGTCTATGCAAACTATTGGAAGACGATTACGCGCAGCGGGTAGACGTGGTCGTGTTGCAAGAAAATTGCCATATGTTAATAAAGTAAATTTGAAAAAACGTATGGAATTTTACGAAAGACATGTTTTAAAAACACATGATTTTTGGAAACAAATATTATGGACTGACGAATCGATGATTCGTATGAGACATAGTCATGGTAGGATGTATGTTTGGAGGAAAGGTGGTGAAGCGTTGTCATATAATTGTACAAGACCGTCGGTAAAATCTATCGAACATGGAATTATGGTCTGGGGATGCTTTT
>CM052192.1:13618889-13642241 GCA_028455805.1 Lasioglossum figueresi | reverse complement strand
CAATGTTTGTAATGACAAACAAATTGTGATGAATATCCCAATGTTTGTAATGACAAACAATACTGAGTTTGATGTGAAGTCACAAAAATATTTCGTATAAAACATTTTTTCCCAGCGTGCACGGTTTTGACAAACAAATTGTGATGAATATCACAATGTTTGTAATGACAAACAAATTGTGACGAATATCCCAATGTTTGTAATGACAAACAATACTGAGTTTGATGTGAAGTCATAATAATATTTCGTATAAAACATTTTTTCCTAGCGTGCACGGTTTTGATAAACAAATTGTGGTGAATATCACAATGTTTGTAATGACAAACAATACCGAGTTTGATGTGAAGTCATAATAATATTTCGTATAAAACATTTTTTCCTATCGTGCACGGTCTTGATAACCAAATTGTGGTGAATATCACAATGTTTGTAATGACAAACAATACTGAGTTTGATCTGAAGTCATAAAAATCTAGTAAGCGGTGGCGTAAGTGGTATAAATTATCTGATAAAGTACGTCCTTCTTATTGCCGCCTGCTAGATGAAGATTCACAACGCATGTTGTATGCCATTATGCGAGCTTTGCAACATTTATCACGGTATCGTTAAAAAATGGTAAGTTCAGGAAAAAATGTTTTATACGAAATATCATTATTTTTCGATATAGAATTAGAATGTAAAATAGAAAAAATGGATTTCCATTTGAAAAAATGAAGTTGCCCTTCATCTGACCCTTAAACGGCCATTATGGAAAAATGTGCATGAAGAATATTTTATATAAAACATTGTTTCATATTCTTGCTAGTTTCCGTAATAATTGACTGTCTCAGGATAAATGGACCACCCTGTATACGATACGTGTATTTCCGATTCCGGGATCAGGTAAATTATTCCGCGACTAGAAACGAAGATGCTCGACGTGGAAATAGTAGCTAGCGTAGAAAATAGTAACGTCGGCAACTCTATCGATAGTTTGAATGGCCTGTCTCCCGACTACGCGGAACAACCACTGTGTCGATTTATCCGTTTAGATAACACGTTACTTCTTTCAACTTTTCCATTGAACTTTCCTTCCGTTCGACTGAACTTGTTTATTTCATTGCGAGAACCATGTGCCGGCACTCGGGGAAACTCGAGTTCACCGAAGTTCGGAACACGGGGCGCACCGTTCCCGTCTCGAGAACTTGCGATATTTTTCTTGTAAACGGATAAACACACGCTCGCTTCAAAAACGACTTAGACCGATTGCCGTGCAATCGAACAATAAAACTATCGAACGAGTCGAGTCAGCGGAACCAACAATCGAAACAAAACATCGACTGGAGTGCATTGTGATAGATGCAGCGGCACTAACAATTGCCACCGTTCAACTAATTCGACCATCGGCAGCCTAAATGGTCGTCGCGCAAACGGTGTAAACAAATTAATGGGCACAGCTTCGGCGAAACTGCGTCAAAGGATAAGCATTCGACAAAATTGTTCGTAACGTTCGAAATTAACACGTTAAATGCCGCGTGAATTTTGTGCATCTCGCGCGAATTTTATTTATTTCAAGCGCAAAATCGATGGAACAGACGCAGCGGATCTTTATGGGAAACAGAAATTTTCTACGCGAGTTGCAACAAATACGAAATAGAAATTTATTATCCTTCTTGTTGAAATATGTCAATATTAATCTACTGTTCCGCACAAGGAACGATCGATACAACATCAGTTTATTTCGGTTTGTTTATGAAACCGTTCGTTTCACTTCAACGTCAACTTATTTGTTCATAATATCGTTCAATTTTTTCTAACCCGAATGATACTCATTTGACGTGTTACATTCAAAAACGTAAAGACGTGTTTTGATTGTGCTGCTTTTCTAATTATTAAATAAACTCCGATGAGTGAATTCATATAAAGAGTGCGGGTTATTTAATAACATAATCTAATACTTCTTAACATGTTTAATATTAAATTATAATTATCTTCTAATAATAACTGTATTGATAACAGTATTTTTTCTAGTGTTTTTAATGTTTTAAATTACACCTAATCAATTTTTGTCGTAAACGCATGAAATCCACTGTTCGGCGATTAGTGTTATTAATAGGCTGGATTTTTGTGCAAAATTTTTGTTCATCGTTGCTGCTAATCTTTTTCATTTTCCACTTGTAATTCGTCTTATATAGTTAAGAGCATAATTGATCACACACACTTTAAATTAGAATAACTTCTTTATGAATGAAAAAATATGTTGAAACAATGCATTTGGTGCGGAATTGTGAAAAACAATAGTAAAAATTGAATTCTACAACTTTTTTAGCTGGGCCAATAACGAAAATTTAAAAGATGTGTTCGGTCAACTCGTATAAATTATATACGGTCTGAAAATTAACTTGAAATTGGTTAATTCGTTTACGAGTTATGAACGATCAAAAGCGGTGATTAACGAATTTCAATGTAATTTTCAGACCGTACATATTTTATACGAGTTGACAAAACACATCTTTTAAATTTTCCTTATTGATCCAGCTAAGAAAGTTGTAAAAATCAATTTTAATTATTGTTTTTCACAATTCCGACCGAATGCATTTTTTCAACATACTTTTTGGACGTCATTTTCTAAACTAATTCTCCTAGCCTCACAGAGAAATTGAAGTAGTTTGGTCCATTCATAAAAAAGTTATTCTGATTTAAAGCGTGTGTGATCAGTTATGCTCCTAACTGTATATGTATAATATATAATTCATAATTACGTTGCACTTTGTAATTGTGTTTCAATTGTAAAATTAAAATATAAGATTAAAATATAAAATAAAATGTAAGAATTACGTTGTAATTGAATTGAATAAGAAACCAGAATTACGCATCACATTGTAGTTTAATTGAACGAAGTGACTGAATTTCGAATTACGAAATAATTGAATTACTTTGTAATTATAATTCGTACAGTAATTCGATTGTAATTTGTCATAAGTCTGTTGTGTCCCCACTCTAACTTTTTCTTCTACGATGTTGTTCTCCACTCATTCTCTCGGTCACGTGACTCGCATCATGTTTGTCGCGCATGTGTGCGATACCGGCAGACAGAGGGTAACTTTTTCTCCTGAATTCGTGCTCTCTGCCCTCATCTGGCGACTCTGTACCGTCGATATCGGTATGATTAAGTCGTTTTGTAAAAGCCAGCTTTGCAGTGCGCAGTATTTTGGTGAAAATTTTCGCCGCGCGTTAAAAGCGATCGTAGGACAGCCGCGTTCCTCGGCGTTCGATGGAATTGAATGAAACGAGTGCAGAAAGCAGAAGGGGCTACGAAAATCGGGTTTCTCGACACTGTAACGGTCGCGGTCGTTTGAAAACTTCGACTATTAAATTCCACGGGCGTGATTAATTTAATAATGTCGAACACGTAGCCGGGGTACGTTCAATGGAGAGTTTCACGTCGAAGAAAACAAGAAACGTGCGAAATTAATGGCCAAGAAACTTGGTTACCGATTGCCGAACCTCTCGAATATTCGTTTGCCCGCGACATGAAAATATCGGGTGAATTTCCAATTAAAATTGCCGATACGCGATCGCAATTTATTTACTCGACGGACCAAAAGTGTTGAAACGAAATTATCCGATGCAGTGATCGACGAACAGTCCGGCATTCGAAACGAAAAGTCGGATAAAAGCCGATTTCAAAATTTTCCGTGGATCGTACAATTCGCTACAGCGTACAATTAATCGGACAATTTATGCTGTCCGACGTAGTTAAAGGTCCGAAGAATAAGTCTTCAGTATTGGTTTTTTTTTCATTTGTACACCCGTGAAGTACACTAGTTCTCATCGAAAGTCAAAGTTCTTAAACAGTCACTGAAAGAGCGTTCATTCATTAGTGAATTACAAGTGTTTTAAGGAGATTGTGTAAATTCTCACGTTGATTTTTCAAGTAGGTGTACGGAGCACTTTCGCACAGATTCCATTTCGTAATCGTGTAAATTAGTATAGTTATTAACAGACTGCGAATCTTTATGCAATTTACAAATTTTTCAAACGAATTTTGAGACGGGCGAATCAAATAGATTATTATTTTCAGTGAGATTGTGTAAATTCTTACGTTGCTTTTTCAAGTAGGTGTACGGAGCACTTTCGCACAGATTTCATTTCGTAATCGTGTAAATTACTATAGTTATTAACAGACTGCGGATCTTTATGCAATTTACAAATTTTTCAAACGAATTTTGAGAGGGGCGAATCAAATAGATTATTATTTTCAGTGAGATTGTGTAAATTCTTACGTTGCTTTTCAAATAGGTGTACGGAGCACTTTCGCACAGATTCCATTTCGTAATCGTGTAAATTACTATAGTTATTAGCAGACTGCGGATCTTTATACAATTTACATGTTTTCCAAACAAATTTTGAGACGGGGGAATTAAATAGATTATTATTTTCAGTGCAGTAGCATCCTTTGTAGATCTGAAATAAATCAAAATCGTACTAAATTCTGTCGATAGATAATTAATAGAATTTTACTCGCTGTAAGAAGTTACGATGCTTATTGATCCGTGGACGTTTATTATAAAATTAGAATTCCCTGTGTGGGTTGCAAAGAATAGGAGCGAAATCAAATTTTCATCGTTTTCAAGGATTTTGATACGATTAATATATGTTCTTAAGACGGTAGACTTCTTATTTCTCCATAATACAAAAAAAGTATTTTTCACTAGTCAAAAACGCTAGATAAAAGATCGATTTAGGGTGCTATCTCCCTCAAAAGTCTTATTTAACTTTAATTTTTTTAAATAAATGAATGAATGTCTCCTTTAGTCGTCGATTAATAAGTTGACTTGAATAATTTTCCAAATATCTTCTGCTAGGAGTGTGATCGTGTTCTGACAATATAAGCGTTGGATATATTGGTAAATATAACAATCTTGATTTTATATCGAATTTCGGTATTTGTGTTGCCATCAGATGACAAAAGATGTTTTTGTGCAGGGAGTCCGGCACAGGTGAGAACCGCGTATAACAAAAAACATAAAAAACAAAAAACACACTCTACTGTAAATCTCCGATGTAGGCAGACATGTGCCGACTGGCTATTGTCACCTTCATTAGACGACATTTATATTTCTAACTTGAACCCTTTGCACTCGGACCTATTTTAAATGGAAAATTATCTCTGTATGAATATAAAATTGATATAATACCTCACACAATACTTAAATGTTTGTAATTCATTAGATACCAACATATATAGTAATGCAAACAATATTTTGAATAATGGTACAGCAATTTGTAGTGGCGCCTCAGAGTCGCCACTCGAGTGCTAAGGGTTAAATTATTTCTTATCCTTTTACCACGAATCTCGACGATATGTATAACTTCTAAGTTATTTTACGTTAAAAATCCAAAGTGGCACAAGGATTAAAAGGCAGGACGCGAAAGTCGAAGAGCCCAGCGAGAGAAAAATTGGCACAGGATGTTGCACGAGCGAGGATAACCGCTTCGCGCTGTACACTTATCGCCGTGACAAAAGGTACGCGTTTAATCGGTTTTGCAGGATGAAAGTCGCGTCGAGAAAGAGTTAAAAACGCTTCGGTTCGACATTATGTTCCGCCGGTCCAATGGAATCTCCTTCAATTAGTTCAATTAACCGTTCGAGTGCGCGTAGATGAGAGACGAGTGCCGCGTAAAAACGCGAAATCGGATTAAGCGTCGGTGAAAGGGTCATTAGCGGGAGTATTAAAAGTTAGCGATGGCTTTAGTTGACGGTGTTAGAACGCGCGTCGGAAAAAAGCCCGTGGAAATGGTTCACAATTTCGAAACCGCGAGATCCAGCCGTGGAAATTCTCACCGCCGCGGAAATTCCCGCTGAAACTTGTCCGGAAATGTTTCTAATTGGTTCTAATCATCTTATCGCACGCCTACCTGCTCCAGGATTTACGTACACGCGTGTGCTCCTGCGAGAACGGCTGACAATGGCGCTGCACAGACTTACCTGAAATTAGACAAACAATACGGTTCAATTAAAAATTCGCGAAACCAGATCCTATTATAAATACGAAAAATATTAACATTGAACCTAACAACACCGGTCACCATGACAGGTTCCAGATTTTTTATTTTGCGATTAGAAAAATAATAAAACTGATTTCATAAGAAACCATCGTATAGATTTCTTTTGCACGTATTACAATAGGAGCTGCACAAAGTTTAAATAATATTTCATAATATATTATAATAATAATATTTTTATTGTTTCGTGTTAAGTGCACAGGTGGGCATTATTTGGCGAAACAAATATTTGAAGTAGTATTTAATATTTTAGATTTTATTTTGCTCAAAGAAAATAGTGTTTTAGATAAGATATACAATTTCGAAAATAAAATATTTATATTTTAACAATCTGAACCTGGAAATAAAATATTTCTATTTCAACAATTTGATCCACAAAATAAAATATTTTACTTTTTCCATTGTTATAATAATATGAGACACCGCATAAACATACAGTCTATCTTATCGTTAAGAAGCGATTTACACTCATAAATGTATTCCATTCGAACCATTATTTTCAGCAATGTTATTTAAAATTGAAATTGAAAATAAAGACAGAATACAAATATTTTCGATATTCTTCAAATAAGATACTCTTTGCAAATACTAGTTGCAAAAATTACTGCCTCAAATAAATTATTTTATTTTCAAAAATTACTGCATCAAATAAAATATTTTATTTTCAATGTTGTACGCATACTTTAAAATAAATAGGATTATTTATTAATTTCCCCAGTATTTAAAAGTTTAGTATTTAAAATACTATTTCCCCAAGCTCTGGTTAAGTGTCGCTACAACGACATACACTGTCGTTACAATTATACGATTAAAAAAGAACAAACAAAATGTTCTATTGCATTTTAAGTTTAATATCACGTAATACACCTACAAAAACGTAAAGTGGTGTCGAAATAAGATACCGTTATATTTAATAATGTAAACAATATTTTGAATTATGGCACAGAAATTTTTCTGATCTAGAATACTTCCATTCCCTATAATTTTTGAAATGTTATGGATACGAAATTGGTGCAACACCTCATACAATACATAAATGTTTAGTAATTGATTAGATACCGTTATATTTAATAATGTAAACAATATTTTGAATTATGGCACAGCAATTTTTCCGATCTAGAATACTTCCATTCCCTATGATTTTTGAAATTTTGTGGATACGAAATTGGTGTAACACCTCATACAACACCTAAATGTTTAGTAATTGGTTAGATACCGTTATATTTGATAATGTAAACAATATTTTGAATAATGGTACATTGGACAATCGAGCTCAAAGGGATAAATATTGAGTATAAACGAATCAAATTTTATTTCATATAAAATGAAACGCGTAATATTCATATTTGTTAGACTTTGTTACAATCCTACATCACGAGTCTGGCTTGAAATTTTATGGATGTGAAATTCGTGTAACACCTCATACAATACCTAAATGTTTAGTAATTGATTAGATACAGTTATATTTAATAATGTAAGCAATATTTTGAATTATGGCACAGCAATTTTTCTCGATCTTGAATACTTCCATTCCCTATGATTTTTGAAATGTTCTGGATACGAAATTGGTGTAACACCTCATACAATACCCAAATGTTTAGTAATTGATTAGACCCCGTTATATTTAATAACGTAAACAATATTTTGAATAATGGTACATTGGACAATCGAGTTCAAAGGATTAAATATTGAGTATAAACGAATCAAATTTTATTTCATATAAAATGAAACGCGTAATATTCATATTTGTTAGACTTTGTTACAATCCTACATCACGAGTCTGGCTTGAAATTTTATGCATGTGAAATTCGTGTAACACCTCATACAATACCTAAATGTTTAGTAATTGATTAGATACCGTTATATTTAATAATATTAACAATATTTTGAATTATGCCACAGCAATTTTTAGCGGCGCCTTAGAGAGGACAACCGAGTGCGAAGGGCTAAGCTGTTCAGATTTCGGGATAGCAAGAGGTCATAGTTGACGCGTCTCCAAGCGCTTGGGAAGGCAGGTGCAACACCTGTACAAACGAGCACATCAAGGGTACGAAAATAAGATAGATGTCGTTGCGCGATCCGCTATGTAAAGGTTATCAGTCTGTGTCTTTGATAGAATAATGAAGGTCTGCGAGGGTAAAGAGATCGTTCCGAAAGCAAATACCGGGTGCAAAAGAGAGTACGCGACACGGTCCGATCTTTGTGTGGCCGGCTACCTATGTAAACGCGTGTAAAAGCTTGTAAGCTCTTGAGCAAGCAGCCAGGGACATGGTCGCCTCTTAGAGGAAAATCCGACGATGATGTCGTTGCGAGATTCGTCTTTTGCTTGTCGCGCAAATCCGCTTTCGCCTTCCAGATTTCGTGATTTCTTCGCTGACCTAGGCAACAAGACCTTAAAGGCATTTAGTTTCAAATTCAATTCTTTTCCTATTTGTCTGTTTCTAATCTAGTTTTCTAGCTAACTTTGACAGCGGGCAGATGAATGCGAACGAGGGAGCGCAGGCTTCAACAGTTTCAGGATTTTCAGCATCCTTGGCTTCCGTCAGGTTGGTGTTCCATGTGATCCTCCGCTAGCCTGGTCCAACATTTCTGTATTTCCTCAGGTCTTGAGTTTGGTACAGTTTTAAACTCCTTCTCTGATCAGTTGTCTTCCTAGGTTACGCCTTTCCTTCTTCTTCCTCTCCCCCTCCAATAGGCAACAAGACCTGTCACACGATTTTTGTGTCGATTCGTAGCAATTACGTTCATCGATTACCTGGACCAGTTATCTTAACTTCTTTTTTTTAACAGGTTGGGACCAGTGGTTTGGTCTTGTTGTTTGCAATCAAGTTTCCTAGAGCATTTTTGCTCTCCGCACTTTGATTCGTACGGAATGGCGCGTGGGGAATAGCGTCGTAGAAGAGAAAGGTGCAATTGGGACACAAGTCTTAATGTGGAAATTAATCTAAATCTTAATATAAAAATTATTTAACCCCCAAATAGCCTAAACCCGATGGTTCCGAATGCGACAATCCCCTAAATCAGTGGTCGACAAACCGCGGCGAACTCTTTGGCTGCTTGAGTGCGGCTCTTCCACGAATGACGCGTTTAAAATGAATTATGTATTATATCTAAATTCAAATGACCATATAAAATGTTAAATAGTTATATCTAAATTCAAATTCAATTCTAGTGTTGTTCAGTGATGTTGGTATATGCAACAGTTAAACATTGAATTTAGCACAAATGGGATATACGCGATCAAGTACACTTAAACCGAGTATATGTAATTCTGTATATTCAGCCAACCTCACTTTTATGTCTCGGTCACACGTGTGTCGCACTAAATGTAAAGGTCGCAAAAGATTATAATAAAATTCTATACAATTATCGCTAAATTACATTGTGTCTGTGTGTACAGTTGTTCCATCCCACTGAAAATATCTTATAACTACAAGTGAACCTAGTTTTGATCGACATCTAAACACGGTTCTTGCAAAGAAATTTGGCTGTGAAAATAATCTATATCGTTGCACTGCCGATATTTGGCTCTTTTGACTAATGAATTTGCGGACCACTCGCCTTTAAGCGTCTCCGATCAAAGGGTATCGTGTCGGGTGCAGGTAAAATTCAACAACAGAAGAAAAGTACGTAGCAGAGGCAGATAGTCCTTGAGGTTTCGCGTTTATCAGAGACCTGCTGTGTCATGGCTTTACAATAATGTCTCTCATCTTTCTCTTTCTCTCTCGGCGAGGCTTCCGTCTGGTTTTTTCGGCTTTGCTCGGTCGCGCGCGCGTTTCCTCGCAGGAGAGAGCCTCTCTTCATTCTCCCCCGTCGCCACAGGCTGCACTCTCGAATGCACTCGTGAAAATGCAAGACGTTCCATCTGTATGCACGCACGCCGCTGCATTGCTCGGGTGAATATATATCCCTGTCCTGTCGTCGAGAGGGTGGTGTAGGCACTTCTCGAGAGAGTTCTAGAGAGTAGAGACGGTGCTAGAGGGTGAGCACGCGCCTAGGCAAGGGCAAGGGCACCCAAACAAAAGATATCAAAGGGAGAGTGCCATCGAGACTCTTGAATAAAGAACGTACAACTGGAGACGCGGTGAGACAGATGGGAGACAAGCGAGACCAACGCAACGGGGGAACACGGAGCTCCTTGGACGCGTGGCAAGACAAGCGTCGAAATTCCTCCTTCTTTTTCTCTTACTTTTGTGCTCTGTCTTTCTTTCTGCCTTCTTCTGAAACACCGACTTTTCCTTTTACGAAGATTCGGCAGTCTCTTCGACTACTGAAACTTCTCGGCTCGATGCTTGCTAACGTTTCAGCCGAATGCTTCGGATCTTCTGTTTTACATTCTTCTCAGAAGATGCGCACGGAACCCGTGGTGAACGCGTTTTCACCAAATTAGAGAGAAAAAGGAATATCACCGTGGTGGGCAAAATAATAGAATACGGGAGACCGGGGCTAAAAGTTGTTCCGATCATTATTTATAAAGAAGAAGAACGCGCGATTCGTTTTCAGTTGTATTTGTTATAAAAGTGGGCGAAGACACTCTCTGTCGACCAATTTTGTGGCGTCGTTTTTAAACGAGAGCTTAGTTATTTTTTTAATGAAATTTCACTATCGTATTTCTGGCATTTTTCTGATTAATATAAGACCAATCACAATATAATGCCGATTGTATTCAAGTTTCGGTCGCAAGGAACGACAGCGTATTAGAAAGAAAGAGACTTCGGCTTCTCCTTTGAATTTCATTCTTCCTTCTCTATGTTCGGCTTCACCTTTGAATTTCAAAATCGCCTTTGAAGTAACAAAAATACGATCCAGGATCCAGATTACTGTCAACCAAAAACACGGCTGTTGGACAGTAATGTGGACATTACTGTACTGGCAGACCTCGTGCTACAACAGAACGTGACAGACGGGCCATATTACGCGTAGCTTCTAATTATAAGAGAACTGCAAGAAAATTGCTGAAGAAACAGGTGTTTCAGCTAACGTAAGAACTGTGCGACGTATTCTCCAAAGCGGTAAACAAATTAAACGAAAAAAAACTAAAAAGAAAACCTCCTCTAAGCGAGCAACATAAAGAAGCTCGTTTAAAGTTTACTCGCGATCATGTTTTGTGGAAAAAGAAGTGGAGAAATGTGATATTTAGCGATGAAAAGAAATTTAATTTGGACGGTCCTGATGGCTGGAACTACTATTTCCACGATCTAAGGAAAGATGAACAATATTTAAGCCGTCGATAAATGGGTGAAATAAATTTTTTATCAGGCCGTGTAAACAGCACAAAATATCTTGAATTAATAGACGATCGGTTAATTAAGCACGCGACTCGTATTGCAGACAGTACGTTTATTATTCAACAGGATAATGCTCCGATACATACCGCAAGATGTGTTTAAACTTATTTTAGTTCTAAAAATGTGACATGCCTCGAGTTCACCCGACCTTAATATTATTGAAAATATATGGGCAGAACTTTCAAGAAACGTTTACGAGAATGGGAAACAATACAAAGATGTAACGGAATGAAAACAAAGTATTGTTACAAATTGGAGTCTTTTAAGACAGAAACGTATTAAAAAATTGTTTAAATCAATTCCTAATCTCTTGACAGATGTTATACAGCGAAAAGGTGGTTTTACTAAATATGAATTTGGAATTCAACAAAATATTTCTGTTCAAACAATTGTATTTTCTAATAATGTTCTGTCATTTTGTCCGACTAAAATCAATACGTGTCTACATTATTTTCTTCAATTTCTTTCGTGTACAAGAAACAAACTTGCAATTCTATATGGATACTTTGAAGGACATATCTAATATACAGGGTGTGTAATATGTACATATATCCTATTGTGTTATATGAAATATACAAATACATCAAATGTCCTATCATTTTGTCCAGCACTGTATACCCTTTCGCTCCTGATGCTAACTTTTATAGTTGACTTGTTGGCTGTAGAACAAACTCGAACACATTCGACATTTTCGATACAGACAGCCGGTAAACGGTCTACCAGGTTGTCGCATGTGAAATGTCCGATTTTAGAATGCGACTCTTATAAAACGTTTCGATCAAGAAATGCTGTTACATAAAACTTTGGGGTACAACGTTAATTCTGAACACTTGACCTACCGGAAGCCTATTAATAGGATTTTCAATAATTGTGCTGCACCAAAAGAAACCATAGGAATTTTCTTTTACATTGCAGTCTTAAATGAAACTATTAGATGACGTCATCAAGGGTGACTGGATTGTTTACAATGAAAATTGCTGTTGCCATTGAAGGTTCCATAACACATCAAATGTCCTATCATTTTGTCCGACACTGTAAGTATATATTATTTGATCCTTACTTTTCGGTCTGTTTCTATTTCTATTTCTATTTCGATCATTGCATTTCAATCACTGCATTTGAATCACTGCATTTGAATCACTGCATTTGAATCACTGCATTTGAATCATTGCATTTTGTAGGCCCAGTCAGGAACTCCTTCAGCCCCTGAAAGAACGAAATATTGCTCACAGGCATGAGCTGTTTGCGCAATGAGCGAGTTAATAATAAACGTCAATACCACGTCGAACTGGAGAGCGGTGCGCAGCGAAAGCTGTTGGAGGGTTTATCAAGGCGTGTTGAATTCACCGAGATTCACGAGTCGTCGTGTAATCGGCGAATCCTAATTACCGAGGTTAGACCTTGAGAGCTTGAACGACGAAAGCGGGAAATCACGGCGCCGTTCAAATTTCCTGAGGCGTTCTAAGAGGCGCCGCGACGCTGTCTGAATTTTATTAGGCCATTCTCGCGATCGTTTAACGAGTTCCCCCAACCGTTTCGATTCGATTCTATGCAGAAGCTGTTCTAGCCTGTCTGGCTTGCCACAAATTTCATTTCCATTGGAAACGTGTTAACCACTCCAGACATATTTTAAATAGCGGCTTCGGAAACACTGAAAAATATTCGAATTTTGAAACGAGAAATCAGAAAATTGCGATGAAGTCCTTAGCAGAGTAAATGACGCAATCACTGACGCTTCGAGAAATTACATCGGGAACATACGTTTTTATCTGTATTTATTATTATTTAATATATTTAATTGAAGACAAATCTTTTCGCCATTTTCTCGACCTCTACGTTTCTTTGTAAATTCATTTGTTTCGTTTCGACTTCATTTCAACACTTGCTTTTCAGAGTTTTTGGGATGTCCTAGCCTATACAACATTGTCTTCCAAAAAATGGCTATAACTTTTTATCCGTTAACGTTATCATTATACTTTCTACGGCGAAAATGTAGCTGGAAATTATACCTTCCCAACGGTACACATTTATTTGCGTAATTCTCATCCTATGAAATTGTATAGCTGAAAAACACAAAATGTGTTCCAACCTTTATAACAGTCCCTTACATTAACGACGAGGAATTTTTAAATCATTAAATAATTGGTCTGATATAATTGAATATTAGGTGATTCGAGGGACTCTATTGTGCTTGTAGAACGCGGATCAGGATTGCGAATGAGGTTTCGAGCGGGGGCTGGAAAAAGTTACGAGCCGGCTAGCAAAGAGCTCGTACAACTTTCCGACAATCCTCGATAATTCTTGCTGTTTTTACGGGCGTTGCGCGATTTTTCACGGTGGGTCCCGCGTGCCAGCGGGTCAGAATGCTGGTTAAAAGGGAAATTGTGACGGGAGGCAATTTCCCCGGAAGTCGGCGTCCGTCTCCCAGGCGCCGCTGCGACGCCGACGTTCCTTCGCGATATTTTTAACAGCCGTTACGGACGTCCTCGGTTACAACTGTGAACATCACGAACAACACGAACGGTAACAGAAAACGCGACGAATATTCGGGATTTTCTCTCGAATAATATTATAAATTCCCGGAATTTCTACGAGCGGCGGGTACAACTCGGTCGGTTCTAGACGGTTTTCGGAACGAGGCATTAAATTGCGGCGAACTCGCGTCGACGTTTCATAATAATGTTACTTCTGCTGCTTTTATTGTTGCTGCTTCCCGTTGTCGTTCTCGTTGCGGCGGCGGCGAGCATGAATTATTTTCTGGCGATTAAAAGCCACGGATGAAACTACAGGAATGCCAACTTTCGCCATTTCGTGTGGAGATTGTTTTCGGATTAATCGCGGCGCAACGGGATCGTCGATGTTCGATTTAACAGAGTCAGAATATTAAACAACGTATTTATCCGTTCTTAACGAAACAATGGGAAACGCGATATACGAACAATCAATCGTCTCCGTTAATTGGAATATTGGAGCTACATTGACATAGTGATTCTCATTAATGTTCGAACACTCTTAAAAAGACGATAACGTTTTTAATATTCGACAACACGATTTGAAATTTTATAGGAAGTTAGAACAATTCGATTGCTACACATCGTGATCAAAGTTTTTGAAGAAAATTCCAAGTTGTCGAAATTGCAGAGAACATACTGCAAGTTGTATTTTTCAACTTTTTTATGTGGGCTTGTATGGAAAATTTATAAAACATGTTTAATCGTGTTCTTCGTTAATAACTCCTTAAGGACTGTGTCCCCTACACAGACAACACTCGCGCGTGACTGCAGACAGTCACCACAGTACACTCACACACCGCTAGACCACGTATACGTACGCGAGGATTGCAAAGGACCGGGATTCCACTCCTGATTTCTCAACAATGCAAAGACGGGGTTTCTTAGTAGTTAAAATCGCTAGATGAAACATCAATTTAGGGGGCTATTTGCCTCAAAAGTCCTACTTTTACGTTTACGTAAATTCACGTTGCGTAATTCTCGTTATTCGGCAGCATATCGACAGCCACGATAGGCGGCAGCACCGTCGCCTGTCCATTGAATCTCGCTGCTCCGCGACATGCAGCTGAATAATGAGAATTACGCGTCGTAAACGTAAAAGTAGAACTTTTGAAACAAATAGCCCTCTAGATTGATGTTTCATCTAGCGATTTTGACTACTAAGAAACCCCGTCTTTGCATTATTAAGAAATCAGGAGTGGAATCCCGGACCCTTACAATCCTCGCGTACGTATACGTGGTCTAGCGTTGTGTGACCGCGGAGAACATTTTCACAATGGAAAGACTTACTTCAAATAATCTCGGGAATCACCTCTTTGAAGTACAACAATTTTTGAGTCACCGTGTACATTATGGACATATCAGTATTATTAAAATAACCAATCGTCCATTAGCTCTCCTTCGTTGCAGTCGATATGGAACGGTTTTATTTTGCATAAAGGTCCGCAGTGCACTTAAGGGAGTAGACTCCTTTTTCCACGATTGCGGGATTCGAGTTCTCATCTATATCCAGCGTTTTTGACTACTAAAAATCCCATTTTCGTATTATCGAGAAGCGAGGAAGCGAATCCCGTACTCTTGCAATCGTGGAAACGAGTCTACCGCTTTAATGTGGCATCTCGGCGCTCTGGTTGGAAAGAGACGGTAGTGCAATAGAGTAAGCATAAAGCAGACAAGATTTTCGTTCACGAAATTTGGTTGCACACAGGGAACTGCAATTATGAAATGACGAGAAGGACGATGCCGTGGCGCATCGACACCGTTTACAGTTAATTTAAATTACCAGCCACCTGACAAGAGCGGTAAATGCCTTGCACGGCGTTTAACCGCACGGTCATTATGCTATATTACATCCAATTTCTGTTGTAATCACGTCAACACAGAGACACGCGAAATCTAATTTCGATGGGGCGGTGGTAGTGATCGTGGTGGGCTGATAACGTATCAGTTCACAAACTGGGCGATCAAATAGTTCCGAGTCAAGGCGGTATACGATTACCTCACTAAAAGCAGAATCTAATGCACGGTGTTACGACGTCGAGCTGTCAATGAATGCAACGTTTCTTCCTGTCGTAAAAGCAAACGTGACGCAGGTTTCCTGTATTGTAAAAATACGAGTCTCGTCAAACGAACGAAACAAACGTCTTAAAAAATAGAAATATATCGAATAAAATTAATTTTATATAATATTGTGGGTAAATATAAAATTTAATAGAAATGTATCGAAAAAAATTAATTTTATATAATATTGTGGATAAATATAAAATTGAATAGAAATATATTGAGTAAAATTAATTTTATATAATATTGTGGGTAAATATAAAATGTAATAGAAATATATTGAATAAAATTAATTCTATATAATATTGTGGGTAAATATAAAATTGAATAAAAGTATATTCAGTAGAATTAATTTTAAAATTTCCCAATTTTTGTCACGTGACCAAAATGCAAAATCGCGAAATTCCAACGTCTTTAAAACCGTGAGAAAATGTTTTTTAATTTTAAATTGCATAAATACTCCTAATCTGGAAAATATAATATAATTATGCAAAAACGTATGTCTAAATAATATTTTAATTATGTGTTCCACTGATCATTCGGAATGAATCGCAAGAGATAATTTGTATCGTTTTATTATCTTTTAGAGTTATCTAAACTAATTGTTTTTGCAAAAAATTTTGTAAGTATACCGCGTTTTTTTAATCTGAGATGTACTGAGCTAGTGGGGAGTTTTGAAAATGCAGTAATTAGTTTAACAACGCTGACAGCTAGAGGAAACATGTCTCTAAAAAGAACTACATTTACGGTATTGCGAACTTTACGAGTTTCAAGGGAATTACACAATGTAGCTGCTCCAAATTTGTGGCGCTTTTCCGGGAAGGGTAGTACATTTTCCCTTTCATCTATCCAGAAATTTAAAGCTGCAGTTTCGAACCTCAAAAATAAAAGAATTTATCTTTGCAATACGGCTAAGATAAGCTATATTTAAACTTCTCCAAAACTTCGATACAAAACATGCACTTTTATGAAATTTTTGAAGATTTCTAATTTTTTATAGAGAGATCTGAATAAAATACACATTAATAAACACTATGAGACACAACTAACGTAATAAAATGAACGTGATACTCTGAAAACTTCAATATAAAATCAACAGTTTTATTCTCTCGGATTTTTTTTAAAATCTACTTCGCAACCAAAAATTCTGAAATAATTCAGTGTCGTGTGTGCTGTTAGGTAGAATATTCATACATTTTTTCGTAATTCTTTGTTGAGCAGAACGGAAGAAATCGAGCATAATTCATTGAACCGTGTTCTCCCTATAACTACCCTTGTGGTAGGGGTACCGTCTTAAGACTTGTCACAGAGTGTTTTCTTTGGGAGCTCCATCACTTTCGACCATATTATCCAACAATACACTTTACGTAAGAACACACAGTGTGATCGAGATATATTTAACAAATTTTTATGACACTACGTCTTAGAAGTATAAAGTCTTTCGACAATTTTGTTCCATTGCACAGATGATGAACATGTGTATTCTAACCCCTTGCACTCGGAGCAATTTTAACTGAAAAAATTAAACATTTCTTCGGATTTAGAATACTTCCATTCCCTATGATTTTTGAAATTTTATAGATACGAAATTGGTGTAACACCTCATACAATACCTAAATGTTTAGTAATCGATTAGATACCGTTATATTTAATAATGTAAACAATATTTTGAATTATGGCACAGCAATTTTTCCGATCTAGAATACTTCCATTCCCTATGATTTTTGAAATTTTATAGATACGAAATTGGTGTAATACCTTATACAATACCTAAATGTTTATAAATCGATTAGATACCGTTTTATTTAATAATGTAAACAATATTTTGAATTATGGCACAGCAATTTTTCCAATCTGGAATACTTCCATTCCCTATGATTTTTGAAATTTTATGGATACGAAATTGGTGTAACACCTCATACAATACCTAAATGTTTAGTAATCGATTAGATACCGTTATATTTAATAATATAAACAATATTTTGAATTGTGGCACAGCAATTTTTCCGATCTAGAATACTTCCATTCCCTATAATTTTTGAAATTTTATGGATACGAAATTGGTGTAACACCTCATACAATACCTAAATGTTTAGTAATTGATTAGATATCGTTAAATTAATAATATAAACAATATTTTGAATTATGGCACAGCAATTTTTCCGATCTAGAATACTACCATTCCCTATGATTTTTGAAATTTTATGAATACGAAATTGGTATAACACCTCATACAATACCTAAATGTTTAGTAATTGATTAGATCCCGTTAAATTAATAATGTAAACAATATTTTGAATTGTGGCACAACAATTTTTCCGATCTGGAATACTTCCATTCCCTATGATTTTTGAAATTTAATGGATACGAAATTGGTATAATACCTCATACAATACCTAAATGTTTATAAATCGATTAGATACCGTTTTATTTAATAATGTAAACAATATTTTGAATTATGGCACAGCAATTTTTCCAATCTGGAATACTTCCATTCCCTATGATTTTTGAAATTTTATGAATACGAAATTGGTATAACACCTCATACAATACCTAAATGTTTAGTAATCGATTAGATACCGTTAAATTAATAATGCAAACAATATTTTGAATTGTAGCACAGCAATTTTTCCGATCTAGAATACTACCATTCCCTATGATTTTTGAAATTTTATTGATACGAAATTGGTATAACACCTCATACAATACCTAAATGTTTAGTAATTGATTAGATACCGTTCAATTAATAATGTAAACAATATTTTGAATTGTGGTAGAGCAATTTTTCCGATCTAGAATACTTCCATTCCCTATGATTTTTGAAATGTTCTGGATACGAAATTGGTATAACACCTCATACAATACCTAAATGTTTAGTAATTGATTAGATACCGTTATATTTAATAATGTAAACAATATTTTGAATAATGGTACATTGTACAATCGAGTTCAAAGGGATAAATATTGAATATAAACGAATCAAATTTTATTTCATCTAAAATGAAACGCGTAATATTCATATTTGTTAGACTTTGTTACAATCCTACCTTCACGAGTCTGGCTTGCAATTTTATGGATGTGAAATTAGTATAACACCTCATACAATACCTAAATGTTTAGTAATCGATTAGATACCGTTATATTTAATAATGTAAACAATATTTTGAATTATGGCATAGCAATTTTTAATGGCGCCTTAGTGGGGACAATCGTCAAATAGAAGTTATTACAATAAAATTATAATAGAAGTTATTCAGTACTTGAACGGGAATGAAATGCAACATAATGAAAATTCCGAGAAAATTTTTTATCCGATAAAAAACTGAGATCACCTTGACGTTTTAAATAGCACTATTTTAAAATTACATAAAATTCGATTTCCGTCGTTTCGGGTTCGAAGGTTAAACGACAGATGTGAAAATATTCCTGTTCGCGACAACAACGATCGATCGTAGAATCAAGATGGCCGGTTATTGCGTCTAATACCGATTACTTGTTGAAACAAGGTTTGATCTGCGTCGTAAGTCATCATGAGCCGTCATTGAATAGAGTGTCGTCAATTGGCTGGATCGATCGGCCTCGAACCCTTGGCTTCTGTCATTTGGGCGCCAGTCGGCTACTGGAATTGCCAATTTACTTGAACACGTGATTCCTAGTTTTCCAGACCTCATCCCCTCCCCGGCCCTTTTCTTCGCCCCTTCGCAACTCGGCTGTGTACAGCGATATTACGAGTTATAAATTCAGAATGTCTTCCATTGATTTTAAATCGGAAGCAGGCCAATCAGAGGATCGACAAGGGCTCTTGTCTCTCATATGTCATAACTGCGCCGATCCTACGCTCAACTTCCGAAGATTATTAATCTCTGAAGAGAGGGAGGGAGAGAACGGAAGGAGAAGAGAAACAGAGAGAGAGGAAAAGGTAAAAAAAGGGCGGTTGATATGAGCTCTAACGATTACATGTTCCGATACTTCCAGCCGATCGATGCTTCCGGCAGACGTTTTTCAGAACGTTATCGAGCATATTATCCCCCATTCTTTAGTTACACACACTTCCGCCAACGGAACGCTGCTTCCCATCGTACAAAAGTAAATGTTTCATATAATCGTAGTCAATTTTATTAAGGAAATCTCCAACATTCTACATATACTACCGCCGGTCTTCTGGATATAGTAATATTCATTTCGAGGAGCAATACCTAAATCTAGATTTGGAAGACACGTTCAGGCTATTGTTAAAATACCTTCACCTATTTTCAAGAAAAATTAATTTTATTTTATATTTTGTATTGCTTTCTTTAATAACTTCCGATATTCCAAAATTCTTTTAATCGGTTCACTGTTTTCGTCCACTCATTTTTGTGTAGAATGAATAAATTTCGAAGTGTAAATATAACAATGTCCTTAAATTATGTTAATGTGTACAATTTTGTAGGCGACCTATTCAGTTTTGTGATAACTGTAGAAAATCCACAGTGTAATAATTAGTAGATTATTTTCTAAGTGCATGTTCACTACTCTGTGGTATACATATTGTACTTATTACACTATACTATACTGTACTTATAATATTATATTGTACTTATTATATTATATTGTACTTATTATATTATATTGTACTTATTGTAGTATACTATACTGTACTTATATAATATTATATTGTACTTATTATATTATATTGTGCTTATTATACTACATTATACTGTACTTATAATATTATACTGTACTTATAATATTATATTGTACTAATTATATTATATTGTACTTATTATACTATACTATACTGTACTTATAATATTATACTGTACTTATATTATTATAATATACTTATTATACTATACTGTACTTATAATATTATACTGTACTTATTATACTATACTATACTATACTATACTATATAATATATTATATTATACTTGTTAAAAACTTAAGCAACAAATGATCGAACCCTTGCGCCGAAATCATTAACAATTTTATTAACAAGAAATACGATCGATAGAAGGCTATAATTATATTATACTACTAATTATGTATACTTTTCATGTGTACATATTAATTTATTATTCCATTCGTTCTCTCGTTATTTACCAGTTAATAGGTGTACTCGGAGAAAACAATGGCCATTGTTGCAAAATTTTGCATCCCAGCAGTTTATGCTACACAAGACTGTAAATTCAAGTGTCCAAATATGTAGTCTGTTAGCAGAAGAAACACGGTGGAGACGTCGGTTGTTGAAAAGGCGCATTTGCGGTAACGTATATTATGCGAATTGCAGCAAGGAACTAACGCTGCAGAAGCGAAGGAAAATTTATGCTGTGTGTTTGGCGAAGACGTTGCCGCGGGAAGAATATGTTTGCGAAAGCTTGGGAACTTCAGAGAGGGAGATTTGAGCTTAGGGGAGGCGAGTTCTGTTCAAACGGTAGTGCAAAGTCGACGATCGTGTAGTCGTGACAATTTTGAAACAAGATTCATTATGTTCGAGATTTACGGCGGAAGTGTTAAGCACAGCTCGATGAACAATTTTGTATCATATTCAGCAACTAAATAAACGAGTATATTTTATAACTTATTTGTAGAGATCAAAGTTTACTAGATTGCGTTAGTTTTTGCTTATATTAATGCTTTTACAAAAGTAATGACGAAATGAAGTATTATATGTTATTTATATTATACCTATATCTATATTTACTTAAAATGATCACCGAGCAAATTATCACCGAGTTAAATTTCATGTCGCAGTAACTTCGTAGAAGTAACTTCTCCTCTCCTTAATCAGAGCTTTGCCATGGAAATCTAATTATCCGATGAGGAGCCGAAGTCTTATGGCTTTAACGGTGCGATGAAACAATTTTGAACGCTGAATTAGCATAATCCGTAAAATCGCTCGAGGTGTACCAGTAAGATAAAACAGGGATAAAACATTATTGTCTGATGGAATAATGGAGAGATAAGACAATACAATAGGAAAACCCATTGATAAAACTGCCGAAGGCAGTGAGACCAGCGAACTGCGAAATTTCTTAATCGACATCTGTTATGGATAATAACCTTGAATAATACTTGAAATATCTCATGAAATATTCACTCTTTCTGCTTTACTCTTGCATAAACTCAAACCAGCAGGAAAAGTTTGTTAAACAATGCACAAGTTTTTCTTTTCTGCAAAATTATTTTCCGCAATTACCAGATTCATCCTGGTTACGCTATATTGTTATTCGAATTTAATATACGCAAAAATAATTCGTTCAACAATCATTCACAATTAGGGTAGCGTTTCAACCATTTCACGTAATGTGTGATCACTAGACTCTGGATTTGATGAATTTATGAGAAAAATGAGTAGGTGTAAGAGTCGTCAGATTAAGACTTGTGTCCCCACTCTACCATCCCCTCCACGACGCTTTTCCCCCACGCTTCCGTCACGTGACCCGACTAATCCGGTACTGGCAGGGAGAAAGTAACCTATTCTACTCAATTCGTGTCAATTCCCCTAATCTAACGACTCTGATAGTTGCACGCACACAATTCAAAACAGGGAAAAAGTTTAAAAGGCTTCAAGAGTATTAATATATTATTTTCACTATATTAAATTTATTTTAGCGAACAATATAAATTTATATTTAGTATTTAGTATTAACCCTTTGCACTCTCCTTTGTCGAGTGTGACTCGACATCGGAGAAAGAAAAATGCAAATGAAACGGGTTTTTATATGTATTTGGGGTTCTCCCTTTAGTTATTTAATTTCTTATTTTTCAGTTAAAAACAAATATAAGTTCCACAAATATAAATTACAACAAAGTTTGAGAGCTATATTTAATATAATTAATAAACAAAATTGTTTAAAATAAGTAGCAGTCAAGAACCTGTCCTGTGAAGCAAATTTTTTAAAAACTCTTAAAATAGTAGGGAGTTGTTGGTAATAAAATTGAAAAATAATTCGGAGGGCAAACGATTAAAGTCACATTCATAATTTCAACGATTCGCTCGTTTCCTTGAGAATCCATGGGTTTGCAGCTTGAAGAGGATGTCGTCAGACCAGACACAGGCCAGAGTCCACAGACCGGAGTCGTCGGACCAGGGAAATTGAGGGGAATACGGTTACCCTCTCTCCGTTATTACCGGATTAGTCCTGTGACAGTGTGACACATGCACGACAGAGACAGAACGCGTCACGTGATCGTGGCTGAAGCGTGGGGAATAGAGTCGTGGAAGGGGAAGAGTAGAGTGGGAGACAATTCTTAATATGGCGACACTGATCGCGACCAGTATCGGCGGCACGAGAATTCCGACCAATGTAATGCCATTAAAATCTATTACGACCACGGACAACGTCGAGCACGCGCAACGTGGCGCACGCACAACGTCGAGCACGCGCAACGTGGCGCACGCACAACGTGTCGCATATTACTCTGGTCATCAGAGAGGGGGTAAATTGTATTCCCCTCGA
>CM052192.1:13600983-13618789 GCA_028455805.1 Lasioglossum figueresi | reverse complement strand
ACGTAATCACTAGACTGCGGATCTTTATGCAAAATAAAAAATGTTCGAATCGATTGAAGAACAAAGGAGCCAAATAAAAGTTGTATTCTTCTTTTAATTATTCTATTAAGCTGAAACGAATACATGGAAACGAATACATTGAAACGAATACGTGAAATGGTTGTTGTCACACATAATTAAACTTAATCACTAGACTGCGGATCTTTATGCAAAATAAAAAATGTTCGTATCGATTGCAGGACACAGGAATCAAATAAAAATTGTATTCTTCTTTTAATTATCCTATTAAGCTGAAACGAATACGTGAAATGTTTGCTGTCCGACGTAATTAAATGTAATCACTAGACTGCGGATCTTTATGCAAAATAAAAAATGTTCGTATCGATTGAAGGACACAGGAGCGAAATAAAAATTGTATTCTTCTTTTAATTATTCTATTAAGCTGAAACGAATACATTGAAACGAATACATTGAAACGAATACGTGAAATGTTTGCTGTCCCACGTAAGTAAACGCAGTCACTAGACTGAGGATCTTTATGCAAAATAAAAAATGTTCGTATTGATTGAAGGACACGGGAGCCAAATAAAAATTGTATTCTTCTTTTAATTATTCTATTAAGCTGAGACGAATACATTGAAACGAATACATGAAATGTTTGCTGTCCCACGTAATTAAACGTAATCACTAGACTGCGGGCCTTAACCCTTTCGGTACTACCGCCGCCTATTGGCGGCATCCACCAAACATTCTCTGGGTCCTACCCTTCTTTTAATTATTCTATTAAGCTGAAACGAATACATTGAAACGAATACATTGAAACGAATACGTGAAATGTTTGCTGTCCCACGTAATTAAACGTAATCACTAGACTACGGACCTTAATGCAAAATAAAAAATGTTTGAATTGATTGAAGGACAAAGGAGCCAAATAAAAATTGTATTCTTCTTTTAATTATCCTATTAAGCTGAAACGAATACATTGAAACGATACATTGAAACGAATACGTGAAATGTTTGCTGTCCGACGTAATTAAACGTAATCACTAGACTACGGACCTTAATGCAAAATAAAAAATGTTTGAATTGATTGAAGGACAAAGGAGCCAAATAAAAATTGTATTCTTCTTTTAATTATCCTATTAAGCTGAAACGAATACATTGAAACGATACATTGAAACGAATACGTGAAATATTTGCTGTCCCACGTAATTAAACGTAATCACTAGACTGAGGATCTTTATGCAAAATAAAAAATGTTCGTACCGATTGAAGGACACAGGAGCCAAATAAAAATTGTATTCTTCTTATTATTATGCTATTAAGCTGAAACGAAGACAGTGATGTTCTTAAATATTCTTAACATGTCCACTGCTTTAAATTGTACCTGCCCATTTCTGTCATAAATGCATAAACTTCGCAGTGTAGGAAATACATTCGATAAAGGTTTGTGATCATCGCGCAAAAGGAACTAGTCTCGGAGAGATTTGCAGAGATTGAAGATTTATAACTAATTCAAGTGGAAATGAGCATCAACAGTCGCAGCGTGTGTTTCCCAATGAAAATTAATAGTAAGAATTTGAAAATTTCTTAAAATATATATCTACTTATTAAGAAGTTTCCTGATCTACATACATATCTAGTTTCAACAGATTTCAACAGAATTTACATGCAAAAATCATTTTCTCCAGTTTTTCGGGTAAAAGCATTCCATTATCACGATTTTTCGAGGGTTTCTATTGTATGTCCTAAAGATTATCTCATTTACCTGGTGCTATAACCGATGTTCCTCAACTATTATAGAATATGGCGAGTACATGTGGACAATATGAAGGTCAATGTATTCCGCTAAGATGGGAGATGACATTTCCCCAGTTTACACGGTCGATGTTCGCACTGCCAGAAGTGCATGGCATTTAAGTAGTGGGGGAACTGCTTGACAGAACTAACGTAATCGATACAGAATAATTTAAAATAACTGTTTGATTTAGAAATTCGAAACTAACATGTGCAAGGGAGTTCTGCAAGTATTGGATACGTAAAGATTTTTGAAAATACAGCATTCACCCACAGAATAACACAAAACTGTTTAAAAAGACTGTATAGGGTGTTCAATGGTCGTTCATAGGTGTTCAAACCTCTCAGTAAACGAAGACAAATCGTATTAAAAAAGTACGTTTGAATTCCTGTGACGTTTCCATTGTTTCGTATTTCACTTGTTAATTTCTGTGATAAATTGATCGAACGCATAGTGTTACCGTGTATGCAATTAGGGGAACCGTGTCGCTATTAGAATTCTGAAATAAACTGGCGTAGCCGAGCCGAATGCACACAGCTTAAATAATAGTACAAGTATAAACAGTATAAACAGTATAAATAGAGTATTGTGACAGACACGTTGTTCTCTTATTCCAGGGAGAAAAAAGTGAGCTTGTTTGCCCGCCGTGAAACGGGATGGTCGATGTATTAACTCTTTGTTTGGTAACATTGTTCGGCAAACAACGTGGCTTTTGTACGACTCGTGTACAAAGCCATTGAGATTTCAACGTCGTCTCCCCGAAATTATGCGCTGCCTCTCCCGCGAGTTGCAATTTCTCCGCAGCTTCTCGACTTTCTCACTTTGCCGGGGCTTCCGACTTCAATGCTAATTAGATGTTCCTTCTTTCACCGAGCAACGTTCCAAGGCCTTTCGGTAATTAGAGGCCTAAGGAAGTGTTGGAACATTTAACTCGAATCGAAAGTCCTGTATAACGTTTCACGCTGATAAGACGGCGCGATACCGCGAGCTACACGAACATAATCCTTCGACTAATAAATGAGAAACCTGACAAAATTCCTCGCATAAACTGTTCGTCCATTTCATTAATTCATTCGTTCGCATCTTCTTCTGAAATCATTGTTGGAATAAAACAGTTCTGGAAAACTCCGAATCCAAGATACAACGTAAGATACAATGTAAGATACAATGTAAGATACAATGTAAGATGAAGACAGTTACCTATTTCACTAGGCTGTGTTTAATTCCACATAAATCATAACCCTTAACAAACATTATACGCCTGACTTTTCTTCTTGTAACGGGTCGGAAATCCTCGTCACTTTCTTATACGATCATTCGATGCGTCGGAGAACATTTTCGCAACAAAGAAAGTTACTTCAAAACGACCTTGGTTGATCACCCATTTCAATCCGAAACATTGTTGGAACACCCTGTAGAATGATATTTTACTAGCATCCCGACAAAGCTGAGTGGATCTGTTCGAGCGAGAAATGTCGTTTACGGTCTTATCTCTGAGCAGACTAGATTTCACGAGACTGAGATAAGCCAGTCGCTTATGGCAACGTGTTTAATTGCTCAGGTTTCTTTCGGTCGTCAGACGGCTTGAAAAATGTCTGGTGGTTTCGTTAGTGAGACTCATTCATTGTTGAGTCTCTTATACTTGCGTGGGAACTTGGGTGACGGAGCAACAACTAAGTACGCCTCTTAATAATATATTAAATATAACAAGAAATTTTTATTTTGTTTTAATTCATTAATCTTTTCTTATTTCATGGGTGTACAAATGAAAAAAATTAATACTGGAACCTTATTCTTCGGACCTTTAACTACGTCGGACAGTAACAATTGTACGACTTACGAAATTTAAAAATCGACTATTTTCCGACTTTATGGGTTAACAGGGAAGGGTACCCGACACAAGGGAACTATGAAAGAACAAGAATTCACTAGAATCTAACTACAGTTAGGGTAGAAACATGGATTGCGGCCCGCGACTTTTTAGCAAAAATCCAGAAATTGAACCTTTGTGCAGCTCAAAATATGCTCCCTTAACGATAAAAAAAGTCGTGGGACGCACTCCCTGGTTCGACCCAAAATCTAGTTAGATTCTAGCTCCTTGCTAGTTTTTTTCACGTGGGTATACTTCCACCTTAAATACCCAAGTGTGAAGCCTTTAGAAATGGTAACGAAATTTTGCTCTACTTTGGACACTCATATTATTAGATATAAACATAATCTCGTTCAATCATGACCAGCGCGATCTCCGCAGAACCTTCCTCTATAAAATGAACCTTTGTGCAGCTTAAAATATGCTTCCTTAACGATAAAAAATGTCGCGTGCCGCAACCCCATGTTTCTTCCCAAAATCTAGTTAGTTCTAGCTCCTTGCTAGTTTTTCTCACGTGGGTATCCTTCCACTTTAAATAGCCAAGTGTGAAGCGTTTGGATGCGTCAGTTTGGTCAACTTGGGAGGATCATTCTGGGCAGTGTGTGCTGCGGAGATTCGAGTCAAGAATCGAAGAGGGCTACCGGGAGGGAACGTCCGCAAAATGGTCATTGAAGATCCTAGCGACGGCACAATAAGACGAGCAAGTCCGCACGAACGACTGAATACCGGCACGTTTCGACTGCTTATTCATCCGCTGGACCGCCGCGCCAGGTTCTCCCTGGAGAGGCTATCCGTACGGATCCAAAAGCGTTTTCGAAGGACCACCAGCTAACCTAGCCGGTCTACTTGGCACTTAACGTGCGAACGCCTGCCATACAAACCGAACAGACAGACATTCCGTTGTAATTTCCGGCAATGCGACGGGGATGGTGGTGCAGCGGGCGAGGGTGGTTTGGTTGCGGGATGGATGCAACTGAATTTCGTTGACTGTTCCGCGGGAAGAGCATGACGTACGGCAAGGTGTACGGGAGCTGGAAGTAAGGAGATTATCGAACTGCGAATCCCCCCGGGAAGAACATAATCGAAAGCTGACAGAAGACGATGGAACGAAATGAAGAGCCAGAGACAATGACGCCCCGGCGTAGTTGGATTATAGAAACAGGGAGATGAGATTTCTCGGGGATGCTAAGAGGGGAACTGATTGCCTATGGTTCTTTACGGGAGAATGTAATCGAGAAAATTAATTGGGAGCAGCTTAAACTTTGATTGGGAGCTCCTTCTTTCGAATTCCCGATTCGCGATTGCAGTGTGTCGTCATCTACACCCCCGTCGCCGAGTTACCCTTCAAGTTCATGGCTGGACTCCGGATTTTGTGCATTTATAACAAAAACGAGCAAGTGCAATTTGAAACAGCGATGATATTAAAAAACTTTAAGAGTGTTAATATATTATTTTCGTCGCGTTGAAATCATTAACGAAGAATATAGATTTATATATTTGTTGTTTCTCGATCGTGTTTTTACGTTAACAAACAATAAAATGTGTTCTCGGCGCACCGTTCGATCTCACTCAGCAATTTACTTAACCCGCGATTTCGTAAAATGTATTTCTAGTAACGTAACCTCAAAAATTTTTCTTCAACGTTTCGATCCTAATTCGGATCTTCCTCAGGAATTACTTCACCTTTGCTTCGACTTTAACTTTATAATTTCCAGACCCCTGGACAGGTAATCCCACATGTTTAAACCGTGCCGGTTGGTCGTACACTGAATGTAGATTTATATTTACCTCTTGCGTCTTGCAATTGATGCGCAAACTTTTCATTTTGCATAAACATCCGGAGTCTAGTCGTGACATTTGATTTTTCTGTGTGCGTTTGTCCGTTTTAAATATTTTTTCAAAGTTATCTTCAAGGTGATGACATTTTCATTTGATCTTTCAATGTTACCTTCAAGGTGATGACAATTGGTTTTTTTTTGTATGTCTCTCGTTTAAATAATTTTTCAAAGTTAACCTCAATATTTTTATCTGAAAATGCTACTCTTTTGCACATCAGTTACCGCAGTAGGCGAATTCAACGAGCTCAAGAGGAAACATTTTTTCAATCTAATGGAAGGATACAGCGAGAAAAACATTCTTATGTCACTTTGTACAGACTGGTTGACACACGATAACACGATAATCTGGATAATGTTAGTTTCGTCGACTTCATCATGTTATTCCACGGTCACTCTACCTCTTCTATCGATAGCTGACGTTCGTAAGCACTTTTGGTTATCGCGCGGCGTTCAGAGAATACGCAAGATGCGAGCATAACGCGAGAAAGTTAGGTGGTCCGCCATGCACAGGCTAAAATGCATGGTTGCTACAACGGGACGAGATTGTGCAGCCAATTAGATCGTTCTACGTAAATGTTATCGTACGCATGGGTACTGTAAATGTTATCATATGCCGGGGCACTGCAAATATTATCGCATGCAAGGGGAAGGTTCAGTTTATAGGCTATGTTACCAAATCTGACCATTATCACTAGCTTGCAAATATTTATGTCAACAGAGATTTTGATTGACGGAAATTTATTTCGAACTTTTACCAACATACTTCTGACATTCTTCTGATTAAAACGAGATAGTTGGACATGGCATAATTCGTAACATATGCACGATGACCCCGAATTAATATTCGGACGCTCCAAAAAGAATGGTAACTTTTTAAATATTGTACTATACGATTTGATATTTTTTGGGAAGCTGGAGCAATTAGCTTTCTTGCAATGAAATACATACTTCTTGGATCCATTGAGGATCAAATACAGAACACCAGAAACATCTGAAGAATGTTTTAAATACTGTTTATATTGAACTCGCACACTAAACTGATTAAAAGAAGAACTAAATATGTAGCTCCTGCGTCTTGAAATTAAAGAAAATATTTTTTCAGTATAGAAATCCTTTCCCCGTTATTACAAATCTTGTTTAAGTCGAAGTTTTCATTTATTTGTTTTATACTTAAAATTTCCAAACTTTAATGTTTCGTACAAAAATGCTGAAAGTTCAGCGTTGCTGGAATCGATTGGCAATAGGAATTTTCCGTTTGAATTTTCGAACGAACACTCACAGTTCCGGCTAATAGACGCGGCGAAGAGATGTCGAACACGAATAGCATCAATTTCTCAGTGAGATACGTAGTAAAATATGATAGACGAACGGCAGTCGAACGAGGTCGTCGCCGAACGACTCGGGGGCCAGCGAAAAAGAGGACAAGAGCCACCGAGGAAAAGGGTCAACGCGTATTTGTCCACGATTTGCCCGGAGATAACAAGACCAGCGAGTCCAATAGAAGCCGCGAAAGGACGTTTCGTTTGAAATGCCTCTTTAAAAGACACACTTAAAACGGATTATAGGGGTCGGCCGACTCGCTTTTCCTTCGAACTTACAAAGGAATATTTAATCGCGGAATTATTTTACCTCCAACGTTGCAAAGGCAATCATTTTAGGACGACTTAGACGGACTTTGTGCCCCGGGCTTTTAGATCTATCCTGTTTTCAATTTCGAACTTTTTCGACGTATTCGGCTTGGACGATTTAATCATCTTCTGCAGCGATCTTAATGTTTAACGTGTCCCAGCAGTTCCTGGTTCTTGGAGCCAAGCTGTTTCCAACTGATGCATTGACTCTCGCGAAACAGACGCTTTTCAGAATTTTATAGTTTCGCGTAACTTTGAAGTTACATGCTCTGATGCATTAACAGGGTGTCCCAAAAATGTTGTATTTCCTTGGAAAGGATGATTCCCAGGGTCATTTATTTTCTCCGTGGCTTCGTTAAGAAGGTAGACTCGATTCCAGGATTGCAATGTTTGGCATTCTCATTTCTCGATAACGCGAAGATGGGGTTGTTCGGTAGTCAAAAGCGCTAGATAAAAGATCAATCTAGGCCGCGATCGCCCTCAAAAGTCCTATTTCTACGTTTACGAGGCGTGATTTGCATTATTCGGGAGCATGTAGCTGTCGCAGCTTTATGAAAATAGCTACATGCGCAGCTGTATGGCAGATTACGCTGTCGAATAATGCAAAATTAAAAACACGGACCAATCAAAGCGCGCCTACGGCAGACGGATTCCGGGCGGCCATTGCAAACGCAACGCCAAGCCAAGCGGGACATATAGCCGCACTCTGATTGGTCCTCATTTTTCGGCAATAACTACTCGACAACATTTTTTTTTTGCCGGAAACATCGTCTTCGAAAAATTGGCTATAACTTTTTACCCGTTAACGCTGCCATGATACTTTCTACACCGAAAATGTAGCAGGAAACTATACTTTTCCAATGGTATACATTTTTTTTTGGCGTAATTCTCATCCTACAAAATTTTATAGCTAGAAAAACAAAACGTGCTCGAACTTATTCGATACTCCCTTAATAATTTAAAAATCGAGGTAACCTTGGTTTCTTATAACAAAAGAATTTTTCATGTAGCTTTGGACAGCTAGTTCTTCGATCTGGCCCACTGTACACTGTCCCGAAGGTCCCAACAACCTAGTAGATCGTTTACAGGCTATCTGTATCGAAAAAGTCGAATGTGTTCGAGTTTGTTCTGCAGCCAATAAGTCAACTATAAAAGTCAGCATCAGGAGCGAAAGAGTATACAGTGCCGGACAAAATGATAGGACATTTGATGTATATGTATATTTCATATAACACAATAGGATATATGTACATATTACACGCCCTGTATATTAGATATGTCCTTCAAAGTATGCATATAGAATTGCAAGTTTGTATCTTGTACACGAAAGAAATTAGAGAAAATAATGTAGACATGTATTGGTTTTGGTCGGCAAAATGACAGAACATTATTAAAAAATACAATTGTTCGAACAGAAATATTTCGTTGAATTCCAAATTAATATTTAGTAAAACCACCTTTTCGCTGTATGACATCTGCCAAGCGATTAGGAATTGATTTAAACAATTTTTTAATACGTTTTTGTCTTAAAAGACTCCAATTTGTAACAATACTTTGTTTTAATTCCGTTCCATCTTTGTATCGTTTCCCATTCTCGTAAACGTTTCTTGAAAGTTCTGCCCATATATTTTCAATAATATTAAGGTCGGGTGAACTCGAGGCATGTCACATTTTTAGAACTCAAATAAGTTTTAACACATCTTGCGATACGTATCGCAGCATTATCCTGTTGAAAAATAAACGTACTGCCTGCAATACGAGTCGCGTGCTTATTTAACCGAACGTCTATTAATTCAAGATATTTTTTGCTGTTTACACGGTCCGATAAAAAATTTATGTCAGTTTTTCCCCGATATCCAATACCGGCCCACACCATGACACTTCCTTAGATCGTGGAAATAGTAGTTCCAGCCATCAGGACCGTCCAAATTAAATTTCTTTTCATCGCTAAATATCACATTTCTACACTTCTTTTTCCACAAAACGTCATCGCGAGCAAACTTTAAACGAGCTTCTTTATGTTGCTCGCTTACAGGAGGTTTTCTTTTTAGCTTTTTTCGTTTAATTTGTTTACTGTGCTAAGGAGAATACGTCGCACAGTTCTTACGTTAGCTGAAACACCTGCTTCTTCAGCGATTTTCTTGCAGTTCCCTTGTAATTAGAAGCTACGTGTAATATAACCCGTTTGTCGCGTTCTGTTGTAGCACGAGGTCTGCCAGTACTTTTCTTTTTTTCGTAGATTTTCGGATTTTTTAAGAAGTTATACAGAACGTGACGGTTTCTATTTAATAACTTCGCGATTTTCGTGATAGTTTGATTTTGCGACAGCAATAACAAAATTCGGTCGGTTTCACTTTTGTCTAATTGTGTTCCTCGACCCATTTTAACTTTAATGTTGCACGTCTGCTTCTAGTCACTGCTGACAGATTACTGCCAGAGTACATAATAAAAGAAAATATTACATGCGTCCTATCAATTTGACCGAGCAAAATCAGCCCATGTTTACACTTCTTCCTCTAATTTCTTTTCTGTACAAGATACAAACTTGCAATTCTATATGGATACTTTGAAGGACATATCTAATATACAGGTCGTGTAATATGTAGGGGAAGAGGTTGAGTTATGAGACGGGTTTTGTTTTTGGTCTGTAACTTTTTGCTTGATGAAGATATCAAAGAGTTTTATATACCGTTGGCAAGGTGAAGGAAATACGCAACTTTTATATGTAAAAAGTTTCGTAATTTGATCAACAAGTAAAATTTTATGGCCAATTTTCCGAGGACATATTTTTTGGCTTCTTGAAAAAAGTGGTTGGGTTGTGAGACACTCGGAAAAATCAACTAAAAGTGGTAAAATATAAAGTAAAACCCATGTAACTTTATGCAAAAATGAATTTTTATTTATTTTAATGACATTAAGTGACCAAAGGAGTTAAAGAGAATGGCAAAAAATTGAAAAAAAAGTAAAGAATGGCGAAGAAAAGTAAAAAAAAAAATATAATGAATGGAAGGAGTCAATAATGATCTTCCTCTTCGTCATCCAAGTCGCTGTCACAATTCAAATGAACATGGCGCTGGTATGTGTTGCATTTGATAGAGTTGGCGGCGGTCAATTTTGTCGGCAAAAACCTTAAACAAATGATGCAAAAAGCACACGAAAGCTAAAATCCTGCCAGACTGTGAAACTAAACAGTTCTCTCAAAAATAGCTTTGTCTAGTCACGCACACCATAAATCGTGTCCAGCTGTTTTTTTACGCTTAGGTAATTTCGAGGACTTCGAGTTTCCTCGACTGGTCCCCCTACAATGACTATGAATTCAAAAAATAAACCAAAACAAACGTTAAATGACAAATAAACACTTAATTCTAACACAAACAACGATATTTGACAGTTCTAGTTAGTTTCTAGTAAAAAAAACTAGTGTCTCACAACCCAACCATGATGCTATTCCGAATGTGACAGAAAAAGCAATGTTTTGTAAAATGTAAGGAAAACACTAAATGAAAATGCATCGCACTCACCTTTTTCAATTGATTCACTCAACAAAAGAATGTTTTTAAAAAAATGAGTAAAAGTTTTACACGATGTGTTTACACACGATGTCCGTATCTAATATAAGGAACACGTCTATACACGTCGGTGCTAGCACAAAAACTAGCAGACGTTAAAACAAAAATTTGACAGCAGACAGATTGGAATTATCGCGATTGCGCGATAGATAAAAACGACTGTCTCACAACCCAACCTCTTCCCCTAGATATATCCTATTGTGTTATATGAAATATACAAATACATCAAACGTCCTATCATTGTTGTCCGGCACTGTATACGATACTCCCTCAGTAATTTAAAAATCGAGGTAACCTTGGTTTCTTACAACCAAAAAATGTTTCATGTAACTTTGGACATCTAGTTCTTCGATCTGGATCACTGTTCACTGTCCCGAAGGTATAAGTTCCGACCGAACTATTCAACGCGAGATCACCATGACGCGAGAGCAGACTAATTAAGAACTGAAGAAACTAAAGTCGACATTTGCCGTGGTTTTGATGAAAACATCTGGCTACACTTCGTTTTAACCAGCCCGTACGCGATGTTCCAGAACCAATTAGTTCGTCCGAGCGCGATCCATTGTAATTGATTACGGGCGGAACGCGCGAAACGTTCCGCGCGTCTATTTTCCTCGATATCCGGTATTACCTCGGCACGCGGCAAATCTCTCGTTGTTATTCGCAAACGGGAACCACTTGTCTCTCAGCGAGGCACACGGTTAATATAGTGCGTCCGTACACCGGAACAATCACCGTCAGGAACGCACGCGGGAGGCGTCGCGCGTCGACGTCGTCGGCGTCGGTGTCGCGCGAAAAATAATGCTCGACTCTCGTCGCGTCGTCGTGGGGCCTCCGACGACACTTTTCCCCATTAACGGCCACCGCGGCGATACAGATCCCCGAAACTGACGGGTTTCCACGTGCGCGATCGTTACAAAAGCCCCGCAAGTCTGTCTGTCTTCTCTCTCTCTCTGTTCCGACGAGGTGTCGACTTTCATTGGCAAGGGTGCTTCCTCCTCCGGCACGATTTCAACGTCCTCTACTCAGGGGCCCGAGACTGAAAGGGTACTCCCTGCCGGTGTCTCCCTTCGAGTACCGAAAGTGCTCCTCGTTGATCACGAAATGCAACACCGCCGCTGCACCCGGACACGACGCCGCGACGCTACACGACCAAGGAAAAGAAGAGGGACCAAGGAAAGGAGACTCCTGTAGAACCCTTAGAAATGTCCGAAGAACACGCTCCGGAGACGGGGGACACCGGCGCGCAGTGGTCGGGATTTGAACATTCTGTCAGAACGTCATAGAACGTTCGAACCACGTTATTGACATTGCCAAGTGTTCGCATATCCTGAAATATCAAAAAATGCTTTCAAATGGCACCGTATGCTACGGACATCATAGAATTGTTGCTGGCGTCGAGTGTAATTCAACAGTGTGTTTGTACCACGACATTGGAACGACCTCGAACTCGAAAATTAAAAATCTAATTTCAATTAGTAATTTCAATGAAACATTATTTCTACGTTGTACACGACGCCCTAATCATTAGTGTTCAAGAACTTCGTGATTCGCATGTAACAACTGCATGTAATAACTGGACTGCGGATCTGTACGCATTTATAGGAGAATTGAGTAGACGAAATTCAAAATTGTTGAAACATTTGAAAAATTTGAGACGTCGATATATGATTTCTCCTCTATTAAGATCATTAAGGGAAGAAACAACGTTCAATTTGGTTTCTATTGCTTGCAATCGATGCGGACAATTTTTATTTTGCGTAAAGATCCGCAGTCTAGTAGCAATGTACAACCAGACGCTCTAATTACAGCGACAACGAGAACACCTAATGCAAAGAGCGCAGCTTTGCATAATAGAAGATGGATCGCGGTTAATAATTTTTCATGAAAATTACGTTTGCACGACATTTTCGAGTTTGAATTCAGAAAATTCTTCTTTGTCTTGCATTCTTGTAGAGTTTCATGCACCAAGAATGTAATCCCAAAGGAATTGTAGATGGACTTAAAAAATTGGCAACACTGCAGCTCTCGAGACTGTTCCCCATATGCCTTGTAATGGTACGCGAAACTTTTATTCTCACCCAATTTCAGTCTAAAGCGCTTGTATACTCCGACCACTCTCTTCTGCCACTCTAATCAGCCGTTGTAGCCAGTTTTCTTTGGATTCAATCCTCTTTTCGGGTGTCCTAACATTTTTTAATATAATAAATAAATTTTTAATAATAACATTGTCCTGTTCTTCACCTTGAATTTCAAAGATCAACCATTTTTTATATTGCATCCTGTTCTATTCGACACTATGGTAGTCGCGACATATTATTTCTTTACACCCTGTGCATAAATAACCAGTTACCCACAGAAAGATCGAATAACACTGTCCAACACCAAATTTCTTTCGCTATAACTGTTGGGTGTACCTTATAGAGTTTTTTGAGCTGATTCCGAATCTTGCCTTAATTTTTCTCCTACACGTACAGTTTTTGAGAAACATGGCTGTCACTCCGTCTTTAATGATTGTTTAAACATGTTTAAACATTCAGAACGTATTAATATTGCATATCATTCTACTCGGGAAAGTCTACAGAATATTTTTCTGCAAAGAACAATTCAATATCTTTTATAATAACGTCACAATATTTGTTTAAAGTTGAAAAATGTGTTTTTTTTCAAGGCCATGTTTCCCAAGAACTGTACGTGTAGGAGAAAAATTAAGGCCAGATTCGGAATCAGCGCAAAAAACTCTATAAGGTACACCCAACAGTTATAGCGAAACATAAAAAAAGTTGAAATTTGTCGGACAGTGTAATTTGTGAATCCACCAACGAATCAATGTATAAAAATTGAGATTACGATTGTAAATCGATGAGAGAGCTTAAAATTTGCAGCATTTGATTCGGCGCGAGTGGGCAGAGAGCTGCGAGACAAATCGAGATAGGTGTCCTAGGCGCTGATGGTGGTAAAAGAAATTATTAGATCCGCGAGAAATCGACTTGCATCGGCACAGAAGAGTTTAATGACCGCCACGGCAGCGGTCGTAATCAACGTAATACTCGTTAAAAGGTACCCCGTCTGTCTTAGGAGACTGTTAGGGGTGATTACCTGCACACACGGTCACCCCGTTCGAGAGCCTGGGAAAATATCTAGACGAAACTAACGATCAAAAGGGAGACCAAGAATTACGAGACGACGACGGCGAAACGCGTCGCGTTTTCTTTAAATGATTCAGAGGCAAGCGGCGTTCTTTTTTTTTGCGACATGCTAGAACTCCCATTATTCAAGCCATTATTTCTGCCCTCTGACGGTTCCGACGTTGGAGTAGTCTGCCACCGAACTTTCAAGTATTTCCTTCTCTCTACGAAAAAAATTGGTAAATACGTGGAATAACGTTTTCGATGATAATTACGAGGGTTGATCGAATATAAACTTTTTCTCTGATTTTCTATTTCAGCGGAATTTTGCGCGAAACATCGATCAATCGGTTTTTTTATGTATGTTTTGCAACAATCTACGCACTGTTGCCACCGAACTTTCAAGTATTTCCTCCTCTCTACGAAAAAATTGGTAAATACGTGGAATAACATTTTCGATGATAATTACGAGGGTTGATCGAATATATACTTTTTCTCTGATTTTCTATTTCAGCGGGATTTTGCGCGAAACATCGATCAATCGTTTTTTTTAAATGTATGATCTGCTACAATCTACGCACTTTTGCCACCGAATTGGACATTTTTTAATTCCACTGCCATAGAAATGTGCCAAAAGTTGTGATTCAATTTGTGCCCAAAGTTTTGCTTCAATTTCTGTCCAAAGTTGTGCCCAAAGTGTGTACTTCAATGCCAACATGCGCACGAAGTGCTCCATCTCTTCGTTACTGATGAAACGACATCCTCTCAATGTCTGGTTGAGTGGTCCACACAAATAATAATCGCATGGTGATGCACTTGGACAGTAAGGGAGATGTTCAGCAATAGTTCAATGTATTTTTTAAATTTTTTCTTGGGTTCAAACAGCTTCGCAATCACCTTCCAATGGCTTTTTTCGATTGTATTGGCATCCATTAACAGTTTCCGTTTACGGAGCTCTAAAAATAACTATTTCACATTATTTTATAAACATACCAAGAATTTGTCTACCCAAATTTTTGGCCATTGTTCCAATAATATATAACCAAAGAAATAAATTTGGTAAATAATTCCTCAGAGAAGCATCTTTACAATCTTAGTAATCGCAAATTAAGAATATTAGAACCCGTCATTTTGACGGTTTCATCTCATTCTTAAATTGTTGACGTGATCTATGCAAGATTTCAATACATTTTGCACCTTCAATAGTTAAAAGGCGATAATAATAAGTTATGCAATGGAAGATCGTTCATCGTTCCAGCTATCGATGGAACGGTTAAGTAGAATAGCCGCAGATTGAGTGCAAGACATATCCACTTGAACTTCCATTTGATCTAGATAAAAATCACTATGGCGTTGCGCAATACAAAATCCGGTTAATATTTGACTGACCCTCGTATAATCTTGATATAACAATATCTCACAATAGTTACAATATTATTTTCAAATCTTTTAAGACCTAGAAGAAAGAGCATGAGAATCGAGTGTTTAGGCGCCTGACAACTATCGCATACGCGGTCGTTGACGAATATCGCGACTTTACTGTAATCGTGCGATATGGTTATATCGTATATGGGAAATTGTCTTTGGTCGTTCAAATTGTTACTACATATGTTGATAACCGGGTATATACAGGGTGGTCCATTTATCTTGAGACAATTATTACGGAAACCAGCAGGAATATGAAAAGATGTTTTATATAAAATATTCTTCATACGAAAGGGCACATTTAATGTCGCTATGCGCATTCTTCCATAATGGCCGTTTAAGGGTCAGATGAAGGGCAACTTTATTTTTTCAAATGGCAATCCATATTTTTTTATTTTACATTCTTATTCTACGTCGAAAAATAATAATGTTTCGTGTAAAACATTTTTTTCCTGAACTTACCATTTTTTAACACGGTACACACAGTGGTAGCGTATCGCGTTATTAGTTAATAAACTATGTCGTTACAATTTCAACAAGCCTTTTAATTTTACGGAAAATATGAAAAATGCTGAAAATTTTCAGTGGTCCTAATTCTATGACCAGGGACTGTAGATGTTCACATAATCAGGGTTCATATGATAGGAGTACACCTGTCTCCCACCACTGACTATGACTTTTCATGATTTTGACTACTATGATTCTTCGTTCATTTAATGGGAGTTCAAGTTCATATAAACAGATTTCGCTCAGCCAGAATTCATGTAAACGGAGTTTCACTATTAGTGTTATAGACACAAAACTTTATTCTCACCCGTCAAAACAGTTCGTTTATTCGTAAGGTACCTTGTTATGCCGAGTAGGAAAAGATGGTGAAATATTCGCTTCACCGCTATTTATACAGTTCTCCTACTCTTATCAACTACCTGAGATTCGTGGAAAAAAATGGCTGGAGCAATTGCTCAGTGTTTATTTACTTGAACCGCCGTCCCAGGTATATAAATTCCTGAGCTCGTCCTTGCATGCCACCAACATGCGTAATGACTTTCGCTAGACGGTTAATTTCTATTAAATTTACAAGCACACTTTTTCTCGTTTTCCGAACCTCGCGACCCATTGTAGCCTGGCGGCCCCGGATTTACCTTTCGGTTTTTCCGTGCTCGCTAATAAACCTTCATGTGAGAAAAACTCCGAAATCGAGGTTTTTTGCGGCCTAAGGTAGACACATTGTATCTACCTTTACACGCTATTGGCTTGAATGCAACAAACGCTTTCGCGCAGTCGCCTGGTGTCAACGAGATTCGGATGTTTGAACTTTGATCTATGCACAATTTCATAACAAATCGAGTAACAATAGCCATCTTACACTGGTCTCTTACAATTTCGCGTATCATACTTCGCGTATATTTTGCATACATGTGTCTAAACGCAAAATATAACATAAATGCATTTCTATCCGTAAGAATTAGGTTGTTGTATATGAAATATCGGATTCGTAACAGTAACTTTAAACGAACGTCGACTGATATCGAAATCATGTTTATTTGAAAGTAAAGTTGGTTATGTAGATAGAAACTGAACTAGGTCTGTTCCTGACTCAAAACGTTAAAATACTTGTTTATTTATTATTTTTATTGTATTTTATATATGAGAATACGATGTATGTTCAAATTAGTGTGTCATAAAATCATTTCAACGAAGACATGATTTCATTAATTTCTTGTCACAAAAATTGATTTTTTGAAAAACCAGAGGTCGTAGAGAAATTTTAATACCAGATTTGAAATCAGCGGGCAAAAATCTACGGGAAGTGATAGCATAGTATGTTAAAAAAAAAAATTTTTTCTTCTCGTGGTAACGTAAAAGTGGTTTTTTCGTGAAATTGCCCAACTTTGACGAATTTTTTCAAGGTTAAAAACCGTTCGTACCGTAATCTCCCTATTTTTCCCATATTCTGCAAAGATTCAGCTTTCATTTTAAAAAAATCTCATCGCTCTACCTCGTTTCTATCGAAAGTTATTTCTTTTTGAATCGAGAAACGTCAGTTTTCCCCACTGTGCGCCGTAATGCGCTGTTCGCGGCGCGGTTCGTCGAAATGTTCAGGTCTGGACGAGGCATAAGTCTTAGTCAAACCGCCACTATTGAAACACATGCCTGAACAAAAGATTGTTAAGTATTAAACAGTGCAATAAAGTAATATTGTGTTAGCAATGATTAGGAGTGTGCGGGTTCCCAACATTTACGGGTACCCGACAGTCGAGTCGGGTTGGAAAAAATCGGGCTGGCTCGGGCGAGTACTCGAGACATCTGAATGTTCGGGTAGCTTGACCGCGTCGGGTAGCTAGATCGTTTCGGGTAGCTTGATCGTTTCGAGTAGCTTGATCGTTTCGAGTAGCTTGATCGCGTCGGATAGATTGATCGTCCACGGGTAGCCGATCAGCACAGTCTCCAGTCTCATTTGAAATTCGAAATCAATTATAATTACACTATAAAATGTAATCTTCATTGTATGTCGTATGTACATATGTGATTATCCGCCTTTTCCTTTAT
>CM052192.1:13573828-13600883 GCA_028455805.1 Lasioglossum figueresi | reverse complement strand
AAAATGTCATTTGAAAAAAATGTTTTTTCACTATTTATTTTGCAATTGTTTTAAACAGATGCAACGTTTTCATAGGAGGGTACTTTTTACAAAATTTGAAAAATATGAGGATATAGTCGCAAGTGTCCCTTCTTTGTTCACGTTTTTAAAAAGATGGACATTTGAAAATTGTCGAAATTGAAATGAATTGAACTCAATGCTGCACCGTGATATACAGCCTCGGACGACCGCACACAGTGGGCTATAAGAGATATCGAGATGAATTTATTAAAAAATGATTCCTATCTACTGCTAATTATCGCAATCAATATATATTTTTATTATCATTTTTTAATCATGTGTCTAAATTTTATTGTCTTAAAATAAAATTTTAAATTGTTTATTGGTTACTCGTTTAGTACTTTTCCAGATAATTCGATATCGCATTAGTGCAAATTACGAATCGCGTGTTCAATCTCGAATATAGAAAGATCGCGTCCGAATTTGGCCAATCTATGTAATCGTAATCCGAATGTCTCCGGCTACCTGTGACGATCAAGCTACCCGACACGATCAAGCTACTCGACACGATCAAGCTACCCGACGCGATCGAGCTACCCGACGCGATCAAGCTACCCGAACATTCAGATGTCTCGAGTACTCGCCCGAGCCCGCCCGATTTTTTACGACTCGACCCGAACCCGTAAATGCGGGAACCCGCACGCCTCTATTTAAATTAAATTTTAAATTGTTTATTGGTTACTCGTTTAGTACTTTTCCAGATAATTCGAGATCGCATTAGTGCAAATTACGAATCGCATGTTCAATCTCGGGTATAGAAAGATCGCGTCCGAATTTGGCCAATCTATGTAATCGTAATCCGAATGTCTCCGGCTACCTGTGACGGTCAAGCTACCCGACACGATCAAGCTACTCGACACGATCAAGCTACCCGGAACGATCAAGCTACTCGACGCGATCGAGCTAACCGACGCGATCAAGCTACCCGAACATTCAGATGTCTCGAGTACTCGCCCGAGCCCGCCCGATTTTTTACGACTCGACCCGAACCCGTAAATGCGGGAACCCGCACACCCCTAGTAATAATAAACCAAAGAGCGTAGCTAACAACAAGCTGCGTGCAATTCTATTTTCCTCATTTTCCCAATATTCAAGATATACAAAAACTAGACAACTGGCAATGTCTCGAATGGTCGCCGAATGACCCTAATTTACTTAATCTTCGAGGAAGGATGTTTAGCCACGAACGCACCATAAATATTGTTCGAACGAAACCCACGTGTCCTGTTCCTGCGCGACGGAACAAACGCCCTATCGCGGGACGGAACGGAAGGACGACAGCGAAGCGTGGCAGCAAGTTCTGGCTTCTTGATGACAAACAAAGTTTTGATCTATCCGTCTCTGTCTGGATTCTCGGGTTACAATGTCCGTCGTGCGGGTTGCACCAGCCACAGCGTGGCCGGTTCGGCAGCGGAAGCGTTCCATTTTTGCGCAAGTACCGAAGTCCCCTAAAATAATTGAAACTGGTGAAGCTTGGTTCCCTGTGTTCTCCAGCGTGTCGGTCGAGCGAAGTGCATACGTGTCAAATGACAAGGAGTATCTTCTTGCGGGTAGACGACCTAATTAGTTGAAAGCCTATGTTAGCCACGGAGCTGCGAAGGGTTGTCTGCTAGCAAGGGCTTTCAATTTAATTTAGTCGTTCGTTACTGCGTGCCTTCGGCGGACTACGCTGCGGCCAGCCTGTTCCAGCCCGGCCTTTTCCAGCCCAGGTGAATATGCTTTCACGCGATCTGTCTCTCCTCCTCTCTCCTCCTCTCTCCTCCTCTCCTGTCTCTCTCTCTTTACGTTCTCCGTGTGGCCGTACGGCCATCAATTTAGACGCCTCTCGTATGTCACTTCGCGCCGAGCTTTCAATCTTGTACATCCATTAGACTTACGGCCTCTATCGTTTTCAGAAGTCTGACTCGGTTAAGTACCAGCCGCTTGTTAGAAACGTCGCGCCTGAATATAAGCAAATTTCGCCCGCGTTAACGTAAATGTCCCTGGTTCACGGCTGCGTTCCTCTCGCCGGCCAGTTTCCCTTTTTTCTCGGCTCGAATCTTATTAGCACTTTACACTCGGAATAGCTACCCTGGCCCAAGGCCGGATTAAGCTAGCGCCGAGGCCCGTAGCAAATGTTACACAATGAAGGACCTTTTTTTAGCAGGAATATCTGTTAATAGTAGCCAGGGCTTTTTCTGCTGCAAGCGCGGGGCCCTTAGAAGAGCACGAAGCCCCCAAAAGAGCGCGGGGCCCTTAGAAGAGCACGGGGCCCGTAGCATTTGCTACTTCTGCTACTGGGCTTAATCCCTGGGCTCTGCCCTGGCCTAGCGTTTGCTCCGAGAGCGATTGGAGATTTTAACAATTGCGATCAATTGCAATTTTTGAAACAATTTCTTTTCACATCCTGTAGTAAACTAATTGCTCTGACTTCCCAAAAAAGTTCAAATCGTATAGTACAATATTAAAACAGTTATCGTCTTTTTTAGAGCGTCTTAAACTTTTGTCCGCTACTGTATATATAAGAAAATTATTATAATAGTAGGGATGAAATATATACAGGGTGAGTCACCTAACGTTGCCACCTCAAATATCTTTGTTGTTTTTAAAGATACGTCGAATGTCTGAAGGACAAAGTTGAATGGTTCAGTGGGGCTCACAAGATAACAAAAATATTTTTGTTTTTATGTGATTTTTTTTGTAGAAATATCAAGGTCATTTTCATTGTTTTCAATGAAACCACCCTTTTAAACCCTTACTAAAATAGTTATCGTCTTTTTTAGAGCATCTTAAACTTTTGTCCGCTACTGTATGTAATAATGTATATACAGGGTGTTCGACAACAGGTGGGAGAAAATTTAAGGGGTTGTCCTCGACGATAATATAAGACGAAAATGAAGAATAAAAAAATTGCGATTTCGGCTTCGTTATTTATTTATTAACACTTAAAAATCCGCCTTAAATGCGGCAACAAGTCTAACAAAAGTGTACGTTGCGTACGTCATAGAGGCGCGCGACAGTCACGTATCAAGTGACAGATGCATGCATACCTTGGTTCTTATTTGGGGCCCCAGCGAGGTGAAAATATTTAATAAATCGTTGGACGACATTGAACCTACCTGCTCGTTAAAGTCCACAAGGGCATTTATAATATCCGCCCTATGGAATTATCGAGTAGAAAAGGTCAATGTCCTTTCATTTTTAAATTGTTCTCCAACATATCCACAAATCATTATCCTGCGCTACAACACCGTATACAATACACTGGAACAAACCACTATAAAATGGTATCCATTGGGTCCATAAATGTTGAATAAAATCCTCACAAATGCAAGTATCCACAAAAATGCACATGATCTCGAGTAAACTACTCATGTGAGAACAATTTAAAAGTGAAAAGGCATTTACCCCTACTAATCGATAATTTCATAGGGCGGATATTAGAAATGCCCTTGTGGATTTTAACGAGTAGGTAGGTTCAATGTCGTCCAACGATTTATTAAATATTTTCGCCTCGCTGGGGCCCCAAATGAGACTCAAGGTATGCATGCATCTGATCACTTGATACGTGACTGTCGCGCGCCTCTATGACGTACGCAACGTACACTTTTGTTAGACTTGTTGCCGCATTTAAGGCGGATTTTTAAGTGTTAATAAATAAATAACGAAGCCGAAATCGCAATTTTTTTATTCTTCATTCTCGTCTTATATTATCGTCGAGGACCACCCCTAAAATTTTCTCCCACCTGTTGTCGAACACCCTGTATATATATACGTATAATATATGTATAATAATGTTCGAAGACCGAACAACGCTCTTTGTTCATTTTGTGAAATGTGACCGGCGCGGCCGCTGCAGTCAGGTTACAGAATGACTCACCCGGATCCGCAGCCGGCAAATTTAATTGTTTTCATCCTGTTCCACTGTTGAAACTGATGAGTTGCTGTTGGTAATGCGCCAAATTAACAGTCTGATCAGATTACAGCAGCTCAGGGCACACGACACCCTTAATTTCCCACCAAATGCACAATAACACCCTTTTCACATGAATGCTGGGTTTCGGTGTTTATGTTTACTGTTGATCGAGTTTAATGCGCGATCGGCGCGATCCTTCGCTCAGGGTAGTTCAACAAAACATTTCGTATCGTTGTTTACGATTTGCGAGATATCGGCGATTTCTAGATAACAATCCTGCTACGTAAGTAACACGAAATGATGAAATATTTCACTGCGAAAAATGTCGATTTTGAAGATAAATTTACCGAACGCAAAATGGTACGAAATTCTTATTTCTCTTTTAATGTTTTCAGAAAATGATAAAGCCATTCTGACCTTGTGTTATCTCGAAGATTATTAATGTCAATAAATTAATTCGTTTCGGCACGTGCTTTCGTATGATACATAAAAGACATACGTAGCGTTGCGCTTAAAAAATTGAAGGTCAACGTCATTTCTAAAAAAATAATGCAGATAAAAAGAACTGAAGCTGTACTCGGTTCTCCCGAGTTTACACGAATAGCGTTTCACCTCGGAGCGTGACGAATCGGACTCATTCACTGTCGAGCAATCGTGTACGCGGCGCGTTTAGAGAAATGTTCACTTAACAAAATTACAGACACGTTGCTTGCAAAGAACAGCTATAACTTTTTCCTCTTCCATTTTTTTTTTCTCAAAAAATCACTGCATAGTAAACGAGCGAACACCCTGGATATCGTTGAAACAATAGCGTATCCAATCTCAAACGGGATAAAGATAACAAAAAAAAAATCCGAAAAGAAATATTGAATGTTGATGCACATCAGGTACTGAACTTTCAAATATTATTAGTTCTCCGCAGACTCTCGGTTTCAGCCACTTCACGGCGAAACAACCAGACTGACGTCGGATGAAAGTAAATTAAAATCATGTTTCGAGAGGAACAGCAAACTCGAGGAATTGAAACCGACGGCGGGAGAAGAAAAGCAATCTTATTTCATTCGATAAATGATATCCGATATCGAGCGTCAAAGGTGAGAAAAGGGACAGAAAAACTCGTCTGTTTGTTAATCTCTTCTTTCCACACTGGCGCAATGCAATCGTAATTACTTCTCCCAGTGGAAAAGAGCTCATGAAAAGCACGACGGGTACTTTATCCGCCGGTAATACGTCCTTTGTGAGAAGAAATGGCGGAAAAGAGACGACCGGCCTTCAGCAGATTTAACAGAGAATGTAAAAAGTACTCGTTTCTTGAGCGGGATCCAATTTCAGATAAAACATTGTATAATTGTGTTTTTTAAACTTATGTGTTACTATGTTATCTATATTTGTGGAACTAACCTGGCTCCGAAAAAATTCCAAAATCGGACCGTAAACCAGAAATAATTCACTAGTTTATTGTAGCTGTATTTTATAGTTAACTAATATTTAGTTGATATCTTGAAATCAATCGACTAGCTTGTTTTCATATCTAGACTGGGAAGTTTATGCATTTATCATTGAAATGAGTAAATCAAATGGAAACGAATAAAAATATTTAAAGAATTTAAACATAGTTTATTTAGCTCAAAATTTATTGGGAAAAAAGGAAAAATGTATGTCTATGCAACTTCTGTGTCTCGCAATTGAGGTAAACTGTTCTTATTAAGGGTGCGTGTCACAGTGGAAAGAATTTCTTTTCAGAATTCAGCCATCGGTATTTTTTTAAAAAGGAAATCTTGTACTTTTTCTTCGATATATTCTTGTAGAGATATTATTCTCTATTTGTGTCTGAAAGCATTAAGTATTTTATGTTTCAGATACACATATCTTCAGAGTAATGATTATAATGGTATGGTTATGAATCGGTTATTACCGACCGGTGATTATTGCATAATTTTGAACAATTTGTGGTACATGGCTAAACACTTTTTAATGGAACCTTCAATGGCAACAGCAATTTTCATTGTGAACTAACAAATCACCCTCAATAACGTCATCTAATAGTTTCATTTCAGATTGCAATGTAAAAGAAAATTTCTATGCTTTCTTTTGGTACAGCACAATCATTGAAAATCCTATTAATAGGCTTCCACAATTTTCAATGGAAGCTTCAATGGCAACAGCAATTTTCATTGTGAACTAACAAATCACTCTCAATAACGTTATCTAATAGTTTCATTTTAGATTGCAATGTAAAAGAAAATTTCTATGCTTTGTTTTGGTACAGCACAATTATTGAAAATCCTATTGATAGCCTTCCACACTTTTTAATGGAACCTTCAATATCAACCGCAATTTTCCTTGTGAACTAACAAATCACCCTCAATAACGTCATATAATTGTTTCATTTAAGATTGCAATGTAAAAGAAAATTTCTATGCTTTGTTTTGGTACAGCACAATTATTGAAAATCCTATTAATAAGGTTCCACACTTTTTAATGGAACCTTCACTACCAACCGCAATTTTCATTGTGAACTAACAAATCACCCTCAATAACGTCATTTAATTGTTTCATTTAAGATTGCAACGTAGAAGAAAATTCCTATGCTTTCTTTTGGTACAGCACAATTGTTGAAAATCCTATTAATAGGCTTCCGTTAGGTAAAGTGTTAAATTAGTACATGAAATATCGTCACCGAGCTCGATCGATTTCTGTTCGTTGTTAAAAGATCGCGAAACTCGAAGTTCTCTTTCTTCGAGTGTATTGTGAACTAGGTTGTATACTACTTGGACCCAAAGTATATTGGCTTGAATTTTTGTTGGGCAATATATTAAAGCGGACGTTTCATCAATTACTCGGCTCGATCGATCTTAGTTCGTATTTTCATCAATGCATTGTCTTCATGTCGCTATTAATCTTCCTCAGGCAGGATGGGTGTGTGTGCGTGCCGAGAACAGAACCGAACACTTACATTTTCCTTTGACTTATGCATAGATTATTCGAGACGAAGCTCGAGACGAGCATATCGTCGCCGAAACGAACAATCTTATTATTAGACTGCGGATGTTCATGCAATTTTCAATTTTTGTAGACGAGTTTTACGAAAGTGGAATAAAGAGATTCATCAATGCATTGTCTTCGTCTCGCTATTAACCCCTTCGCGTATTTTAACGAGCCACACTCGTCACGAAGATTTTGAACAAAGTCTAACAAATATGAATGTTATGCCTTTCTTTCTAACTGAAATCAAATTTGTTTCGTTTGTAATCAATATTTAAGCATTAGAATAAATGTAGCCATATAAAAAATGTAAATTTTTATACTCTATGTTCGGACTCTCCTTTGAAGTAACAAAAATACGATCACAACACCAGGATTACTGTCCACCAAAAATACGGCTGTTGGACAGTAATCTCGACTTTACTGTAGTAGCTTTTGCAGATCTGAAATAAATAAAAATTGTACTAAATTCTGTCAAACTTTATACTCTACCGTTTTTTGAAAATTTTCAGGAGCCATAAATGCATAAAGATTCGCAGTCTACTTATTACGCAATATAACAGTTATTGGACAATTTCCATTTCCTTTGGAAGAACCGGATGACCGGTGACTTTCCAGAATGACTTAGGGTTGTGTGTTGGCACGGATCGTGGCAGCAAGAGCTGCGATGGCCTATTTCAAGATGGTCAATTTACATTTGCAAGGACTGCGGGTGTCTAAGAAAAACAAGACCTCTGAAATTTCAGCCAAAGTGCCAATTGCGTATCGAAGGATCAGGATAGTCTTCCCGCTGCCTTTCTCATGGAAAACGGGCTTGGCGGAAGATAGGGTCCGTCCTTTGAACGCTATCAGTGTCTCCTATCGTTCTTTTATGTTTCGGAATTCTCTGGTCACTGCGCGAAACAATTCGGTTCTAAAAAAATCTAAGAGCAACAATGATTCCTATTTGTCCCTCAATGTTTCCCTTTTGGACAAAATGGCACAAGTGGGCTATCTTCAATTCTTTGTTTTCAGATGCAGAATAATTTACATAATTCCGGGATTCGATACAAACGCGTGTAGGGCAGTTCTCCAAGTAATCTCCAAACAGTTTTTTTTCATCGAGTCTTATTCTACTCATCGCAAGAATAGAAAGTGCGAAAGGAATAAACAAAGAAGTATGGTGAAGTTATTAACATCATCAAACTGATTTTATTTTAATATATTTTCGATTTTATTTGCAAAGATATCATTTCCAAGGGTTTCTTCATCTGACCGCGAAATGACAATACAATACAAATCAAATCAGTTTGATAATGTTCATAATTTCAACATCATTTTTTAGGAGAACGATTGGGTTCTGACTGATCGTTCTTTTTGCACTTTTTATCTTTGCGAAGAATAGAATACGATGCGAGGAAAAGAATTGCTGACAATTTGATCTTAAAATTCAAGAACATAATAATTTCTATACACCCTGTACACGACAACAACAATTTTTTCAGAGACGCAATTCTAGAACCCTTGAAGATGATCTGAATGGAGATCGAAACATGGGAATTACTTTAGTAACTTGCGAAACTGCTTTGTAAATTAAATAACAAATGATCGAACCTTTAACCGAAAGCATTAACGATTTTCTTAACACGAACAACAAATTACAGAAATTCTATGTAGTCTTGCAGAAATGAAAGATAGCACGCGTGTGCCGTGATTTTGTTCAGAAGTGTGGATGACTACATGAAAGATCAGTCAGTGATCCTTGTCCGCTGACTTTCCGCAGCATTATCGATCGCTATTCGAAATTTTCTTCCCTCAGTGATACCTGACGAGTTTTAATGGAATTCCTTCTCGAGATTGACTTTCGTGCTTTCTCGCGAAACTCTCGCGTCGCCGCGCTGGGCCCGATTACCCGATCTCGGGGAAAGTTTAAATAAAAAGCCGACAGTAATTTAAAATTATAAAATACGCGTCAGACCGCCGCACGCCCCGGCAACTTTTTATAACGTTTTACGACTTTTTCATCATTTTCCGCGGCGGGAAACAAAAGCTCTTTGCCCCGGGAAAGCGAAACGAAATACATGCGTAAGCGCACGGTCACCGCTCGAAACTTTACAGATTCTCCCTTTGACATATTAACTGTGGAAATCAACTTTTTCCGATTTTTCGGCAAATAATTTATTAAGAAATGATTACTGAAAATATTCGAGATGTATTTTATGATTTGGACCGTTCATTTAGAAAGTGGTGTAAGTCCATTTTAAAAAGAAATGAGATATCACATAATTTATGGTTAATTTAGTGTCAATTTTTTAGTTGGCGAAGACATAACTCGAACAACAACAACCATCGAGTTTCTACAATTAAAATTTAATAAATTAAAATTAAATTAACCACAAATTATGTGATATCTCATTTCTTTTTAAAATGGACTTACACCACTTTCAAAATAAACAGTCCATTTAACGCTACATTTCCGATTTTCGAGAAATTCTCGACATTTAAATACGAGGTGTGATGAAAAAGTAAGGTGACTTTTTGAATTTCGCGGGATACCTACAGTCGATTTTCGTTTTCTTTTGTTTCCTTATGCTGGTACACTCGTCCCGAACATATGTTCACAGTTTCAGCTATATAGCATTTTTTATTTGTTCGTGAGAAGCATAAAGGTTAGAAGTGTTTTGCGTGTTCGGCGATTTTCTGCTGTCGAAAAAGATATCAAAGAATTTGCATCAAATTTCGTGTAATAAATGGAATTAAGTGCTCCGAAACACTCGAAATGTTGACAGTGGCGTACGGTGAGTGTACTCTGAGTAAAGAAAATGTTTATAAGTGGTACAAGCTCTTCCAAGAAGGCCGAGAAGATGTTAATAACGAAGCTCGCCCTGGACGCTCCAGCACGTCAACAACTGACGAAAACGTTGAAGAAGCGAAGAAGATCATTAGAGAAGTTGCTGATGATGTCGACATCTCGTTTGGTGCGTGCCAAGCAATTTTAACGGATGTGTCGGTCGCCGAGAAGTAAACATCATACGGCTCGGGTATATCGGTGAGACCACACTAATCCAATGAGAAAACTTCTTTATTTTTCATAATTTTTTTATGGGACTTTGACAACATATTTGTGGCATTTTTCTAATAAAAATCAAACCAAATATTATATAATTCCGATGATATTTACTTGTGTAATGGATGACTAATGTTTTCGGCGCAAGGAGGTTCAACGCATGGGAATTTCTTTGCGTCGAAAACTTTCTTCGTACATTTCACAAGTAAATATCATCGGAATATTTTTTTATGGTTCTTTGACTAACGTATTCATGGCATTTTTTGAATAATTCCAATTATATTTACTTGCGTAATGAACGATCAAAGTTTTCGACGCAAAGTACTGCGTATGGGAAAGAAACAGTACAGTTCAAAGAACTTCCCATAGCTGTTCTTCCTTGCGTTCGAAATTTTCGTCGTTCATTACACAAATTACGTAAATATCATCGAAATTATATCATATTTGGTATCATCCTCATTAGAAAATTGCCACGAATATGGTAGTCAAAGTCCCATAAAAAAATAATGAAAAATAAAGAAGTTTGAAATTCGGATTAGTCATGTTTACACTACGTTCGGCAAAAGTCAAAGAATAGTGTCCCTGGCGTATAATTGTCCCGGGACGGACCCGTGTTGGGGACAATTATCGATGAAATACTGTAGTAGTAATTTCGTAAAGCTATTAGTAAGTACAACCGTAAATCTGGACTCATCTTAAAGCTTGAAGCTTGAAGAAATAGAAGCTAAAGTGACAAATTATTTCAAATAAATATAAAATAATCTACAGAAAAAGTCTATTCAAATAAAATAATATTTATTTATTTCAAATAACATCTTATTTGATTAATTACTTTCCCGTATGCAATTTAAAGCAATACAAAGAATGTGAAATCATGCGAACAACAGTCCTTTGGTGATCAAGATAGAAGAAAAATGGTCTTATTTTTCCTTTTATAAACAATGTTTTTTCAAATTCTGAGATTATAAAAATATGAGAATGATTGACAATATTGTTTGCTTCGCCAATGAGAATACAATCTCATTGAATTGTACACATTTAATCGGTGCAAAATATTCGTTTTCATATCTATTTTCAAATTCATTTTTATATTCATTTTCATTTTCATATTCATTTTCATATTCATTTTCATATTCATATTCATTTTCATATTTATTTTCATATTTATTTTCATATTCATTTTCATATTCATTTTCATATTCATATTCATTTTCATATTCATTTTCATATTCATATTCATATTCATATTCATTTTCATATTTATTTTCATATTCATTTTCATATTCATTTTCATATTCATTTTCATATTCATTTTCATATTCATTTTCATATCCATTTTCATATTCATTTTCGTATTCATTTTCATATTCATTTTGTAATAGGTACATTTGCCCTAGTTTGCAGAAAAGAATTGAACTGCGAAAATAATGAAACAGTTGACCCGGGCTTATAGCCGCAGTCAAGTCCCACACTCGAAGCGGATCATAATGAAACGAACTTATTGACGGATTAATATTTACTCGAGATCTAATCAAACCGATTGGAAAATGATTAAAGGGCAGCTTGAATGGCGGTGGTAATGAACCTGTCTATTAAATTGAACGCGTCAAAATCGGTCTCGCGGAAAATGAACCTGCGCGCAGAGAATCGATAACCACGCGAAAAGCTATGATTTGAAAAATAACGCGAATGCACCGGTGCATTCGTCGGCGCATTAGAAATTCACGGTATTTGGGTCAGTCGGAGCCAATCGATTGCACCCGAATGGCTCATTATGATCACGTCTGGCAATCATATTGCCAGTGCATGTAGATTCATAAGGACGACGAAATGGCGTGGCATCCATCGCACGACTGGCCACGCATCTTTCTTCCATTCATTTGCCATATTTCCTGCCGTGAATTCAGAATGCAAGCGCATGCATTCGGGATCCCTGATCACTATGTAGGGTACACTGGGGAGAATTTATACATAGATGAAGTTCCCCTAGCGTCGAACACTTAAGGTTTTTCTTAAATAAATTAAAAAATATGATACTTAATTCTCTCTATTCTGCGTTATCTATAAATTAACTATATAAGAAATCGATATTTCCGTAATAATTACGTTAAGGACTGCGTCTCCTAGATGTCCAGGATTCCACTCTTGATTTCTCAATAATGCAAAGACGGGGTTTCTTAGTAGTCAAAATCGCTAGTTGAAAGATCAATCTAGCATGCTATTTGCCTCAAAAGTTCTACTTTTACGTTTACAACGCGTAATTTTCATTATTGGGAAGCAACTAGTGGAGCCGCGAGAAGAAATGGGACTGGCGACAGTGCTGCCGTCTATCAAAAGAGCCGATAAAACAAAAATGAAGTTTTTCAGGAGTCAAAAACGCTAGATAAAAGATCGATCTAGGCCGCTATCGCCCTTAAAAGTCTTATTTTCTCGTTTACCAGGCGTAATTTGCATTATTTGGAAGCTACAACTGCGTATGTAGCTATTTTCATAGTTACGTGTTGCCAAATAATATAAATTACGCCTTGTAAACGTAAAAATAGTACTTTCGAGGGCGATAGCGGCCTAGATCGATATTTATCTATCATTTTTGACTACTGAAACCCCCATTTTTGTATTATCGAGAAAGGAGAACGCGGAAGCTGCACCCTTGCAATTCTGGAAACGAGTCTATCGCCTCAAATTATTTTTTGCAGTACACCATCGTGTACTTTGGTTATATGACTTTTAGAACAGATAACGTAGAAGAAGACATAGACAAAATCATTAATAATAATTTTCACCGATCGCAAATACGTATAACGGTCAAAACATTCTGATATAGCATCAGAAGCCTCTTATTTTTGCCAGTCTGAACAGTGAATCCAACCTACTCCATTGTTTTCTGTAGTTTGAATAGTATCAAGTGGTCAGTTTTTGAAAAATAATTTAAGTTTTAAAAATGATTGATTTTAAACAATTCTCAGTTAGAAAAAATTATATTATTCTGAAAATATTTAGACTGATATATCACCGCGTAAATTTTAGAACGTTATTTTATTTTTAGTCGAAATTCAAGTCAAATTCAAGCTGCACATTTCACAACTTCTACGACTGGCTGGAGTATACATAATTCGGCATGTATTAATCCCTTAACGCCACTAAAGGTACTGTACGCATCGTTCCAAGATGTAAGTTTTATGTTCGCGCCGAGAACTGATTGGATGAAACTATAAACCTTTCTTAGCAAAACGAAGCTTAGAGTTTGACGTCGCAGAAATCTTTAGTGTTAAAAATAAATTTTTTACGTCTTGGTATCGTTGTTATTGTACGAATATTAAATATAATATTAGGTTGTGCTAAAAGAGTTTCTTTCACATCACATTGTTACTCAAAATTTCCGTTTCCAGTCCGTTTTATTACCAAGTAATCAAAAGTCAATAAACAGACGATCACGTTATTTGTATATATTTGTGTGACGTAACAATATTAAATGTACACATTGCGAGAGAAACTTATTGGACAACCTAATACGATCAAGTGAAACTTACGGACATCTACAGTTTGAAAAAGTAAAAATTTCTTTTAGTTCTACTCTGAGTTAATCGGATATATTTATGCAAGAAAAAATGACTAGAGTAAATGACCGAGTTAAATAATAAAATTCACACTCGCTTGCAAGTGTTACTAAAATTTACTGATCTCTCATAACTCACCAATACTGTTCTAAGATTTGCAGCAATCCCAATGGAGGACCAATCGATGTCACATTCAATTTGTTTCACTTACCTGAAAAAAGAAAAAATTGTTTCAATTAGTCTACGATGTTGGATATAATATTACATATATTTTTTAAAAATGGGGAACGTGGAACAAGATTGTGTCCTCTGACACTAAAGTTGACTTTCAATGTACGACAATAATAATACAACAATGGAATAAAATTATTATATGGCATTAATACAAATAAAGGACTGCGGGTTTTTATGTATTTATCAAAAAGTTGGTGACATATGAAACAGTAAAAGATTAGAAAAATCCAAGAACATTGTTACAATAAATACTCAACAATTGAATATAAAGCGTTTTCACTTCATTTCGACAACTTACTTTCCAGAGTTTTTAGAGTGTCTCAACTTACAGGGCAAACATTTTTTTGCCGAAAACATTGTCTTCAGAAAATTGACTACAATTTTTTCTCCGTTAACGCTATCATTATACTTTCTACAGCGAAAATGTATCTGGCAACTATACTTTCCCAACGGTATACATCTTTTTGCGTAATTCTCATCCTACGAAATTTTATGGCTATGAAACACAATGTGTGTCAACCTTTACGATAGTCTCTTATCGCTTTCGATGCTGAAATAGTTTGCAAGCAATTCAAGTGGCTCTGCCATTGCGAGGCTACAATGTCCGAGTAAATGTGAGAAAAGAAGAGTGAAGATCGAGCGATCCTAAGTTACACGGTTTTAACTAATTAGCACATCGTGACGTAGTACAAATTGTTATCGCCTGCGGTAGGGGTCGTAAAGTAACCGTGAATTATTTAATCGTGATAGTGGTTATCTGCTGGAGTAACGCGAGCAAACACAAATATCTTGGCATGCCGGCGGAAATTTAAATCGGTAACTCATTGTTACAGGCACATTTAGTACTTCGCATTTGTACAATGTGCATGTATGCATCGAAAATTGTGACGACTCTTATGCTCATTAAATCTCGAAGCGCCAAGCTTCGAATGCAAGTACAGTAAATCCTCTACAGTCGCAAGAGCCTCGGGGAGGTTCGTTTGCACAGTTCGTTGACAGACACTATTTTTTGAGCTACAAAGACCGAGCCGAACGTAGAAAAGGACAGCGCGTGCAAAGAGACCGCGCGCGTCCGACTCTCCGCCTCTCTTTCTTTCTCATAGCTGTCCTTCCTTGCGCCCGAAACTTTCATCGTCAATTAAACCACTAAATACAGTTTAAATTATATCGTGTTTGGTATCATTTTAATCAGAAAAATGCTACAGCAATATTGGTGAAAGTTGTATAACGAAATAAGTAATAATAGAAAAGTTTTTATGTTGTAGTTTATGTAGTTTTTATGCCTTTGAACTGCGCCAGCGACTCCGACTCTCCGCCTCTCTTTCTTTCCCATAGTTGTCCTTTCTTGCGCCCGAAACTTTCATCGTCAATTAAACCACTAAATACAGTTGAAATTATATCGTGTTTGGTATCATTTTAATCAGAAAAATGCTACAGCTATATTGTGAAAGTTGTATAAAGAAATAAGTAATAATAGAAAAGTTTTTATGTTGTAATTTAAGTAGTTTTTATGCCTTTGAACTTTGAACTGCGCCAGCGACTCCGACTCTCCGCCTCTCTTTCTTTCCCATAGCTGTCCTTTCTTGCGCTCGAAACTTTCATCGTCAATTAAACCACTAAATACAGTTGAAATTATATCGTGTTCAGGGTAATTTTAATCAGAAAAATGCAACAAATAAGTTGGTGAAAGTCCCATAAAAAAGGAATGTTAAGGGATGAAATGTATATTTATTTCACTCCTGTTTGCTATAAGCAATTCGATTCAATTTTTGTTTTAGTTTATTTAAAAAGCCAACTATGTAATAAGCAGACTGCGAATGTATATGCAAATATTCAATTTTTGTAGATGAATTTCAAGAAAGTGGAATCAAATAAAATCTTATTTTCCGTGGTGGTAGCCTTTTTGGATTTGAAATAAATTAAAATCGTTCTAAATTCTGTTGAATTTAATAGTTCAGCATTTTTTGAACATTTTCAAAGGCCATAATTGCATCAAGATCCGCAGTCTAGTAATAAGTTTCTAAATAGGTAGATAAAATGTTAAATAGTTCTTTAAATACAATACACTGTGCCGTTTGCATAATAAATTGGTAAGATAAACATATCTTTCAATGTTACTACTGACATACAGTTCACTCTAATGGATGTTAGCAAATATAACTGTTTACGGCGCACTTTTCTAACAACTGCACGCAAGGCTTAACCCGCGTACATCTTGGTTCTAGATCACGGTGCTTGTCGTGTAGACTGACAATTTTTCATCACAATCAAGACAACGGCTAAGAGGAAGATTTATAACATCCTACACGACCTGTCAACATAAAGCACCTCGATGGCCATGTCGCGCAGTGGTTCAGGTTGGAATTCGTAACATTTTTATTTTTATCTTTTTTACGGAAGGAATTCGTAACATTTTTTATCTTTTTTGCATCCCAGGAGATATTCGAATGAAACCTGCACGAAGAAATACTGAAACGTAAAGAAAATGAAGTTTTATACTATATTATTATTGTCGTATTATTAGTGTCGTTATTTAATACCATACTGCGAAACATGATACTCGGAGAACTTGTAACTTGGCTGCGACCAACTTTTTATACAGTCGTAACTAGCGGTGCAACTGGAAAAGGGAGCGATTCTAAATAAAAAAAATAAGTCGAAAATATGGAATAAAATTTTTTCATACGAGGCTTTGTTTCCGAGGAAATTTGTGAAATACTACAATTTCCGTCCCATTGAAATAGGATACGTAGCATTTACTAGAATGAAATAACTATAAAAAGATAGTATACTTTCATTGTTTTTATCGAAATTTTTACAGATTCTTTCATAGCTAGCTGCACCAAGATTGGACAGCTTTTGGTAAAATAGTTTCAACAGTGGTTAGATATCGTGAGAAAGTGCACAGTTTAATTAAATCTCATTCTCCAGCCTCGGACGATACTGTTTCAGCTGAATGGGGACAGAAGGATGAAAACGTACTTGAAGGCTCGTCTACAGCATAGCATCTCATGTGTTTAATCTACAGTGTTCTAGAGGAGATTGTTAGCTTAACGTTGACAGCTCAGTGTGATAATAACTTCCGAAGTCGAACGAAATGGGAAACGATGCATGATTGCATGGAAAGGTGCCAGAAGTACTCCAATTTGCAATGCATTTTGACAATTCATTTATTTCACTAAGCATCACCTTTCTAGTCTTTAGTAATTTTTAATTGACGATGTTAATCGTTAATTAAATATTCATCAGAAGGATCATCCTGTTTTTTAAGAAGAAAAAAGAAAAAATATTGACCGTCATCTTAAAGAAAGTGTTTACATTTTGCAGCGAAATTTATTTGTTCACTTTCAAGTATTTCTTTCAAACAGAACTCCGATTGAATTCCTGAGTTGATTTGAAGTAAAATATATATATTTTAAATACTTATTATATGTTTGTAAAATCAATCAAGTGTTTCAAAATCAGTATTTCATTTAATACAGAAATAAATTACTATTTCAAACGAAACATACGTAACGCAATTCAAAAACTATTGACCGTCGAGACACCTTAAAGAAAGTGTTTGTATTTTGCAGCGAAATTTATTTGTTCACTTTCAAGTATTTCTTTCAAACAGAAGTCCGACCGAATTCCTGCGGTGATTTGAAGTAAATTTTTCCATTGCAAAAATCTTCTCCGCGGTTTCGTTAAGGAGTTATTAACAAAAAATACGGACCAATCAGAGTGCGGCTCCGTCTGCTGTATATGCGCCCTTATTGGTCCGCGTGTTTCTTTAATAATTCCATAACGACGTCATGGTGAACATTTTCGCAAAGGAAAAAGTTCCTTCATGGTTGTACTAATTAAATTACATTGTAATTAAATTACATTGTATTTCAATAATATAATAATTCAACTACGTCGTAATACATAATTCAAACCTTTCAACAAATTCAATTACTAACTATTTTAATCATATGTGTAATTTAAATACAATATAATTAAAAAATACAGCTCCCCAAATTATAGCCCAGAACATTGAAGAACTGTAATATATTTTTAACCGACTTCGAAAAAGGAGGAGGTTACTCAATTCGACCTGTATGTGCCTTTTTGACCGTACATTGTGTCGCAATCGACAAAATTTGTTTTTAACCGACTTCGAAAAAGGAGGAGGTTACTCAATTCGACCTGTATGTGCCTTTTTATGTTTCTCTTTCATAAACTTGTTTGCTGTCTATGCGGCGTATTTTCTATTCCTCGCCCTCGTAATTCGTTTTTATTGTAACTTAATTACAAAGTATTTTATAATTGTACTCCAATTGCAATTACGAATTACATTGTAATTTAATTGAATGAAAATCTGAATTATAAATTACAATACGACTGAATTACGATGTAATTCAATTACTTTGTAATTATAATTCCTGGAGTAATTCAATTGTAATTCTGTACAACTCTGCTTCAATAACCTTAGGAGTCACACATTTCAAGATGGTACAACATTTTTGGTACACCCCGTACAAACGCAATGGGATAAACCGTTCAGAAAAAAATCACTGAAGTTTAAGTTGATGAGAAACAGAATTATTTTTGCGCGAACCGAAAGCAATGTTTGAAATAGAATAAAATGGAACGTTTGAAAAATCGAAGCTGGATCGCGGCAACATTTCAGCGATAATGCTGGCTCGAATTGTCTCCGGGGCATAAAGGGTTAAAGCGTATTCTCCGTTCGTTAAAGTGTAAACCGCAATATGTCTACCTACACGGGGATTTATATCTCCTTTAACGCATCTCTATGTAGCTGAGATTACGATCCAAACTCGCGACGGCAAACGAGATGGTTCTTCGGCGAACGCTTCGTTGAGAATCACGGAATCAGGAATCAGAATGGAATGAGCGCAACACGCAATAAGGAGGATAATAGAAGACGATTCAGAAAAATGGAAAGCTTCCCGAGCTAACGTGCCGTAAGTGATAAAAATGGAACACATTAAAAATGGACGATCTTGAAAGAATTCCCCCACTAATCTAGCGCCATTACCATTTCGCCGAATGTCTCTTTACAATGTTATGGATAATAACAACGATCGAATTCGTAATAAAAGTGTAGCTTTCAGACAGCGTATCATGAAAAATGCAATTTTTACTTGCTCATTTGAGAGATATTGATTGCGTTACTTTCAAGCTTACATAATATGTATAATATTGATACGTTGGATGTAATTTATAATAGTAGAAAGACTGAAATAGTTTAGAAATATATGAATGGACTATTGTAACTTTATTAAAATTATTGTAGAATAAAAACAATTTTTATTTGCTTCTTGTTCCTTATAATTAATGCATGAAACTTTTATTTTACATAAAAATGTGCTAACTAGTAATAACCATATGATAAATAGTCATATTCAAGTTAGTGTAGATAAGACAGATTCCTACACATTCCTTTGAAATAAATATTTACTAATATTTAATCGGTTTTTAAATATTAACACTAAATTACCGATTTCACATTCTTGACTTCACAATTATCGCTACCTTTGGAAATGATTAAACGCATTTTTTCACTTCAGCACGTATTACTATAAAAATTGTGAAAAATTTTAAAAATAATTTAATGTAAACCAAATGCAATAATACTGAATTCGCTATATAAACCACTTGGTTTAAAGCAGTAATAAATAATAAATTACTTGTTGGATCCACTGTATACACACATATGTACCACCTTTATTATTAATAAAAAATTATACGATAATGTTCGTGATATTCGAGTGATGGAATAAATATTTTGCGTACTGTGTATCAGTGCAATTTCTCGAATTCTTGTAACGACTTCAGCTACAAGAAGCTTTCATTTCACCTACTTGAAATTTCTTCACAATTTCCCAAGATGGCCGCGAAGGAATTACGCCTTTGCGGAAGGACTTCAGAGGTCTTTCAAAGATAAAGTGTAGCAGAAGTTGTAGGATCTACTTTATTTCAGCTTCGCAGCCAAGAAATGCAGACTTTGTTAACGCTTCTTCTGACTTTACTACATTCATCACTCTTCTCTCATGTTATTCACATATTTTCTGGTATTGTTCACATAATTTCTTTCTGTACTGTCCTATTTTCTACATACCTTTTCATTTTTAGATTTGGAAACTATTCTGTACACTTCCTATCCTGTTACAGTTTCTAAACTATTTTTATATAAACTTGTTTACAAACTTATATATTCTTTAAAATACCATTGCAAATTTTCCTTCTTCCTGTATCTTTCTAAACTATCTGACAATGAGTTCATGTAATTGACTCTTATTTGTTTTTATCCATTAAAATGCTTTTAATTGCAACATCAAAATTAATATTAACCGCCTTACGATTTATTTTACGGTTTTGAGTGATTAGAATCTTTTTGTAGATCATAATTTCTTAAAAAACGAAAACATTTATATCTACTGTGTGCCCATACGTTTTCCAATAGCTGTACATTCACAGAACAAAAATAGAATTTTACATCGGTTTAAAGCAGATTATTAACATACATTTTTATCAGAATCTGTGCAGAATCTTCATCACGTGTCACACACGTTATTGTAAGGCAAGCGGCTAAGGTTAAATGGTAGCAAAACAGTGATTGTTACTTGTAAATGCAGTTTCCGTTTATTCATTCTAGAAGTATAACATTTTCTTGAAAGTGCATCTACAATTGTCAGAATTTCCAGAAAGAAATCGTAAAGAGTTAAAATGGCTACTTCGATGAAGGATTAAATATTCAATGAAGAAACGGGACGAAAGACGCTTCCGCGGCTTAAAAGCTAAATTCCGGGTCTCTAAATGCCACGTGAAATGCGAGTTCATTGCGTTACGGAAAACTGTATTTGACTTTGACGGGAAAACTGTGAGAACTGTTGGGACGTTTCCTCCATGTTCTATCGAACTTCTGTCAAAAGATTGCGCTCGCGACAGTTCACTTTTTACTCCGCGAAGTTGAGCACGAAATCTCGAAACAGGGGCGCGCCGGGCAAGTTAGATCGTGCCCCCTCGATTGCTCCCGCTACCCCTTTTAAAGATTCGGAAAGAGAAACCAATCTCGGGTGAGTGGATCGCCCATTCTATGAAAGGGAAAAGAACCGAAAGTTGTCCAAAGTAAACATTTTCAAAGACCCTGTGAATCGGAGACTTGTGCAACTAACTGTGAAACTTCCCACACGTTACAATTTCACATTTATTTCTAACTCTGCTATCGATAATCAAAATTTTCTACAAGGTTTGTTCAGTTCAAATAATATTATCTTGTCACGACCAGACAGAGCTGGATAAAATAGTATTTTAAATAGTAAAGAGTCCTATTTGTTTTAAAGTGCGCGCAGAACTTTGAAAATAAAATATTTTATTTGATGCAATAATGAAACGAGAGAGACAGAGAGCATTTCATGTTCAAATACTTGTATTCCATTCTATGAAAGGGAAAAGAACCGAAAATTGTCCAAAGTAAACATTTTCAAAGATCCTGTGAATTGGAGACTTGTGCAACTCACTGTGAAACTTCCCACACGTTACAATTTTACATTTATTTTTAACTCTGCTATCGATAATCAAAATTTTCTACAATGTTTGTTCAGTTCAAATAATATTATCTTGCCTCGACCAGACAGAGCTGGATAAAATAGTATTTTAAATAGTAAATAGTCCTATTTATTTTAAAGTACGTGCAAAACTTTGAAAATAAAATATTTTATTTGATGCAATAATGAAACGAGAGAGACAGAGAGCATTTCATGTTCAAATGCTTGTATTCCATTCTATGAAGGGGAAAAGAACCGAAAATTGTCCAAAGTAAACATTTTCAAAGACCCTGTGAATCGGAGACTTGTGCAACTCACTATGAAACTTCCCACACGTTACAATTTCACATTTATTTCTAACTCCGCCATCAATAATCAAAATTTTCTACAACGATCGTTCAGTTCAAATAATATTATCTTGCCTCGACCAGACAGAGCTGGATAAAATAGTATTTTAAATAGTAAATAGTCCTATTTATTTTAAAGTACGTGTAAAACTTTGAAAATAAAATATTTTATTTGATGCAATAATGAAACGAGAGAGACAGAGAGCATTTCATGTTCAAATGCTTGTATTCCATTCTATGAAGGGGAAAAGAACCGAAAATTGTCCAAAGTAAACATTTTCAAAGACCCTGTGAATCGGAGACTTGTGCAATTCACTGTGAAACTTCCCACACTTTACAATTTCACATTTATTTCTAACTCTGCTATCGATAATCAAAATTTTCTACAACGATCGTTCAGTTGAAATAATATTATCTTGCCCCGACCAGACAGAGCTCGATAAAATAGTATTTTAAATAGTAAATAGTCCTATTTATTTTAAAGTACGCGCAGAACTTTGAAAATAAAATATTTTATTTGATGCAATAATGAAACGAGAGAGACAGAGAGCATTTCATGTTCAAATACTTGCATCCACATTAATTAAATAAATTTAGCAATTATCTGAATATGAGTAATTAAATAAAATTACAAATTCTCTGAATATGAATAATTAAATAAAATTACAAATTCTCTGGATATTAATTATTAAATAAAATTACAAATTTTCTGAATATGAATAATTAAATAAAATCACAAATTCTCTGAATATAAATAACGACACACGCCAAATTTATTTGATTTTCCTTACGTGAACTACACAATTGTGGTGGTTACAAATGAGTAACATAGGTAGCGACCGTGTTAAATAAATAGATCCAAAAAACCGATCAAGCATCCCCAACAATATCGTACCTAGAATAGCAACAAAAATGTCGACTTAACGCAGGCTGACTGATAAACTCTGTTCTGAGCAATTTGCAGCAATCTGTCTCAGCGAAGCGGCTAGCATAAACTATCTGTATTTGTCAAGTCTTACCCGCGAATAAAAAAAAAACTGTTTACGTGAAACTTTTATGTGTTGTTTTTTTCTGCTTTTGTTGTGGTAAACATATACGTCTTATTAATAGACGGCGGATTTTATGCATTTATGACAGAAATGTGTAGGTGCAATTTGAAAAACATTAAAAGTATTTAATATAAATGATAATTTAATATAAATAGAAAAACTATTATATAAAAAATAGAAGTATTTGAAAATACAGTTTTACTATTTTCTACCTATTGTACATTTTAAGGAAGAAAATAAATTTCTATTTCACTCCAATTTGATGGAATTCAGGTAAAAAATTTTATTTTGCATAAAGAATCGCTGTCTACTTATTCATTACGGTCTGGTGTTCCATAAAACGCGGGAGTCATTATTCACAGTGAATTCCAAATACTTAGGGAAACAAGCAAAAGAGTTTATGCAAAATATTTACGTTCTGTATTTATAAAATTTATCGATGTATAAATAAAGTTGACTCCAAATTTAAGTGGAATTGCTACAGTCTGTTTTGTTATTTCAAATCGATACTTCGCGTCTCGTACGCAATACTGATAATTGTTCGTGAATATTTTGATATTACAGTGTATTGCTTTTTTGCTAACACAAACGTTAAGAAAATTCTACTCTTCATTCAAGTTGAATTGGTTAAAATTAACGACACTTGATGAACGAAATTATTATGGATAGTTAAATTTCAGAATTGTTTAATCAAATACAATTCAGGTGGATTATATTCAATAACTAACGAAGATTTTATATTTAATATTATATTTAATTTATATTAATATTATATTTAAATACCTAAAGATTCTTCTCTCCTACATTTAGTCCAAAAATTTCTATAGAAAAAGATTGGTGTTAATATTTCAAAAAAATTGTTTGATCTCTTATGTAAAAGGTACAAGGTCACTTCGCAAGATTTTGTCACTTATTCAATGATCTGATTAATTTCGAAACTTTCGGGCAAATTAAGAATTCCGACAGCGCTTAAGGAAGGATGTTTGGGGGGCGATAATTAACTACCGCTAGTTTCTTGGATAAAATTTCAGTGTCAAACTTTCGGTATTAAAAATTTTAATTCCCCCGAAAAATTTCTTAAGACACTGTTGAGTGCCTTGCAGTTTATAATATTTCCCTCCTTCTTAGAAACTTGCGCCTCGTTTTAGTACGTACTGTATAATTTGACACTAATTAAAATATTCTTTTGATAAATCAAGCTCCGTAGCGGAGTCTAGAACTTTTGCAAAAAAGGCGAAGAAGTACGAACATATTTGAAAAACGTAGCACATAATTCACCGAATAAATTTGAATTTTGAGACAAACAAAATAAAATATTCATTAATCTTCTTAATATGAAAATTATTAGACATTTCATATTTTAAATTGAAGCTACTAAATATTGTAAATGCGTCAAATCTGCAGTGTACGAATTAAGTACATTTATTTTACTTGTTGTGTGAATAAATGGTGAACTTATTACTATTTATTTCTCTACTTATTGTTTTATTAATATCAATCGTGCAAAATTATAGCCGAATCAAATGCAAACATTGCAAACAAATTCTAATGTTCTTATTTAATATACGTATGTATTTCGTTTCGTCAAAACCAATTTTTATTTATAATTTAATTTCATTAATATTACGTGCAAAAAAAGTGATTTACATATGTTCACCATTGTAGCTTGGAACACTCTGCATTTATGGCAGTGATTAAAAGAGTGGTACAAATTTTTGAAAATAATATTTAAATTATCTATTACATTTCAGTTTGAAAATTTTCGAAATTTTATATGGTGCAATATCACCACTATTTTGTGGTTCAATTACACTCCGTTTTGTAAAAATGATCCCCCAATATGCAGTTCAGTGGAATGAAAAAAATTAATCATTTCAATCATTTTATTTACTTAATACAAAGTAAGAACGATTTAGTTCTAAACGATCATGCTGAAATAATCTAATTACTGTGACCGCACATTTCGCAATTTCCTATTAAAAGATGAATAAACAAAACGTTTTAAACACGATTCCTTATTTTTCATTATAAAATAATTTACGTATACCCATCATCACCAATGATTTGTCCTACCATCACAATTCGCGAATGTCGAAATATTTCTCATATTATCAAAATGTTTAATTAATTGAAACCCGGCACCCCAGACAACTGATTAATTATTAATTACGGAAGACACATGTACTTGATCAAAATTACATTTATCATAAATCAACTGCGCATGTTCACGTATCGATGCTATACGTGTATGCGAATATTCAGATTTACAATTTAGGAATTTGTCAATAGTTCTACATATAATGAATGGTTGAACTTTATTATGATTTTCCCCAGTTACGACCCCTAAGTGTGCGATATTTTATGTTGGTATAATGAATTTTAAAAATATTTGAAAAAGTATTGGAAATAGTTAACGAAATACTCTTGTTTGTATGAAATAATATTTCAAAATTGATTTTACGTCACAGAAATGAATACATGTATTTATGTTTTTAGAAAAATATTAATTGAAATAGCATTTCCTTAAGATTTAATGGAAATATAATTATTTGAAATAGCATTTCATGTGCCTAAATGTCTAATAATCATTTGAAATTCCATTTCTTACGATTAATATTTATCATTTTTATATTATTACAAAAATAAAAAATTTTAGACGACACTGCACACAAGTAGCTAGATATTAGTGTCGAAATAGTACTCAAGTGTATCATTTCAAGCAGAATAAAGAAAATACTTATTTCAATTAAGTATTTCAGGTTTATATTGTAAAATATTTTAAATACTTATTATGTATTTGTAAAATCAATCAAGTATTTCACAACTAGTGTTTCATTTAATACAGAAATAAATAACTATTTCAAACGAAACATACGTAACGCTAATCCGAGAAATAGTATTTACAAATATTTGTATTTCTTAGTTGAAATATTTTTACCTATTTTAAATAGATCCCTCTAAGAGACTAATCAATCAACTTCCGGTCGACTATAATTCTCGAACTAAGTTCTCTAAAAACCGATGAATTTATAACGTAAAATAACAAAACTTTGTCAGTCATTATCTGTTTATCATGGAGTACGCTGATGCAGGAACTTCAGAGAGTGTTCCGATCCCTAGGGAATTCTTTTCTCGTTTAAAAACTCTCGTAAAGACCGTCCGAACATTTTCAACTTGAAAAAAGATTTATCTGGAAACCGTCTGAACCGACTTCTAAATATTTCATAAATAAACCTACTTACACTTTTTCTAATATTATATAATAACATAATAACAACAATTCGCCATATAACCGTTTGAATCTTAACACTAGGTTTACGGAGGTCTAAATATAACTATTTTACATTAATTTATAAACATACCAAGAATGTGTCTATCCAAATTTTTGGCCATTTTTCCGGTAGTATATACCCCAAGAATTAAATTTGGTAAATAATTTCTCAGGGAAACATCTTTACAATCTTAATAATTGCAAATTAAGAACATTAGAACCCGTCATTTTGACGGGTCCCATAAACCTAGTGTTAAAAATGAAATAAACCAACCAAATAAGGTCTGTGAGAATTCTCTTTTTGAAAAGGTCGGTTTAATGTAAACACACGAAATTGAGCATACGATAAATACGAATTCTAGAGAACCGTATCTTTATGCCACAAAAAAACATCTATTGCGCAACACGAGCGTACAAAAAGTTCGAAGTTTTTGGACAGATGACAAGATTCTGTCGGCCACAAAAACCGAACAAAAATATTCAAATATTCACTCTGAACGTAGTTCCGGATACGAATATATTGTTTCTTAGGTATCGCACATTTCTCTCCGTGTTGTTTTCTGTTTTGATAATCGCCCGGGTAAAGTTACGGGTTTCAATTCGGTTTGGAAACGTCACTGGAGAGAGCACGGCAATTCAACTGGAAACGCGTTTAACAAACCGTGATTGAAATTCGTTTAAAAACTTGCCGTGTCCGGTCGATAGTCTCGGCGGTGATCCATGGCGCAAGTTAGCTGTCCGCGGTGAACAATGTTCGCAATGCAAGCAGAGGTACAACTCACTGGCAGTAACGTGAATAAAGGGTAGTTCTAAGCCGAGCGAACATACAAGTACATACGCAAGGCAAGACGCGGCGGAACACTGAGGCGAAACCAGATCAGATCGTCCGTCCCGACGCCGCGTCGCGCCGAACACTGTCGCTGGCCAATGGTGGGGGTGAATCTCGCGCATGCGTGTCCCGCTCCCAGTTAGGGAGTCAGGATTTTGGAAAAACGTCCCCTAGAAACTTTCATTGTTTATTTAATCCACCATTGACTATCTTGAATTACATTCTTTTCTACGTTTTATGTATGGAA
>CM052192.1:13545510-13565993 GCA_028455805.1 Lasioglossum figueresi | reverse complement strand
GTAGAAAATTTCTATTGTGCATAAAGTTCCACTGTCTACTTATAACGATAATAATTAGACTGCGGATCTTTATGCATTTATAGCAAAATTGAGTAGATAAAATTCGAAATTGTTGGAAAATTTTGAATATTCAAGATCTCAATATATGATTTCTGCTCTACTAAAATCATTAAGGGAAGAATTAACGTTCAATTTAGTTTCTATTCCTTGCAATCGATGCAGACAATTTTTATTTTGCATAAAGATTCGCAGTCTGATAATAATTATAATAAATTACACTCTCTTTCAAATCTTTTTAACCCCTTGCCGTGTTTTAACAAGTCACGCTCGTGTTGAAGATTTCAAACAAAGTCTGCCAAATCTGAATGTTACGCCTTTCTTTTTAGATGCAATAAAATTTGATTCGTTTCCAATCAATGCTTAAGCATTGAAACAAATGCAGTCATACAAGAAATATAAATTTTCTTTTGTGTTCTACATTTTCGGAATAAAGGCGGTTTAATCGCTGCAACTGTAATGAAAATGACACGGCAAGGGGTTAATGGATGATTTCTTTTTCTACGTTGGTACGAAAGTAGCTGCAACATTTAAATTGCATTGATTGGAGAAGTACAAAGAGGTTGCAAAAATTTGTCAACACGAATATTAATTAATCATAATCCTGCGACCGGTGATGTTACGGGAACTTCGTTTCTCCTCGAAGAGCATCGATCGCGGTCACGGTAACACGAGGAATAGCAAAAGAGGCCAACCGGTGAAAAGCGAGAAAGCGATAAACCGCCGAGACGAGACAAGAAATATCGCTACGGGGGCAGGGAACCCTTCTCGACGATCTCTGGCGGAAGCAGCACTCAGAAATCCATCGAAGGATCGCGAGATCCAAAACAGGAAATCCGAGAACGGAAAAACTTTCGCCGTGTTTTAGAACCAGCCAATGACGTACGCCGATGCTCTCTGGCTGCAGTATTTTCCCGAGAAACGAAGGTGACAGTTCATTTTTCAAAGCGTCGGCTACTGGGTCATCCGTGCATCGATAACGCAATTATTTGTCCAAATTTAAAGATTTTGTTGGAAAAACTGCATTGGTCCAAAAAGATCTAGCAAGTCAGGATTAATTTCATTGACTTCTGTAAAAGAACATGTTTAAATGCGTGCTACTGGGTCATCCGTGCATCGATAACGCAATTATTTGCCCAAATTTAAACATTTTGTTGGAAAAACTGCATTGGTCCGAAAAGATCTAGCAATTCAGGATTAATTTCATTGACTTCTGTAAAAGAACATGTTTAAATGCTTACTACTGGGTCATCCGTGCATGGATAACGCAATTATTTGTCAAAATTTAAAGATTTTGTTGGAAAAAGTGCATTGGTCCAAAATGATCTAGCAATTCAGGATTAATTTCATTGACTTCTGTAAAAGAACATGTTTAAATGCTTGCTACTGGGTTATCCGTGCATGGATAACGCAATTATTTGTCCAAATTTAAAGATTTTGTTAGAAAAAGTGCATTGGTCCAAAAAGATCTAGCAATTCAAGATTAATTTCATTGACTTCTGTAAAAGAACATGTTTAAATGCTTTCTACTGGGTCATCCGTGCATGGATAACGCAATTATTTGTCCAAATTTAAATATTTTGTTGCAAAAACTGCATTGGTCAAAAAAGATCTAGCACTTCAGGATTCATTTCATTGACTTGTGTAAAAGAACATGTTAAATGCTTGCTACTGGGTCATCCGTGCATGGATAACGCAATTATTTGTCCAAATTTAAAGATTTTGTTGGAAAAAGTGCATTGGTCCAAAATGATCTAGGAATTCAGGATTAATTTCATTGACTTCTGTAAAAGAACAGGTTTAAATGATTGCTAAAAATCATTTTAACAACAACGCGAAGTATAATGTGTATAAAACATGATTGAATTTTTCAAGTAAAAGTTTGCTTCTTTGAATGTTGTTATTCAACAAGTATACCATTATATTTAATTATAGTGAATTACCTTATTGTTACTATAAAATTACGGAATTTTCTGTATGCATTTATGTCTTATATAAATTTAAAAAAATGCTGGAGTATTAAATTCAACAGAATTTACTACGATTTTTATTTATTTCGGATCTACAAATGTTATTACCATCAAAAATAAAATTTTATTTGATACCACTTTCTTAAAATTTCTCTACAAAAATTGAAAATTGCATGAACATCGGCAGTCTAATAATTATTATTTTCTAAATACATTGAATAATGGTCTTATTAGAAATGTATCGCGGAGAAATAGAAAAATTTCTTATAATTCTGAAAGAGTCTGTTTTTATGAATAATATAAAAACATTACTGTGAATCTTTTTGCAAAATAAACATTTTCCGTATTTATTGCAAAATATAAGAGTCAGATGATGATTGTATATCTTCTCTTAATAATTTTAACATTCTTTTTTTATTTTTACGACTTTATATTACGTTTAGTTTTCTCATAAATGCATGAAATCTGCAATCTAACGAGAGTGATGATATTTCAGCCGTTCAACTGTCTTTTAAATTGGCTTTTCGATTGAAATGCTAGAATTTAATTATGGACCAGTCGGTTCGAACCTGATCAATAGATTGCAAATCTTCGCGCAAATTAGTACAATACTGGGTGCTCCAAAAATGTCGTATCTCCTTGAAAGGAGTGATTTACGAAGACATTTGATGTGACTCTTTCCTTCGTGAAAATGTTTTCCGCGGCTTTGTTGAGGAGTTATTAACGAAAAACACGGACCAATTAGAACGCGACCCGCGCTGAGCCTGGCACTGGCATTGGCCGAGCCGGGATCAGTGCTTTTTGTTAATAATTTCGAAACGAAGCCGCGAGGAACATTTTCGTAAAGGTAAAAGTTATTTCAAATGACCTTAAGAATCACGGAAATACAACACTTTTCATGGAAACACAACATTTTTGGGATACCTTACCTTGTAGAGACATTTCTTGTACTAACAACGAATAAAAGACTGTCTCTAATGAAATTGATGCTACAAAATCTTTTATAAAAAAATTGAATTACACAGTAAATTCTGCGAGACGTTCAAAATAGTTATTTTGCAAGGCACGCACTTTATCCAAGTTTTTCGAAAATTTACTAACATCGAGGTACTATTTTAGTGTTGGAATCCGACCATGCCTGAGGAAAATGGAGGTCGCAGAACCACCGGAATATCTTTTTCGGTGAAAAATTCAGCCACGAAGATGTTAGTGTGACCAGAAGCGCCATCGCGATGTAGCATTCAAGCATTCGCATTCTTGATTCCGTTGTCAAATCGTGAAAGGCTTGGTGATTTAGATTTAACACACTATCGATCATTCTGACAATCAAACGTCGATCAAACTTCGCAAGGGGCCACATTTTCGCTCGTTTTCTATCGTTCAAGTTTTTCAGAAATGGCACTCGAGCATGCTTTTCGCCAGTCGTGGAGAAATCAAAATTTATTTCTGCCTAAACATTAATAAAAAAAAACAATAATATTATTCTTATCTCTAACAACAAATTACATGCATAATTTGACAATTTTTTTCCAAATATTGATTTACTTGTTCGTGAATGGTTAAAATTTTTATCTTTGACAGATAAAAATGCGAATATTGCAATGAGAAGACGACTAGAAAAATGAGTTATTTTGTTAAAGTTTACTTAAAAAGAGTAAGTGAAGCGCAAAGGCGAAAATTTTCAAAATAAAATAAAACACTCGAGTGGTTAAATGCAGCAATTAAATTTGATTATAATCGCCGGGTGGGTTTTATGCAACGTAATTTTTAAATATCTTTTATAACAATATAAATTGATATAGTAGGCACGACAGAGAGTGAGGAACTCTATTTTAACACGCGAACGATAAACACTGTTAATAACAGTAATACTGCCGACAATATTAATTAAACGGTTGATTATACACAGGAAAAAATGAGCGCGAGAAAACGATAAAAACGCGGACGAGAAGAGAAAAGAAGAAAGAAAAGGAAAAAAATATAAAAGTGCTACTTGGTGCCGAGAAAATAATGTTAAACCGCGAGTTGAATTTTTAACGCGGCAGTTAAAAGTAAACGGCAGGTTGCAAGAAAAAGTCGAATGTGCGACGAGCGTAATTTGCTTGTTTATATTAATATTTACGACGTGGAGAGAGAGATGCATGGAACGGTGGACGTTTTTTCAAGTTTTTAAGTGGACCATTAACTTTTTTTGTGGTCACCGTATATTCGGCTATGCTTCAACATAACCGTTGTGCGCCATGAAACGACTATGGACAATTCGACTAAACTGAAAAAATGAAAAATAGTATCGAAAATGTGTTGGACAAATATGACAGAATGGTTAACACGATATTAATACAATAACGAACGCTTTTACACTTTTTACATCGCTATACGAAAATTGTAAAAATATTTAAATAGCATGAAAAAGCAGTAGCATGCTTTTAATATTTCAAATGATAAAATTAATGGAAAAGAAGTGCGTTAAAAATGGATGTGTGTCCCAAAAATGTTGTACTTTCACAAAGAGGTGATTCCTGAGTTGATTTGTTAAGGAATTATTAAAGAAAAACACAGACTTTAGGGACACCTGTATACACAGAAAACTTCAATATTGTTTATACGCAAAGTTTGATATTTATCGATGATAAATTGTCAACTTTCTCACCCGCGAAATACTGCAAGACATATAAGAAAATGCATGAAAGTCTAGCAAGAATTTTCCTCATCCTTCTCATTCATAATGTATTTGTTTACACTGTATAGTAACGTTCTGTACAGTTCTACGTTCTAATTAATCCTCTACGAACAACCAGGTGAATTAAAATAATTCAGATAAAAGTGCATATTGTATAATAGGATCGCATCGAAATAAAACAAACATTTGTCTCTTCGCATGAACGACCTATTTTGAAAAACAGAAACATCTTGATAGCGTATTTTCACTTATTTTATCGAAGTTCTTTAAACCGTGGATTTAACACTAGGTTTACGGAGCTGTAGAAATAACTATTTCACATTACTTTATAAACATAACAAGGATGTGTCTATCTAAATTTTTGGTTATTTCTCCAATAATATATACCCAAAGAAATAAATTTGGTAAATAATTCTTCAGGAAAGCACATTTACAATCTTAATAATCGCAAATTAAGAATATTAGAACCCGTCATTTTGACGATTGACTGACGAAAGATAAGATTCTTACTAAAATACATTTTTGATTCATGTTCTTGCATGTCTCACAGTTTCGCCACGGGCTGTGTCCAGTGCTAGGTTTCCGAGAATTATTCTTCCAAAGTGCAAAAGTCTTAGAGGCATGGATATGGTGTTGCAGTTGCGCGCCGCAGTGTATTAAAAACCAAGAGAGCGAACACAAATGAATATTTCTCGCAAAACGAGAAAGAACACGTGTCCCGTTGCGGATTGATCGTTTAATTCGGGGACATCCTGGACACATGGGAAAGGTCTCGCGGAGCACGAGACCGGAAACGAGAACGAAAACGCAAAATAAACGAAGAGCGACACTGAGGCAAAGTAAAATTTCATAGAAAATCTCGTCGTTTCCAAACGTACGTGGGGCTGTGTATCCTCGCGCCGGATAACTCAAACCAACCGGAAGACAGTGGGGGAGCAGCATGACAGCCAACCGACCGACGACTCCTTTGTTCGGAATCATGGAGATCACCGGTGGCACAATAGCGGCCAATCACGTGTCTCGATCGAGAGATGTGATCCCGTGTCCTGGACACGAAACTACTTTGCACCAGGTCCTCGGGGGTGTCCTACCCCCCTCCAACCCCCTCGCAGACCGATGGACTCTTTGACTCGTGTCTCCTGTCGCTTAATTGCCAGAAACAATGGAATTATTGCGACGGTCCGGGGATAAAAGGGACGAAGGGAAGGAGAGATCGGCAGAGAGTGTGAGCGAGACAGTTGGAGAATGAGAAAAACTGACAGGAGAAGAGGATGGGGGGCAGTTGCGAATAAGACAAAGAGGAAAACTCAATGGGGTCGTGTCGATTTTCATCCCCGTTTTACGACCCCTTGTCCAGAGGGCTGTATCAATGGTGGGTTCGCTGCGCGTTACGTAATACTATGATCTCGTTTTGATCGCTATTAGACCGGGAGAGCATGTAACCAGTGTACTCCCGTGGGATCGACTGACGCTATTCAACTCGCGTTGGTCATCACACCTCATGCGGCATTATTTCCTAACGCTAGTAGGCGCCAGGTTGACGAACTTACAAGGAGAGGTCACAGTGATGGGTAGGGATGGGATCAAGTTCAATATACTCACGAATCCGAGACAATTTCAATAACCAAGTTTCATTTCATGGGATTCGATTACTACTAAAAAGCAATAATATTTCAATGATTATATTTGAAAAGTATTCAATTTATACAAACTAATATCGAACCTCGGAATAAGTACTTACAAATTTCGAAAAGATACTTTTAAGTACATCGATATTGAAAGGAATCAAATCATTCGAAAGTAGTAATCGAATCTTGGAAATCAGAACTGCATAGTAGGTATTCATAACAGTTTTGAATCTGTTCGAACTAGATTCGAATATACTTGCAAGTATTATTTCCGTTTACCAAAGTACTTGTGAAAGGTTCGAAACTGTCTGGTATAGGTTCGAGTATACTTAGTAGTGCTATTTCTGTTATTCAAAGTACTTATAGAGAGTTCGAATTCAATCAATCAAAGTTCGAACCTTTTTGCGAGTTACTTGATCCCATCCCTAGTGATGGGATCATCGATATTAATTAAACTTTTTCTGGTGAATCTAGTGAAAAAATAAGCAGGCCCATGTCCGAGTGTTTTTGACATTACTCATTGTTTATGAAAATAATTAAAATTTAATTTTATGGTATCCAGATAATATTTGAAGGTTACGTGTGGTTACGTGTTCAAATACTTCTTACGATTAATAATTTTTTTTCATTTTTATGGGTTTTCTTTTCTGAGAAAATTTTATAATTCCAGTATGAGACGGTACGAAGCGTAAATTCGAAATTTGAAATTGAACAACTGAATACAGAGAAAGTTTATGACCTCACGAACCGTTGCCACCTAATTACGAACGAACTCACTTGTCAAGTGAGAGTCGTAAATAAAAAGTGTACGAAGACAAATGAAGGCAGTTGTCTTCATCAGAGTTTACGTCTCTTACTTACGAGGCTAAATGGTGTATTGTTACCGAAATTCTCAGCGACGAATTACAAAAACATACGTTTCAAATACACTATCAAATACAATTTTACCTGTAATAATATAGTCAATTAATTGACGTAGGAATGGAGTTACACCTATCGCTCAAAAAATTCAAAGATGTTAATTGCAAACCCGAATATTTATATCTTCACTTTCTCAAAAGATCATCCATTAATTATAAATAGGCTGCGGATCTTTATGCAAAATAAAAAATATTCGCAGAAACTGCATTCTTCTTTTAATTGCCCTGTTAAGTTGACGCTAACACAGTGATGTCCTTAAATATTTTTAACATTGTCACTGCTTTAAATTGCACGTGACTATTTTTGTCATAAATGTACAAAACCCGCGGTCTAATTCTAAGGAACAAGGGGCAAATAGAAATTATTTTCTTTCTTCGATAATAATTTTAACGAGTACACGGTAAGTAAAAATATATCGAATTAAATTCATTATTATCGATGGGTATTAAATTTAATAAAAATATATCGAGTAAATTAATTTTGTATACGAGGTAATTTCATTGATATATTCGAATTTGCACAAAGATTGCAGCAATTATCAAAACTGTGTCTTTCTATTCCTCGAAAATTGTTGGAAAGTGACAGTTTCTCACCTCGCCAATCGAACAGTGCTGTTGATTGCACGCACTTGTCAAATATGTATAGGCGGGTCGCGCGATGAACCACAGAATTCAATAAAGATTGATTCAAATTTCCGTTTTGCTTCCTCGAAAACAGTTTATCAAAACGCGATCGTGCGCGGACTCATCGACAGTTTAGTTATTAAATTAGATTTCGGTAACACCTTCATTGCTTGACAAAACATTTGTCTCGGTGAATGGGGGCGGATCTCCAACGAATTGACATGAGGCGGAGGGTGGAGAAGTGGGTCGAGGGGCAGGGGGCGACAGTGGGGGAACATTGAATTTTTCTGCAACCGCCTGTCAATGAAAAAAAAGCATTTGACAATCAACAACGAAATCCTGGCACGCTCGAGTGTCGTTGAATGACGCTAGAGCTCCATTGGATGAAGTACCGCGCGCTATGCTGCAAAGGATTCAGAGGCATTCGGATTCCAACGGGAACCAGGATCGATACCTTGTCATGTCTTACAACAGACAATACCGGAAAAGAAGGCGAGATACGAGGCACGATATCCTATCGATTTCCTGGTTCGTCTCGAGAGAATTCGCCCTTCACGAAAGTCTATGGATTATTTTTCTAACGAGCCGCGTTCGATGGAAAAGGAGCTTATTCAAAGATCCTCGAACTCGTCGAGCCAGATATCATTCGAACGTTTTATCAGACCAGCCTCGAGCACGCGTCCTCCAATGGGACTAAAAGCTGTCGACATTTTTTTTATCTATGATCTTGGAACCAATCTGAGACTCCGATGCAACTTCATCGCTCTCCGACACCCGGCACGTTAATTAGTATTTCCGGTAGACTGCGGCACTACGGTAGAGTTCGTATGAAAATATTCAATTTCACAGCTCAACTCGAAGAATTATGTACAGTGACTTCCACTAATATTCGGACACCCTTAAAAAGACGGTAATTTTTTTTATATTGGACAATGCGATTTGAGCTTTTTTGGAAAGCAAGAGCAATTAGTTTAGTGTTGTGCCGCAGGGAAGGGTAGATGGAGTGAATCCTCGAATAAACTCTCACAGTCTTCCAGCACAACTTAGGTTTATTTGGAAATAGGTTGTCAAACAAGATACAGGGCAATTTTGTATAATAATGAGTCGTTCACGTTCGCTGACTTCTTAAACGCTTGTAACTTCTCTGTCTGTCTGTCTCCATGCGCGCCCCCTTTTCGCAGGGCCTTGTATAAGGATTTTGTTATCTATGAAGGTTTGGTGGGGAGCGGATGACGCTGCCCTTTGTTAGATGAAGGGATGACGTTATGAGTGTGATGAGAAAGTTTGTGAGTCAGGATAGATAAAGTATTACTCACAGTTTCGCATAACATTACTACACGATATGAAAAGAAATTTTTTCAACGATTGCAAGTTGTCGGAATTGGAGAGAAAATGCTAAAAGTTGTATTTTGCAACGTTTTTATGTAGGCCTGTATTGAAAATTTTAAAAATCTTTAATAGGCTGGACTACTTGGATTTCTTGAGAAATCAGAACTATTTGTTAACTACAAAGTGTAAAACATATTTTGAGAAAATTGCATATTGTCGAAATTGCAGAGAAAATAATAAAGGTTGTTTTTTAAACTTCCTTATATGGGCCTATATTGAAAATTTGAAAAGTACGTTTTGTAGATCTGTGTCAATTATATGCACTGCGAAAGTTTCGTCGAAATCGGTTGATGCGGGAAAAAACGACGGGCATCGAAAGATGTAAGAATCCTTAGATTTATTGCAGTTAAAGGCTGAAAACCGTGAAAATCTCTCTTCCAATTTTACCATCTTTAAAGGTTTGCAACTCATTGCAACGCCGACCGATTTTGACGTAATTTTCAGAATATGTTTAATTGACACAGATCTATAAAACGTATTTTTTAAATTTTCAATATAGGTCCACAGTAAAAATTTGCAATATGCAACGTTTAATATTTTTTATACAATTCCGACCAATTGCAATTTTTGAAAAAATTTCTTTTCACAACATGTAGTAAACTAATTGCTCTAGCTTCTCAAAAATGTTCAAATCGTATAGTACAATATTTAAAAAGTTATCGTCTTTTTAAGAGTGTTCGAATATTAGTGGGAGTCACTGTGTACTTAACAGCGTGTATAAGTTAAGAATTTTTATATTAAAACAATCAATTTTTAAATGAAAGTCTAGATACGCTGAACTTTCAGCATTTCTATATGAAGCAAGAAAGTTTGGAAATTACAAATAAATATAAAACAAATAAATGAAAACTTCAACTTAAACAAAATTTGTAATAACGGAAGAAGAATTTTTATACTGAAAAAATGTTTTCTTTAATTTCAAGATGCAGGAGCTACATATTTAGATCGTCTTTGAATCATTTTAGTGTGTGAGTTCAATGTAAACAATATTTAATCAAATGTTTCTGTTGTTCTGTATTTGATTTTCAATGGACCCAAGAAGTATGTATTTCATTGCAAAACTAAAATTCTCGAGAAATTGTCGATACTTGAACTGAGACAATTTCATAAAAAAAAATAGTACCTACAGCAATAAATCTGGATCCATTTTGAAGTTTGAAGCTTCTACTTTCGCAGTCCATCGTTCATTTTTATGTAGGACACTGTTTCATGATTCAGCGACTAGGAAACTGTAGACACTTTTTTGGTCCAAAGTGTTCCAAATTGAAACGCCTATAAGAGACATTGACAAATTATTATTGTATTATCTTTTTTTAACGAAATTATCAAAGTTCAAATATCGACAATTTCGCGAGAATCAGAAACGATCAAATACTTTTTGAAATGCATCTGACGTGGACCGGATCAATATAGGGTATTGCGAAACATTGTGTAGCGTTTCATATTTTGATAGTAATTTTCCGATCGTTCTCAAAACGTGAAGCGTAAAGGAATGAAAATTCATGATTCAGGCGAGGACTTCGCGTGAAAATTGGATATTAATTGATAGAGTGCCGGCGTGATGGCGTCGCGATACAATTATTGTGAAATGAATGCTGACAATTGCATTAACATTTAATGTGTCCATTAACTTAACGAGGCAATCGTTGATCGCCGCAGCGACGAAGAAGCGACCGTTTCTTTGATCGTGGCACCGGGCGTATCATAGGAATCGACAGAATTATCGAATTAAGCCATCAGCGTTTACGAAGAAACTTAATTGACGGGAAGTTTAAACACTTTTCAATTGAATCTCGTCCCAAGTGACGGCAACTCCCATATTTGTCGCGGACGGAAACATTTTCAATTAGCTTTCACCTCTATCCTCTCGTTTTAAAGCTCTGAAAGCTGATTTCTTAATAATATTATTAGTCAAAGCAAACTCCACCAATTAGAAATTATGACGAGACGGCATTCGTTTTCTCTACTTCTATAATACACGCACAAGCAAAAATGTGTATGTAGTTGTGTACGTAATTGTCTCCCTCTGCCGTGTCTTGTGCACAATGCGATTCGTATTGTTTGGAGATTCCTAGAAATCTGTCTGCAACGACTGACTCATTGTTTAGTCTACGCACATGCTATGTCCGGTTGTCCCAGAATCACAATTCAGAGGGTTTTGTCAATAATAAATTGCTTGACGGGTTACACGCTTTTTGATTGAAAAATAAGAAGAAAATTCAATAATTTTTCTATATAAAATTATGTTTCTTTAACCCCTCGCCCTACGATTTATTTTACGGTTTCAGTGATTAAAACTTTTTTCGTAGTTCGTAATTTCCTAAAAAAAGGAGAAAATTTATGTCTATTAGCGATTAAAACATTAGAAGAATTTAAGATTGGTGTTAAATGAGTTCCAGTTTATTAAAATACTTAAGAGATGAAATCGTTTTGCATTAACAGTTAAATTTTTCAGTAAATCTTACTTAAATATCGTATAATAAGAGGTACATATTGACGTTTTTTAATAAATATGTATGTTATTAATTTCTACTCTGTTCAGATTCTTCATCACGAGTCTGAGACGATATTGTAGGGCAAGCGGTTAAAACGTTAACATGCACCTCTTATTATACGATATTTAAGTAATATTTACTGAAAAATTGAACTGTTATTGCAAAAGAATTTCATCTCTTAATTATTTGAATAAGCTGGAAATCATTTAAAGCGTTCTTAAATTCTTCAAAATGTTTTTATCGCTCAATCTTGTCACGAATACATAAAATCCACAGTTTAGTTACAATAAATATTAATACAAGGTGACCCGCTAACTGTACCTCAAACATTCCTATTATTTCAAGTTATAAACGATAACATTACTCTTGTCCAGGTCATATGGTCGTAAGATAAATATAACACGGCAGCAGTTGTTTATTTAAAGGTGAGAGTGCAGTGGAGATCTATGTAGTGCTCAGTACTATTTTCATACATGGATGGTCAATTTTCCGCAGAAAATTTCGATAGAATAATTAAGAGCTTCATTTTAAAATATGCTTATAATATTTCGTAACAAATTTAATACCATATATAATTAATAACGCCATATTTAATAGCTTGACGAACACATACATCCTGTTCTTGTGCCCTGCGGATCTTTATTTATAACAATATTTAAGTTCGACCTTCAACTTCGGAGCTTCAACTTCTTTAAGGTTATTTGAAGATCATATCAAAAACATCGATGACCCTGAAAACTGACAAAAACAACCCCTGCGGGATGATAACCACTTGATACCATTCAAATAAGAATTTAAAGAATTTGTTATTGTGCCAAAATTAAAGAAAATATTATTGATAATAGTAAGCCAATTACGGCTTTTGAAAATTTTCAAAGAATGCTAAGATCTGAAACATTTATTTATTTTAATTTACTTCAGACGCAAAAGGGCTACTATGTACCACTGAAAATAAGAGTTTATTTGATTCGAGTCTCTTAAAATTCGTCTACAAAAATTGCAAATTGCATAAACATCCGCGGTCTAATACTTTCCAACAATATTTATATTTTTCTCGCGTAAGGTAGCCGTGCACGAAGTCGGATTACTCTATTTATCGAAAGGGAAAAGTTTTGAGGTGAGGGGTTGAAAGTTGGACGATTCGAGATGATCCTTCGCGGCGTTCTGTGCGTCATCGATTTTTCGTGTGAGAAATGAGATGTCTCGTAGATGAGTACATGCACGTACATACGTCTATACAATGTACACAGCTCGAACAAAATGCCACGGAAAACTTAGAAGACACTGACCTAAATTACCAGCAGAGATTACTTTCGCGGGTTAATATTTAAGATCGCACTTTGGCCGCCGGCTCGGTTCGCGGAAAGAAAACGAGGGAAAGCAGCAGGGCAGGGGTGAAGCAGGGGTGCAGGCGGTCGCGCGTGATTCTTTCGCGTCTCCTGAAACGAGCGAGCCCTCCACTTCCCGTTGAACGATGCTCGAACTTTTTTCCATTCCTTGCAATCTTTCGGAATTAGTGGTAACCCGTTTCGCGAGGACAACCTCATTGGCCCGGTTTTTCGGTAACTCGCGCCCCAGCACTACCCTTTTTTCTTCGCAAATTACTACTGGAACAGTACTGCTCGACAGCTAAAAATACACCTACCGATTCCGACTACAGTGCCGGAGAAAATGATAGGACATTTCATGTATTTGTATATTTCATACAACACAATAGGATATACAGGGTGGTCCACGCAACTTGCACACCTATAACAACCTCCAAAGTATGCGTTGCACGGAAAAATTTTGTATACAGAAGTTGCATGGTCCGAAGGGGTACATTATGTAGTGTGTTGTATTTTTTTTACAGGTGGAAGCGTGTCGGAGATTTAAATGGAATACTATATTTTTTGTACCAAAATCTGGAAGAATGTCAAATGCTGAGTAAAAAAGTATTGACCTTCGTTAGTCCTAGACCTAATAATTAACGAGTGATTTCACTTTATTTACTGAAAATTTTCTTCGCATAATATCAAGTTAGAAATTCAACTTTATTACAGATTTCCGCAGAACAGTGGGATGTTTACGTGGCAATGTTTGTTAGCATGGGTGACCTAGTAGCTTATCGCAACTAACATAAGTGTTCGAAGTGATATCCATTGACATTAATTCAGTGATGCAACATATTACTTGTTTTACTAATGCCAGAACCTCGTGAAATCTGCCGTGTACTAATACGGGGATTTTCTGCTACCGATGCTAGGACAGTAATTGTATTTACATCAGAAGTGGCACTTTTCGTTGCGTTACGTTTAGTAACATTAAAACTTCCGGTTTGCCGAAGCGATTTACAGATTCTATCAAATATCCACCGAGATGGCTGATTTCGTTCAGGAAACCTTTCGGCATACATAGATTTAGCTCTTGTTGCATTTTTACGGCACTCACCATAAATTAAAAGCATGTCAAGTTTTCCGCTATTACAGAATTTCATTTTTGCTTTTATCTTCCTTATAATTCCGAACAAACACCAAGGATAACTTCAATACTGAATTACGGACATGATAGGAGATCATAAGTAGACGTTGTCGTGTTTATAATCATTGTCACGTAAACATCCAGCTGTCCTGCGGAAATCTGTGATAAGGTTGAATTTCTAACTTGAAATTACGCGAAGAAAATGTTCAGGAAATAAAGTGCAATTACACGTTAATTATTAGGTTTAGGACTAACGAAGGTCAATACTTTTTTACTCAGCATTTGACATTCTTCCATATTTTTGTACAAAAAATATAGTATTCCATTTAAAAAAACAAAGTCGACCTTCAAATCTCCGACACGCTTCCACCTGTAAAAAAAATACATACACTACATAATGTACCTCTTCAGACCCCTGCAACTTCTGTATACAAAACTTTTCCGTGCAACGCATACTTTGGAGGTTGTTATAGGTGTGCAAGTTGCGTGGACCACCCTGTATGTACATACCCTGTATGTACTAGCTTTTGCCCGCGGCTTCGCTCGCACAGGAAACCGTTTAATGCCCTCGGAAAATAAAACCTTTCAACCCCCCATTCTCCCCTATATAATTTTAATTTGATGTCATGTCGCCATCTTAGATTTAAAAATTGATGCCATTTTTGTAATTAACGTCCCAAGAAACCTCAATAACGACACCCATACCGATTTTTAGGCTTATTTGCACCATTTTACTGCATTTGTCGAATATAAGTTTGAACTGAATTTATAAAGAGTTGATTCTTGAAAAACTACGACGTACCTAAGGGTTATAACTATTTGGTTTATACTTAAAGTATCTCTTTCGTCGTCGTGGACCTCTCGCGGCGGTCGCGGTGTGGGTAGTTTCGCGCCTCGAGACGTAAACGTTACAAAATTGTCCCGAAACTTATTTGGGGCTATTGGTTTCTACCGATCGATGATAATCTACGCCGTTCAATTCCATTTCGCTTTTCGCGTTGCTCTGTAGATCTCTCTGACGGTTAATTTTGAAGCAACGGTTTAGCGATAAGATAAGAATTACGTACATATATATTAGTTTCCAGATACATTTACGGAAATAAGACAACTTGAAAGCGAAATAATTGTATCGATGAACATTAAGACCAAGTTTCAAGTAAATCCGACCACGAACAAAATATTCCACATACAAACGTTGCAACCCCTTTTCACCCCCTTAGCGGTTGAATTTCGAAATATCCTTTCTTATCCCTTGTACAGATCATAAAGGAAACCTCTGTGCAAAATTTCAGCTTTCTATGTCCAAGGGTTTAGCCTGGGCGTTGATGAGTGAGCGAGTCAGGACAGCGTTTTTACAGATATAGATTACACGCCCTGTATATTAGATATGTCCTTCAAAGTATCCATATAGAATTGCAAGTTTGTTCTTGTACACAAAAGAAATTAGAGGAAGAAGTGTAAACATGGGCTGACTTTGCTCGGTCAAATTGATAGGACGCATGTAATATTTTCTGTTATAAATTTTCTTTCCCCATAACTACCCTCCCGATCGAGATGTAGGGCTGAAATTTTGCAGAGTATGTTTTTTTCTATTGCCCTACCGCACGACACTCAACAATTCGAGGGAATACATGTAATTTGAATTGTTTATAATTACACTGCATTATCTTTTCAGAAAATTAATGAAATAACTATTTTTATTCGTACACAATATATGCTATGAGTTGAAAACGTATGCAGCTGAATAATACACGATACAATAAAAATTAACCCATTTATTGAAGTCATTTTTATAAATCTGTTCATGAAAGTCTGAACGAAGCAAAATTTTTGGTAAAACTGTTTAAACGAACATTAGTTAAAGTCAAATAAAAATCTGTTCGAAAATCTAAACGATCCTAAATATTGTACATAAAATAATATACATGTTTGAGAAAAGAAGCAAGACGAATTTATTAAAGTGAAATAAAAACAGTAAATTATACAAATACATATATGTTCGTTCAGAGCTACGTTCATAGCACGTATAGTAAAATGAGATTCGAATTCAACATTTTCTGAATTGAAAAAAGAATGAAAAGAAATTAAATTATTTTCTAGCGGCAAAGAACAAAGAGTAACAATTGCGGGAAATTTCGTGTAATATCAATACGAGCTGGGGAATTATCAATTCAGAGAACAGAGGTATTTTAATCCACAGCGTTCCTTTATATCGATCGAGACGACGTTTGCAGATGCACCCGACAGGACTAATCATTTAACAGCGTTATTTTATTGACAGAGCTTGATTAACTCTTCTCATTCTCATCGTCGGGAGGGCCTTAAATTCTCGAGGACTATCATCCCGCTCAACATCCCGACGAAATTACCACGAAATTTTCGTGCGACATACCGTGCGGGCGAACCCGGTCGTTAAGGCGCGCAATTAAGGCGAACGACGGCTCACCCCTTGCACTTGCTAATTAGAACGGCTAAATACTAACGAAGCCCATATTATTTATCTCCAGCCGCGATTATTGTGACGGAAACGAATACGAATTTATTTGTCGCCTGCCCGGCGAGCAGAAACCGTTTAACGCCGCTTTCATTTACACTTTCATGGAACACCGTTGCGAATTCCTATTATATGAGACTTCCGGGGGCAGTAATGGCCCTTAAATTTCGAGGGATTCCTTCCTTGAGATTATGCGATGCGCATTCTCGAGGGCGCCACGATACATCGTCGTACGTGATCGGTATCGCAGATGTACCGACGACAGGTAATTTACTACAATAACAGGGAGCTACTGTATCGACGGATCTCGACTTTTACCGCCGACATACGATTTTATTCAATCCATTCGAAATGGTAATTTTTGGTAATATTACTTGTTACTCTGAGACATATAAATATTTTAAATACGTACAGTGAGTCGTAAACATACTGCGGATTTTTATGTGAAACAAAAATTATGTACTCTAATTGCAAGATACAGCGAAGTTCATTTTATTATTTTTCTTTTGTAAATAATTACAGTGAGCGGAAAATAATGCAAAAGCATTTTCAATTTCATTGTGTTCTTACTGCTTTAAACTCCATTTTTCATTTCTGTTATGTATATCTATTCAATGTCATTTTCTCGAATTTTCGAGAACATTAGATACAGCGAAGTATATAAACTATTTTTCTTTTCTAAATAATTATAGTGTTTGGAAAATAATGCAAAAGCATTTTCAATTTCATTGTGATTTTACTGTTTTAAACTCCATTTTTCATTTTTGTTATAAATATCTCTTCAATGCCATTTTCTCGAATTTTCAAGATCATTAGATGCAGCGAAGTACATAAACTATTTTTCTTTTCTAAATAATTATAGTGAGTGGAAAATAATGCAGAAGCATTTTCAATATCATTGTGTTCTTAGTGATTTAAACTTCATTTTTCAGTTCTGTTATAAATATCTCTTCAATGACTTTTTCTCGAATTTTCAAGAACATTAGATACAGCGAAGTATATAAACTATTTTTCTTTTCTAAATAATTATAGTGTTTGGAAAATAATGCAAAAGCATTTTCAATTTCATTGTGTTCTTACTGTTTTAAACTCTATTTTTCATTTCTGTTATAAATATCTCTTCAATGTCATTTTCTCGAATTTTCAAGATCATTCTTGATTTTTCTATACATATTACCATTGAATGATTCTATGTTGATAATTAATAATTTGAATGGACCTACGAGATTAAACATTTTCCTATTTTCGCCGAAATTTAATACAAGATATGTACCATTTTATTATTGCGGCAAAATAATATTTTTAATTTGTTGCTTCAAATACATGATGAGTTTTGAATAATGAATGCAAAATCGGGCAACAATTTTTTAATACTACAGTTAACTAACTAATAGTGTAAAATGGGAAATATTAACGAAATAGTAATTGTTAGTAACATTTACTTCTGGTACGAATGCAAATACTAATACAATAAAACACATTGTACATTTTTATGAAATGTGTCGATTACATGAAGATGATAAAATTACATATTTCTCATGTTTATATTTGGAAATATGTTTAAAGAGACGTTTAACAAAACAACTATTTGTTCGTTTGTATTATAAAACGTTGACTTTGAATGGAAAGTGGTCAATGGAAGACAATGGATAACAATAAAAATGTATAATTGATCCGATCGTTATTAATTTATGAATAAATACGAGTAACTCGACGTAATACTGCTGTTAAAATGAAAAGTAAATTCCACATGAACGGAGTCGAGCATTACAAAGCATTTCGTATTCTCTTGATAAACTATTAATTGGTCCAATATTTAATTTGTCGTCTGCAGACTTCGATAAACGTACAATAGCAAATGAATTTCTACTGCCGTGGCTTCTCTTCTTTTATCGGATATCCTCTTTATTCCTTCATTCAACCGATTCAGCCCCAGAAAGGTTCGCAGCCTTGACTTTCCTCATATCCCGGTAATACCGACTGGTCGGAGATAATTAAATTAATTGCGCCCGGGTTGCTCCCCATCAATTAAGTTTTTCTATCGCCTCTTTTGTCGCCTAATCGGATATACAGATTCATCCGCGTTATCGCATGCCACTTTCAGTTGTTGAGAGCCTGAATATTTCCTGTGAAACTGTTTACCGTCCAATTAGTATGGCAAATGAATACTTCCTCTGCGTCTTCCTTGCTCACAGTATAAATTCAATTATCCGGTTACCGTTCACGGTTCCATTTAACAGGGAAAGAGTTTCACGGTCGAAAACAACAAATTTTCTCGAATGTTCTTTTTCTGAACATCGTACACGCAGTTTACAAAATTATTAGCAATGTCGTACTTTAATGAAATACATTAAGACGACAATTATTTCATTCACTAATTGCTATTAGAAAGTCAAACGTATTGGACTTCGTACTTAATTTATACAATATAAACAGTTCCACCGAGTAATTTCGTAGATCATTAAAATACATTTTTAATCCTTGAGTGGACCTTTCAAATGGAATTTAAAAATGCAACATTTCAGTTAAACTGTATTTATATTTAACATTCATCTCTATCGAAATGGCGGGTAGAAACGTAGCGAGATAGTAAAATTTCATTTAAATCCGCAAATAGTTATATTATTAATAACACATTAAATAATGATTAGTATTCTGAGTGGAGCCGCATCCACTCTTGCGTAGCGTACAATGCAATAAAGAAAATTTGACCGTGAAATTCAAGGTCAGGGACAATTTTACGGCAACTTTTTTTTACAAATCTTTGTCGATCCGAGGATCAAACATTTCTTTACACCCCGTAGATTTGAAACTCAAATTGTTTAGAAGGAATCGGTGAACTCATGCTTGCCTATCTGATTGTGAGTTGGAACTTTGGCATCGAACTTCGAAGGGTGGTTTCAACCCTCAGTCCTAGAGTAACCGCAGCTGACAAAATATGTGTCCATTATTTCAGCTACTCCTCAAGCCTATAGCGTAGTCAGTGGTTCCACCCAAATCGGGCTCAGGCAATTTGCGACCCTTCTTAGTGAATGAGTCACACGATCTTTTTCAAACCCCTTGCTGTATGACATCAATTAGCCGCGTGATGAGGCTTCCAAAGTGAAATCGATAAAGATTATTTATATTTTCCCAGTCGAGTGTAACCATCATATTTATATCGTCATTTAATTTAACCCAACAATGGTATCCTGGGGTCTCTCGTGACCCCAACAAAAGGGCATAGCCGAATAAGATGGTAAAAACTGCCCTTAGAGGTTTTTCAATAGTTGTTGAACCATTCGAAAGCTGACCAAGAAAAACCCCTCTGAGCAAAATTTCAGCCCTCTAGCTTGCCCGTGAGGGTAGTTACAGGGTAAATTACATTTTGCGCTTTTCTGCGCATTTTCCGATCTCAAAGGCGTTCTAAAATTCTGAAAAAATGTGACATATTTTGGATCCTAAGGCGCATTTTTCAGAATTTTTTTCAGATTTTTGTGTTGCAAACTGTGGTCGTAAAAAATGAAAAACCCCAAAATAATTGGGAAAATAATTTTTTCTCAAAAATATTGAAACATGCTGTTTAGCTGTTTGGTTCCACAATATAGTACTATAACAGGCAGTGTTGTTAATTTTTATTAGATTTTTTGTTGTGGGACATCATTGTCAAAAACAATAAAAACCGAATTTTTTCGACGTTTCTGCTGTGAGGAAGAAAGTTACACTTCTTGGCTTTACCGTGGGTGTATATTAAGTCATTTTAAGCATTATTACATTGAAAAAAGCA
>CM052192.1:13511892-13545410 GCA_028455805.1 Lasioglossum figueresi | reverse complement strand
TAAACAAAATTTTATTCAAGAACATTGGATCGTCTTGCAGTTTCCGTAGGCCCCATTCGCAAAACTGTAAACGTTTTTGAAAATCATTTTCACTTAATTGTTGATGTAGTAAAATGTGGAATGGGTGAAATTTGTTAACTTTAAGTATTCGCAAAATACTTCGTTGACCGATGCCACTCTCGCGTTCAAGTTGCCTCGTACCAACATGTGGATTTTCTATTACATTTGCTACAATGTTTACCGTGTTTCCATCATCGGTTGCTTTTTTGGCTCGAGTGCGTTTTTTCTTATCCACATTTCCAGTTTCTCGACACTTTTTTATAATGTTTGCAAAGACAAAAATGTATGTTTTTCACCATACACGCGTACCGCTTTCCTCATAATTCTATGACATTCACCATAAATGATAACCATTTCCACTTTCTCTGCTATCGTGTAACGCATTCTTGAAAATTGAACACTCGGATTGAATATTTCGAAGCCGTACTCTGGTCGGTAATCAAACTACTAATAACATTTCTGGATACAGGTAAGCATACAATGCGATGGTATGTTTATTTATGTTCTGCGACCCTTACCAATACTTAGAAGAGCAGTATGCCAACAACCAGAGAAGACACAAAAGTATTTGAAGAGTGCTTTGAGACATTCTATTTTCTATTGCAGTTGACCTTGCGTGACCTTGAATGACCTTCGTAATAGGTCATTGTATTCGTCTTGAAATACACTATCAGAATGTAAATAAAAAACCATACCGTTCCATTTAAAAAAACAGAGTTGACCTTCGTATCTCCTTGACGTCTTCACCTATAAAAAAATTAATGACATCAGATTACGAGCCCCTCGATATCAAGTAAGTTTGGTCTGATCCTTTTTTTTCTATCTTCAAAAGCAAGCGATTTATTCAGGTGACCTGTTTTAGGTGCCGCACCCTGTATACAGGGAGGGGAAATAACTGTGACCACTTTAAATATTGCCGTTATTTGTAAAAATATGAAAAAATGTTGTATACAAAACTTACACGGTATAGAGGGGGGCATATCTTGACATAAACATTTTCTGTGTAGGTGGATGCATAGAGGAGATTTCAAGGTCACCTTGATATTTATAAATCGAAGATCTACTTTCTGTATCACGAATCGATAGATTATCGAATTCTGAGTAAAAATGTATTGACCTTCATATGCCCTAAACCTAACAGTTAACGAGATATTATCCAAAGAAGAATGAAAATTATTTCGATGATATCTCGTTAACTATTAGATTTAGGACATATGGAGGTCAATACATTTTTACTCAGAATTCGATAATCTATCGATTCATGGCACAGAAAGTATATCTTTTAGTTTAAAAAACTCAAGGTGACCTTGAAATCTCCTCTATGCATCCACCCACGTAGAAAATGTTTGTGTCACAATATGTCCCCCTCTATACCGTGTAAGTTTTGTATACAACATTTTTTCATATTATTACAAATAACGGCAATATTTAAAGTGGTCATAGTTAGCGCCCCACCCTGTATAAAAATGTACGACAGAGTGTCTTTACCTACATTTATAACAAAACCAACTGAAAACGAGTCGCGCGTTCTTCTCCTTTATTATAAATAATGATCGGAACAAATTTATCCCAGGAACTTACTTTTAGCCGCGGTCTCCCCTATTGCAACTCGTAAATCAGTATTCTTTAATATCCGTGGACATTTCAATTTGCTCGTTCCTTTGGGAAACGAAAAATACATTACAGCAAACGAAGCATCAAAGATGCGTCGGGTGTGCCCAGAAAAATGGGTATCAAAAATGTGAGTGGAACATCGAATACCGTATTCTCTTCACACTTTTCGCCTACCATATACAATTTATTCCTTCCACATTTAATTTACAACGGGCGAGGAGTCGCGTCTCGTATTCGACACACGTCTCGATGCCAATCTTTTTAAGTATAAAACTATTCCACGAAACATTTCACTCACCTGTAAATTTTTAATGGCGTCCCTGAGCTGATCGTCCGTCCTAAGGTTACCGGTCTCTAAATCCGACTGGGGCAGGTATCCAAATTTCATAAGATAATTTTGCTGAAACAGAAAAATCCGAAATGATAAGAACGCTGATATATTGATCGAGTAAGATATTAATCAAGTAAAAGATTATTGAAGAATATTAATCACTCATGATGAAAAACACACACATGACGAAACTGTTTTTGTTTTCAATTATTTGTTCATTAAACTTTTATCGACTCTGACGTGGATGTGCTTCGTTGATTGAAATTACACCAAACACCACGCAATTGGGATCAGATTTACTTGTTCAATTCACGACAAACTAGAACCTCGATTATCCGAACTAGTCGGCAGAATATGTTCGGATAATGGAAAAGTTATTTAGCTACAGTGCTAGATTAAATCTTTATTGATTTGTATAGAAATCATGTCAAACGTGTTGCTAAAAAACTAAGTTTTGTCGATGACTTGTTATTGTCGAGGAAAGGTAACGTAAGTTAAATTTTACAGGAGAGCCATTTGAAAATGTATTAAAATGCCAATTTCTTTTTTATTGTATATCACCAAACTTAGAAATGTAATATAATTTACACCACAATTTATATATTTATCATTATACCTGTTTTAGAAATATATTTTGAGTTGCGTTGCTTTTCTTATGAATGAACGATATCGAATCTCGTATTAGGTTGCGGCAGTGGGGATGAATTTTTCACAAATACCGTGCACATCTCTTGCACTTATACCGAGACATTACTGTATCGAAGGCGGGTTTGGTTTGACGTTTGATCAGTTCAACATCAGAGGAAGGAACATAAATAGAGCAGGATAAAATGAAGATGCGCATTTTATAGACTGGTATGCGAGAGTTATAGAGAAAGGGAGTGCGGGGGAGAGAAAAGCACGCATTACAAACATCATAGCCGGTTTGCTTCTAGTATGGAATAAGATTGAAACGTCTGCAAAGCCGAGTTTCCCGCACTCGTTCTCCTTTCTTCTAGATTCTAGAAGAATGAGCCATTTTCTCGTGGCACAGTTGTGAGAGAAACATATGGCTTGCTAGAGAGGATACAGAAGGAATATGTCAGCAGTGAGTTCCAGAAAAGTGTGTTACATTTCATCCTGTAACAGGATCTGCATCCGGCTGTAGCCTAACATACATTTTGATGAATCACGAGGAGAAATATGTACACAGAATATAAATCTAAGAAAAATAGGCGATTTAAAAGGTGTGTGCTACATGTATATTGAATGTATTATAATTCGGTAGGCAATATAAAATTATTCTAAAGAAATTAGAAATATACAGTGCTGTTCACTTGATTAGCCTCGGGTGAAAATATATATAAGTTTATGCCGAAGAAAGGAGATAAAAAATATTTCACGAAATTCAAGGTCAAGGACTATTTTGCAACCTTTTTTTTCAGATCTTCGTTGATCCGACGATGTAGGATACGCCTATGGTACCAAAAACTAATTCTTTACACCCGGTATAAAGCTTTTACTTCGCAAAAAGATTCGGCGTCTATTAATCACAGTCGGGCCATGAGTACGGGGAGAGTCAGTTTAAATTCGCTTCTGGAAGAGCGAGATTTTATAAAAGTTTCAGAAACTGGCTCGTCCGTTTTACAAGGTGGAACGCGCTAACGCTATTTCTATGGAACTTGAACAAACTGAAGTTAAACCGAGTATGGGCATCAACAGAAAGAACGATTTCTCTGGCATTGTTCCCCGGACTCTTTTCTTTGCTCCCGAAACCGGTTGAACACGACGACCACGTCATCGGCTGCACTACCATTTAAAGAGGATAATACATCCAGGAATGTCATTCGCTGCACAGGTATTTTTGGGACAATCCTAGTAACCTCCTCCGTGTTTGCCCCTTTCGGCGAGAGTCGATGAACCTTTGGCTCAATCACATACGTTTCGGAAGCAATTAAAACCACGGTTCGAAATGAACGGTTACCTTCCGGTTTTACAAAAGTTCTGTTCGAACATCTACGTTTCGCTTGACACTAGATTTACCGAGCAGTGGAAGTGACTATTTTATTGTAATAAAAATAATAAGAAACAAGTTTGTTGAATAATTCATGGACGCATCTTTACAATCTCAACAATCGCGTATTACAGATATTAACACGTTCCGTGGCACGTGTACCACCGATGGTACACGCTAAACTTTCCATTCAGCCCGCGTGTACCACCAGTGGTATTTATTTAATACAACATGCAGTTGACGCTCGTTTTTACCGTATTTAATACAACATTATTTAATACAACATATTCAATACAAAAACATGCATTTTATAACAAGTTTAAGATTGTAGAATATATTTCCACCAAATAACGAGGCATTATAAGAAATGCAGTATAGAACAAAGCACATAAGTTTGTTTAACTGCTGAATATACAATAATTAATAATTACATAGTTAATTCGCTTAGTAATTACTTAGTAATTCACTTAATAATTCACTTAGTTAAAGCAAGGAAACGGTGAAAATCGCTGAACTTGAAAGACGCACAACTGTCGAGCAACTGAATTCCTAGGATTGAAACTTGGATTTCCACTCTGCTATCTATCTATTACTACTACTTGGGAAAAAATAAACTATTGAAATAATGAAAGAACATAGAAGGAACTTGTTTTTCAACAAAGACAAAAAACAATTGAAAAACAACACATCTCTGTGTATTTACCTATTTCTTCTTATGCAGAAATTTTAAAATTGATTGCAGCGCCACGTGTACCACGGATGGTGCACGATGCGATAACTACTGTATACAAGCTAATTACTTACGGATTGGTGAGGTAATGAAATATTGTGTGATAATATATCAATCTTTAGTCAAAACATCGAATGGCCTGAATGAAAAGTCGAGCAAAAATGGCTTGGCACGGAACGTGTTAAAACTCATCATTTTTAGGGGTCCCGTAAACCTAGTGTTAACCCCTGTACTGTGTTCTGATCAGCATGACCTCGTGAAGGTCATTTGAAATTCCCTTCTTTAAACAACATAATTTTTTAAATGTATGTATATTAAAAATACTGGAACATGTCATTTTTAGGAGCCCCGTAAACGGAGTGTTGATCCTTCTACTATATTCTGATAAATACGACCTTGTGAAGATCATTTGATTTTCTTTCTTTAGCCAAATGATTTTCTAAGCAAATTTTAAATGAACTTTCTGTCATAAATTGGAATGCAGTTACAGATTATGTATTTAGAGCCCGTCATTTTTAGGAGTCCCGCAAACTGAGTGTTGATCCTTCTACTATGTTCTGATCAATACGATCTTGTGACGGTCATTTGATTTCCCTTCGGTAGACAAAATGATCTTCTAAGTAAATTTAAAATGAACTTTCTGTTATACATCGGAATGCAGTTATAGATTATGTATTTAGATCCCGTCATTTTTAGGAGCCCCGTAAACTGAGTTTTGATCCTTCTACTCTATTCTGATCAATACGACCTTGTAAAAGTCATTTGATTTTCTTTCTTTAGATAAAATGATTTTCTAAGTAAATTTTAATTGAACTTTCTGTCATATATTGGAATCCAGTTATAGATTATGTATTTAGAGCCCCGTAACCTGAGTTTTTATCCTTCTACTATATTCTGATCAATACGATCTTGTGACGGTCATTTGATTTCCCTTCGGTCGACAAAATGATCTTCTAAGTAAATTTTAAATGAACTTTCTGTCATATATCGGAATGCAGTTATACGTAGATTATGTATTTAGAGCCCGTCATTTTTAGAAGCCCCATAAACTGAGTTTTGTTCCTTCTACTATGTTCTGATCAATACGATCTTGTGAAGGTCATTTGGTTTCCCTTCTTTAGACAAACTGATTTTCTAAGAAAATTTTAAATAAATTTTTTGTCATATATTGGGATGCAGTTATAGATTATGTAATACAGCCCGTCATTTTTAGGAGCCCCGTAAACTGAGTTTGGATCCTTCTACTATGTTCTGATCAATACGACCTTGCGAAGATCATTTGATTTCCCTTCGTTAGACAAAATGATCTTCTAATTAAATTTAAAATGAACTTTCTGTCATATATCGGAATGCAGTTACAGATTATGTATTTAGAGCATGTCATTTTTAGGAGCCCCGTAAACTTAATGTTGACCCTTCTACTATGCTCTGATCAATACGACCTTGCGAAGATCATTTGATTTCCCTTCGTTAGACAAAATGATTTTCTAACTAAATTTTAAATGAACTCTCCGTCACATATCGGAATGCGGTTACAGATTGGCACAGAGTACTAATATAAGAAATAGTAAATGACGTATAAATAAACAGGTTAGAGCAATCAACTGCAATAAGCAGAGTTACGATAATTGAAAACCAGAGAACATATCGAGTTGCCCAGGGCTTCCCTGTTAAGAAGTAGTACGAAATCGACACTCGCAGTCGACCGCGATAGTACACATTCTCCGCCACTGTATCGGCAGGCGGTAGTTTCTCGAATTAAAGTCTTTTAACGAGGGTCACTCCGATCGACTGGACACTTGACCTCGTTGACACGGTTTCCGGTCCGCTTGTGTCCTTGCCCGTCTCTTCTATTGCTTCTTTCGGTCGCGAGATAAGACACGAAAAGGAGAACCAAGCATTCCTTTCGATAGTTGCACTGCTCCTCGGAACTTTTTCAGAATTATCTTCGCTTGCTATCTACCTTTTCTCTAACTCTCTATTCTTCACGCTTTAACAATAGACGTTAAGCTTCAGCTTCTTCTGGCTCGTTGCATCTTGCGACAATTACGGTGCTGTGAATATTTATAAACTGAAGCACACACTCTGCATTGTTCTTTTGGAATACTTCCAAGAAACCGCTGATCGTGTCTGTATACAGGATGACCCAAAAATGTTGTGGTTAAAGTAGTTCATTTCGGAGGTCATTCGAAGTGACTCCTCCCTTTACAAAAATGTTCTCCGCGGCTTTGTCCAAAAAGTTATCAACGAAAAACACGGACCAATCAGAGTGCGGCTAGTAACGGACGGATTTCGGCTCGGCCAATGCCAGCGCCTGACTCAGCGCGAGACGCTGTAGCCATGCTCTGATTGGTCTGTGTTTTTCGAAGCCGCGCAGAACAATTTCTCAATGGAAAATGTTATTTCAAATCACCTGAGGAATCACTCTTTTCAAAATCAATGTACATAAAATGGTTAGGTTGCTATAGCAAATATGTCAGTTTATGTGGAATGTTGAAAACAATAAAGTTTGGCAAATCCATTGGTTTCATCCATGTTTGCAACGTGATTTCAGGGTAAGGGATTAAGGACAAACAAATTATCCAATTATTGCAATTATTCAAATAATTGCGAAGGAAATGGCGAGGGGTGTAAACGAAATAAAATATGGCGAGTACCGTTGAGGTTAGGGTATCTCGAACGCGCACACCTAATCTCCAATCAGAGTGCGGCTAGTAACGGACGGATTTCGGCTTGGCCAATGCCAGTGCCTGACTCAGCGCGAGGCGCTGTAGCCACGCTCTGATTGGTCTGTGTTTTTCGAAGCCGCATAGAACAATTTCTCAAAGGGAAAGGTTATTTCAAATCACCTGGGGAATCACTCTTTTCAAAATCGATGTAGAATGGTTAGGTTGCTATAGCAAATATGTCAGTTTATGTGGAATGTTGAAAACATTCGTTTTCGTTTGGCAAATCCATTGGTTACAACCATGTTTGCAACGTGATTTCGGGGTAAGGGATTAAGGACAAACAAATTATCCAATTATTGCAATTATTCGAATAATTGCGAAGGAAACGCCGAGGGGTGCATACGAAATAAAATATGGCGAGTACCGTTGAGGTTAGGGTATCCCGAACGCGCACACCTAATCTCCAATCAGAGTGCGGCTAGTAACGGACGGATTTCGGCTCGGCCAATGCCAGCGCCTGACTCAGCGCGAGACGCTGTAGCTATGCTCTGATTGGTCTGTGTTTTTCGAAGCCGCGCAGAACAATTTCTCAATGGAAAATGTTATTTCAAATCACCTGAGGAATCACTCTTTTCAAAATCAATGTACATAAAATGGTTAGGTTGCTATAGCAAATATGTCAGTTTATGTGGAATGTTGAAAACAATAAAGTTTGGCAAATCCATTGGTTTCATCCATGTTTGCGACGTGATTTCAGGGTAAGGGATTAAGGACAATCAAATTATCCAATTATTGCAATTATTCGAATAATTGCGAAGTAAATGGCGAGGGGTGTAAACGAAATAAAATATGGCGAGTACCGTTGAGATTAGGGTATCCCGAACGCGCACACCTAATCTCGGGCATGCTAAACGTACGCCATACGGCTCCTATTTCGGCAATTAGTTACCATTTAACCCTGGCACATATATCCAACCAGGTCTGGCCAAGTTTGTCACAGGGTTACAACTAACGGCCGTTAACAGGAAGAGAAGGCCGGTTAGTAGGTTGAAGCAAATGGGCAGGGCAGGGGTGAAAGGGCACCAAGCACGTTCTCGCAAGAGCTTTCCGAGAGCTTTGGACCCAGCACAATGGACGGCGCTGCTAGCAATGTCTTCCAGTTAGCTGTCGCCTGCTCTTCAATTAAGCCGAGTTTCGGCCAGTCTAATTACCTTTGCGTTTAACCGGATACGCGACTCTGTCCGCTGGGGAAATCGTGTTATCCCGCGGTCATGAGATTTATACCGACATTTTTTTCAGCACCCAGATTTTTCTCGTTCAAGTCGTTCCGCCGGGAATCGATCATTTTTTTGACATCGATGTCGGGGATTTTGTTCGAAATGAAATATGACGTCGTGCGCGCAAGATTAAGGGGGATTTCAGGCGTTTCGCTGGTTCCGAAGGTTTTTTTAACAACATACAAACCTACGAAATTTTTGCTATAGGACATGGGAATAGGTTTCCCCCCTTTTTTTGGTTGAAAAAGCTCTTTATTCTTCGGAATATTTGTATTTCTATGCAAATGGAAAGTAAATTCTTCATTCAATTGACAGTTCTTCAAATGTTTCACGTGGATTTTTATCAAGTGAAGCTCGCAAATCTGTATCTTCGAATTTTTTTGACACACCATCGCGATCTTTGTCCCTTAGGTCGAAATCGTGGTTTTTAAACCGCCGAAAACATTCTTTACAACTTGTATTTGAAGGAGCATCGTCCCAGTAAATATTCACAAACAAACGATGGGATTCCGCGGCACACCATTCTTTAAAACAAAATAATACAACATAACTTTCCGCAAATGCTGTTTGCTTGGAACAAAAGTCGACATTTTTGACGCGAAAAATTAACTGCTGCAAACAATTGCCGCATACGCGATCGTTACTAATAATTGGTTAAATTGACGATGAAAGTTTCGGGCGTAACTTCGGACAGCGCGATCCGTGTTTACATGCCGTCCTTTTCTACGTTCGGCTTCCTTTGTACTTTCGGTGCGATCGGCGCGGTACTCATAAAAAAATAGTGTCCCTACACGATATTTCTCCGTGCAGAACACAGCCGTTTGCAGAATAACGCGACTTTACTGTAAAACTATGTTCTACGTCACCGTAAAGAGTCACGACTCGCCCCTCAACAATTTGTTTTCTCAACCAGACGTTTACGAGTAATTTAACGTCCAGTGTCGGGTGAATTGCGTTGTACATTGCGTGCCCAACCCTCGTCAAGTGAATTTAATTCGAAAGTAAAGCTGGAAAGTGTCCGAACGCCTAATTGATGTCAGCCGTGCGAACGCACGCCCGGAAGAGCTTCGTCTCTTGCGCAGATAAATTAGTAAAGTGAAGGAGCAATTCCCGATCGGTGTCCGACGACACGGTGTATTCCGATTGCGTTCGAAATCCATTCGGGAACGAGTTTACAAGCCGTTCGAGGAGAAAAAGAAACAGTCTGCGTGGAAACATTCGAATCGAATCCCCTTTTTCTTCGAGAGTTCGTGTTATTCTTCGCCGACCGACGGCGGCGACGAGACGTTATTCTATACACGTCCCGTTTTCCGCTGGCTATTCGACGGAACTTCTTGCGTAACCGGAAATGGCTCGGTAAAATCTACGCCGGATATCGCCAGCCATGACCGTAATGCAGATTCGACACACCAATTCGATAAATAATTCCCCGTTGTTCAACTGTCTCCTAGAGTTTCCCTTGTGTAGAGTCTGGTGTAGCCCACAGTGTCATTCTTTAAGGAGATGGACTATCCTAAATATGAACCGTTCTTTATGAAAGTAGTATAATTTATCTATTAATTTCTTTTCATATCTACACTGACTAAAATTAACTCGTTCCTCCAAAAATGAACTTCTACCTCTTTCAAAAACAACGGCTCATATCTACAGTGCTGTGAATAATTATGAAGTCCACGTCTATTTTATTACGTTATTAATATTTATACTTTTTCTTTATTCACGTGTACGCAAAGTTTATTTCGCTTAACCTCTTGTCGTATGATTTTCTTCACAACAATTAGATTACTTGCAATAATTAGAATTTATTCGTCTTGAGTCCATTTAAATGGATTGTCACATAGTCATCAAATGGGAAGTTCAAATTTTTGGGAAACCCTACATATGTTCAAATTTATACGATACACTTATACTTTGTATTTAAAAGTTTGTACTACTTTATCACAAAAATATATATAGGTATGATCGGTATTTCTTGAAAATGTTGAAAAAACGATACAAAAAATGTGCTCCAGTAATATTTACTGTATAAATGTGCTGTCTTCTGGAATCGTTTTAAGGCTGAATAATTAGTCAAACATTCCAGTTGTTACAGTGATATTAACACATTACCGACCGGTGATTATTGCATAATTTTGAAAAATGTATTGTACATGACTAAACACTTCTTAATGGACCTTTCAACAGCAACAGCAATTTTCATTGTGAACTAACAAATCACCCTCAATACCGTAATCTAATAGTTTCAATTAAAATTGCAGTTTAAAAGAAAATTTCTATGCTGTCTTTTGGTACAGCACAATTATTGAAAATCCTATTAATAGGCTTCCACACTTTTTAGTGGAACCTTCAATAGCAACAGCAATTTTTATTGTGAACGAACAAGTCACCTCCAGTAACGTCATCTAATAGTTTCATTTAAGATTGTAATGTAGAAAAAAATTTCTATGCTTTCTTTTGGTACAGCACAATTGTTAAAATCCTATTAATAGACTTCCACAGTTTTTAATGGAACCTTCAGTACCAACCGCAATTTTCAATGTGAACTAACAAATCACCTCCAATAACGTCATCTAATAGTTTCATTTAAGATTGTAACGTAAAAGAAAATTTCTATGCTATCTTTTGGTACAGCATAATTATTGAAAATCCTATTAACAGGCTTCCACACTTTTTAATGGAACCTTCAATAGCAACAGCAATTTTTATTGTGAACGAACAAGTCACCTCCAATAACATCATCTAATAGTTTCATTTAAGATTGTAATGTAAACGAAAATTTCTATGCTTTCTTTTGGTACAGCACAATTATTGAAAACCCTATTAATAGGCTTCCGGTAGGTAAAGTGTTAACAGAACTGATAATTTTGTTTTACGTTTTTGTCGGAACAGAATATTACAAAATGGCAGAACTGTACGCGATAAGGATACTTGCTGCAGAAATCATACACGTATACAGAACGCTGGCGTATTTACTTCGTTTTCGCCAAAATAAATTCAATAATCCGCGCAATCAATGTGCCCCCTAATTCGGCCTTTGGCAAACGGTCGTTGAAAATGGAAAGCTGCAGAAATATCCGCAATCTAATTGCGGGGGATCCTGCAGTATTGGCGTGTAATAGGGACGCTCGCGTCGTTCATTTCGAAAGCGATCGTTCGTGCTGTTTTATGGAGCGTCAACTGTCCGGTTAAATACGTGTCGACTGGGCTGGCTCAATGGTCTCCGGATTGCTAATTAGTTGTCTGCTTCAGTCACGTTTCGCATCTCGAAACGTGTCTCTTCGTTTGGCAAGCTGATACGTTCAGAGGAACGTCCTTGTGTGGTTTGGGCGTAAGTTCCAATAGCATCAGGGGGGTTTCGTTGACAATTCGATGAGAATAGATTCAATGGAATAATGGAACGATTTGCGATCTAGTTTCGACCGCGAAAGAGGATACCCTTGTATTAAGAACACACTACATTCATCGGCAAAAGCATACAAATTTCGTATGAACCCACGTAACGGACTGTCGTAAAGGTGCGACACGTTTTGGTTTTTAGCTATACAATTTTATAGATTGTGAATTACGCAAAAAATACACATTCCATGTACAACAAATAAATTACTTGTAACTTCATCAAGCAGAACTGCTTGTAATCTGCTTGGTTAGGTTAACTATGTCCAAACTTAACGCGACATTAACCAATTTATCATGTTACACCCTATCATCATTTTTATATTAAAATGCCTAACATTATCATTTTTAACTATAAAATTTCATAGGATGAGAATTACGCAAAAGAATACACATTCCTTGTACTACAAACAAATTACTTGTAACTTCATCAAGCAGAAATCCTTGTAATCTGCTTGGTTAGGTTAACTATGTCCAAACTTTACGCGACATTAACCAATTTATTATGTTACACCTTATCATCATTTTTATAATAAAATGCCTAACATTATCATTTTTAACTATAAAATTTCATAGGTTCTGAATTACGTGAAAAAATACACATTCCATGTACTACAAACAAATTACTTGTAACTTCATCAAGCAGAAATGCTTGCAATCTGCTTGGATAGATTAACTATGTCCAAACTTTACGCGACATTAACCAATTTATCATGTTACACCCTATCATCATTTTTATAATAAAATGCCTAACATTATCATTTTTAACTATAAAATTTCATAAGATGAGAATTACGCAAAAAATGTATACCGTTGGAAAGGTATAGTTGCCAGCTACATTTTCGCTGTAGAAAATATAATGATAGCGTTAACGGATGAAAAGTTATAGCAATTGTCTGAAGACGTTTTCGGCAAAAAAAAATTTTGCCGTTTAAGTTGAGACACCCCGAAAACTTGAAAAGTAAGTGTTGAAATGAAGTCAAAACGCCTTACATTCAATGTTTATCGAGCATTTATTTTGTAGATCATGATTTGACAGATAAAACATTGTTTAAGGGTGCGGAAACAGCTCGAGTGAGAGTGAAATGGCACGTTCACACATGTTTTATACGAAATATTATTATTTTTCGATGTAGAATAAGAATGTAATGATTGTGAATGTAATGAATGTATGATTTCCATTTGAAAAAATGAAGTTGCCGTTCATCTGACCATTAAAGGGCCATTATGGAAATATGTGCATAGCGCCATTAAATGTGCCCCTTCGTATGAAGAATATTTTATATAAAACATTTGTTCATATTCCTGCTGGTTTCCGTAATAATTGACTGTCTCAAGATAAATGGACCACCCTGTATATCTAGTATCGACACCCTTAAACTCACTGTTACAATACATAATAATATACAATGTCTGCACGTGAAATATCTTGCAGGCATATTAGTAAAGTTCAGCCTCAATTTTCGAAAACTCGTCGATACCTAACAGTACAACAGTAATATCTGAATTCATTTGAATGAATTTTTTACAGAAACCATACCGGAGCCTATGAAATATTATTGGAAACGTCAGCAGCAGATCTCGTAACTAAATTACAATCCCTTCCATCGAGAATACCCAAAACAGTTTCAATAAAAGCTGTTAATTTTGTATAAAAATCGTACGACAACAACACCTAGATTTGCTTCGATGCTTGAAGCCTGTACTTTCGATCGACGATTTACCAAACCATCCCGGTAATAAAAAATCATGCCGCGTGAAGAGAGATCCAAGCGTGTGCTCCAACAAATCTAATAAAATATTCGGTTATAAGCCAAACAATTTAGAGTCGGACACAAATCAGCGATCGACGATTTAATAAATCACCGGTGATAATATCCGTTCGATTGCGTACGAACAGAAAAAAAGGAATGATTCGGTTATGCTTGCCGGGGGTAAACAGATAAAAAGGGGAAAAAATGATTCGACCAGTTAGTTAAATAATATATCGGCTGATAACGTTCGTGTTTGTTTGGAGTAGCAGTTGTTGGTGTCCACGGGGATTTGGAATTGACTGACCGAGAGAGGGCAAACCAGACGAGTTCACCTGCAGCCTACACGGCCGTCGCGACGCGCCATTGCATCGGAACGAAACCGCGATGCAAGATTTATTGTCGTCCATTCATTTCGGCCGACTGTACCGGGCGCGGTAATGTCCGGCAGCCGCGTTTCCGGAATGAAATGAGAAATTTCCGCCGGTACGACGGAAGATAAGTATCGATTAGTATCCATGCCGCTCGTTAGAATGCTAGACGTTAATTTATCGCGTGCCGTTGCACACCGGGCCGAAGGGCACCACGCGGAAGAAAGGCCAAAGGTGAAGAATAAAATGCGTAAAAGGCGTTTCGAATTTCTGTCGGTAATGCGGAAAAGAACGGGGAAACGACCAGCAAAATTCATTCGGACGAATTTACGATTCCGATCGGCGCACAATGGATAAAACCGACGAAATTTCTGTCAAAATCAAAAAACTTTCGATAGAAATGAGATAGAGCAACGAAATTTATTTTAAACAAAAGCTGAAACTTTGCGGATTATGGGATAATTACGGATATTGTGGTACGAACGTTTTTTAACCTTGAAAAAATTCGTTAAACTTGCATAATTTGAAGAAAATTGTGGTTTTTCCAGCATGCTATACATTATTCCCCGTAGATTTTTTTCACGCTGATTGCAAATCTGGTTTCAAAATTTGTCGACGACCTCAGAATTTGTCAAAAATCGATTTTTGTGAAGAAAAAAAACAGTGAAATCATCATTTTTTCGTTGAAATATCTCGAAGACTATCTGAGGAATAAATTTCTGATGTATTTACAGATAAGAATGAATGGTAATAATCTTAAAAAATGTTCTTATAATATATATTTATTTACTAAAAAGTTTCGTGATTCACATATCTTGCATAAAATAATAATTTACATCATGTCAATATTATTTACGTACAAAAATCATTCTTTTCTGCTGTCGTCGCAAATATTGCACTATCGCCACGGTTTTTCATGGGTTCTCGATATTCTGAGGAAAAAATATTTCCAACAAAAGAGGAACAGTATTCGGACGTCTACAAATTTCAATGTATGAAAGTTGTAATAAAGAAGTTTTTTTTCATAAAATTGAGGTGAATATTATTTTTTAAATGCTAAAATATATTTCGGATTTCGTAATTTTGTAGCTGATCTTAAGACGAATTCAACGATTTGTAAGGTTATAACCTTGAGCCTATAAATAACGCTAAAATAATTTTTTCCACTTTTTCAGGGCAAATACTCCACTGTGCGGCGCGACGAAAAATGTTTATGCCAGGCAGCAGCGATACGGGACCAATCTCGAACATTCATTTCCGAGCGTGGATCTCGCTCATTTGTTTAAATTTCGCGCTCAACGCGGCGAGAGATGCGGTCGAAATTTATACGAGTTGTTGGACCCACGGCGGACACTTGTCGACAGTTTTGTGAAATGTAAGAGACGCTTTATGTAGAACCATCGCACGACCCATAATCGTCAGAACCGAGAGGAAAGTCCAATTTTCAACTCCGTTCCAAATGATTGAAATTTCACAGTCCTACAGTCAGAGGCAAAATTAAAACTGTTATTTTCAATTGGATCAAACGACTACAGTTTGTTTTAGATGCGAGGAGAATTAGTTTACTCCGTCATGATTTTGAACTTCCTTATCTGTGCCAATAACGAAAATTTAAGATTGTTGTTTCTAACGATACGAGAAAATATTTAATCTCTTAACTGCGGAATTTAGTTTTAACAATCCCCCACAGAGCGTGGAATTAAAATCAAGCAATGTCAAGTATACGCGTCGAACGCAGGGCAAATGGTTCTATTATAAATTTTACGAAAAACGAGGAAGGATTACATTTATATTTGATAAAAAATTAACAATTCATTCTTGAAAAGTTTACTGTTATTGCACCGCAATAGAGATCTTGATTGACGTGTATACACGTCGAACGAAGTTAACTGGTTAAAAAAGTTTCATTGAAAGGGGAAATTATTGTAATGGAAAAGATTTTTATGTCAACATTATATTTTCCGAAGTTTCGAGGTCATTTTTGATTTTTTAAATGGAGAGTGATGGATTCAGAATAACTACTCCGAAGGTTACTTGAACGTCAATATATTCTACATTGTTGAAGTCGTTAGTTTGTTAGCTATGATATTGTATCAAACAAAACACAGTCTTCTTGCTAAAAAATATCTTTTCTATTGCGATAATTGCTTCTCCGAGTCCCTTTAACACTAGATTTACTGGACCCGTTAAAACGACGGTTTCTAATATTCTTAATTTGCGATTATTAAAATTGCAAAGATGCTTCCCTGAGGAATTAATTACCAAATTTATTTCTTGGGGTATATACTATTGGAAAAATGGCCAAAAATTTGGATAGACACCATTCTTGTTACGTTTACAAAATAACGTGAAATAGTTATTTCTGGATCTCCGTAAACCTAGTGTCAATCAAGAGTTACTCATAACCGTCTTAAAAATGCTGATCGTTTTAGAAAAAAGACCTGCGCGAACATTCAAACATATATAACGCAATAACCGTGGCAGTAGCTGCGGGATCATACGTAACCTTTTCCGAAAAAAGACTAAAACGAAAGCACCCGACTGACGCATGACGTGGCAATATGGAAATATCACGTAACTATCGCCATGCGGTATCCCATTGGAGATAGTCATCTCCTCGACATAGTATGTAAAAGCTAAAAAAAAAAGAATTTTCGGAAATGTTCGCCTGGGCAAATTTTAAAGATAATAAAACGAAATGAAAAGCAAATTTTTATCCTGAACTTTGCGAAGACTAACCTGTCGATTTTTGTGAAAATTAAATAAATCCACCAATTGCAAAGCACAAAGGCCAAATAAAAGGTTTTCATTTCTTACTTTAAACATTCTAATGCGTTGAAAATAATACACCTCTTAAATTCCAATACAATTAAAATAATATTTACTATTACCTATATACATTATTTTGTAAATTCGATACCGTTGTTCCTCGGAGACAGACATAGCGTTTAACGTGTATACACGTCAATCCAAATCTCTATTTCGGTGGAATATCAATAACCTTTTCAAGAATGAATTGTTAATTTTTTATCAAATAAAACTGTAATCCTCCCTCGTTTTGCGTGAAATTTATAATAAAACCATTTGCCCTGCGTTCGACGCGTAGACACGCCATTATTTGATTTTAATTCCGCACTCTGTGAGGGATTTTTAAAACTAAATTCCGCGGTTAAGAGGTTAGAAGCATATCGCGAATGAGTATAATGTTCTTAACAAATTCTTTTCTTATTGTTAACATAAGCCCTATTCATATTGAAATTGATGAAGGTCGTAGGAAACGAGCTTCGAAGGCGGAAGATACTAAGAAAGATAAAAAAGATTGAAATAGCAGATCGAGTTGCGAGAAAAAGTCTACAGGGGTGCGCCGACTATGGCCACACCCTGTCGTCCGACACGCATAAACACGCTTAGGAGCCTAGCATAATGTTCGTTTCAATGGCCGAAGAAACCCACAACTGTCAAAATATAAATAACGGTAATAATAATAATCAAAATCTGAGTTGTCGATTATATTTACGATGTCCCTTTACAATTAGAGGGGACAGTCGAGTGTAAACGGTTAATAATTCAATATTATTCTTGTAATTAGTTTCAACGATTGAGCCGTTCACAGGCCAAATCGATTAACTCCATTTTTTGAAATATTTTAAATTTAATTGTCAAAGCAGTTGGTTCAGTCTTAACTTTTTTTATTTATAATAAATTTCCTAAATAATACAGATTAACACCGTTAAACGAAAAAATTAACTTTGGTCGCCGAATAATAAGTAATTCATTTCAGAAGCCATTCTGATTAACTCCGTACTAATATATAATATTATATATAATATAATAGATAATGTATATCGTTGCAATAATGAAATTCGGGTTCAAAAATTTTTGTCGTTTAACGGTGTTAATCTGTATTATTTGGGACATTTATTGTAAATAAAAAAAGTTATCACTGAACCAAAGTAATTTGACACTTAAATTTAAAATATTTTAAAAAATGGAGTTAATCGATTTGACCTGTGAACGGCTCGTTTTCGTAGAATTATTGAAATTAGAGTTTTATTAGCGGTTAATGAACTTTTTCTGCGAGAAAAAATATAATTTGAAGATTAATTTTGATGTTATTACGTTTTTTTTCACTAGTCAAATCGATTAACTCCCTCAGTCACCCAAAAGTTGTGATATTAAAACGATCACACCATGGCTGTTCTATCGTATTCATTCTGCATGTCTTTATATGAAAGCTACATCTGTATTTATGCATTGTACGATGTTTATTTCAATTTTCATTGTAAAGGGAATTTTGAAAAACAATGTATATTATTTCATCACATATCTCCACTTTCTGTTTTATGGATTTAATCGATTTGGCAAGTGGTCAATTAAGATTCTGTTGTCATCATTTGTAGTGGTCTATTGTTTGAAGGGTCTACGTTAGCAACGAACTATAGCAACGATATGCATACATTATACATCATAAGACTGTATGTATATTAATTATGAGCACGACTGGCATGGTAAGCAGAGACAAACTAAGTAAGAATAAATACAAGAGTGACATGCAAAGTTGCGTGCGCGCAATCAGACGTGGCCGTCCAGACAATCGAAAATCAATCCGTCTGCCACATAAAGTAATTCCTAGAATGAGTCAGGACCTTTTCAACCACTCTCAACCCTCCCCGAGTAAACACATTAAGGTTCTACTCAAATCACTCGAGAGTTTTCCTCCTGAAGTCGGATTTAATGTTTCACTTAATACTTAATCAAACTAATCGAGCGAAATACAAAACGTTTGAATGGTCCGCCATTTTCCGTAAAAGTTATTACACGGTAATTAGAGAAATAAGAGAAATATACGTTGTTTTCGTTTAATACATTAGCCTTCGTGCAACGATTTCTGAAATTCAGTATCTACAGTCACGGAAAGGGAAATAACATATTTTCATAATTAAAGAGTAATTGAAAACGAAATGTATTGGTATGAAGTTGGTTATTGAAAATGATGTATCCACTGTTATTATACAGTGAATAATCATTTCTTTTTATATTTTGTAAAAAATATTTAGAGTTTTTCAATTCCATTTAAGAGTTATTCGAATGAACGTTTATTGATCATTTGCTACGCTGATGCAGAGTACCAAAAACATACATCAACGACGAGAATGATAAATATTATACACGTCTGTCAATTAAAACTTATTAAACATTGATGAATCATTGGATTTTAACAAATGAAAATTATTATGCGTACAAACAACAAAGAGATATAATTAAAGTATGGTCAACGTTTACAACAGTTTCATAAATGATTGGAGATTGTTACTGTATTCGTTACGAAGTCCTTTGAAGTGTTAATCAAATTTCAAACTTTTGCCGTGGAAAGCTCATTCGACTGATTACAGAGAATCTTAAGAACTCGAAAGTTCAACAACAAACTTGAAAGATCGTTTCCATTAATTATAATAGCATGCCTCTGTTGGTGAAGCACTCGTTTGGCGTATTAATAATCGTTCAAGTAATTATTAAAATTGGTTTATTCAAATAATCATTCAAATAATAATTAAAATTTGTTGCCAGATCTTTATGTACGAATCTAATAAAAATTAGGTTAAGAATCTAACTTTTATTAGGTTCATACATATAGATATGGCAACCAATTTTAATTATTATTTGAATGAATAAAAATACTTATTTGAATGAATAAATAATAAATATTTGAATAATAAAAATTAGGTTCATACATCAAGATATGGCAACCAATTTTATTTTATATTTGAATGAATAAAAATACTTATTTGAATGAATAAAAATACTTATTTGAATGAACAAAAATACTTATTTGAATGAATAAAAATACTTATTTGAATGAACAAAAATACTTATTTGAATGAATAAAAATACTTATTTGAATGAATAAATAATAAATATTTGAATAATAAAAATTAGGTTCATACTTCAAGATATGGCAACCAATTTTTATTATTATTTGAATGAATAAAAATACTTATTTGAATGAATAAATAATAAATATTTGAATAATAAAAATTAGGTTCATACATCAAGATATGGCAACCAATTTTAATTATTATTTGAATGAATAAAAATACTTATTTGAATGAATAAAAATACTTATTTGAATGAATAAATAATAAATATTTGAATAATAAAAATTAGGTTCATACATCAAGATATGGCAACCAATTTTAATTATTATTTGAATGAATAAAAATACTTATTTGAATGAATAAAAATACTTATTTGAATGAATAAATAATGAATAATAAATATTTTAATGATAAAAATTAGGTTCATACATAAAGATATGGCAATCAATTTCAATTATTTATTATGTACAAATCATTTAAATAAATATGTTTACTTCAGTAGATATACAGTATTTACGCTTACACGAAGCTGCAGCAAATATTCTGAAATATTTCAAGAATGTTATGGACCGAGAAGATATAAAAATAGTAAGGTTAATAGAGGAACAACTATCGCGAATAATAAAAAAGCAATTGCTTTTCATGGAAGCTACGAGCGCTGTGCCAGTCTAACACCGTGAAAGCCACAGGAATTTCTTACAGAGATGAAAAGAAGGAAGGCACTTACGGCCTGTTTTATGAAGAGGAAAGTCCTCTTTATAGCTCGGGGATAGCAGATTACAGTAAGCACTGTAGATATCTGACAATATGTCGAAAATCGTTTATGAAAGTTTAAACGCGTCTTTCAGGAAGTGTCGTACTTCAAACATTGTCCCAACTTCTTCGCAGAAACTACAAACTCGATCGACTCGATCTTTTAAATACGTGATCTACAGACTTGTCGCTATAACTGGAATTAGGATTATCTTAACACGTTGGCCACTGATCCGTCAATGAATAACATTTACGGTGCCCTCTTCATGTCGATCAATGCTCTCATGCACATGTCAAATTAACACATTACCGACCAGTGATTATTGCATAATTTTGAACAATGGTACATGGCTGAATACTTTTTAATAGAACTTTCAATAGCAACAGCAATTTTCATTGTGAACTAACAAATCATCCTCTATAACATCATCCAATAGTTTCATTCGAGATTGCAATGTAAAAGAAAATTTCTATGCTTTCTTTTGGTACAGCAAAATTAAAATTGAGCAGAATAAAGCAAAATTGAAGATCCTATTAATAGGCTTCCGGTAGGTAAAGTGTTAAGATATGCGCTATCCCTGCCACTCTGGAATAAATGCTTCATCGTTGCAGCTTTTATTACTGTTTCGTTAATAATTTTTAAATACGCGTAATTCCTACGACTTTGGAATCGACACTTCATCTTCGTGTATTGGGTCCAATTGACTCGAACAGTCGAATCTCCAAGAGATTGATGCAGGTTTAAAATCGCTACGAGCTCTGCCGTCAAGCCAATACCCTAAGTCTGCTACCGTATAAAAGGTCGCTGGTTGAGACACTATTTTACAGCTTGGATACAGCTTGGAGCGATAAGATAGCGAGCAAGTTCCTGTCTGCAGTTCGCAAGTTGGCCGAGTTGGAACGTCGCGGCACTTATTTCGGTCATAAATGTCACTTTGTTCGGGTCGAATGGCCGGTAACGTTTCAGCCCCCGGCTGGGAAAGGAGCGTGTCTTTTACGATTAATCTTTGCATGGTGGGTGCCGGCGTAAAGTTTACATCGATTCCACCAGCCCGTTGAGATACGACACGTGTTGGAGGATGGTATACTCGTCACGTAAACGCGTACCAGCTCGTACACGACTCTCATCCCCCGTCGAAGAGAAAGAGAGAGGAGGAGAGGTCCCCGCTCGTTCGTGATTGTTTTAGAGGATCGTCGGCATCTCTACGATTGTTTGCCGAGTCGTAACTCAAGAGCCGCTAGCGCACAGACTCGTCTGGAGATTCATGATGTTTACGGTGGAATCGGGAGAGACCGAATCTAGGACACACCAACTTCGGGAAACGAACAGTCCCGATAAAGTTGTGGACCATTTTCTCGATGAATCTCCAGTTTCGCGAAGCGTTTCCGGTGCACGCGCCCCGGAAATTCGCTTCTTGCCAAACGATCTTCGCCGGCTTCGTCCGGATCCTCGTTGCAATTTGCATGCATCTGGTGTACGTTCAAAACGCCGAGTCGCGCCGTCGCGGCAGAACTTATGTTTCAATTATATTGCGTTCCAACTTGACTAACCGCGGCTCATCAATTTTTCGAAAAAGTGGGACGAAACCAGCATCACCGGGAAGCTTAATTTATTAGCGAATAATAGAATTACGCCCGTTCATCATCGTAGACATTAGGTCGTTGCATATGAAATGTCCGACTTCAGAATACGAATGTTAGGTAGTCTTTTTAAATATACCGGGTGGCTCTGGTAACTGGACTGGATTACAACTTTGTTCCTTCTGCAGAGAGGCGTGACATTCCAACGTTAGTGGATTTTGACTACAACTTGAAGTGCAATGCCACTATGCAACGATGTACCCCTATAAAAGCTCACGCTTGCTGATACAGTGCCGGACAAAATGTTAGGGCATTTGATGTATTTGTATATTTCATGTAACACAATTGGATATATGTACATATTACACGCCCTGTATATTAGATATGTCCTTCGAAGTATCCATATAGAATTGCAAGTTTGTATCTCGGGCACGAAAGAAATTAGAGAAAATAATGTAGACACGTATTGATTTTAGTCGGAGAAGATGATAGAACATTATTAAAAAATTAAATTGTTTGAACAGAAATATTTTGTTGAATTCCAAATTAAAATTTAGTAAAACCACCTTCTCGCTGTATAACATCTGCCAAGCGATTAGGAATTGATTTAAACAATTTTTTAATAAGTTTTTGTCTTAAAAGACTCTAATTTGTAAGAATACTTTGTTTTCATTCCTTTACATCTTTGTATTATTTTCCATTCTCGTAAACGTTTCTTGAAAGTTCTGCCCATATATTTTCAATAATATTAAGGTCGGGTGAACTCGAGGCATGTCACATTTTTAGAACTGAAATAAGTTTTGACACATCCTGCGGTATGTATTGCAGCATTATCCTGTTGAAAAATAAATTTATTTCAGTTTTTTCCGGATATCCAATACCAGTCCACACCATGACACTTCCGCCACCCATTTGTCGACGGCTTAAATATTGTTCTTCTCTCCTTAGATCGTGGAAATAGTAGTTCCAGCCATCAGGACCGTCCAAATTAAAGGGCATAGCCAAATAAGATGATCAATACTGCCCTTAGAGGTTTTTCAATGGTTGTTGAACCATTCGAAAGCTGACCAAGAAAAACCCCTCTGAGCAAAATTTCAGCCCTCTAGCTTGCCCGTGAGGGTAGTTACAGGGTAAATTAGATTTTGCGCTTTTCTGCGCATTTTCCTATCTCAAAGGCGTTCTAAAATTCAGACAAAAATGTGACATATTTTGGATCCTAAGGCGCATTTTTCAGAATTTTTTCAGATTTTTGTGTTGCAAACTGTGGTCGTAAAAAATGAAAAACCCCCAAAAAATTGGAAAAATAATTTTTTCTCAAAAATATTGAAACATGCTAATTTAGCTGTTTGGTTTCACGATATAACTTCGATATAATCGGCGATGTTGGAAACGTTGCGAACATTCAGGAATATATTGTACAGAATAGGATTTTTTTTCTCTCATATCACATTTCTTAGGTCAAACAATTGCTTTTTTCAATGTAATAATGCTTAAAATGACTTAATATAAACCCACGGTAAAGCCAAGAAGCGTAACTTTCTTCCTCACAGCAGAAACGTCGAAAAAATTCGGTTTTTATTGTTTTTGACAATGATGTCCCACAACAAAAAATCTAATAAAAATGGACAACACTGCCTGTTATAGTAATATATCGTGAAACCAAACAGCTAAATTAGCATGTTTCAATTTTTTGGGGGTTTTTCATTTTTTACGACCACAGTTTGCAACACAAAAATCTGAAAAAATTCTGAAAAATGCGCCTTAGGATCCAAAATATGTCACATTTTTTTCAGAATTTTAGAACGCCTTTGAGATCGGAAAATGCGCAGAAAAGAGCAAAATCTAATTTACCCTGTAACTACCCTCACGGGCAAGCTAGAGGGCTGAAATTTTGCTCAGAGGGGTTTTTCTTGGTCAGCTTTCGAATGGTTCAACAACCATTGAAAAACCTCTAAGGGCAGTTTTGACCATCTTATTCGACTATGCCCTTTCTTTCCATCACTAAATATCACGTTTCTCCACTTCTTTTTCCACAAAACATGATCGCGAGCAAACTTTAAACGATCTTAATTATGTTGCTCGCTTAGAGGAGGTTTTCTTTTTAGTTTTTTTCGTTTAATTTGTTTACCGCTTTGGAGAATACGTCGCACAGTTCTTTCGTTAGCTGAAACACCTGCTTCTTCGGCGATTTTTCTTGCAGTTCCCTTATAATTAGAAGCTACGCTGTTCTGTTGTAGCACGGGGTCTGCCAGTACTTTTCTTTTTTCCGTAGATTTTCGGATTTTTTAAGAAGTTATACACAACGTGACGGCTTCTATTCAGGGCCGGATTAAGTTAGCGCGGGATCCGTAGCAAATGTTACCTGGGGGCTCTAGGGTTTGCATGATAATAAAACAAAACACATTGAAGGACCTTTTTTTTTAGCAGAAATATCTGTTAATAGTAGCCAGGGCTGTTTCTGCTGCAAGCGCGGGGCCCTTAGAAGAGCACGGGGCCCCCAGAAGAGCGCGGGGCCCGTTGCATTTGCTACTTCTGCTACTGAGCTTAATTCGGCTCTGCTTCTATTTAACAACATCGCAATTTTCGTGATAGTTTCATTTTGTGACCGCAATAACAAAATTCGGTCGGTTTCACTTTTGTCTAATTGTTTTCCTCGACGCATTTTAACTTTAATGGCACAAATTGTTGTAGATAACTGAAAAATTTGCACGTCTGCTTCTAGTCACTGCTGACAGATTACTGCCAGAGTACATAATAACAGAAAATATTACATGCGTCCTATCGATGTGACCGAGCAAAGTCAGTCCATGTCTACATTATTTTCTCTAATTTCTTTCGTGTACAAGATACAAACTTGCAATTATATATGGATAATTTGAAGGACATATCTAATATACAGGGCGTGTAATATGTACATATATCCTATTGTGTTATACGAAATATACAAATACATCAAATGTCCTATCGTTTTCTCCGGCACTGTAAAACTGTTAATCGATGCAAAATTTCCCTCTGCAATCTCTTTCTATCTCCAAAAGGAACAAAGTTGTAGTTCTGCCCAGTTAGTAGATCCATCCTGTACGGAGATAGACAGATCAGATGAAATGCCCGAATTCTGAAGTAAAAATAGCTTCGAGTGCAAATGATTAACAACGTGCATACTTAGTCGATTCTGTTCGAATCTTCATCGCGAGTCTGGCCGGTTCTAGTGCAAGGGATTGATCAACTGGTGAGTACTTTGAAGCTGCAGAACGTAAACAGAAAAAGAATCTGTAAGTGTGAAGGATCCATGGGGGTAGGAACAAACCCATTGAAGCTTCCGAAGGAAGTCGGGCCGACGGGTTCTTCCTCTCCATACATCCAGATCTCGTAGACCGTGCTAGTCGTCAACCCCGACGGAGGAATCTAAATTTAAAACGACCTATATTTAGCCGAAACTTATTCCAGCGGCGATGTGCACCGGGTCACCGGACTTCACGTTCACGAACGGGGATCAGGAAAGCTTGTTTGGGTTCGAACTCTCCGAAGATCAATTTATTTCTCCGATGAACACGCAAGGTGCGCCGCCGAGTTTTTCTCACGTTCTCTAGCAGCTTGAAGTTCATAAAACTGGATACTCCGCAAGCACTCTGCTGTAGTTTGTAACAGTATAAATAAATTTAGGAATATCGATGGCACTTTTACTATCGTAAACAAGAAAAATTATATCATGCTTGAAACAACTGAAGCTATTCGGTACTAGTTCTAATTTATTCCAACGTTTCGACCAACATTTTGTGTCATTCTCAAGGAGACAAACATTATACGTACTCCTGCAAACAACATTAGTATAAAGAATAACAAATTTATAACAGTGCTTAAAGCTTTAATGCTTCTCTCGAGGCTTTGCCGTGATACCTCAAAAACCAGTCGCTCTCATTGCTTCGAACTTGGCAGATGTCTTGAGCAAATGTTCAATGCTTGTTGTAGACTTCAAAGTGTTGCTTTGTTCATGCTTTCTTTCGCGACTGGAGAGGAATGTTGTAATCGACGGAGACTATTTCGATCACATATTCAGCTTGTCGAATAGAAATGCAAATTGCAAGTTCGAATACGGTTGTTCATTTGCAACAACCTAACATGTCTCCATCCTTAAGGCAGTCGCGCAGCTTGGGAACGAAAGAGAAGCCTCTCTCTCCGTTCTCTCGCATGTCATCAGACAACGAAATTATGTGTCGCGTCTTCCTGGGTCAAATGCATTCCTACTGAGGCGATTACTGTCGTCAATAAGACCTGGACCTTTTAACTTGCTGTTAACTCGGAACCCAGTGACTAATCGTTGCTCTTGATCAAGTCAGACCGACGACTGTTCGCTATCAAGTGTCTTGTCATTGTCTTTATGACGAAACTGAACGTGCTCCCGATGCGTACTAGGAAATGATGGATACGTCATGCATAGTCAATTAATTCTTAAATACTACCTGTGTCATTCTCCGATGACTTTTTGAATTGATATCAGAACTGCCAGATATAATTATTGACTATGCAGGGTGTTCCATTTTAAGTAAACCACCCGATTATCTCTGAAATTATTAATAATATGTGATACGATTGTGTGATTTCGAGGGAGGCATAATTCTATGTTAATGATTTTCTTTGTGGATGAAAGAATAGAGGTCGTATGGAGGTCATTTTCAATTTTTTTAAGGCAGCCATGTATTTTTTAATTCACCAATGGCGATGTAGTTCATTATTTCTCATAAATAATTATTAATCTTACATCGAAAAATTATGAATTTAGGTGATATTTCAATTCTAACACTACAAAATAGCATCTACAAAAAACCATTAATATAGAATTATATCTCCCTCGAAACCATGTAAAGTTTGTCTGAAACATTTTTCGTTATCATTAATAATTTCAAAGATGTACGAGTTGGCCACTTCGAATGGGACACCCTGTATATGCTATAATTCCTTCAGAAAGGCTAATCAAATTAATCAGGGAATCATGCGTGCTCGGACTTGTACAATAAATTGTACTGTATATTAAATTATTTAATTGCGGAACATGTTAACAGGGGAACTATCTAGATAATTCTGGATATTAATTAAATGGATAATCAAAGTTCTACTGTACCCTAACCTAAATGATTCCATTACGAATCATACAAGAATGAAATTATTTTGCGATAAGTACACCACGGATTTTTATTGTACAAATTGAAAGTCTCAAATACATGCAATTCACAGTCTAATGAAAACTATTTTGCGGATTTTTAAGCATTGACAGCATTTTTACAAGTCATATTTTTACGAAAGAGGGGAATGCAAAGTTCAATAGACTTTGATTCAATTTTCGATGGTTTCTATTTACAAATACTAACGCAACTGGGAATAAATATTTTACTGAATTCCACTCTCGTGGAATTTTGTTATAAAAATAACTATTCGCAGGAATAATGGCCGCATAATAATAGGTATTGTTTACTGAAATATCATATTATATATATTCCCATTGGATATTATTTATTAACGTGATTCATGTTTCTATAGATTTCGGTTTAACAAGATGTCAAATGTAAAGCACATTTTTCTATAATACAATGAAAATTAAATTCTACATAGTATACTCTTTATTAACCTAAATAATTGTGTCGATTGCGATATTTTTACATTGTCCTTTTTTTATGTAACTGTTAATTTAATTCATCTTACCCATCAGCTTGTGATTTTATTCGTTCCATAAATTTTTGGTATAAAAGAATCGATCACGAAGGAATTTATTCCTCGATTAACCTAATAGTCTGCTGATTACGATTTGCAGACAGGTTTGAAATAAGACGAGAACTTTACCGGAATTAATAATTTTTCATCCGTGAAAAATCACATTTACAAGAACAAATAAAAGACCTTTCGTTTATCCGAACACCGTAGTTGTATTAACAAGAAATATGCAACTTGTTCGACGAAAATTGCCGTTCGCATTGAAACGTTGCCAATTTGTTCGCTCGACGAAGAACAATAACGAAATTACGAAGAACCAGGGACGAGATTGACGCGATACGTTTCACCCGAGGCTTCAATGAAATCTGCGTAACTTTCTAAACGAAGTTCCCGGTACTCAGCGATTGAAGCGAGCCCATTTGTTGACCAAGTGACAAATACATTCCGCGAACACCTTCGTATAAATCAGCGGATAAACAGGGAAATCGGAGGCACAGTTGCGGGAAACATTTCATCGTTCTCAGCCTTCCAGTGTCGAAACAGGAAATCGATGATTCACGCGGAATCAAATCCGTTATTAAAAAAGGAAACAACACGCATTCTACCTTAGACCACATCCTCCTTTAACAATTCCTGGAATAAACTCGAAGATATGTGCTCTTGGCATGAAATCCAATTAATGCTGCTTCTGGGAATCAAATTACTCGACTTTTTTGCAGTTGCATGAACGAATTTAATACGAGTGGGCGATTACTTTATGTCATAAATTAATTCTGCGGTTTTTACCAGACTATGCCTATTGTCTCGAAAAAGGATGTACATAACCTCGATGTACATAACCTCGATGTACATAAACAAGTAAATAACTTGAAACTTTCTCGAACAATGTTCCGTAAGAATTTAAAAACAACGTAACACCTATGTAACGTAAGCTGCATGTAACAATATTGTACTTGCCAAATAAACCAATCGGTATAAAACAATAATAAATAAATGCATGAACAAGTAACATACTTGTGAGGTTAATACAGAGTCTTTGATATATTAAACTTTTTCTGAAGATGTTTAAATTAAAATAAATTTGAATTGAAAACCTGCGTTACATAACCATCAGCTCGAGGAGACAAACAAACAATGGCGACCAACGGAAGTACGCCAATCGATTCAGAGGACGGTAGATCGTGTAAGGCGCAGTGTCCCCGAGGCAGTCTGTATCTTCAATAACAAGGTGGATTTTTATCAATTCAACTATTTTACATAAGTTTATTTGCGTACTTAGACACAATCATGTGTTTTAATTATACAATAAATAGCTACAATATACGGTAAATCGTAGTTATAACAATTCGAAAGATCAATCACGCAAAATTTGATACTAGAATCTATGTGAGAACAAAAAAAAACAATTTTCTGAAATAAAAACCGTAATCGAAATAGATGTTAGCGATTCTTCGGAAGAGTTATTCGAAATACACTCGCCGAAATTTCTATAAAGTCACTATGTTTTGTAACGAATTCTTATTATTATATCATACCAATGAAAAATTTGTATTTGGTAGCATTTCGAGATTACATAAAGAAAGCATGCACACCGATTTCAAAACATAAGTATAACATTTATTGATACAAGAGAACAAAAATATAATTTTACGCAGAACAAACTGCGAAATTTCTATAATGTCACTTTCGTTTTACACGGATAAAGTTGAAATTAACGATTGCTTTTTTGTTATTTCTATTTCAATATCTGGTGTAAACAAAAATGGTGGTATTTTTCAAATATCTATGAATATGAAGATGACTTTATAGAAATTTCGGCCACTGTATACTGTTTTAATCAGAACCTTCTATAACAGTTCTAAGACTGAGAGGTTAACAAACAAAGTGCAACTGCAGTTTGCAACTCACCCTGCACACTCAGAGTTGATTACCTGACTCGCATACTCGGAACATTATCCATTTGTTCTGGTGCTATGCCTTTGTGCGTGTTTCGCCCATCTCTTGTTCAATCGTTTTTAACAAACGTAACATCCGAGAGGTGCCCATTTACAGATTAAAGCGGCTCACCCTGCACTTTATCCCCCGCAGGCAAAGTCAGGTCTAACCCGGACATTAGAATACAAACGGTCCGTTTGTTTTTCAAGCGAACATTCTTCCTGACCTATTTCAGGAATTTCGTGAACGTCAAGCGGCATATTTATTAGCCGCGGCTTTAACGTCACTTAAAAATATGGAAGTTTCCCGAGCCGGTGTACAAGGGGTTGCCTTGTCCCTCGAACAGCCTCTTTTCACGAACACCGGGCTTTTCTGGCACTCGAAACGCGTTTCGAGCTTCTTCGCGGGCTTTTTATGAGTTTACGAGCGCCGACATTGACAGATCGATTCGTAATCTTGCTGCCCAGTGTTGCCAACTCCACGAATTTTTGATCTTGCCTTCGGACAAGATCAAAAGTAGATTTCAAATCGAAATCTACGGATTTTTATCATCTCTTTATTTTCTCTACTTTTTGGTCATAATTGTCTCATTCCCGATGATATGATCAGCAATTGAATAATTTTATTCTTGAATAACATGTATGAATGAGAATGTTATGTATGAATAACTCTTCAAGAAAAAAATGGCTTCAAACCATCCCACGAATCGATCCATTCAATTACCTGCAACATTTTTGTTACACGCTGTACAGGGTGATTCACGCATTTAATACGTTATTAATGCATTTACGAAAAAATATCAACAGAAAGATAAATGGTTCGAAGAGCGATTCGTAGGCTCTTAGATTTTTTTTAAGTGCAACTTAGGTGCATGCGCGATAAACAATTGCATCATTTCTTTAAATATAAATGCATATTTTTCGTTGCACTAATCGATTCCACCGTTCTGTCTACGTGAAAAGTTATTAGTTCTCGAGATATTTTCGAAACCTGTCTTTAGAACCTGTCTTGAAGAAGATGCTATAAATTCTGTGGATGATCTGAGAAAAAGGATCGTACTGGAATGTGTAACAATAACTGCAGACACTTTAAACCCAGTTATGAAAACAATTAAAAAATGTTATCAGAAATGTTTACAATGTAATGGAAAAGAGTGTTTGAGCATCTTCTTCAATAAAGAGAGGTTTTGAAAATATCTCGAGAACTAATAATTTTTTTGCCATGGTACCCTAATATATTTTTACGTAGACAGAACAGAGGAATCGATCGGTGCAACAAAAGATATGCATTTATATTTAAAGAAATGATGCAATTGTTTATTGCACATGCACAGTTGCACCTAAAAACATCTTTCTCTTTTGATATTTTTTCGAAAATGCATTAATAACGGAGTTATGTCCTAAAACAATTGCACGAATCACCCTGTATATACATAGATATATGTATGATATATATAATTGCATGCACCTGACAACGTGAATAGCGGTTTTTCGCTTTGTATCTTATACTTATAAAAAATCCGTAGATCCCCGGATTTTCCCTCGGAAAGTCTACGGAATTTTTAGATCTTCTATACGGACTTTCGAAAATCTAAGTTGGCAACACTGCTCGCTGCATCCCGGTCTCGTTACCGCAAAAAACGCCTACAGTTCTTGGCGCATTTCACGAGTGTAATGAAGTAATTAATTCGTGACGATACCCGGCTGCTAGGCTATGGTGAACGAATTAAGATGATTGAGTGTACACGCATTCAAGAATGAGTATAAGGTACTTAAATGTCACTATTCGCAGCCATGCTTCTACTGTTAACCAGTCCTCCGCTTAGGTTAGGAACGGACTGCGGGTTTTCAATTGTGGGAGCTAAATAGTCAATAACATAGTTAATAACAATAACAGAATCTGTTTTGAACCCTGATTTTGCGCCTGGGAATTGAAAATGGGATACTCTGCACAGTCAGATTGCATAAACGGCTACCTCAACAAAAGACTGTTGATTACTGTTGAATATAATGCAAAGAAGAATGTATAGCCTTTTCAGTATTGCCTGCGTGACACGCAGGTATAAAACCGTTGGTAGTACCGCTAATACTTCGAATTTCGATCTTGGACTTCAGGAATGTATTTTCCGAATGCATTACTGGACTGCGTATCTTATTGTAAGATCGACACTTCCTGAGGTGATGGAGTCGAATACAAATCCGTCCCTTCTTTCATTAATTTCAATAAGTTGCGTTTTTATTTTTCAGGTTGTTTCATATTTTCGGATGGAAAAATGGATTCTATATCCTAAGCGTATCTATAGGAATATGGCTGAATAAACATAAGGAATCAAAATTAATAGACATCATGAACATTCCTATTTGTATTGTTTATATAATATATAAGTAGAAACACGAAATAAGGGACTAAATGTAATATTAACACTAGGTTTACGGGACCCGTAAAAATGACGGGTTCTAATATTCTTAACTTGCAATTATTAAGATTGTAAAGATCCTTCCCTGAGAAATTATTTACCGAATGTTATTCTTGGGGTATACGCTATCGGAAAAATGGCCAAAAATTTGGATAGACACATTCTTGTTATGTTTATAAATTAATGTAAAATAGTTATATTTAGATAAACTTAGAATAATTTTATCGGCGCCACGGTTCGATCAAATTCTACACTATATAGCTATTTTGTAACACTCATACGTTTCGATTCGGATTTGAATCTATTACGTCATAAGACCACGTTTGCTATAGAATTGTTTTCTATTAGATGAAAAGAAAGGTGGTGTTTCGTCCTAGTTATATTTAGACCTCCGTAAACCTAGTGTTAATGCAATACAGCATAATATGCATTATTAAAATTTATAATTTATACCGACAGAAATATTTTTATTGTTATGGTACTATGTACCTTATTATTAGACTGCGGATGTTTATGCGATTTTCAATTTTGTAGACGAATTTTAAGAAAGTGGAATAAAATACAATTTTATTTCCAGTGGTAGTAGCCTTTGCAGACGTCAATAAAATAAAAATTGTATTAAATTCTACCGAATTTTATATTCCACCCGTTTCTGAAAATTTTCGGAAGCCATAAATTCATAAAGATCCGCAGTCTACTTATTATAAACCATATTAGTCCAGGTTTAACTGCAAATAAGAAATGACGTATGACGAATAACGAATAAGAGTTCTCCAAATGAATAAAAAATAACTCGAATCATAAATAGTGGAATAATTATTTATTCTTTGCTGTTATTTAGATCAAATTTTGTTCGAATAACGCCCAACAGTAGGGATGGGATCAAGTACCTCGCAAACAGGTTCAAACTTTGATTGATTGAATTCGAACTCTCTATAAGTACTTCGAAAAACAGAAATAGTACTCCTAAGTATACTCGAACCTATGCCAGACAGTTTCGAACCTTTTACAAGTACTTTGGTAAACGGAAATAATACTTGCAAGTATATTCGAATCTTGGTC
>CM052192.1:13492704-13511792 GCA_028455805.1 Lasioglossum figueresi | reverse complement strand
ACAAAAATTTTGTCTTTAAATTAGTGCATGTTGCCTTGTGTATCGCAATTCTCGGCGATCGAGCTTCCGGTAATAGGAATAAATTTTTCACAAATATCGTGCTCGTCTCTTTCACGTACACCGATACGTCATTTTAGCCATTTCACCTTTGTGAGCGGTAAATTTGCTTGAGATGACCCGCGTGCACTCGCTAATATCGTTTGAAGAATCGCGTTACAAAAATGGCAAGCGGCGCCGCTAAAGTGAAAACAACCTTCTTTCATGTCAGACTATTTTTATACTCGATGGGATTGAAGGATTTACGATACATCAACAGACTACCAAAACCATGGTACATCTTAGTCATCGGCGACCCCAAAATGGCGCTGATTATACGGGCGTCTCTATAAAAATCACAACAACTGGCAATCGATACGCCTTTAATCCTTTGCTAATCTCCTCCAGGTATTGCGACACTATGTCTCCGGGGCAATTATGAAAGTCCGTGGGATTATGTGGAGAGTTACTGTCGAGTCCTTGCGAGATTCTTCTTTACGGAAAATGTGACGGGAGAAGAATGCCGTCGAGATGCCGGAATAAAAAACCGTTTTTGTAGTTTCAGTCGTTCCAAAAGTGCTGTGCTAAATTCTTCAAATCTTTCTGGAACTAGGACAACCTTCAAGTATCACAGTGCAAACAATAAATTACGTTTGCTTCATATACTATATATTGTATTTATTCAATTTCGACCTTACGGTCTAGAAATGGGACTTGGTTTACATTATTCATCTTGTGCCACTCATTCTTCCACATCGCACACCATTCCCAATTCCCTATCTCATAACCCAGACCTACTGACGATTTAAGAACGTTAAATGACTTTTTAATAGACCCTTCATCAGGAATTTCAATTGTGAACCGATAAATCATCCCCAGTAACGTCATCTAAAAATTTCGTCGGGGATTGTAATGTAAAACAAGATTGCTAAACGATATTTCCATAATCTATGTTTGATTTAAAGGGGTTGTTTTCATGTCCCGTTTGAAGGGTGAACACTCGAACATCTCTGAAATTATTAATGGCAGAAAAATATGTTTTAAACTAAATTTATATAGTTTCAAGGGGGGCATGATCCTATGTTAATAGTTTTCTTTGTGCACGGAGGAGTAAAAGGCATATGAAAGGTTATTTACAATTCTTTAATCTGTGTCAATTATACATATTCTGAAAAATTTCATCAACCTACTAGTAACAATTTATAAAAATGTTATTAAAACGCATGATTGATCTTTTTAGTAATTATTTTCAAATATAAAACTATAATTATTATTAAATCCATCAAACCCATCGATAATATTACATTTTATTTAAAATTAATTTTTTATAATAAACTTTCACAGTGCATATAATTCATACAGATCTACAAAACGTATTTTTTTAAATTTTCAATATAGGCCAACACATTAAAAAGTTGTAAAATGCAATGTTTAGTATTTTTTATACAATTCCGACCAATTGCAATTTTTGAAAAAATTTCTTTTCACAACATGTAGTAAAGTAATTGCTCTAGCTTCTCAAAAAAGTTCAAATCGTGTAGTTCAATATTTATTAGTGGGACTCACTGTATAAACAATCGTTCATGATTGAAGTTTCTGTTGTTGATGAAGGATCTGTTAAAAAAATCCTCAGCCATGACCCATAGACTTCGAAAAATTATTCTTATATTCTTTTCATCATTTTAAAATCTTTTCCATCTACCCAGTTGCGTCATAAATGTATCAAATCCGCTGTATATGTATAGTACACACTTGGTATACATATTTATACATGTGTATTTAGTTATTCTACTCGAGTTGATGATCTCGCGTCTGTATCAACGTTAACTGTCAAATTGATCTGAATATGATTGGCCAATGCGGGTTTTTCGGACGCGGAGATCAAGGAAAAAGCTAAGCTCTAAGGAAGGTGAAGGCGAGGATTACGATGATGGAGAAGCGCAATTTGTTAAGAGAAGAGTGTCTATAGGAAAGGTCGGACGAGAGTGAAGATAAGAGCCTGTGCTGGGAAACGTTCAATTTATGACAGGCTGCAATACTGTCGTAACAGCATGGCGATAGTGTCTGTTTATTGTCACGTGCACGTCTAATGACAATTTATTCTATGACAATTTAAAGCAGTGGACATGTTAAAAATATTTAAACACGACAATGTACTAGTTTCAGCTTAATAGGATTTTTATAGCTATATAATTGGCAATGCTTAGGACCGTTCACAGCTCTAATTAATAGTTTTAAAAATTTTATTTTGATGACATCTCGTGTACACACATTAGTCTTTCCGATATTCTCAATGAAACAGCTATAGCAATAGTATAATAATATTAAAAATAAACAAATTTTTATATTAATATTTAAAAATGATGTAAATAATATAATATTTAAAAATTTACTTTTAATGATATCTCGTGTACACACATTAGTCTTTCCGATATTCTCAATGAAACAGCTATAACAATAGTATGATAATATTAAAAATACAAAAATTCTAAAATTAATATTCAAAAATGATGTAAATAATATAATATTTAAAAATTTACATTTAATGATATCTCGTGTAGACACATTAGTCTTTCCGATATTCTCAATGAAACAGCTATAGCAATAGTATAATAATATTAAAAATAAAAAAATTTTTAAATTAATATTTAAAAATGATGTAAATAATATAATATTTAAAAATTTACTTTTAATGATATCTCGTGAGGACACATTAGCCTTTCGGATATCTTCGATGAAACTGCTACATACTCAGTTAGTTTAATTGCCACAAATTGAGTACTTAAATGACAATTTCGGTAAAAAGCAGCATCAAACGTTTATTTGCCTCCTGTGCCCTGCGAAGAATGCAAACATTTTGTATCTTGCATAAGTATCCGCAGTTTAATCATCACAGTTATCGTTCCAGCTGTTGAGAAAGCAGTTGAAATGGTAAACGATGCAAATCGACTGTTAAGGCTACTACAGTGAACCACGGAAGTATTTGAACGCACTTTGAAACATATAACTTTTTTATAATTGTACCAAACGACCTGAATTTTTTATAATCAATTAGAAGCATTTGTTTACGAAATGATCTGGAAAAAAGATTTTCCAAAAATTATAATTTACAAGGTTGCATGTAAAAATAAGAAAAACATTTTTTATAACTTTTTTATTTGGGTCCTTAATGAAAATTTAAAATACATGTTTTGTAGATCTATGCTGAAAATTTCATCAAAATCGATTAACACACCTAAGAGCTACAAGTGGTTAAATGTGGTGAAAAACATAGTTTTTCGCGACTTTGGTCAGTTTCTGCTTAAAATCCACAGGGTAATATTAAAGTATTATGAAAATTTAATATTATTGAGGGCAAATAAATTATTATAATAATTCTATATTATTGATGACAACATTAAATTATTATGAAAATTTAACATCGAGGCTTCACAGATTCTTACATCTTTCGATGCGTGTCGTTTTTTCCTGAGTCAACCGATTTCGATGAAATTTTCAGCACGCGTATAACTAACACACATCTACAAAACGCATATTTTAAATTTTCATTACGGTCTCTAATAAAAAAGTTATAAATGGTGCCTCTTTTACTTCCTCGTGCAATTCTTAGCAACTGCAATTTCTTCGAAATCTTTCTTGCATGTCATTTGGTAAATCAATTCTCCTAATTGCACGAAAAAGGTCGGGTCGTTTGGTGCGATCATAAAAAGGTTATACCGTTTGAAAGTGCGTTCAGATACTTTCGTGGTTCACTGTACGAGTATGTCTCCAGTAGATAAAGACTATGCAGTTGTGCAATGCACGGTCCTGTTAATATGCACCCGAACTGTGCAGATCTTGCAGTCGTTAAACGGTTGCAGACGTAAGCGTTCGAACACATTCACCCGCAATTGTATATTAGTATAATTCGTCTCTGGTCGTACTTCCGTTCGCCTGTTTCTCTTTGCGCTTTGTTCTCGGTGCTCTTTCCTTTCTGCGCCCTCGCCACCCTCTTCCCGTTCATCTCCGTCCCACCTGCGCATTCAATCTTCTTCCTCTTTGCATACACACAACGACGGATACCGAATACGTACGCGTCAGAGTAGGTCTATCACCCGGGCAAACCTGCACGGGCATTATTTCGTTGTCCCTTCTTTGTGCCTCGTGTCGCGTTCAGCGTAACAAATATTTACTCGCCGGCCGAAACCAAGCCGTGAAGTTGTCACAGCCGGCTTTTCGGGCTCCGGCACAAATTCGTTTAAGTCGCCCTTCGGGGGCTACCTTATGGCACAAGAGGATATGACCTAAGAGGTTTTATGCACTCTGACCGACGCTACGTGCGTGGTACAAATACAGGGTGATTCATTTGAAACGATCCACTCGAGTAACCCGGAAATTATTAACCCTCTATTGCATTACGTACTCGTTTGAGAACTTAAATTACAAATGTTCTATGGTAAATTAGGTAGACCAGGGTTCCGCCGAACCTAAATACAGTGATTCCCACTAATATTCGGACGCTCTTAAAAAGACGATAACTTTTTTTATATTGGACTATACGATTTGAAGATTTTTGGGAATCTAGAGCAATTAGTTTACTACAGAATGCGAGAAGAAATTTTTCCAAAAGTTACAATTGATCGGAATTGTAGAAAATATACTAAAAGTTGCATTTTACAACTTTTTTATGTGGGCCTATATTGAAAATTTTAAAAATCTTTAATAGGCTAGACTACTTGGATTTTTTGAGAGATCAGAACTGTTTGTTTACTATAAAGTGTAAAACATATTTTGAGAAAATTGCAATTGATATAATAAAGGATGTTTCTGAAACTTGCTTATGTGGGCGTATAGTGAAAATTTAAAAAATACGTTTTGTAGATCCGTGCGAATTAAACGTATTCTGAAAATTTCGTCAAAATCGTTCGACGTTGCAATGAGCTACAAACGTTTAAAGATGGTAAAGATTGCAGATTTTCACGGTTTTCGGCCTCCAACTGCAATAAAAATATATAATGTTGAAATAACAAGCACCATCTAACGGTTCATTTTTGATAATGTCGTAAAAATGACATTGAATTAGTTTAGTTTAAAATAATGTGATGTGATAACCTAAATTTTTTTTTAAATTTTGATTTAGAACACTTTTATAATTATGGGCACGTATATTTACATATTATGTATGCAATATCTAGTAATTATACATATAGTTAATGTTAACAAAATTTAATTGTTACAGTAACCTTTAATTATTTTTTACCATCAAAAACTGTCTTTTCAATTTTTTTTCGTAAGTGGACGGATGGAGGCCAACTTCCTTTCTTTATAGAATGATGTATTTTTTAATACATCAATGGATGCAGCTCGACATTAGTTATAAAAAAAGTAGTAACCTTCTTACAGTGAGTCTCACTAATTTTCGGACGCACTTAAAAAGACGATAACTTTTTAAATATTGGAATATACGATTTGAACTTATTTGAGAAGCTAGAGTAATTACTTTACTACGTGTTGTGAAAAGAAATTTTTTCAAAAATTGCAATTGGTCGGAATTGTATAAAAAATACTAAACGTTGCATTTTACAACTTTTTAATGCGTACCTATATTGAAAATTTAAAAAATACGTTTTTTTTAGATCTGTGTCAATTATATGCATTGTGAAAGTTTCAGCAAAATCGGTTGATGCGGGAAAAAACGACAGGCATTGAAAAATGTAAGAATCCCTAGATTTATTGCAGTTAGAGGACGAAAATCGTGAAAATCTGCAATTTTTACCATCTTCAAAGGTTCGTAGATCAGTGCAGCGTAGACCGATTTTGACGAATTTTTCAGAATATGTTTAATTCGCACAGATCTACAAAACGTATTTTTTAAATGTTCAATATAATATGCCCACATAAGGAAGTTTCAAAAACAACCTTTATTATTTTCTCTGCAATTTGGACCAATTGCAATTGTCTCAAAATATGTTTTACACTTTGTAGTAAACAAATAGTTCTGATTTCTCAAAAAATCCGAGTAGTCTATTAAAGATTTTTTAAATTTTCAATATAGGCTCACACATTAAAAAGTTGTAAAATGCATCGTTTAGTATTTTTTCTACAATTCCGACCAATTGCAATTATTGAGCAAATTTCTTTTCACATCCTGTAGTAAACTAATTGCTCTAGCTACCCAAAAAAGTTCGTATAAATCGTATAGTACAACATAAAAAAAGTTATCGTCTTTTTTAGAGCGACCTAATATTAATTCGAGTCACTGTAAATACAATATTATTTGTTAACATTACTTATATTCTTCTAAAGGTTCATGTCTATCTTTACTAGTCATGTATCTAAACTATTACGTATCTTTCGACAACGACGTTTTAAAAGACTTAATTATCTCAATTTTCAGGAACTGCTGCTCTGGGATTTACACTGATTAGCTCTTCGGAGACCCCCAATTATAGATCCAAGGGAGAAAAGATGGCGAGTAAGAATAGTAGATTCAAATGAAATCATTAGACTGCGGATTTTTATACAAAATTAAAATATTGTGCATCGATTCTACGAGACAGTAGCCAACTAAGAAGTTATTACTTTTTTTAAATAACTTTATCAAGTTGAAAATAATACAAGAACATAAACTCTTGACTATATTAAATTATACTCACCCATTTTTGTCATAAATGCATAAAATCCACAATCTCGAATCGATGATAAAATGTGTTCTTGCGAAAAGATTCAAAGACGACAAAACAAGAAGTCTTAATGGTCTGGGTTAGGTGAAAATCAACAAGCAGCAGATGGTTAATTAATTGGAACATTGGACATTAACGAATGGAAAGAACATCAAGTAAACTGAACGAGAAATTAAAATACAGAGAACGCATAAAATTATGAAATACAGAGCAAATAAGACGAGAAGGCTGAGAAGGAAACGAAAAACTTCAGAGACAAACAGAAAACAAAGTTGCCATCCAGGAATGACAAAACGAGATAACGCGATAACAAGTAATAAATAAAACGATTGACAGCATTAATCAGAATTGAGCAATGGGGTGAAAATACGGAAGAAAGTTGTGCGAGATAATACGAAGACTTTAGGGGAGGATAAACCAGAATTTCGGAAATAAAGGAAACCATTCTTCTGGTTTACTATAATTAACTAGATTTCGGAACAACTTTCTACATCAAATATCGGATGGACATTCTATCTGACTTTAGTGATTTATTAAAATTGTTGATGCTTTCGGCGAGCAATTAACAATTTTATTAACAACAAACACGATCGATAGAAACCTACAATTCAGTGATTTATGTTGACCAGATATGATATTGTGCAGATAAATATTCAGTTGCTTAATGTGTAATATATTAATCTCAAATAAATTTAACCGTTCTAATGAGTGAAATTGAAATATAGAAAAAGCTGAAAAATATCTCAAGGAACATTATTTTATACGAGCGTGTAGTCGGAATTCAGAAGCAGCACGGTATTCGAGTGGCATAATCAGTAAATGTACGCAACTCCGGAAAACAAATTGCCTGCTGAGAAGACGCGTAAACGAGACTCATCAGTATCGCCCGCATGCGACGAGGCTGATGCTCTAATTGCAGTCGGTTGATAATCTATAACCCACACGTGACGTAGAGAAACTGTAAAATTAAAATGATATTTTTCTGATGTGGCCAGAGAAATTCATTATTACAAATATTCAAATATATTACGTAAAATGATTAAGAACAGAAATGGATATCTATATCACGTATAGCTCTTGTATCTTGAAACGAATGCAGCAATTTTTTCTTTTCACAAAAATCCACAGTCTATACAGTTATAATAATGCACGATCAGTGTTATAATTTATAAAGTGTTCTCTTCTAAGCAGGTGAAATATAAAACAGTAAGAACGTTAAAAGATTCTAAACATACTGTCACATTATATCCAACCTATTAAAAATATTAAGGTAGATAACACCTTTTTATTGAACTCCTAATTGTTATAATCGAGGAAGGCTATTTTTATTATGCATAGAAATCCGTAGTGGCTATTTATAACTGCGGCATATTTAGACGGATTAATGAAATGACTGAATATCTGGCCTCATTGGTGAACAGCGAGGAGTCAAAATAAACTGTAGCGTCGAAAATAGTCGGATGAGACATTTAATGGATGAGCTGTATCTAAAAGAAGCTCGATAACTTTCTTTGAACCCTCGGACGACGGATCGTTTTGACAACTACACGATCGACGATCCTTAAAATCATTCCCAACCGATATTTATGAATTTTTCTCAACGTACTATTGAACGTACGTCTTGCAGAGCCATCACATTCATGCTATTACACCGTAATTGTGTACCGTAATTATATACCGTAATTGAAATAAACAGAATTTTGGAGAGTACGAATTATTTGATCAACCGAGAGATGAAATGAAAAAGTATTTGTACTTCATTCGAAATCGATGAAATAATTCTGAAAAAATTATTTAGCTGTTCAAATGAACTAACATATGATTATTTCGAATGGCATGTAGCCGAATAAGATAATCTATTATCATAACGATTATTTCTCAAATAATTTATTTCGTTAATGCCCAAGCCTGACAGGTAAAATATTTTTAAAAAAGTTCCACACGAAGCTACATTTTAACCCTTCGCACTCGAGTGGCGACTCGGAGGCGCCACCAATAATTCTGATACCATTATTCAAAATATTTGTTGCATTATTAAATTTGTATTTAATATTTCAATAAACCGCTGAAAGTATTGTACGAGGTATTATATCAGTTTTATCGATAAAACTAAGAAAGTCATATAAAATGGAAATATTTTAGGTCAGAAGAAAGATTCGGTTTTCAAAAATTAGATTAGCACCAAATGCAAAGGGTTAATACGGCTTATTAAAACGTTCCAGGACTTTATGGAGCCCTGAATTACACACGGTTATTGAGTGACGAGCTCGTTTCAGGAACACCCTCTATTCCCGTTGATCCCTGTATCCCTTAAATGTCAATGCCCCCGACCTTCTGATGCAATCGTGTCTCGAACGAGTGTATTAGTGGCGCCATGGAGGGCGGCAGGAAGATGACGTCACTGAGTACCAAAAAAAACCACCCTAGTTGCACGTTAATCATCCGGGGTGGAAGGAAATAATGTCAATACGGAACAAACAGGGCATCATTTCTGCTGGGAATTAGCGGGGGTCTAAAAGGATTCATGTGTCGCGATCATTAGATAGCCACGGGTGTGTAGATTTTCAAATAATTGAGCACGTTAACCCTCGCACGATCCTCGAAAACACGCACTAACAAAATTAACTCACGCTATTACAGTCCGCGACAGAAAGATGGCACACCACGAAAATTCAATGTTTTCATCATTTGGACATAATAAATCTAGTCTTTCTTGGTACTTGTACATTTTTATTACAAAATAAATTACATTACAAACAATGAAATTAAAGAAAATGTCCGTTTGTTTATGGAAACAAGAAAATAACAAAAATCGGCACGACAAAATGATGGCACATATACAAAAAAAACGTAATTTACGTACATAAAATATATAACATTGTGTTCAATGCTTTGCGTGGCCTCCCTTATTTTCCAGAATAGCCAACATACGTTTCGGAAGTGACTTAAAGAGTTTCTTTAATATATTTTGGCCGTATTTTTGTCCATTTTTGTTCTATGCACGTTTTTAAATCTGCAAGGCTTTGGAATTGTCTTCCGCATTCGTAAACACGTCTTGCTAGTTGTGCCCAACAATTTTCAATTATGTTGAGATCTGGCGATCTCGCTGGCCACTTTAAGACACTAATTTTGTTTTGCTCAAAGTACCGCTTAACGGATTTTGCGGTATGCACGCTTGCATTATCCTGCTGAAATGTAAAATTTTCCCCGGAAATTGTCTGTCCGAATTTAGTTAATTGTTCGTCTATCGAATCTATATAAATTTTGCTGTTCATAGTTCTCTTAATAAATTTTACTTCGGTCGCTCCTCGATAACCAATTCCGGCCCAAAGCATTACTCCTCCGCCACCGATGTGTCCGCGGCTTAATATTCTTTCTTCTTTCCGCGGATCGTGAAAATAGTGTGCGAAACCACCCGGCCCATCTAGATCGAACCTTTTCTCATCGCTAAAAATAACACGACGCCATTTTTTTCTCCAATGTATGTGCTCTTATGCAAATTTCAGACGCTCCGATTTATGCTGACCGGTTAAAGTTGTTTTTTTTTCAATTTCATTCGAACTAAACGCGAACATTCTTTTATTATGCTTTGCACATTACGTACATTTGTATGTACGCCAGCTGCTTTAGCGATTTGTCGCGATGTTCCCGAAGAATTCGACACTTCTTTTAAAATTGCACGTTTCCCGCGATCGCTTACTGCTTTCGGTCGACCGGAACACTTTTTTTTAACGGCTGTTTTGCGATTTTTTAATAAATTATACACCACTTTTCTGCTTCGATGTATAATACGCGCAATTTTTGAAACCGAGTAATTCTCTTTATGCAATGTCAAAATCGTTTTTATTTCACCATCGGATAAAGATTTTCCACTACCCATGGTGTAATTTCAATACAAGATAATAAGAAACACGCACAATATTTAATGCACGGTAAAATAGTACACGGTACAAACAGTCCGACGGTCTAGTATTAACTGCAGAGAAAGAATTTTAAGACTGTGCCATCATTTTGTCGCGTCGGTGATCCCGGTTGTTTACATTTAGACTAGAATCTGCAACTTCCGCTTAGCTCCGTCGGTGGAAGTCACCATAAAGCTTCACCGAAGTACATACACGGAGAGAAACTTCTCAAATTTCATCACAGTTTTCAGAAATGGCAATATTTACGGGTGCGCCATCTTTTTGTCGCGGTATGTACGACCCGACGCTATTGCTAATGCTGTAATACTTCTAATATTAATGATGCAACGCAAAGCTAGCGAGTAGTTTTATTACCAGCATTTTTCCCTTTCTCTGTTACAATGCCGGACAAAATGATAGGACTTCGATGTATTTGTATATTTCATGTAACACGATAGGATATATATACATATTACACGCCCTGTATATTAGATATGTCCTTCAAAATATGCATATAGAATTGCAAGTTTGTATATTGAACACAAAAGAAATTAGAGGGAGAAGTGTAAACATGGGCTGACTTTGCTCGGTAAAATTGATGAATATTTTCTGTTATCATGTACTCTGGCAGTAATCTATCAGCAGTGACCACAAGCAGACGTGAACATTTTTCAGTTATCTACAACATTTGCGCCATTAAAGTTAAAATGGGTCGAGGAAAGAAATTAGACAAAAGTGAAACCGACCGAATTTTGTTATTGCGGTCGCAAAATCAAACTATTACGAAAATTGCGAAGTTAATAACTTCTTAAAAAATCCGGAAATCTAAGGAAAAAAGAAAAGCACATATATTAATTATTATATTACGATTATTATAATATTATAATATTACGCGCAGCTTCTAATTATAAGGGAACTGTAAGAAAATCCGTCATTTCGTATTACGCGACCAATTATTTTACCATTTCAATTTCAGAACGTTTTTCGTTCCAACTGGCGTTTTTAGTATTAAAAAAAGGCGAACTACAGCTGTTTCGCGATCTTCCGGTGGTGGAATTTTTCGTTCGATGAATTTCGAGGAAAAAATACGTACCCGGTCGCGAATTCTGCGCGCAGAAACGTTATGTCCGGTCGCCTATGGAGAAAACGTATTTCTATGGAGATCAGCAGTCAGAGTTGCAATGTAAAACTGACTCGGCCATCGTTTGCTGGAACTGAACGAGGTCTGAACTTTTCCACAGCACCGGGACGTTATCATTCGGCTTGAAAAATTGCGTCGTACCGCTTCATGGAAATTCTCCGAGGACCGTGTCCAATAGTTTTGCTACAGCAGTTCCTGCATCTCCATCGCTCGATCGAGATACCGAAGATCGTTTCGGCGACTTTGCAAACTATAACGTCTTTACTTATTACCTTCCAGCTCGAAGTTCCTCAATTTTATATACACTTTTTGTTAATGCATCGCGAACAGTCCTTTGAAATACTGCATAGGCAGAGCGGAATACAGGGTGTCGCAAAAATGTTGCACTTCCTTACATGCGGATTATTCCTGAGGTAACCGGAAGTTAGTTTTTCCTTTTCGAAAATGTTCTCCAGGACACTATTAATAAGATATTAATGAAAACAAGTACAAGTTATTTTTACATTATGCATGTAAATTATACATTATGCAGAATTTAAACCTGCATGTGTGTGTGTTTGTGCAGTTCAAACTATTCTCATTATGTTTTTTATTAAGTTAATAATTCCTATTCAGTTCTTCAGTGCCAATAACTGATGCATGTTGTATCAATAACTGTATCAAATGTGCCAATGACTGTACTATCTGTCTTACGATTCACAGAATACAGGGCGGGGCGCTAACTATGACCACTTTAAATATTGCCGTTATTTGTAATAATATGAAAAAATGCTGTATACGAAACTAACACGGTATAGAGGGGGACATATTGTGACATAAACATTTTCTGCGTGGGCGGATGCATGGAGGAGATTTCAAGGTCACCTTGATTTTTTTAAATTGAAAGACCTACATTCTGTATCATGAATCGATAAATGATCGAATTCTGAGTAAAAATGTATTGACCTTCATATGCCCTAAACCTAATAGTTAACGAGATATTATCCAAAGAAGAATGAAAATTATTTCGATGATATCTCGTTAACTATTAGATTTAGGACGTACGGAGGTCAATACATTTTTACTCAGAATTCGATAATCTATCGATTGATGATACAGATAGTAGATCTTTCTATTTAAAAAACTAATGGTGACCTTGAAATCTCCTCTATGCATCCGCCCACGTAGAAAATGTTTGTGTCACGATATGTCCACCTCTATACCGTGTAAGTTTTGTATACAACATTTTTTCATATTATTACAAATAACGACAATATTTGAAGTGGTTATAGTTAGCGCCCCACCCTGTATATTTTATAATAAACGATTTATGACTCGTAAAACTGTTTGATATTGCTGAAAAATTGATATTAGCTTATAATAATAGCAAGTTAAGCTCGTTTAAACATTTTAGGGTGTCAATCATTGTAGTTTACCCTATAGTTGTTTCTATATCGTTTGTTTGTACAGTATGACCTCGATTAACCGGCTTGATCGATAATTTAGATCGATAATTGAGACCCGAGGGACATAATTAACATGTACATTATATTCCAAAATAAATTTTTTATTTTTGAAATTTCATTTCCCTTCATATAATATCCTACTGTCTTCAAGTTGTTTCATAATGGACTTATATGAAGAATTACGAAATGTTCCCTGCAAGCGAAACTTTACGAGTGAATCTAATATTCACGCATGCAGTTTCTCTTGAACGACGACTGTCGCGGGAAACTGAAGCCGCGCGTTTACTTGTCCATGTGGCAAGCGAAAATGTGAAATAAAAAATGGGGGAGATATTAAACAGAAACTGCAGCGAAATGTTGACGTCTCCAGCCGCAAAGGAGAATTATTCACGAGGACGCACGTCCTGGAAGTGTAACAAGCCACTTCGGAGAAACTAATAGGACCGTGAACAAAGGGTCAACTCACTTGAACTGTGAGCAATGAATGAGAATGCATTTGCTCAGGACGATGCCACTGACTAATTGGCCGGTTATTACGTTCGAAACTTTCTGGATGGCTGTTCAGCTCCGTTTATTTAAATAAATACGATCATTAATTCACGAAACGAAAATGCACAATAAGTTCGGAATATCTAAGAAGAAATCTAAAGTCTATTAATGGTTTATCAGTTTTTGCCAACCGGTTCATTTGTATTTGTAAAATACGTTTTAAAGGGAAAAGTGCCCCCAAACCCCAAATTGATTTTTGGCCGAACCTTTTGATTGGACTGCCAAAAACAAACCCTCTGTGACATGTTTCAAGTCAAGAATTATGCTCTATTTCTTTTGTTCTGCGTAACGAAACATTACGAAAAAAATTCACGAACACTTTACCTAACAGCACACACTACAGTGAATTATTTAAGAAATTTTTGTTGCAAAATCGATTTTCCTTTAAATTTAGAAGCTTAAAATATTGCCGATTTTATATTGAAGTTTTCAAAGTACCACGTTTATATAATATTATTATGTTAGTCGTACCTCAACATGTTTAACACTAGGTTTACGGAACTCTAGAAAAAACTATCTCACATTGTTTTATAAACATAACGATAATATGTTTATCCAAATTTTTGGCCATTTTTCCAATAATATATACCCAAAGAAATAAATCTGGTAAATAATTTCTCAGGGAAGCATCTTAACAATTTTAGTAATCGAAAATTAAGAATATTAGGATCCGTCAAGATGACCTAGTGTTAAACAAATTTGTAAAAATGCATGTTTCGTCTTGAAGTTTTGGAGATACCAGTTTTACAAAGATTCAGTAATGATAAATGTTGATGTTCTCGGCGCTACGGTTTCGATCAATTTCTACTGACAAATCAAAAAACAATTTTGCAGATTATCAAATAATCATCGACGTTTCGATTCTAGTTTGAATCATTTTCAAGATGTAATTATTTGCCTAGCGTCTGTAAAAGTATAAATTTATTGTATAATTTTCAAAATGCAATATTCAACTGCTTTAAGGTAATAACAAAAACTTGTTTGCAATATTGTTCATAAAACCAGTAATAAATTCGTCCATATTAAATTTGTCCATAAATTCAGTAATGAGATACGAAATGCTGAAACCATTGTTCTGAATTTCTTCCAAAATTTTGTATATAGTGCATGGAAAAATCTGTTTTAATTCGTTATATTTTTGTAGCTCTATAAGTTATTAAATAAATTGAAAATGTACCTTTACAATCTGAATAATCTTGAATTAAAAAATTAGAAAGACGTCATTTTGACGTGCATCGTAGCGTTAACGTATGTGTTGAATATTTTTAAAAATATATTACGTTTCAGTAGAATTATTTAGAGGCTAACAACAACATTAAAGTTGACGTGATCAACAGTTGAACGTCCCTAACCAGTTCCTAATAGTTTTTAGATTGAACATAATGTGAGACTTCGTTGTTAATTGAGACGTAGGATGGGAACAGCTGTACTGCGAAAGCTCGATACCTTTTTCTCCAAGGGCTGACTGCAAGAGTAATTACCGTTAGTAATTACCATCATCATTTCGGGAGGTTAAATCCAGACAGAGCTGCAGGGTCTGTTGAAATTACAATAAACGAACTTTATTTCGGTTGAGAACACTTGGGAAAACGAATTCCTGGCATGAATAATCAGACCGTGTAGGCGCCTTTAAACAAACATTCACGTGGATAGTTCATTAGACAATCAATTTAAATCCAGTCACGAACGCTGCATAATTTTCTCTGTCTTACACTTTAATTGGTAGACTCGTTGGAATACGTAAATCACTTTTATACATATTTTGTACCGACTAAAATTTACTGTTAAAGCAATCTAGTATTCTATAGTAGGGACTTTAACATTTTGGATAATTGGATTTCGTTCAAATAAGAATATGTTGTAGTCTTTAATGATATATGAATGAATATCAAAGGACTTTTCGATATCTCAAAAATTGTTGATTTTACAGACGTGAAAGGAAAAAGTGGCACCCTTTTTTCATTAAATTATAAGACTAGAACACTAACAAACCGATAGAAATGAGTTTCTAGGAGCTCATAGTGAAAACATAAGAATATCTACTAAAAATGTTGTCATTTGAAACAAATGTTTCTTTCACCATTTATTTTGCAATTGTTTTACACATGTGCAATGTTTTCATAGCGGGGCACTTTGAAAAGAATGAGGATATTCCCTTTACGGACCTCTTTTTAAAAAGATGGATATTTGAAAATTGACGAAATTAAATTTATTTGAAGTGGACAGCCGAACACAGTGGGCTGGATCGAAAAATTTTCTAACATTTTACTAGAATCTCGAGCCATAAGAGATATCGGGATGAAATTTGCACTAAAATTCAATAAAAGATTGTTCCTATCTACCGATAATTATCGTAATAAAAATATATTTGTTGTAATCATTGTTTAATTCATTCTTTAAATTTTATTGTCATAAAATAAAATTTAAAATTGTTTACTTATTTAGTACTTTTCAGGATAATTTAAATCACCGATGACTTTGGTTATCAATTTCTCTGTATTTATACAAATCTACAAATATTGAAAAGAGGAAGTAGTTGTTTTGCATAGCTTTTTCAAAGAAAAGAAAGATGTGACTTCAGAAATATACCATAATAAATTGATAACATTCAATGCAAAGACTTGTCGATGATCTTTTTAATACAATTTAACGTTTGATAACATTTTAAGGAATAATCTGTGGTAAGCTTCTTGATTTAATTTAGTAAGAATCTGCACGTGTTGTGCAGGAAGTGCTTCAACCACTTATAGGTTTCTGAAATTCCGTCGCGTTACATGCTGGGAAAGTTTCCCCCGATTGGCACAGTATATCGATGGATGGAGTTCCACGAGCGCCACATGTGTTACTAATTACATCAGGCCAGTCGTTTCGCACGGATCGAATATAGAGAGATCCAAGACTATTCTTTGCCTTGCTGTTCGCCATCAGCTGCATCTTGATCATATACAGGGTGGGCCACCTAACGCGACCAACTCAATTATTTTAACACTAGATTTACAGGACCCGTCGAAATGACGGGTTCTAATATTCTTAATTTGCGATTATTAAGATAGTAAGAGTGCTCTCTTGAGGAATTATTTAACAAATTTATTTCTTTGGGTATATATTATTGAAAAAATGGCCGAAAATTTGGATAGACACATACTTGTTTCCACCCGTAATAAAGTGATAAATATTTTTATGACCGCTTCACCCTTTTCACACTTTGTGGTCAAAGTCGTTTTGCCTAATCGACGCATCAAGCACAATGCTGCAAAATTGTGTTGCATTGGTTAATTTGAAATAATTATTTACCAGTGTAATTAAGTTTACAAGTACATGTAACACTAGGTTTACGGGATCCGTCGAAATGACGGGTTCTAATATTCTTAATTTGCGATTATTAAGATTATAAAAGTGCTTTCCTGAGGAATTATTTACCAAATTTATTTCTTTGGGTATATATTATTGAAAAAATGGCCGAAAATTTGGATAGACACATACTTGTTTCCACCCGTAATAAAGTGATAAATATTTTTATGACCGCTTCACCCTTTTCACACTTTGTGGTCAAGGACGTTTTGCCTAATCGACCCTTCAAGCACAATGCTGCTAAATCGTGTTGCATTGCTTAATTTTAAATAATTATTTACCAGTGTAATTAAGTTTACAAGTATATTTAACACTAGGTTTACGAGACCCGTCGAAATGACGGGTTCTAATATTTTTCATTTGCGATTATTGAGATTGTAAAGATGCTTTCCTGAGGAATTATTTACCAAATTTATTTCTTTGTGTATATATTATTGAAAAGAGGGGTAATACTTATTCTTCAGACCTACGAGGGACAGCAAAAATTGTACGACTTACGCAAAATTTTGAAATCGACTGTTTTCAGACTTTTCGGGCAAAGTACAGTATTTTCTCGATAATTGTCTCCAACACGGGTCTGCCCAGGGACAATTATCCGCCAGGGATACTATTCTTTGACTTTTACCGAACGTAGAAAAGGACAGCATAGCTCGTGAGGCTACGGTCGCCGAGAAGTGTAAACATGACTAATCCACTAACGAAACTTCTTTATTTTTAATTACTTTTTTATGGGACTTTGGATAGACACATCCTTGTTATGTTTATAAAGTAATGTGAAATAGTTATTTCTACAGCTCCGTAAACCTAGTGTTAATAGTAGATCGATCCGAATGTTCTTTTATTTCATACACTCAAGGACAAACTTAAGTGGACACCCTTTAAAAACTAATAACTATTCCAAAATTCGATCAAAAGACTTGAGTTCCTTTGTACAAATGTCTCGTGTATAAATGAATTAATTAAAAATCACCATTGGTAGAAATTGTGACAAAGAAATTAAATTTCACGATTTTTAACTTTTTTATCTATGCAATGAAAATTTATAATGTGCCATTTCTAGATCTAAGTTACAGTCACTTTTCTTATAAATGCGTCAGATTCACAATCTAGCTATAGTATTAGCTCATAGTAAAATTAGCTCATAGTTAAAATTCGAATTCAATGTTTGTTAATAATTCCTTAAAATTCTAATTCATTGCTTTGTATCTAATGCCTATTAAACTCTACACTCTTTTCTTGATAATTATAGTTTTGTACTATTGAAAAACGAACCATATGTGTTCGTTAAAATAATTCCTCAAAATTTGAATTCATTGCTTCGTTGTCTAATGCATATTAAACTCTACACTCTTTTCTTGATTATTATGGTTTTGAACTATTTAAAAACAAGCCATATGTGTTTGTTAAAATAATTCCTTAAAATTTGAATTCATTGCTTCGTTGTCTAATGCATATTAAACTCTACACTCTTTTCTTGATTATTATGGTTTTGAACTATTGAAAAACAAGCCATCTGTGTTTGTTAAAATAATTCCTTAAAATTTGAATTCATTGCTTCGTTGTCTAATGCATATTAAACTCTACACTCTTTTCTTGATAATTATGGTTTGGAACTATTTAAAAACGAACCATGTGTGTTTGTTAAAATAATTCCTTAAAATTTGAATTCATTGCTTCGTTGTCTAATGCATATTAAACTCTGTACTCTTTTATTGATAATTATGGTTTTGTACTATTGAAAAACGAACCATATGTGTTTGTTAAAATAATTCCTCAAAATTTGTATTCATTGCTTTGTGTCTAATGCATATTAAACTCTACACTCTTTTCTTGATAATTATGGTTTTGTACTATTGAAAAACGAACCATATGTGTTCGTTAAAATAATTCCTCAAAATTTGAATTCATTGCTTCGTTGTCTAATGCATATTAAACTCTACACTCTTTTCTTGATAATTATGGTTTTGAACTATTGAAAAACAAGCCATATGTGTTTGTTAAA
>CM052192.1:13448422-13488084 GCA_028455805.1 Lasioglossum figueresi | reverse complement strand
AAAAAACTTCATAATTATGAAAGTGGTCTAAATCAAAATTTAAAAAAATGAGTTTATCAGTTATTTCACATCACATTATTTTAAACTGAACTGATTCAACGTCATTTTTACGATACTATAAAAAATGAACCGTTATATAGTGCTTGTTGTTTCAACATTATATGGAATCCTGTAGCAAACTAATTGCTCTAGATTCCCAAAAAGAGTTCAAATAGTATAGCACAATATTAATAAAACTTGTCTTATCCGCAGTGTCTCGTCCACATCAATTTGCACAAGGGTGTACACTACGAGGCGGAAGACGTCGGTCAATCATCCTGTCCGCAATTCCCGAATACGGTAAAAAAGAGAAGATCATAAACTGATTGACTCACCACTTTGTCGTCCGCGTAAATGGCCGAGGACCGCGGTGCTCCCGTAGCCAGCACAGAGAACAGCACCATCAGCACCGTCTGCGATAGCATCATCTTGCGACCACCAATATTTTCGTCGTGGCAAAAATTCGATTCACTGACTTTCACTTGCACGAGATGCGAACAAGAGCACCACTATTCACTAGCAAACGGTCACCCGAACGATCCGCGCGTCCGATGCCCAACGGGTGTCGCAAAAAACAGCACGATTTTCTCGAAGACTCACACTCCGAACCGGGATGGACACCGAAGTTCACAGTATAAAAAGACGCACACACGTGTTACAGCTAGAATATAAATCGCGGGAACGAAAAAATATATATATTTATTTGTAATATATATATATATATATGCGTCGAGACTTAATTCGATGAGGCACACTCTTCTCTCCCTGTTTTTTTGTTTACGAGGCACGCGGCACGAGGAACTGCTAAAAACTGACTATATGACAGTGTCGTACGGTTAGCCGTGAAGCGAACGGGAAGGCAGCAGCACACGGGGGTTAGTAGCAGCATCAATGGCAGTGATAGACAGGGTAGGATGAATGGAAACGTCGTTGACACAACTTTGTTGGGAAGTTTACGGATTACTTCGTCAGTTGTATCGTTTTAGGCACACTCTTTTCTCCCCCTCTCCTCTGATACGCACGATCCCACCTCTTCTTCCTCTTCTTCTTCTTCTTTTCTAGGGTATCGCACGTTCCACCCTTCTTCCGCTCGCGCTTTCTTCTCGCGAACCTGCCGACTTCTGTCAACTCGGCGCTCCTTCGTCGCCGACGCCGATGACGACGGATTCCCAGCTCGTGTTTTCTTCCGTGTTCGGACTTCCCAGCGGTTGCCACATCCATCCGCCGACCTGCACCAATGACGACAATATGGACAGTGAATAACTTGTAGATTGCAATGACCGTTACATCCTACCCGATTCTTCGCACTGCGAGTCCACAGAGTGTTATCGGTAAGTTGGACCAGTGCGTTTTTTCCGGAAAGAGTAAGGGAAACATATTTAACCCTTTGCACTCGAGTGGCGTCTCGGAGGCGCCACTAATAATTCTGATACCGTTATTCAAAATATTTGTTGCATTATTAAATTTGTATTTAATATGTTAACCCGTAGCACTCGAGTGGCGACTCCGAGGCGCCACTAAAAATTGCCGTGCCATTATACAAAATATTGTTGATTTACTATATATTATGTTGGTATCTAATGAATTACTAAACATTTAAGTATCGTGTTAGGTATTATATCAATTTCATATTCATACAAAGGAAAGAAATAATATTAGAATGGAATTATTCAAGGTCGAAAGAATTGTTTAATTTTCCAGTTAAAATAGGTCCGAGTGCAAAGGGTTAATAAACCGCTGAAAGTATTGTACGAGGTATTATATCAGTTTTATATCGTTAAAACTAAGAAAGTCATATAAAATGGAAATATTTTAGGCCAGAAGAAAGATCCGGTTTTTAAAAATTAGAATTTGCACCGAGTGCAAAGGGTTAATTTTGACCAATGAACCATTAGTATTTTGCTGACTTAGGTGTACAGATTTAATTTTGAAAATCGCTTCGATCGAACCTAGTTGTAGTTTTCATCAAATTTATATTAGTGAGAGCAATAAGTCAACCGGTTGTGGGATTAGTTGACATATCTGATGGCGTTGGTTGATTTAACAGTTACTTTCAAGCGTTTAAGAAAAACTAATAGTATCAACGATACTTAAATTTTTATTTGTTCATACATATCTACTGTAATGAATCGGATGATGATTTGTAGACAAGATTGAGCAAAAATAGGCTTACAAATCATCATCCGAGTCGCAGTTAATACTAAGTGTGAATCAGTGTAAGATTTATTGCAGATCAAGCATTTTGTATCATCTTCTGATTCTGAGGACAAGGAATCTTTCTTGAATGACGTAGATTCTATTTGTTAGTCAAGTAGTTGGTTCGACATTTTTATCATTGTAAGGGTCACGCGTGCATAACCTCGATGCACCGGATAAAATAAAGTATCTCAAATTATAGTAAATGTATCGTATTTCCATAAACTAATCATGAAAGAATATCAAGCAGTACTCAATGAAGAAAAATTGATAAAGAGTCGAAACAAAACTATTTATTTACCGCCGATGTTATTAGATTTTTTTATTTTTATTGGTATAACACGAAAGTTTCGGTCACGATAACACATCACATAGTGAGCTGGTCATTCTTATGAATCATCTACTCTATTGTAGTGTTACAATTAGAATGGATTAGTCGACTAACCCCATTAGTTAACTAGCCCCGGTCTCTCCTAGTCAAAAAAATAGAAGAGTAGTTGCAGTGTACTCTGGCTACTCGATAGCGCATGTTAATTTTGTATGTTTACATTATATTTCCAGAAACGAAGATGACCTTCAGTTTTTTAAATGGAACGCAATATGTGTGTGTCTTTTAACGTCATCTGAGGTCGTGGGTCAATCAATCATACGTAGATCATACGCTGACGCTCAAAAATATGTGTACACTTCTCGTGTTCATGAAACTTGTGATGCATAATGTATATTTTGATCGTCAAACAATATTTGTTGCTAAAGTATATTACGAACATGTATGAAATGTATTCTAATTGTAGTACTAAATTAACAATTTAGCTATTCTATCTTCTCTCTTTCTTTGAAGCCCGAAAACGATGTCCCAAATCTGAGAAAACATTTGTGGGAAATCTTAGAATCTGAGTGCAACCTTATTGAGTGGACCTAATATCTTCATCTTTGCTATGTTCAATAGCTTGATAACATAATAGCAGAAAAGAAATTGCATTTCTAAATTCTTCTAATGTTTTTACCGTTTTAAATTGCACTAATTTCTGTCGTAAATGCATAAAACTATTCATAGCTTCTATTCATAACTTCTATTCGTAACTTTCCTTCCAATTTTTATGTTAATTGCTAATAGGTTTAAATATCTAGCGGAAGTAACAGTTGCACGTTAAATTACAAACTGCAGTAAGTATCTCAGAATTTTTTCAGATTTTTAAAAATATTTTAGAATAATAAAAAGTTAAGCCCGGAATTGGATAACCCAGTTTTCTGATAACGTTAGTGAAAAACATTGCCGACGGAGGGTTATGGTTTTTCAACTTTGAAAGAATTATTCAGAAAAACCAGGTGCACGATATGAGAAAACGTGATGAATTAACGACCTTCAATATAAAAAATATTGAAGTTTTCTACGTCGAGATGAAAGCGACAGACATTTTCGAATGGGAGCAAAATTATGTATAACGCAGCTTCCATTTTGAACATAGTTCAGAGATTATGTCGTATTTTTTCTGAACTAGAACCTTTGTTAGTTAATTTATATGTAATAAGATAGTTACCTTGGTGAAAAAGAACAAGGCGCAAGTTTATAAAATACTCGAGAATCATTTGTTGCCTTTCATTCGTACAAGAAAGAGTTATTACTGAACATGTAGTATTATAAATAATACTAAACGTGTTTTAAACAGCACTGAAGTGAAAGCGATTGATATATTTTAAAGGGCGAACTTTATTCGGTGAGAAAATGATAAATCGTTGCATGGCGTTTAATTATTCAGAAGATAGCATACATTTTATTAAAAACCACGGGTGATCTGCCAAAAACGCAGATTTCAAAGGAAACGCGAGCCATTTTAATGCACTCACTGAATTCTGCACTGATTGCACAGCAGATAACAGTAAACATCGGCGTGAAAACAGATTTTGGTACAGTTTAGCGGATAATAAAAAGTTGAATCCATTTGTGAAAGACCGTACATTATTTAAAAAAACCGCCGATAACTGACTGTCGCAAACAACCACGATTAGGCTGCAGAACAGTGGACTCATTCGCTTGAAAAACAAAAAAGATAATTTTTTTGATGGGAAATGTTTTAATTTCGATGAACATAATTTAGAGATAGAGAAAATCAGAGTTCAAATGTACAGATAGATGGCGATTATTATTATCATAGTCTAGAATAGTATATTACAGTTTAGTATAGAATATAGAATAATACAGTATAGTAAATACAAGTATAATACTATACAAATGTATATAGACTATACAAATATATATATAATTTATACATATAATAGAATAATATAGAATTTTATAAATTTTGAAAAAACTGCATTGGTCGGAATTGCAGAGAAAATTTGTTATTTATTAGTATTGATGAAAAAAAAGTGGAAAAAGTTTAATAAAGGAGAAAGAATTTTTCTATGGAGATTGTGCTTCTTTACACTAAATAGAAGATCGTACCGAGCTCATAGAAAGAGGAAAAAACTGGATTTTTATATTATCTGTACAATATGTACAGAGACTTTCCCGGTTGGGGCTTTTGAGGAAAGGGAAATCCAAGATTTAAAAATTTTCCGAGAACGTTCGCCACATATCTGACGTCATCGAAAGTAGCCGGAAATGTTTTCGTTTCACACGATTGCGAGTCACGCTTCAGACAAAAAATATAGTGAAAAGATAGTCTTTCTTACACATCTCTCTCCCTTATTATTTAATAGGAAAGCGTAAAAAATCAAATAAGAACACAGTAAGTTTTGAAAAAGTATTCACCTGTTTAATTGAATAGTTTTGAGAATATGTGTTATTGCGGATTATCTAATACTTTAAATGCAATAAATCAATTATTGTACAATACAATTTCTACATAAAGATATCGTTCTTCGTTATATCTTATAATTACACTGGGTGCTTCTTTCTTTTGCACAGTAGTGTATATCCAATAAATAATGAATGTTATTCAACATAAGATTATGTAGCATTAAAAATTACTATCTTATATTACTTTACAAAAATAACAGGAGTGTATATGTTCAAACTTTTATGAATTCTTGTCATAATATATGTCCAGAGAAACACATTTTTTTAAATAATTTCCCATAAATATATTTTTACAATCCCAATAATCGTGAATTGAAAAATTTGGAAACCGCTATTTTGACTTGATTAGAATTAATATACATTGTAAAATCAATGAATAGACTACGGATTTGTGAATTTACAACAAAAATGTGTACGTAAAGCACAAAACAGTGATGCATTAAAAGAACTGACAAATATTATTATGTTATTCTCGACTCATTTAAATGATTAAGAGAACAAATACATTTTTATTGAACCTCTGTTTCTTGCAATTGATGAGGTTAGTTTTTATTTTGCATAAAGATTCGGCATTCTATTGATGAATATTGTTGTTTGCAGAAATTATAAAATGAACATAACAGTTGTTAAATAATGTAACAAATGGCATTTCTTCGAATCCTCAGATACAAAATCCACTATTTTAATTTACACAGCAAAGAAACTGTTTAGAGATTGAAGTGAAATTAAAACTATTTTCGAGGGGACACATTATTTTAGGAACTAAAAAATAGTTTGCAAGACGTTGTAGTTCGTCTTAAAATAAGGTACAAGCTACTTTACTAACAAGTTAAGTCTTGAATTACGCATTAGCAATGCAAATTCAAGGTTTACTCATTTACACGATGTGTCATATCATTTGTGGTAATATCTGCTTTACATTTTTCCCCATATTTTCTACATTCTGTATAAGCAAAGTGCATCTAATAGTACATTTAGTAAGACACTTCAATAATTCTACAAATGTATTTTAACATGTGCATTACAGATCAAATTATTCAAAAAAGACGAACCACAACAAATCAACCTTGATTTTTGACAATTAATGAACATCAAAAGTCGAAAGATCCATTATAAAATGTGAGGTAATTACTTAATTGTATTTATTGTAGTATTACTCGAGCTTTTCATATATTTACTTTTCTCTTCTTCTTACAGTATTCAAAACGCGTACATTAATATGCTCACAATCAGACGGCCAATGATAACTACTGATAACTATGTTCAGTTTTTCGTTCAGGGCATACCCGAAATAATCATATCGCAAACTCTAATTCGTTGTAAAATTTGATCGTAAAATATACAACAATAAAATTTGATATCTCAATTTTTTATTGAACCATGAAATTAGCATTTCGTTACAAATCTTCACATAATAATTTAGTGAAATTAGAATCCAGATGAAATTCCAATTTTATTATTAATAAATATATAGTTCATTGAATGATGTTAAACCTTTAAGTGTATGTAATTTTAAATAATCACGTGTACTATAACTGCAGAAAATTTTCAGTCTACAGGAGCATGTAACTGGAACCATTTCGATTACTGAATAATTTAAGATGGACGAGAGGCTACAAGACGATACAGAAAAGAAAGAGAATCATCTTTAATAAGCACGAAGAAAAGATTATGGTAAAATTTAACTTACACAACATTCCACCTTCTTAATGGCTAAATAATTGAATGCAATTATATGCCAAAGTAATTTCATACAAAAGATAATGTTTGAATTATTATATTGTTTTGATGTTTTGTTAAGCGTAGCATATTTTCGTTAACCTAAACATAAATAATTCAATATTATTTATACAATAGTGCTGTATTTCATTAAAGTTTTAATTATTATCAAATTTTAAAAGCAACTTGCCCCACGATGGGGCAAAAAGTTCCGCTCCGCCCAACGACAAATAAATTAAAAAGTTAAAAAAACCTAGTACAATATTTTAATTTCACGGTTAGAATTTTAAAATATAATAAATGTAACAATAAGCTACTCGTTAAAAATGAGAATATTCATATTATTTCTACGTAATTTTATATGTTTCTTCAAAATAGGAACTTTTGACTAATTATTTCATAGCTTCCTGCTGTTATCACTGCATAATAGATTCAATATTATTTTTCAGGATAATATAACAGATATCAGTAGCCACGCGAGTAATCCGGTACTGGCAAAGTGTGGGTTACTGCATTCCCCTCAATTGGAGTCAATTTCCCTGGCAACTCTCTACCTAGTAGAGGATCGAATCGAAGATTAAAAGTTAAGATTCACGTCGTCGACGGTCTTGATTGGACTAATGTGACAGGCGTGAAACATTAGAGCCAGTAAACTGGAAAGACGATACAACCCCAGCCAATGAACCGAGTCGCGAAGGTAGAAGAGAAAAACCGATAGTCGTGTGCAGGCTTGGTGTCGATCAATGAAATGTAAATGAAGCTGACAAAAAGAATGGTCGGGCCGCGTCAAAGAAAAACGGAAGCCTCCGCTAGGAGATGCCGGATACCGGAAGATAATCAAACTGGACCAAAGGAATGAAAATCGTTATCTCCAGGAACGTGCCAACTCGGGCTGACCTCGTTGCTTGTGTCGATAACCGGAATTTTTTTCCTCTCTAATATGGTCCATCACCGTTGGCACGAAACCCCACGATCTACTGTACATATAATACAAGAAAACGCGATACGGTCATATTGCAAACTCATTTTGTGAAACTGATTTTCTCTTGAAAATGATCGAAATGTAGATCGAAACGTTGAGAAATAATATTGTGCTAATTTTCAAATAGTGTTTTAGTAACATGTGATCGAACTTATGCGCCGATATCATTTAAAAAATCTTTTTGCTTAAGCAACTTACGATCGATATTATTGAACATTTATCATTTTGTGACGTAATCTTTCCAGCGTAACAGGTCTGAAAAATCAAGAGTACGTCAAGAGTGCAACATTTTAAAAACACATCGCAGAGGTTTCGTAATCTGCATCCGAGAAGATAACAAAATTATAACTCGTTTAGTGTGACGTGTCACAAAATGTACAGCTGAAACAACAACTGTATTTTTTTTATTGCAAAACGATTACCAGGGCGTTTCACAAAATACGGAATCAATTGAACTGGAATTGGTTGTATCGCAAGAACAGTGTCGTGAATTGTTAAATAACGATTTCATATATTTCTCACGATATTGTGAGAATACTGCATTTTTTTAGTTAGACGGCGGATTTTATGCATTTATGACAACAATAAGTAGCTGTTATTTAAAACAGTATAAATATTAGAAGAATTGGAAAATATTGTTATATTGGTTTGCACCGATTAAACATATCACGAAAGAAAATAAATTCCTATTTCACACCAGTTTCCTGTAATTCAGATGGAGCATTTTCATTTTCCATAAAGATCCGCTGTCTAGTTGTATGGCTTCAGCACATGCATGGTTACCATCGGCACCATAATCATGCCAAAATATATCTTTTAGAACTTTATATCCAAGGAGCCGTCATTTTTTAAATTTTTTAGTTTTCTTTTCCGTTTTGGTACTGACTATAATCGCAAGAATTCGATTTGTTTGTTTCAGATAAGCAAATTTCTTCTTTGCGTACTCAAGTGTGACGTGTTCCATAGCAGAAAAATTGAATTACTATCCAACAAAAAAATTTCCAATCATCTATCAAAGATAAGTAAATAACATACATATAGTGAAATCTATTTTCTTTTTAAATACATTTCATACTTAATATTTTTTTCACCTTATAGCAAAAAAGGTCAGTTCTTAACATAAACGTAAGAAGTCTTCTTATAATATAAGGAGTAATTACATAAGTAATATATAAGAATAAAGAATCAGATTAATGAATAAGAATAAAATAAATAATATAAGAGTAACGTTTATGTTAACAACTGACCGTTCTTACTATAAGGTGAAAAAAATAGTAAGTATTAAATGTATTTAAAAAGAAAATAGATTTTACTGTAAGTAATTATTAGACTGCGAATTTTATGCATTTATGACGAAAATGAGTAAAGGTAATTTAAAATAGCAAATATATTGATGAAATTTAAACATACAGTTATATTATCTTCAATCTACTAAACATAATTGGGAAGAAAATAAATTCCCATTTCATTCCAGTTTGTTGCAATTCGGGTAAGAAACTTTTATTTTGCATAAAGATCCGCAGTCTAGTAATTATTTTCTCAGTGAATAATCTGCTTGGTAAGAACGATTGATTTTCATTATATCCAATGATGTAGTATTGAATCGAAAGGTTTGTGTTCAATATTATCTAATGGTACAATGACATGTAAGTTTGTGAAACTATCTTTTTATTACACCAAGTATATGGAACACGCAATGCTATCTATTGCGAAACTGACATGCTTATTACTTCGAGCTTACTCTTGATTACAAAGTGGGAGACCACATGTTTTAATGCAACAGAACAAAAAAGATGAAGCTACGTAACTATAAATAGGAAAATGGAGTGAATTAAACTGTTAATATTCATTTTTCTTCGGATACAAGTACCGTAAAATGCATGATAAAATGGACTTTCTATATTTTCAACTTACTTATTAAGACAGGAAATTAATATCTATGTTACTCTAGTTTCTTTCTATTAAGGTAGACCATTTTTTATTTTCCATACAGATCACCACAGTCGACTTGTGACTGTACATGCATTTACAAATATTTTGTCTCTCAATAACACATCAACTATACACATTTCAACGCGCACGACAACTGCCTTGACCTCGATTAATGGAACATTGAAATGAAATTTGGAGGTTGAAATGCTTTTACCAACGATGGACTCTTAACTCCTGCAAAATTTTTAATATTGCGGATATCACTACTCTTTTCTTATAGAAAACATGTGAATGAATGCATTATTGAATTCGATAAATAATCAAGAATGATGAATGAGAGACAAGAAACTGGCCTACATCATTTTTATATAAGACCTTGAAGGTCTCAACACTAAGCTAATAGAATATACCTTCGAGAAGAGATCAAGTTGTATTCGAATAATTGTTTAATAGCATTATTTGCTGAAATATCAGCAAGAAACCTCTTAAATACTGATCCTATTGATGTAGCGCCGTAGCACGTTGTCTATGAGTGTTCATAGTTGCCTTTCCATATTCATCTTTTCAAATCATTTAACATTCAGAATCCAAATCAAATCATATACTAATAATATAAAATCAAGTTACGAATTCATAAACTGACTCTGGAACTGTTAAAATCGTGGCCAACAACTAATCGTTGATGGGACTAAATCAAAATATGAGCCGGTTACAGATATTTGTGTTTATATACAGGGTGTCTCACCCGATTTTGACATCTTGATTTCTCCGCTATTGTTAGCCCTGCCGAAAAATGTTTCAGATAAGAATTGAATGGTGCTGAGTGGGGCATGGTTTGGTGTTATTAGTTTATTAGTGCGTGAACGCGTTCAGGTCATACGAAGGTCAACTTTGTTTTTTTAAAAGGAATTATATACTTTTTAATACATCAATCGATGCAGTTGGACATTCTTTATAGAAAGGTATTAACCTATTTATGTTGAAAAATTAGTCGTGTAGGAGATATTTCGATTTAAATAATTTTACGTACGATTAATGTTGTTTAACTGTAAGATATAAAAGCGAACGTCTTATTGTTAGTGCGACAGTAATGATATCTTAGAATTATTTAAATCGAAATATCTCCTAAACGATTAATTTTCAACATAAATAGGTTAATACTATTTTATAAAGAATGTCCAACTGCATCGATTGATGTATTATATTAAAAAGTGTATAATTCCGTTTAAAAAAACGAAGTTGACCTTGATATGACCTTCACGCGTTTACCCACGAATAAACTATTACACCAAATTATGCCCCACTCGGCACCATTCAATTCTTATCTGAAACATTTTTCGGTAGGACTAACATCGGCGAAGAAATCAAGATGTCAAAATCGGGTGAGACACCCTGTATAATATTTAATATATAATATTTAGTTTATATAATTTATTTTTCATGTCTCTTTTTAGATTATTATAATATAATATTTCGCGAGAGTTGAATTGTCTCGACTGGCATAAAAATCCGCGTTCGCGTTATATGTTCAAATAACGTTACTAAGTAAGATTAGTTTAACTGTTCTCACGCGAAATTCAAGATCGTCTGCTAACGGGAAAGACGTTAATCAAATGAAATTGTCACAATTCCTGGTTTCTGGGGTACCTAGAAATAACCGAATTTCATTCTACACGCCTCGAGCCCTAAACCGAAATAGCAAAGATTAGAAACAGGAGGGTAATTAGGCAAAGCTCCAACTAAATTGAATGCCGTACGAATCTTGCGAGTCTCACGTATCGCTTATTTCATCCGTAATGGAGAGAATTGTTATTAATAACAGTTCCTCGGAATTCCACGGTGTAACATTTACATTGTTACATCTAGCTAATTACAATAATACAATGCTCGATCATACTTTTAAGTAATTGGATAGCCCCGGCCATGGGAGAGTTTCATGACTCATTAAAAGAAGACGCCATTTTATACACACAAAATATCGATTATGACATCCATCTTGTTAAAAATAAATTCGTACAGAGTGCCCCTTTGTTCACCTTTAACACAACTTTATTTATCTGGATATCCGCTTTCAATTTCTTTGTAAAACTTCTCTGATACTTCAAAATTATTGTAGATATTTATATTCTTGGATCATAGATAAATTTAAGTTCGAGGCATAAATATGCGATAAACATATCGAGAAATTGCGGGTCTTTATGCAAATTAAAAATCGTTCGAGTCAATTGTAAAAAAAACTGTAGTTAAGTCCCGTACACTAGACAAAAGAATGCTTAAGTCATGATAAATAAAATAGAAATAGTTATGGTTTTCTATTGTTCAGAAATGTCGCTAAACTTAGCATTCAACGAACAAAGGGCTAGGAACGTGAGATTCAAATTGCAAACGATTTATTACATTGGGAACCTAGACAAATAAAGAGTTATGTAATTAACAGATTAACAGAATATCTTCTCCGTTCATATTTCTGTTTTCTTTTTATTTTCCAATGAGTTATAATTTCACCTTCCGTTAAATCATTTGATACAAAATCAAATTCATGATGTACGGAGAATTTATAACTCTCCTATGACAATATCTCTTTTTGTATTTGCAGCCATAAAGACAATTGATGAATTAAATGCTGGTTGGAAATGAAACCGGAAACGAAACTATTGGTATTTGTAGTGCCGTCGAACGTGATCTTCGATAATCGCACAGATCACTCTATTGATTCGTGCAAATGGTTTTTGCTTATATTGTTTCGCGATGTTCACTTGACATTGTTCGAGTAGAAATGTGAAAATTCATGTTCGAGTTATTGATTGCGTTCGAAGTCGGATAAGGGTCACAGAAAATGCTTCCAATATTGAGCCAAGCACTTGGTAAAATTCGTGTAAACGAAAATTTTTAGCCAGAAGCATCTAAAAATATTTTCAAGGACTTTATTCGACATCAATGTTGGGGGAATTACGCAGCATTCCACCTTCTTGGTGGCTAAAGAATTGAATGCAATATATGCCAAAGTAATACAGGGTGTCCCATTTAAGTTGAGATTGTAAAAAATCTCGAAGACATGTGATTTAAGAAAAACAAACTGACACATGTCCTTTAGTGTTTCGAGTGGAGAGTCGGATGGCACTGGGAGTTTTTTAATGCGTGGACGTTTTCAAGATTATTTCAAGGTCATTTTGTCTTTTTTATCATAAACCCATATTTTCTTATTACGGAATCACATTCTACGTAAAAGGATGCACAACTTTTGTTCGAAACATTTTTTGTTGGTTCAATATTTCTTAAGAAATGTATCGAAACATCTTTTAAAATTAATTCTGATGCCACATCTGGTAGGCTTACATCTTCCACAATTATTAGTGGCTTAAGATCCAGAATATGCCAAAGTAATTTCATACCAAAGATAATGTTTGAATTATTATATTGTTCTGATGTTTTGTTAAACGTAGCATATTTTTGTTAACCTAAACCTAAATAATTCAATATTATTTATACAGGGTGAGTCGGGAGGAACGGCACAAACTCCAGGAGTGGAATCTACGCAGAAAAATAATGTAAAAAAACTCATACGTTCTTATCCGATATTCATTTTATTTTTTTTTTAATTTTTATTTTTCAATCAGAAGAGCAATATAAGACTACGATAACCGAAATGTTAATGTATGAATTTTTGTTTAATTGTAATCACGGTATAAAATGAAAACAAATGAAAATCGGATAAGTACATATGAGTTTTTTACATTATTTTCCAAAAATTAATTCAGGAAAATTAATTGAGGGGAGAAAAAGATACCCTCTCTCTCTGCCAATATCGGGTTGGTCACGTGACATTCTGACATATGCACGACAGAGACGAAACGCGTCACGTGACCCGGCTATGGCGGAAGCGTGGGGAAATAACGTCGTAGAAGGGGAAGACAGAGTGGGGACACAATTCTTAATCCGGCGACGCTTTGTGTAAGATCAACGGATAAATTGAGAATGCTCGAACAAAGTCACCTACTTTTCAAATCGGCGGTCGGTAGGACAGTTGCACAGTCGTGGGAAAACCCTTGCACATTTTCAGTCCGACGTGACGCGTTTGCAGCAGCGCAGCTCCTTGTTGAACCATGTTCACCGATGATTCTGCGATCTCGAGGCAATTCGAGGTCGATCGAAAGATCTCGAGCGGATTTGCGTTTCCGCGATCACGCAGCTCCGCAATTGGTCCCTGTTGTTACGCGTCTTTCTCTTCCCTTTTTCTCTTCGCGATACTTAGCCCCTCTCACATCAATCTCGGCCAGAACCCTCGACTGTTGCTCGCCTTTTGCCGGTTTCCCCTTGGCCCAGCCAGTTCCAATTTCTCTTCGAACAACCGGCAACGTTTCCGCGGAAGATCCTCTCGATGTTTCTGCAAAAGAACAAGGAGAAGAAGAAGAAGCTGGTTACACAAACGGAAGAGAGATGCGTCGCGTCATCGTTGGGGCATTGACGCGTTCCTTGACACACGGTACACACTGTACACACGGCAGATAAAGCCGAGAAGACACGGTCAGAGACCTATCAGGCTTGCTTGATCAACGAGATTAACGAGCAGGTCAGAAACGTATTGGTGCGATCGGTTCTCTCGCTGGAACTCGATTGCACGGTTTCATGTGAAACGGCTCCGAAAGTTAACGGCTTAAGGGGGTATTTTATTAACCCCTTGCCGTACCTTTTTCTTTACAGTTACAGCGACTAAAACGTCTTTGTGCACAAAGATGTCGTTGAGGGGAAAAGAAAATTTATACTTTTTGTATGCCTACGTTTATTTGAATGCTTAAATATTGATTACAAACGAATCAAATTTTATTTCATACAAAATGAAACGCGTAACGTTTATGTTTGTTAGACTTTGCTGAAAACCTTCATCACGAGTCTGGCTGGTTATAAAATAGAGTAAATCTAACATTTTTGTTGCATATAAAGATCAAAATACACTCACAACAAAGGAAAGTGAAGGTGATCTAAATGTAGATCGAAACGTCGGAATTACTTTGGTAATTTGCAAAATGGCTTTGTAAATTAGGTAACAAATGATCGGACCCTTGCGGCGAAAGCATTAACAATTTTATTAACAATTAATACGATCGATAGAAAACTATAATTATCGTGGATGGTGGAACACTCACAACAAAGGAAAGTGAAGATGATCTAACTGTAGATCGAAACGTCGGAATTACTTTGGTAATTTGGAAAATGGCTTTGTAAATTAGGTAACAAAGATCGAACCCTTGCGGCGAAAGCATTAACAATTTTATTAACAATTAATACGATCGATAGAAAACTATAATTATCGGGGATGGCGGAACGCTCACAACAAAGGAAAGTGAAGATGATCTAACTGTAGATCGAAACGTCGGAATTACTTTGGTAATTTGGAAAATGGCTTTGTAAATTAGGTAACAAAGATCGGACCCTTGCGGCGAAAGCATTAACAATTTTATTAACAATAAATAAGATCGGTAGAAAACTATAAAGATCGAAATAGTTGATTTCTTGAGGGAACATTAATCCTTTCGCTACCGTGGACGAGATATTTCGTCACAATACTGTCGTAAGTACAACGCTATGGACGAGATATCTGGTCACCATGATTTCGTCGTACATTGCTATGGATCAGATATCTATGGTATCCATATTACTGATACGAAGCGTTATCAAATACTTCATATTTGACACAATTAAAGTTTTCATTATTTATTTTGTATGGAATGCTGGAAAGCACGGCGAAATTGCATAATGTGACGAAACACTTTTTACAGAAATATCTGGTTTCCTTACGTCGGCCATTTGTCTTTTTTGCAAACTACACATTCTATTGTTGAATGAGATTCCAATTTTCATTTTTTCAACAACTTTTTATATTTTATATTGCAGTCATTTAATACTATCAAGGTTTCGCTGGACACGAAGTTAGATAATGTTATGAAACTGTACTTTGTAACTGCACTTCATTTTGAAATTTCATGTAGTGAAGAAAAAAAAAATATATATATATGTATATATAAAGAAAAAGATTTTTTTAAAGAACATCAAGCAACATTTTAGCTTTATATTCATTATATAATCAATAATTCATTATATATTCATTATATAATCAATAATACATTATATATTCATTATATAATCAATTGAGTTTATCTTTATAAAGAAAAAAATTTTTTTAAAGAACATCAAGCAACATTTTAGCTTTATATTCATTATATAATCAATAATTCATTATATATTCATTATATAATCAATTGAGTTTGTCTTTATAAAGAAAAAATTTTTTTTAAGGAACATCAAACAACATTTTTTGTTTATATTCATTATATAATTTATAAAAAGATTTTTTTAAGGAACTTCAAGCAACATTTTAGCTTTACATTCATTATATAATGAATCTATAATGAATATAAAGCTAAAATGTTGCTTGATATTCCTTAAAAAAATCTTTTTCTTTATAAAGACAAACTCAATTTCGTTACGTTTCCCTGAAATATTCAGTGTAGTTTCCTTTATTTTTGGTTGCTTCTATCACCCAGGAAGGAATACTATCTATGTACTAACTTATTTAACCTACAGAGAGCTCGGGTAGCTACTATAGTGGCCAAGGACAAACTTCGGAATGTCACGTGACATGTTGGTTGTATAAAACATCGAATTCTATACAATCTATACAAATGTGTACAATAAATTTGTATTCGTAATAGGAAAAATGTGTATTTATACATGGCACAATGAAAAACTGGAAATCATTAACGAATATTCATGTATGTACACTGTTTTTAGATATTTTATCTAAAATAAGTTGACTGTTATTTCTTACTATGATTCCATGCAATAAGATGTAATTTTATAGTTTAAAAAATTGGAAAAGACTACGAGGTCACGATCGCAACGATTCAGAACCACCCACCGGTTTTGCCTGCGCATTGACCTGCATAAAGCAAGATGCATAATGTAAATGTATCTTTCATACATACATATACATAAGGATTGTGCGAGTATCTTCGATATGTATTTGTACTACATATCTATCACTGCAGGTCGCTTGTTGATGTTAACATTCAAAGTCAAAGCGTTCGTGTTTATTAAATTCATTGTAATAAGTATTTATATATATATTTATACATGTATATTTATTACATATATCATATATATACATTTATACATTTATATTTATTATATATATTATATATTTATTAATTTCATAAATAATTAATAAATATTATATATCCACATATTTATGCGTATAAATTTTTATTATATCGTATTAGGATGGCCCAAAATATTTCAATTTTTCTTTTAAATTAGTTTATTGACGGAATCATTTGCAAAAATAAATATTAAAACAAAATAAAGACACTGCAAAATGGCAGAATGTTTTCACATGGAATAGACAACATTTACATTTCATTAATTTCAATTTACTGAAATAGAAGTTAAACATTAAAACATGTGAAAAGAATTTCTAGACAACTCGATACGAATAAACATTTTATAAATTTTCTCTAGATTTTGTTAACCGCTATTCTTTATGAGAGAATGAATTATATGACCGATTGCCTCAAACTTATCTTCAATAACAAATAATTTGTAATTTTTTAATGAACGTATACATATGTATATGCAATCAGTAGTTGAAAAATAAGGTACCTTATTAATAAATCGATTGAAATAAAAAATATTGTGTATGTCGTAAAAAAAAGGGAAGTAAATAGGAAGAAAATATGATTCTACGACGATTTAACGAAACTCGGATACCACCACAGTATACGAATACTTCACACGTACAACTACTGATTCCACAAATTCTATTATATCGTTATAAAATATTATTATCGCCTTTCATTAATCATAAGCCGCGGTCTCGTATTTTTAACCTGCGGTGTACGTCGACAGGCGCCATCGTATGCATTAGGCAAATATTAAAGTGAATTATTCGTTTCCTGAATTTTTCAAGTTTAGTGAAAACCAAATTATTTAAAACATAACTAAATAAGTCATTTTCATTTCCACACATATATTTCTTTGTTGAAAATTTATTGAATCGTACGAATTCTAAGATATCTGTTTCATCAAAATACATACTTTTTGAAAAAGTTCCTAAATGTCGCATGTCTTCTTCTGAAAACACCATAGTTGCTGATGTTTTCTCAACTCTAAACCTACCGAGCTCTAAAAGCAACTGCTCTAGAAAGTGCTCTGCATACCTAAGTACTTGTAAAGCTTCTGCAATGTAAGAATTTACACAATTTCCTTAACCTCTTAACTGCGGAATTTAGTTTTAAAAATCCTCGACCGAGTGCGGAATTAAAATCAAGCAATGACGAGCATACACGTCGAACGCAGAGAAAATGGTCCTATTATAAATTTTACGAAAAACGAGGAAGGATTACATTTTTATTTGATAAAAAATTAACAATTCATTCTTGAAAAGGTTATTGTTATTGCACCGCAATAGAGTTCTGGATTGACGTGTATACAAGTCGAACGCAGTTAACTGGTTAAAACACTTGAAAATCGCTAATGAATGAACGCTGTTCCAGCGACTGTTAAAGAACGCAAAGTGTGCTATAAAATCTCTTATAAAAAAAAGCAATACTGAAGTCTTATTCTTCAGACCTACATTGGACAGCAAAAGTTGTGTGACTTACGCAAAATTTTGTCAGACTTTTCGTGCCAAATACCTCGCTGTGGCGCTGTACAGAATGGCAGCTAACAAACCCGAGACACGTCCGACGTTTCGACTTCGGAGAAACCACGAAAACGGTTGCAGACCATCGCAAAAAAACCGGTTGCTTACAAACTTCTTTTGATAATCGAAAAGTGTTCAGACGGGAATGTTTATAATACGACTAATAACGGCGAGGGCTTCCTCGCGAGAGCTCATACCACGCGAATTGTCGTCTCGTATCAAAAGATTCTTTGTCTCGCGGGCGCGTTTGAGCTGGGACTCGATAGGAGGTAACGATTACAACCACAGGAAACCGCAATAAAAAATCGTAGCGTACGGAGATGAATGAATCACATGCGCGCTCGCGATTCACAGTTAACTATGACCCGTGAACAAACTGATTCACGCTTCATCGGGTCAATTATTCCTACGGCTTTTTTTACATTCTGCGTGCCACTTTGTGCGCGCTAATACTCTTCACTCTGTATTCTAAACTTTTCATAGCTTATGCGTATGCTTCGTATTCTTCGTTCCGTAGTGACAACCATCAACGATCACGCGAACTTTGAATCAGAACCTTTTTGCAAATGGATGAGACGAGTTCTACAGTGCCGGACAAAATGATCCGGCACTGTACCGACCGAGGTCCTTCAAAGTATCCATATAGAATTGCAAGTTTGTATCTTGTACACGAAAGAAATAAGAGAAAATAATGTAGACACGTATTGATTTTAGTCGGAGAAAATGATAGAACATTATTAAAAAATACAATTGTTTGAACAGAAATATTTTGTTGAATTCCAAATTAATATTTAGTAAAACCACCTTTTCGCTGTATAACATCTGCCAAGCGACTAGGAATTGATTTAAACAATTTTTTAATACGTTTTTGTCTTAAAAGACTCCAATTTGTAACAATACTTTGTTTAATTCCGTTACATCTTTGTATTGTTTTCCATTCTCGTAAACGTTTCTTGAAAGTTCTGCCCATATATTTTCAATAATATTCAGGACGAGTGAACTCGAGGCATGTCACATTTTTAGAATTAAAATAAGTTTTAACACATCTTGCGGTATGTATCGCAGCATTATCCTGTTGAAAAATAAACGTACTGCTTGCGATACGAGTCGCGTGCGTATTTAACTGATCGTCTATTAATCCAAGATATTTTGTGCTGTTTACACGCCCTGATAAAAAATTTCCTTTTGCAGAGAGGCGTGACATTCCAACGTTAGTGGATTTTGACTACAACTTGAAGTGCAATGCCACTATGCAACGATGTACCCCTCTAAAAGCTCACGCTTGCTGATACAATGCCGGACAAAATGATAGGACATTTGATGTATTTGTACATTTCATATAACACAGTAGGATATACGTACATATTACACGCTCTGTATATTAGATACGTCCTTCAAAGTATCCATATAGAATTGCAAGTTTGTATCTCGTGCACGAAAGAAATTAGAGAAAATAATGTAGACACGTATCGATTTTAGTCGGAGAAAATGATAGAACATTATTAAAAAAATACAATTGTTTGAACAGAAATATTTTGTTGAATTCCAAATTAATATTTAGTAAAACCACCTTTTCGCTGTATAACATCTGCCAAGCGACTAGGAATTGATTTAAACAATTTTTTAATACGTTTTTGTCTTAAAAGACTCCAATTTGTAACAATACTTTGTTTAATTCCGTTACATCTTTGTATTGTTTTCCATTCTCGTAAACGTTTCTTGAAAGTTCTGCCCATATATTTTCAATAATATTCAGGACGAGTGAACTCGAGGCATGTCACATTTTTAGAATTAAAATAAGTTTTAACACATCTTGCGGTATGTATCGCAGCATTATCCTGTTGAAAAATAAACGTACTGCTTGCGATACGAGTCGCGTGCGTATTTAACCGATCGTCTATTAATCCAAGATGTTTTGTGCTGTTTATACGGCCAGATAAAAAATTTATTTCAGTTTTTCTCGGATATCTAATACCGGGCCCCACCATGACACTTTCGCCACCCATTTGTCGACGGCTTAAATATTGTTCTTCTTTCCTTAGATCGTGGAAATAGTAATTCCAGTCATCAGGACCGTCCAAATTAAATTTCATTTCATCGCTAAATATCACATTTCTCCACTTCTTTTTCCACAAAACATGATCGCGTGCAAACTTCAAACGAGCTTCTTTATGTTGTTCGCATAGAGGAGGTTTTCTTTTTAGTTGTTTTCGTTTAATTTGTTTACCGTTTTGGAGAATACGTCGCACAGTTCTTTCGTTAGCTGAAACACCTGCTTCTTCAGCGATTTTTCTTGCAGTTCCCTTATAATTAGAAGCTACGCGTAATATGGCCCGTCTGTCGCGTTCTGTTGTATCACGAGGTCTGCCAGTACAGTAATGTCCACATTACTGTCCAACAGCCGTATTTTTGGTTGACAGTAATCTGGATCCTGGATAGTATTTTTGTTACTTCAAAGGCAATTCCGAACATAGAGAAGGATTGATTGAAATTCGAAGGTGAAGCCGAACATAGAGAAGTATAGAATGAAATTCAAAGGAGAAGCCGAAGTCTCCGAAGTCTCTTTCTTTCCAATACGCTGTCGTTCCTTGCGACCGAAACTTGAATACAATCGGAATTATATCGTGTTTGGTCTTATATTAATCAGAAAAATGCCAGAAATACGACAGTGAAATTTCATTAAAAAAATAATTAAAATTGAGAAAGTTGAACATTTCGATTCATTCGAGTCAATGTGTGGTGTTTATACCGATAAACCCGAGCCGAGATCAATCATCGCCGCCTTCAAAGGACAGTAATGCGGACTTCACTGTACTTTTCTTTTCTCCGTAGATTTTCGGATTTTTTAAGTAGTTATACACAACGCGACGGCTTCTATTTAATAACTTCGCAATTTTTCGTGATAGTTTCATTTTGTGACCGCGATAACAAAATTCGGTCGGTCTCACTTTTGTCTAATTGTTTTCCTCGACCCATTTTAACTTTAATGGCTCAAATGTTGTAGATAACTGAAAAATTTGCACGTCTGCTTCTAGTCACTGCTGACGGATTACTGCCAGAGTACATAATAACAGAAAATATTACATGTGTCCTATCAATTTCACCGAGCAAAGTCAGCCCATGTCTTTCACTGTCAGCACACTTCTTCCTCCAATTTCTTTTGTGTACAAGATACAAACTTGCAATTCTATATGGATACTTTGAAGGACATGTCTAATATACAGGGCGTGTAATATGTACATATATCATATTGTGTTATATGAAATATACAAATACATCAAATGTCCTATCATTTTGTTCGGCAATGTAGAAAAAAATGAATGATGACCTGCTTTTATTTTGAACGAAGTTATCTCATAGTTAAAATATTTCGAATTTCTCGAGAATTTGAAATTTAGGTATTTTAAACTGTGTTGAAATGTCGATGTTCTATCAAGAATTGGAAATTTATTGTGTCAAATAGTTTATGGGGTAACTCTATAAGGTATAATCGTTCAGATTAATTCGCAGAAACTATTTGAAGTTCGCCGGAGTTCCTCGAGCGTGGCGATCGGTGTTGCTCGATTTTGGTTGGCAAGCCTTGGCAGCAACGGTCATGAAATTCGTAGGAGGCTCGTTCGCAGACACCGCGAATAATTTTTCTTTAGCTCTAGAAAGCTAAAATTAACCACCGACAAGACAACGTCTCTTTTTTGCTATAGAGAATAATATTCTGGGAATTCGTAGGAGCAACGGGCGCGAACATTTATTTTTACTCGGCCGTGTCTGCTCGCCGAAATATCATTGGCATTAATTGTAAAGTTTGTTTACGGTAGGTTTAGCACGAAAGGGAAGGGTTGCGGCTACGATCACAATGGAATACCTCCGAGCATGAATGGAATTTAAAACGCTCCGGAACGTTCGCGCCGTATATGCGCGAAGATAAATGATTCATAATGACCGTACTGCGGATTTTACGCGTTTATCGCAACACTGAATAGATAGAACACAAAACTGCGAAGACGTTCAAGGTTTTAAGAATATTGTTACAGTATTTTCGACTCGGTAATATTGCTAGCTGAAAAAATTTAATTTCATTCCTTACCAATATTTTAAAAAATTGGCGAGTAAAATTCTGATAGGGAAAAACTTCCATCATTTTGCAAAATTCTATTAAATGTAGGTAAAATTTCTATTATGTTGCCTTTCAGAATTCAGAAGCAAAATTCTAATTAAATATACTTTTGTTATTTCTTTTCGTTTACTAGAAAAAAAATTCCTATCACTTCAGAACTCTTTATGTATGTTTATTTACATTTAACGTCTCTATTACTGCAAAAATTGGAAAGTAAATATCTAGTTAAAAAGGGATTATAGATATGTATGTATTATATATTGCATTGAAAAATTAGCAAGTGAGCTAGTTAGGGAGATTGTCCTCCCATTATTTAATCTTTCCGTTAAGTTAAGCGTTCATGATTTTGTATTATTTTATTTAAACTCTTGGATTACAAAAGCTTTCGGAAGTATAATTATTATGCCTCCATTATAAGGCAATTTTCTGCTCAACGACCCACCGTTTCTCCAAATATTTAACACTCGAACAATGGTCCCATTGAAGCCGGGTCCAGTTTATTTTTTACTCGTGTTACAATCCTGCATGACTATATATATATGAATCACTTGTAAAGTCTACCTAGATTGCTTCTGCAGCAGAGATGGAGGGATATTTTCAGAAAATAATCGGAGCATTGTTAACCACTTGCGCTGTTAACTAAATCACAACGATTAATCTATTAAGAATTACACTATATATATAATTACAAGTGGATCTCTCAAAATACTATGAAATCCTGTATCATCTCGTTTGTTTTTAAATAATTAGTAACCAGTGCTTAAAAACCAACGAGATGATACAGGAGTTCATAGTATTTTAAGGGGTCCACTTGCAATTGTAATGTAATTCTTAATAGATTAATCGTTGAAATTTATATTCAGCTCCTGTATCTTGCAATTGATACACAAACTTTTTATCTAAAGATCCGGGGTCTACCGATTGCTATGTACTCGTCGAGTAAGGTGGCAGTACTTAATCAATCTGTAAAAATTACATTACCCGCGGATACTCCAAATATTTATAAAATGGAGTAGCTACACCGAGCTACGCTGAAAATTATATTACAGTAAAGTGTATTTCGATTGTTCGCAGACGATCAACAAATCAAGGAAGAAATTGGAACGAACGTAATGGGACGCATTAACCTCTTAACTAAAAATCCCCGACTGAGTGCGGAATTAAAATCAATGACGAGTATACACGTCGAAAGCAGAGCAAATGGTCCCATTATAAATTTTACTAAAAACGAGGAAGGATTACATTTTTATTTGATAAAAAATTAACAATTCATTCTTGAAAAGGTTATTGGTCCGAACACAGTTAACTGGTTAAAACGACTAAAATTGATTTTGGCTAGCTGTCGGGATGGTCTACGGTGTGCTATAGATCGTCGAGTATGAATGAACCGAGCAGATCCGATCTACAGAGACGATATCTGGGGGGTCGAGGGGGAGGGGGGGGGGGGGCAGCATGGTCAGACGATTTTTTAATCATGATTCGCGTCGCTGTGGCCTCTGTCACGACGAAGTCGAAGCAAGCACGTGCGCCACAAAGGGTACAAAGTTCCGATGGAGCATGGAGAGCGATTATAACGTAAACGGAGCAAGCGGCGAACGGGCGAGCAAGCAAGCAAGCAAGCAAGCAAGCAATCGCGCCAGTGTCGGGCACGTTTCAATCCCACTAAAGGAGAAATCTTTCGTAATTCGTGCGAGGTAATTTATCTCGGTAATAATTACTCGGTTGCTCGGCAGCAGCCGCTTCTACGGTTTCAGTGGGCACACAACAGCAGGCGGCAGCAGCAGCACACAGAGCGCACGCAGCCTCTCACGATCCCACTGGGTTCTCGGGTCCGAGAAAAAGAGAATATAATCCATCTCTCCACGGGGAATTTTCGAGCACAGAACCAGAGCACAGTATCATCGAGAGAAACGAAGAATTCTCCCGTTTCGTTCGCACAGATTAATGGAAACGTCGTCGTCGCGCTGATGCTGTACGGAACGGTTTTCTTACCAGATTTATGCAAGCTTCCCGTTCGAATAACAATATCCACGATTCACCAGGACCGATCGATCGCGTGTATCCGCACAGCCGGCTTCGTGTTAATTGGCCGTGACAGTTCCAAGTGGAAAAACAATGCGTGTTGTGTGCTGCACCGTGCAAAAGGCGACGCGAAAAACCCTTACGCGTACGGTGCGCCGCGTGCCGCGCGACTGACGCTACTTTCCCTCGAGGACCCACCATATACTCCCACCACTCGAGTTTATGTTCAATCTCACCCTCTCTCGCTCTCACCCTCGCTCCCCACTCTCCTTCTCTCTTGCTCTCTCTCTATCTTTCTGAAACACTGTAGTGGGAGCGTTCTACTGTGGCATGGCTTGTTGCCTTTTTTACGGCATGGGATCCCCTTGCCTACATATCTCACCGTAAGATACATATTCGATGCGACGTCGCTCGCCATCGTCAAGCTATTTGCTACCGTGTCGCCTATTATCTACGAATTCGGGCCGTCGCACAGTGCGTCGACCAAGAGGGAAAAAATCCAAAAAAAAATCAATAATTTTAAAGCGTACGAGGTGTGAGCAAACGGTAAGGTGACTTTTTGAATTTCGCGGGATACCTACAGTCGATTTTCGTTTTCTTTTTTTTCTTGTGCCGGTACACTCGTCCCGAACATATGTTCGCAGTTTCAGCTATACAGGGTGGTCCGTTTAAGTAAGAACACCGAAATATCTCTTCAGGTTATTGCGATGCATAAATTATTTGTTACGTAACGTGCATGGTGTCGATCGACCAAATATTTGGAACGAATATCTTTTTCCGAGGGCGAGTTTTTTCGGAGTTGTCGAGGTCATCGGTGTTTTTTTTTGGTACATAACTACATTTTTCTTTATCGCATCGTGTAACCGATGGAAAGATACGTTCGGATATGTATAGTAACGTGACCTTGAAATGACCTTGATCCTCGAAAATTAAAGTTTTACCTAGAACCGATGTCGAGTATCTTCGGCCACGACTCCTGAACCTATGAATGCGAAGAAAATATTTTTTATCACAGTAAGAATATCGATCAACAGATGTGTGTATGTGTTAACTGTTAAAACAACACTCGCGTTCTCTTAAGTTATCATCGGAGATGTACAAAATGGCGTCCTCCTACGTTGATACGTTTTCTGAAACGTGCAATGACCGACTGTACAGATCTTTCAATTGTTTCGACATTAATATCAGCACAAGCTCTAACTATTCGGTTCTTCGTGTCCTCTGATGTAGTTGGTCGTTCATTATAAACTGTTTGTTTCAATTTTCCCCACAAAAAGAAGTCCATTGGTGCGAGGTCTGGTGAACGCGCTGGCTATCCTACAACTCCGGTACGACCAATCCATCGATTTGGAAATTTTAAGTCCAAAATTTGTTTGACGAGGCGTGTAGAATGAGCCGGACAACCGTCATGCCGATACCACATTCTTAAACTGATATCTAGTGGTTTTGTTTTACCTAGAACCGATGTCTATTGAGATCGTAGGCTTTGACCAAGACTCTACATCAAGAGCGTGAATGTAAATAAACATATTTACCGTCGCAATACCGATGATACCTAACGATTTGAAATTCCGATCAGTTTCAATTTATCTATCCATGTATCGACGTGCTGTTTCGCATTCATAGGTTCAGGAGTAGTGCCCGAAGATATTCGACATCGGTTCTAGGTAAAACTTTAATTTTCGAGGATCAAGGTCATTTCAAGGTCATGTTATTATACATATCTGAATGTATGCTATATAGCATTTTTTGTTTGTTTGTGGCGTGACTTGTGGACGCCAAATACTGCGTTATCTTTGAACACTGCGTACTATGCATGTCGTATACCTAAAGTGACCGTACGTCCCGTTTACGTCTAGGCGTGCGATAACCTTTTTTATGATAAAATTTTCCTACTTTACTGTAAATTCTTACACAACTGTATTTACTGTACAACTCGATCCACTCGCACGTGGAAAAACGCAATCGCTTGCACAAAAACGCCAAAAAACGTCTAAACGCCCTAACCAACCCCGAATTATTTTTCGATATATCGGTTGGAAATTTCCTCCCCTTTCCAGAGAGCCGTCGCACGACCCCTTAGCTACACTCCTTGCCCCAGTGAGAAAAGCGGAGGAGCCGCGGCGCCTCCACCTCACTTGTGGCTATCCTATTATCCGAGGTGTGATCGAAAAGTAAGGTGACTTTTTGAATTTCGCGGGATACCTACAGTCGATTTTCGTTTTCTTTTTTTTTCTTATGCTGGTTCACTCGTCCCGAACATATATTCACGGTTTCAGCTATGTAGCATTTTTTGTTTGTTTGTGAGAAGCATAAAGGTTAGAATTTTCATCAAATTTTGTGTAAAACATGGAATTAAGTGCTTCGAAACACTTGGAATGTTGACAGTGGCATACGGTGAGTGTACTCGGAGTAAAAAAAATGTTTATAAGTGGTACAAGCTCTTCCAAGATGGCCGAGAAGATGTTAACGACGAAGCTCGCCCTGGACGTCCCAGCACGTCAACAACTGATGAAAACGTTGAAGAAGCGAAGAAAATAGTGTTAGGGAATCGTCGAATTACCATTAGAGAAATGGCTGATGATGTCGACATCTCGTTTGGTTCGTGCCAAGCAATTTTAACGGAATTTTGGAAACACAATTCATGGATTTTGTATCTCGATAGTACACCTGCTCACGCATCGTTGCTTGCGAGTAATTTTTTAGCCAGAAACAACACCACAATCTTGCCTGAGCCACCATATTCACCGGATTTGGCCACCTGCGACTTTTTCCTGTTCCCAAAACTGAAGAGACCCATGAAAGGACGGAGATTTTCAACGATCGAGGAGATAAAGACTGCATCGCTGGAAGAGCTCAAAGCTATACCAAAAAGTGCTTATCAGAAGTACTTCGAGGATTGGAAAAAGCGCTGGCACGAGTGTATTATATCTGAGGGGAATTACTTTGAAGGGGACAACATAAATATTGATGAATAAATAAATATTTTTTGATAAAAATAAAAAGTCACCTTACTTTTCGATCACACCTCGTACATGTTCTGAGAATTTCGTCAAAATCGGTCAACGATGCAATGAGCTACAAACGTTCAGACATGGTAAAAATTGTTTTTAATGATTTTCGGTCCTAACTGTAACTAAGCTTTCTCATATCGTGCACCTGGTTTTCCTGAATCGTTCTCTCAAAGTTAAAAAATCTTGACCCTTCGCCGACAATGCTTTCTTTCACTAACCCTGCCGGAAAACTGGGTCTCCCAATCTCGGGCTTAACTTTGCATTGTTATAAAGTATTTTGAAAAATTTAAGAAAATTCTGAGGTACTTATTATAGTCTATGCCAGTGTCACTTCAACTAGATATTTAAACCTTTTAGCAATAAACATAAAAATAGGAAGGAAAGTTATGAATGGACTCAATAGAATGAAATCACAATCATTCAAAACAGTAGAAACATTGGAAGAATTAAAAAATACTTGAGCATATTAAAAATAGGCAAATAAAAAAAATATTTGAAAAATATTGAACATATTACGAAAGAAAATTTCTATTTCACTCCGGTTTGTTGCAATGCAGGTAGAACATTTTAGTTCTGCATAAAGATCTGCTGTCTAGAAAAAGTGAGAATTCGTCTGGAACTCAGAGTCGTCGGATGAGGGGAATTGACTAGAAATGAGGGGAAAAGGTTACCCTTTCTCTGCCAGTACCGGATTAGTCACGTGACATCGTGACACATGCGCGACAGAGATGAAGCGCGTCACGTGACCGAGCCTCGGCGTGTTGAATAGCGTCGTAGAAGGGGAAGATAGAGTTGGGACAGAAGTTTTAATCTGGCGAACAGTGAACAAATGTAACGATTCTCTAAATAAAACTTACTGATTAATAGATAGCGGATTTTTATGCAAGATAAAAATGTTCTACTTGAATCACAAGAAGCTGGAGTGAAATAGAAATTTATTTTCTTTCGTAACATGTTTATTAGAAAATAATGTAACAGTATTTTTAACACTTTACCTACCGGAAGCCTATTAATAGGATTTTTAATCATTCTGCTGTACCAAAAGAAAGCGTAGAAATTTTCTTCTACATTACAATTTTAAATGAAACTATTAGATGACGTTATTAAGGGTGACTATGTTAGTTCACAATGAAAATTGCTGTTGCCATTCAAGGTTCCATTAAAAAGTGTTCTCCCATGTACCATAGATTTTTCAAAATTATGAAATAATCACCGGTCGGTAATGTGTTAAGTTCCTCTAATGTTTTTACAGTTTTGAATTACGCTTACTCATATTTGTCATAAACGCATAAAATTCACACAGAGAAGTTTCTATACTTACTTAGGATAGTACTTACCACAAGTAAGGTTTAGATCCGTAACGTTGAATCCGTTTCACTGATACAGTCCAGGTTCTGTAGCAGAAGCAGAAACCTAAACAATTTTCAGATACGTATACATATGTATATGTGGCACATCGAAATCCAAAGAACATACCGCACGCAAGTAAACCTACTTCCGTCTTCTCTGTCCCTATATTCGCCACATGCACATGGATACCGTTCGGCGTTCAATGTTCTTATGCAGGCGAAGTTCCGCTATTCACGGTGTTACTTTTCCATAATCTCCTGGCTTGCCGATAAAGGAAAGTACCGTACGCTAGGCAAAAGAATGCTGGAGTCAAGATGCATAAAATAGAGATAGTTTTTGTTTTCTATTGTTCAGAAATATCGCTAGACTCGCTTAACAAATCGCTAAACAAATAATTTATTAGATTCTATACCAGACGGATAAACAATTATGTAATCAACAGATTAACAGAACTTTTTTCTGTTCATATTTCTGTTTTTCTTTTATCTTTCAATAAATTATAATTTCATTTTTCGTATATCGCGTCGTTATGATTTTCCTGTAACAATATCTTTTTTATGCTTACCCCCTCTCTTTCTCTGTCAGAGTACCGGATTAGTCACGTGATGGTCAGACAGAAACGGAACGCGTCACGTGACCAGGCCACGGCAGAAGGGAAGGGGAATAGCGCCATAGAAAAGAAGATAGAGCGAGGACACAAGTATTAATCTGGCGACTGTGGTCCGCGTGGGAGAAAAAGAGCGTGGCGCCCTCGATAGATGTGGGCGACTAGAGGAACCTCTATCATAAAATATGGTCTGTATCCTGCATTTCATATCCGCATTGGCATTCAGGATCATTAGTTGAGCATATTAGAACAAGTGGGAATAAAAGGCGATAAAGCTTGCTTTATGGATACGAGATTATAAACATGAAGCGAAGTGTAAACGCTGTCTTTTGACGGAGCGAAACATTCACAATAAGGATTTCCACGGATCTGCCAGATCAGCCGCAACCTCTGCGGAATTAAATGACGCAGAATTGTGATATACCTGTGATTTCTTAACGCGCGTATAAGTAAAAGGAGAAACCACCTCAGCGGAGAATTTCTAAAGATGAGATAGCTATCCGTCACTGTGTGTGGGTGTATCTACCAGTATTAGTCGCAGAAAGGCATCGCAGCGTACGAGCAGCGTTGGAGCTCGTAGTTTAGCGATCAGTTGGACAGGCTTTTTTACTTTTTATGCGATGCGATTCGGTTCGGTTTGAGCATATAAATAGAAACGAGAGCACTTAAAATATAACGAGTATTTTCGTCGACTAAGTGGTAAGAAATGCAAGTTTCAATGCGGAAAGCGTCGCTGGATATTTCCGATCAAAATATTACTTCCACGCTTAAATCTATGCACACGTTAAACTGTTAGACGATGCTTACGAATCCTGTGACAACCTAATCAATTTCTTGGAACATACAAAATTAATCACTCGAATCTAAAAAAAACGACTACTCATCTTGCGAGGTTGATGCAACTTAAAAGATAAATAAAAGAAAAACGCTTACGAGTAGAAATTTACGTCTCTGCAATCGATACTGTTTTTCAGATTCTCGTACAGCTTTTTTTTACCATTCTAAAATGTTTTATAAGGTCACTAATCACGTATCGAAGAGTGGCAACTACAATCTTGGCAAATACAAAATGGCACGAAATTTAAAATGACACCTCTTAATGGGAGACCCTTTATACTTTATTATTATGTAGAATCTAGAAATGGGAAACGTCAAGGTTTAAATTTCCCATTATTATTGGTTTTATTACTATACTAAAATTAATGTTAAATAAATAATATTAAATAAATTACTTACAAAAATTAATATGTGAACATTGTTAATAAACATCGCAATTTGCAATGTACAATGTGAATATTAAAATAATAGAAATACGATGAAATCTACTTTTTTTTCGCGAAATTGTAAATTCATTTCGATGCTTGAACTTTCTATATTTACATTGTTTTATTAAAAATATATTCTCTATAATTAATGTAAGAAATAACATTGCTAGTGCCGATCAAATATAAATTTTAATACGTGTACGCACATATTTTCATATACAATTTTTCATATTCATGGTTTAATATTTCTTTCAATTAGTGTTATATATTAAGCGCAATTAAAACGACTCGAAATATTGATGGTTCTTATTCTCGTATCTTTCATTAGCAGAACGCTACAAGAAAATTTTTGGATAAGCTCAAACATGTTTATTGCATGATTATTCAGATGTCTCGCAAACAACTTGGACACATCTTTGTGCGTTGGCGAACAGGTATTTAGACTGGTATCTAACTTGATCTGACTCCATCTTGCGACACTGTCGAAAATGGCAATAGCGATTTGTTGCATGAACCAGCGAGAAAGTTCAGACGATGAAAAATAGCATGACGAGCACATTTTCTGCTAACCTAACGACAACTATTCACATTGAAAAATGTGTATTAATAATATCAGATTGATCATACAGAATCATTATGATAGATCAAATTATACTTTAATTTTTCTAGACTTACATTTACATAAAAATCAAGTTTCATTTTAAATTTGAATTTAAAACTACCGCAATTGCCCTTTAAAAGCAACAAGACTTAAAATGTATTGATATTAATTATATTAAAGAATATACAATAAATTTCATAATACTGAAAATTTAATTGCGCGTTCTTCTCCTTTTTTTATAAACAGTGATCAGTAAAACTTACCTCGGGAACTTTTAGCCCCGGTCTCCCCTACTCAGTTTTATCATAACTGCATAAAATTCTAATCATCGTAATAAAATTACAATTTTTATTTTACTTATTCATTTAACGTTGCTTTAAAGGTCATTAACAACGTGATACGGTTTAGGCTTTGTCACTTAATAGAAACGTGAGACTGTAAAAAATATTTATATTATATATCTGATCTGATCAAATATTTATATATTTATATATTATATATATATAAATATGGAGGTCAAATATTGAATTGCTCGTTTCTACTGAAAGTATAAATTCTCGCTGACAATTTCTGAATCATGCGCGGCCCTTACAATTTCGCTCATCTGAATTCAAGATGAGTATTCGCGGAAAATTCATAAAGTTCGTGCCTGCCCAAGAATAAATTTAGTGACGCGCCATGGAACATTCACCTACTTGTCTTTTTATGTCCTCTTCATCTAAGGAAACTCATTGTCACGGCAATACGACACTCGAATAACTAAGGGCACCGAGTCAATTTTAATCCGACGCTTTCGCCTCGATTAAAGTATGATTATAACGCTAAATTTCCCATTTCGACAAAATTCTCGATTTTTTAAATTGTTAGAATTTCGTAAAAAAATCAGCAGTACTAAAAATTATTTGAACACTAAATTTCCGACTTGTCAAACATCACAGCTTGTTGCATATCTCTGAATGTTCGAATAATATGTAGACAGCGGGTCTTTATGTAAAACAAAATGTTTATGCATCATTTGCAGAGAAATGGAGCTAATTAAAATAATTGAATTGTGTACAAATAATGTCTCCATATTTCTATATTTTCTCCCAATCTTTTCTTTAATAATAAGATATGCTTACAACAAATCTGTCATATTTTGAAAGTGTTCTTTTTTAATTATAATTATTATTGACAATATTCAATTCAATCGAATTCCCTCTATACTTGAATAAGAATTTTCATCAAAAACTTATATTAAACTTGAAGTCTTTCTGAAATTAAGTTTAATTATTATTAATTTTTATGAAAAAATAATATCTTGAAATTCCTCTAAAATTAAGTTTCCTAGTTCGATAGTGGCCACATGTGATTTTATTAGACAGCGGATCTTTATGTATCTGTACCTTATGAAAATATTCAATAAACACTAAAATATAAAATACGACAGAATTTTCTATAAGTATCTTTTATTTATTTTAGATCTATAAAGTCTACCACTCAAAATGTCTATCACTCAAAATTTGTCGATATAAATCCATGTCCGGTACTTCAAGAATTCTCCCAGGAACTCACATTCGCAAACAAACTAGTTCGTGTTGGAATAATAAATGCCTAGGAAATGTTTCTCACATCGTATACATATACATATACATCCGCGTAACGAGGATCTAGCGCGAAAACATAAAGGCTTAGTTCACGGCCTAATATTTCACGAACGATGCGTTAAAGGCAGCGATTGTTAGATCAATATTAAAAGAGGAGTAACGTGGGCCAATGACCAGCCATTTCCCGCAAGATAAAATGTGTTCGGCCAGGAGATACGCGATGGATTCATCCTGCTGAAGACGAGTGGGTGTCTGGCGGAAATACAGCGGCTGGACTGTAACTAGCTCCGGCGCTAACACATCATTGCGCGAATGCGACAACCGTGAAACTGATCATTATATTAGCTAGTTGAATAACTTTCTGCCGTTCTTGTCGTAAATGCAAGTCCATTGTTTAAATAGAAATACGAAGAATATTTTATTCAAAATATTCTCTGTCGTTAGCTGTAACCTTTTCCCACGGTTCACGCGATACGGTAAAGTTTTGATCTAACAATAAGAAAAACCATCGGGTCCGTGCTGTTTCTTAGTTCCTGTGGTTCTACTATTTCTTTAGGACCTTGGATCCTCGCGGAATATGTCCCGCAGTGGAGGGATAATCGTTTTTCGTAAATCCAACGAATTTCATTTTCCTAGATCAAGGCTTTACTGTAAGTGGATTTCGCGATAGAGGAAAGACGGTTCGTGCAAAGAAGAGGACACCTGGGCTAAAAGTTCCCGAGGTAAGTTGTTCTGATCATTATTTATAAAAAAGGAAAAGAACCCGCGATTCGTTTTCAGTTGTTTTTGTTATAGAAGTAGGAAAGACACCCTGTCATTCATTTTTGTGGCGTTATTTTATATATTTCTTCAAAATCGAAACAAAGCTCCAGTCTCTCCTATTCCAATCATCAAGACATTTTTTAATAGTCTCATGGTTAATCAATCTCCAATATAGCGGTTAAATGGTTTGAATTGAAAATAAAGTTACAATTGATTCATGGTATGAGACACGAATTAATTTGTACACCTAACACATTACTTATAATTAATTAAACTAGAAAATTGTGGAATCTGTTCCGCATTTGGTTAATCAATCTCCAATATGGCGGCTAAAAGGTTTGAATTGAAAATAAAGTTACAATTGATTCATGGTATGAGCCAAGAATTAATTTTTACATCTAATACATTACTTATAATAAATTAAATTAGAAAATTGTGGAATCTGTTCCGCATTTGGTTCCCTTGTAAAAATGACAAGATTGATTTTATTTAGACTTTGTGCGACTCCTATTATAATACGTGCTCTAATAAAGAAAACTGTACAATAATTGTGAAATAAAAAATCTGAAACTGGTCATTTTGACCGGTGGTGGTAGGTTTAGTGTTAAAAAAGCTACATTCAAATTATATACCACATACGAGCAAATAGTTGTTAATTAATTTCACCTGTTAACAAATATATTCAAGTATCTAGATAATATTATATGTATAATACGAACGATAGAAGAGCATTATTGTGCGTTATCGTGTTTCTGAAACTTCGGTGACGTTTCATTATTATGCGGGGAAGATTACGTTTAATTAAATCAAAAGTTGACAGTAATATATTTAGTTCCTTAGACAATTTGTAAGCTGAAGGAAATTTGCCGGCAAACTTTGAATGGACTTAACTTTCAGACATTAATTGTGAACGTAAGAATTATTAAGAAAATTCTTGGCTAGAAACTTTTAATACAAGACGAAATCAAAGACCGTTGGAACGTTAATGTCCAGGTGGTGAAACTTCGTCTTTCTGTAGACTTATGGCACGGCGAGGTGTATATTTACCTCATGTCAAAACCCTATTAATAAATTATTAAGTATTAACGTACATGTAAAATTCATTTCAGGGTCAAAAGGTCAACCATATCTTTTTTATTTCATCTTGTTTTCCTCATCACAAGGGTAAATACATATACATATACATATTATATACATGGTCTACGTATGTTAAGTTATGCTTTTTGAAGAATAACTTCTTCCAAAGTCATTAGAAAATCAACATATCAACATGGTTGAATTTGTCTTTTCATTAGCTATAATGTTACACTGAAAACACGTCTTTTCTCTTAAGAAATTATGGTAAAGTTTTTCCATTATCAAACTGATTTTATTTATATTATATTTTCGACATATTTCACGCGGAAAGATATAATTTCCAACAGCTTCTTCAACAGCACGCTATACATGTGAACTCCATCTGACTGAGAAATAAGAATATAAATGAATAAAATCAGTTTGCTAATGAAAAATCTTTACCATAATTTTTTAAGAGAACGATTAAGTTTTGACCGATGGTTCCTTTTTAACTTTCTATCCTCGCGATGAATAGAATATGATGCAATGAGAACAAATGGTTGACCTTTTGATCTTGAAAGTCAAGGTCAAGTAAATCTAGTTTTAATATTCGACTTATTTTAATATAATTCGCGTCCCTAACAAGGAACAAATATTAACATCAAGCTTAATTTAATTATTACAACGCCGATTAACAATAACAGTAGCTATCGATGTAATTAACAGTTTCCTGATGTTCCTGAAAAATATGGGCCATCATTCTTTGATCTACTGCTGAATTCTTACGAAACTGAAGATCCTTTCTCCAACCACTCTTCTGGTTACTTGTATACGTACTTTATTATCGTTTACAAACAATAAACTGACAACAATCGAGTGAAAACTGCGAGTAAAAGCCTGGCGTACTGAGCATTTGTATGTATTACACTCTGAACATACTGACTTTTATACGTTGATATTCTCATCAGTATGCGGCCGCACAAGCAGCAGTGAAAAATCGTAGCAAGTCGGCGTGTATGTGAACGACGCTTGAAGAACGCCGCCGTTTCTCGAGGATCTATGATGAACGATCCTCGCCAGAGTATCGTCTAGTGCCAAGAGCTGCAAAAAATTACCATTACATTGAATATAATCAATGCGCTTATAGCGGAGGGGCGGTTGCATAAACCGCGAAATATTATGTACGCGCTGATTGAAATCCTCAAATAATTTAATAATAAAATGGCGAATCTGGAAATGAGAAGGTGAAATCAATGTTAGCAAGGGTCTTGTGGGACCACTAAATTAAGTGAATGATACTTACAAACAGCTCTTAACAGAAAAAGAAAATGAAGATTTATACCTTTGCACTCGAAACAATTTTAATTCTAACCTAAATAATTAATGTAACCTTTTTTACATTGTGCACATCAAATTGAACCTGTTTTCTCATAGAACAGTTGAGCTTTTTACAATTTATAGAATGCAGACGAATTGAATAATATTAAAACTGTTTTGAATAATGGTATGGCAATTTTTACTCGCGCCTCAGAGTCACCATTCGAGTGCAAAGGGTTAAAAATATTGAAATTAGTAAATATTTTTCATAGAGTGTCAGATTGCACGCCAATGTCGTAAATACTGGCAAATGAACAAATACAGTGACGTGCACCGATGCTTTGGATACACTGTCACGTGGTCATGTTGCGAGTAAGGTTGGTAACCGAAAGTTTGATTATAGTGAAATGAAATTGGAGTGCGTCATTCTTACGTAAAAAATGTTGAACGATCTGAACAAAAAGAGAAATAAACATTGATACAGGAGTATATCATAGTGATTCAGAAGCAGACGCACACGCCGGAAGTCACTGATTGTTTCGAAGGATGGTGACCTCTGTGTTCCTGTCTGCTGACGGTCTCTCGTCTTTTTACCAATCATGTTGATCCCTGTGCTGACATAAATTGGCCAGAAATTCTCGCTGGATCGGATCAGACCAGCCAGCTTGAATATTTCATGGTTTTCTGCGATCGCCCAATACGCAAACAAGCTGCATCTTTAAATTTAAAAAATGTAAATTAGCACCATCAATTAATACTATTGCGTGCATACCATAATACTACAAATCAAGACTATTGCCTATATAATAAATAATATTAATAAAGTTATGCATTCCATGTGTGTATACGACAGAAACTATTAATTTAAAAAAATGAATTGTAGAATATGTAAATGCTCTAATACTATAAATGAACGCTATCATGTAATTAATGATATCGATAACATTATTAGTATTATATGTGTATAACTATATTATTGAAAATTAATTTCGCTAATATATTTCTACATCTCTCGTTTTTATGTATTAATCGAAATAATCTTTTCGCCGTCCGAAATCCCAAGAAAGGAAAGTGATATAGACACTTGAGTGTGTCATAAATTAATCCTCTCCCGATACTGTAATTACTATCGAATTTCGACAGCTCCGGAAAGCAGGAAAGACAACGCACGTACATTTTCGATGCGACCTTCGATGATTTTGTACGTATTTAATGCGGCAATGCGGCAACATTGCACTTTTAAAGCTGACAACACTGTAAAATCTTGCTTCCTTAGACACACACCTATTGTGTTGCAACGTCGTATAGTTCACTAGCTGGCCGTTCCATTTCGATAGAGTTCGCTATCGTACCACGGCATTTTTTACAGAGTCGGTAATTCAGAACATTAGACAGAAAAATGCATTGAACACAATGTCCGGAGAGGAAATCTGCAATGCCTGTACCTCTGTCTGTACTAATCGGCTAGTACCACAGCCAAAGATATAGGAATAGACCTGACACTGCTGACACCCAGTGTATTTTGGTGTCCGTCGGTTTCGTGACGATGGCGCCCCACAAAGACCCCATTACCATTCAGTGTCAACACCCAACGATACCGATAAAACACGATTTCTGAGCATTACCACCGACGAGATACTGTTAAACTGTTAAAGACTGCCAGCCCCTGTGCTATTCTGCGAGACGTGGAAGTGGGCGCGAGTGGGCGCGGGGATAACGTGGAACTTACAGTGATCTGAAATACCACATCGCTAAAAGTTCCACCACCGACGAAAATAGTATCATAATAGTGCCAAAACAACGTTTGAAATATGGCGGAGAATATAACATTAAATAATACTCGATATGGTTTCGTGATGATTGGCTTTCTCGCCGACGCGTCGCGACGAGAATCTCCTCGGTGGTCTTCTGCACCGACGAAATGCCGTCGGTAGCCTTCTGTTTCTCTGATTGGAGGCAGAATATATCCTAGAGGGCGTGAGAGAACACAGAAATGTTCGCGTGACACGAACTCCCATAAGGCTGGCCGTCTTGGACAGTCTCTCGACTGTGTCAATATCACCGACGAGAGCCATTGTGTTATTCAGAGATACCAGCAAGTGGATACAGAAATGTTATGGAAGAGAATAGGAATAGGAATAAAATTGATTGAAAATCAACATATTTATTAAAAGTATAGCTATTAGCTCGATAGTACCCACTACTTGTACGATATTAGAAGTTCTTAGGAATAGTGGATAATACCGATTGCCCAGGTCTCACCACGAGGAGGTTGCTGCACAAGAGACCCGAAAGGGAGTCAGAACGAATTCAATATTCCTCCTGGCTCCATTTCTTACAAAGACGAACGTATACTAAATTTCGCAACTATGTCGAGTAATCATCGCGGAGCAAAAGGTGAGAATCGGAGAAGAAGTCTTCGATCCACAGAGGGCCAAAGGCGAATCAGGCAGAAAGCACTGATTCTTTCAGAGAGTAAAACTAAAGAGAACCGGAGCAGAAGGCTCTGGATCGTTGGCGACGCGAGCAGTGGCCAAGATAAGCCCACACTGCAATACCTTTTCTCCCAACCACCTGCCGCCATAGACGGACGTGGGTGGCAAATTTACGAAGATACTGGGATACCGCGAGCATGAACGTCTCTCAACCCCCCCATTAATATTATCTACCGTCAATTCCCGTCAATTCCCGTACCTACCGATCTGGTACATACTACATACGAACAAGGTCTGACACAGTAGAAGGCTGTGCCGGAGTAAAAAAAAACGAACGAGGAAAAGTTACGGCAATAATTACTCGACATATTTTAACGAAGATATACAATCTAAATAGTTCACGCACGCACGCACGCAAGCCGAGCAATTATTGTGGACCAAAAGACAAAACCGCAGAACGAGGGAAGAATCGAAGCAGATGGCTTTGATTTGCAACGAAGAAACGTGAACCAGAGCAGAAGGCTCTGATTCTGGGATGACGCTAAGACAATATTGCTCGGCAAATAAAAATAACCTAAGACTACGCCGCAGACTTCTTGATGTATCCTCTTCTTGGTGGATCCTCTTCTTGGTGCTTCCTCTTCTTGGTGTGTCCTCTTCTTCGCGTATTCTAGCTGAAACAGACTAATAATAATTAGATTCCACACACAATCCCGCACACGAGTGCGAATACAACAACTTCACAAGAGTAAAATTACATTGAGATCACAAGAGCCAAACTAACCACGCACACGAGTGTGAATCTAACCAGCTCACGAGAGCCAACCTAACACCAGCTCACGAGAGCCAAACTAACCACGCACACGGGTGCGAATTTCACCAGCTCACGAGAGCCCAACTAACACCAGCTCACGAGAGCCCAACTAACCCCGCACACGAGTGCAGCCTATAGGCGATTCGGGTTGCCCCAGGGACGCGACTCCCCGTACTCACTCACGGTCCTATCCGAGAGTGAGCCCCTGAGGGACCTCCGATCGGAGGAATACCAATTTGAAACGAGATATGAAAATTTTTAGTAGAGGAACTTGTGAAAGTTCCGATGTGAACAATTTGAATTTCGGAAATAAGAATAGTAAGGTGGTTCCGCGCTCTTTACCTAAATAG
>CM052192.1:13375043-13440135 GCA_028455805.1 Lasioglossum figueresi | reverse complement strand
GGACAGTGTAATTATCATAGTAACCAAGTCTACGATAACGATTAAAGGTGACTTTGATTTTTCATAGGATAAACATTTTCTAAAAAGTTTTTTGTATTGAAATTTGTAGACCGCTAAATGTTGATTAACTTCTGTTTAAAACATTTTTTTGTCTCATTATCAGAATTGCCAGAAAAATCATGTGCAGGTTAGAAGTAACGAGTGATCTTCGTTTAGAAAACAATATACTTTCGATGAAGATCAATATCAACTGAAGAATTTGTGAAACTTTCAACGATAATACTTCCTGAAGAAGGAGGAAGGTGTAGACGATTCTTCGGGAATCATACAAGGAAAAGTATACTGAAAATATTCCAATTTGAAAAAATTCGGAACTATTTGAAACTCAAAAGATATTCCATGTCGAAGGGAAATAACTTCGACAACTTTCATCAGCCTATTAAGAATTATATATTTAATCAATTACGAACTGTAATTCTAAATTTGAGGTATGTATTTTGAAGGTAGAAGAATGCTCTTCAATAAAAAAAATATTTCAGAAATATTAAATAGCTTCGGCAGGATTCACAAAAGAAAATCATATTCACGAAATGTTCGTTTTCAAATGCTTTGTGTTCGCTACAAATTTTGCAGTTGATTTTAAACTAACTTCCCGATTAGCTACACCCTTGAAACTTTAAACATAGCTCAAAAAATTTAAATAAAAAGAATTCTTTAATATACCACGTTTTTTAAGAAACTAAAAAGTATAAAATCTTTTTTCCTAGCCCCGTACAGATAGTCCTGAAACTTTGTGATTGTGAATTTTAAATAGCTATGAAAATACTATTTAAAACGAAAAACACGTGGGGCGCAAGATAACAGTAACAAGTGTAGAGAGTAGCTGCCGTTGAGAAAACTCACACACCAGTTCCTATCATTTGCAGTGCAATAAAATTGTGAGCGACTTAGATGAACTGTTCGTGCATCGATTATCTATTGCATGCGCCCCACGTTCTTCGTTTCAAATCTTACAAGTATTTTCACAGCTATTCAAAATAGACAATCCCAAATTTTCAGGACTATCTGTACGGGGTTAGGAACCTGTATGGGGCTAGTAAAAGTAATTTTATACATTTTAGTCCGTTTTAATTACCAAATGAACTGCTAGATCGACCGCTGGGACCATTATGCCATTGTGGGACGCGGCGCGCAACACTCGTTCCGAAAAGACGAAAATGAGTCGGGTTATCGTTCGGGCTGGTTGTTTATGCTGGCGAATCGCGGACACCCGGTATATAAGAGCAGCCTAGCCGGCTGACGAGCTCGCAGTGCAGTCCGATGGGATAGGTAGGTATAACCGATTCGCTGGTCTAGTGGTGTGTAAGATCTCAACAGGGGAGAACGTGCCAAGTTTTAACAACCGCGGTGTGACGATGCCGCGTTAACCGCGGACCGCAAACAGAAAAACCGCCGCGAAACCGTTTTCTTATCCACGCCGGTTGGATCGGTAGCGTGGGCCATTCCGTAATAAATCATCCGATCTGTCCGTGATGCGAGGAACTCGTTCGGCAAACCTCCGGGCCTGACACTTGCACAGGTGAGTCTTAAAATCACCTGAAACCGACCACGATTTCCCCTCGCGAATCGATTAAGCCGGATCGATCGGAGTTCGCTAGAATGTTGTCTCTCAAACGAAGAAGAGTTTCGTTGACCTCGCGCACCAGTGGTTTAATCAGTTTTCTGGCCTTAGACGCGCGGCAAAACAGGATTTTGATGGGACATGATTTTGCATATCCCTCTACATATAGCCGAGCGATGATTCTTGTCAGTGACAGAAAAGAACATTTGCTCGGATTCGGCTGTGGACTATATTCGTTGAAGAATTATTGAGCAACGATACAGATAAAAATGTGTAGATCGATTGGCAGTTAGGGTGCACGTTGTTTAATAGTTTAGTGTGTAGTGTGGAGTGAATTTGATGCTGATGGTCGAAAGTTGTTGCCGAAAGGTATTGATATTTTATTAAATCGCGTGACACGGCCAGAAATTTAATTTATACTTGGCCCGTATCCCTAAACAGATATTGCATTTTGCTTTCAAACATAAAACCGCGGATCTTTATAAATCTAAGAAATATAGGAGCCGAAGAGCTACTTATTTCTGTCTTTAGTGGTTCATTAAGTAGTAAGAACTATGTAACTACTTATAAATTCATTTAATCTTCATATTGTTTTTTCCATAAACGCATAAAATCCGCAGTCTACTGATAAATATCACAATTATAGAATATTATTATAGAATACATCTCTATATATGTATAATAAATTTTCTAAGATCATTTTACAATAGTTCGGGATAAATACTTTATTTTATTTGGTTAAAAGAAAAGTGATTTTCAGAGTGGTAGTACAAAATTGAAACGTTAGTCATTTACTGAAAATATTATTTATAGACTCGTCTAAAGAAGTTCATTTGTCAACTTGTTTTACTGCAACAATTTCAACGTAATGTTAAAAGTAATTTTGTATAAACATGTCCATTATTACAAATAGTTAAAAAAAAAAATTAAACTAGTCGTTAAATGTGAAACTTATTGTAATACGTATACAAACAATGGATCTTCAAGCAAAAGAAAAATTGTCTACCCGAATTCCAACAAACTGGATTTAAATAGAAAATTATATAAATTCTTCTAACGTTTTTACTGTTTTAAATTACTCACTTTTGTCATAAACGCATAAAATCCACTGTCTACTAAAACAATAATAATTTTAGTTAGTGCATAATATAAAAGTGATGTATGTATTTTAACTGCATTCATTCAATTAAATGCGATGGTCGAACAACTAGATATAACTAGACGTGTGAAACAAATTGTAGCAGATGTGCCAGTCTTCCGCATCCAATCAACGTATTAGTAATGGATCCTTAATAATTGAATCAAATTAATTTAAACTTTCTTCGATTTAGATAATTATTTATTTATATGGCTCCAAGTCATAAAATCGTTCTAAAATTGTTTGTTTATGTTAATTGTGCAACGTAAACTTGCTAGATAATTTAATTCGTTAATAACGATTTAAATAAAGTTTGACAAACTTTAACAAAGCCGAGACGGACATTTTTGTTAAGGAAAAAGTTACTTCGAATGACCTCAGAAACCACCCTTTTCAAGCTTCTCCGACATTTTTGGGACACCCTGTGTATTTAAAAGTACAAACCTGATTTTTAAAATGTTATCTCTTGTTTTCATTCAAATATTTAATTTTAATTATACGTATAACTTATACTTCAATGTTACTCAATATTTTGGCCGAGAACGCTTACGAGAAAAATGAGTAAGTGTAATTTAAAACAGTAAAAACATTAGAGGAACTTAAAAATACTGTTACATTATTTTCTAATGAACATATTAACCCTTTGCACTCGAATGGTGACTCTGAGGCGCCAGTAAAAATTGCCAAACTATTATTCAAAACAGTTTTAATATTATTCAATTCGTCTGTATTCTATAAATTGTGAAAAGCTCAACTGTTCTATGAGACAACAGGTTCAATTTGAAGCGCACAATGTAAAAAAGGTTACATAGCATAAAAGTGATTTGGATTGACAGAAATTTCTTGATTTTCGAATTAAAATTGTTTCGAGTGCAAAGGGTTAACACTTTACCTACCGAAAGCCTATTACTAGAATTTTCAATAATTGTGCTGTACCAAAATAGAGCATTAGAAGAATTAAAAAATATATGATTCTCAATCTATTAAACATATTAAGGAAAAAATTACATTTCTATCTCGTTCCAGTGTGTTGCAATTCAAACAAAAAATTTTTATTTTGCATAAAGATCCGCTGTCTACTTATGAATTATGACAATGATGACTACAATGTTGCTTACTTCGAACAATAAGTTTTATTTCGGAAAAAGTGAGTTTTTACAAGGTTTTACCGTTACAAATCTGATAACTAATATTTCCTGAAACGGTTGATCGATCTCTACGTATCGATCCTAGTATCAAAAACCGGTTTTCGAAAACGGAAGAAGCCGAAAGCGAACGTCGGAATTGTACTATTGCAGAGCAGTGTAATCGAAACGATCGCATCGGGTTGCTCGGTTATATGCAAAGGATGCAGTGGTTTTCCGTGAATCCATCGATACTGCTCGCGAGGGCATCGTTCCCGCCGCTATAGACAGCAGCAATTGTTAAATTCTCGTGGTGTCTATTCGAAGAATTAGGGCCAGCGGCGACGCTGCACATGTGCGACACGAGGAAACGATTTGATGCTTTGGGAAGGGAAGTCTGCTCTCGTAGGAGGGCACCGTGCCAGGAAGCCAATATTGCTGCAGCCGACACCCTACAGTAGGATACACGTGAAATACACCTCTGTTTGGATCGGGTCAACAAGCCCCCGAATATTATCGATCGCACTTTCGACTGTCCTAAAATCCACCCACTTCCTTCGTATTAGGTTATCGCACGCCTAGACCCGTATACTTATAGTCCCGGCATAGATATAAGTAAAGTGACCACTTATTTTTTTCCTCAAAACGGGATATCTACTCAGGGCCGCCGCGCAGTGGGGCATTTGGCTTGTTCGGCGCGCCAAAAAATCAAATTTTTAGTTTGTTCAAAATGACTGAAACTTTCTTCTCGTGTACCCTGAATATACGGGGTGGGGCAATAACTATGACCACTATAAATATTGCCGTTATTTGTAATAATATGAAAAAATGTTGTATACAAAACATACACGGTATAGAGGGTGGCATATTGTGACACAAACATATTCTGCGTGGGTGGAGTCATAGAGGAGACTTCAAGGTAACCTTGATTTTTTAAATATAATGTTTTCTTTTATACCATAGATCGATAGAGTATCAAAATCTGGCAAGGAGAGGCCAAGGTAGTCGGGAACCGGATTTTCCTGAAACTTCCAGGATATGAAGATGACGTATCCAAATGTAATTTAGCAAAGCAGTAGCGCGCGCTTCTCAAGATTTTTCGAGAGAATTGCATTTGAAAATCTGTACCCGGTCGTAAGGAGTTCGCGTTAACGTTTGAACAATAAGAGCAGTGGCTGAGGGCGCTGCGAGGAAGTCTGATAACACTGTCCAACAAATTTCAACTTTTTTTGGTAATTTCGATTCCCACTATGCGATTCTTATAGAGTTTTTCGCGCTGATTCCGAATCTGACCTTAATTTTTCTCCTATACGTACAGTTTTTGAGAAAATTGAATTTAAAAAAAAGACACATTTTTCAATTTTGAACAGTTATTGCGATGTTATTACAAAAGATATTGAATTGTTCTTTACGGCAAAAGATTCTGTAGACTTTTCCGAATACAGTGATATCCAATAATAATACATTACGATTGTTTAAACATGTTTAAACAACGATTAAAGACGGAGAGACACCATTTCTGCACTCATTTTTGAGGATATTTTTCAATTTATATAAAAAAATAAGGGTCCAGCGGAAAATCGAACTATACCACGCAATAGAGCAGACTTTCATCTTGAGAAACCACTCTTTCAAATTTCCAACATCGACGTTTTTTTCGATCCAGAAAGTAAAATATCTTCGCCCGACATGAGTTGCCGCCAGTGGTGCTCTTCCACTAGCGCGGTCGTTCGACGGGATACAGTCGCTTTAAGCGCCCAATTATGTCTGCTTATTTAAATGTTATATTTATTATTTATTACTATATTCCCACTCTATTAATATATTTATTCTTTATTTATTATTTTATAGTAAAAATAGGAATTTACAAGATAGAAAACATTCCTAAAACTTCTCTCTTCTTGACTGACATTTATGAGATGTTTCCGCTTCTGTTATTAAACTCCAACAATAGTCTGCAAGCATGGATGTACTATCTTTACCCAAGTATCTTGTTTCCATAACCAAAATGTCTCGATGAAACCTTTCACCGTGTTCATCGCTTACGACACGAAAAATTAAGGTCAGATTCGGAATCAGCGCGAAAAACTCTATAAGAATCGCATAGTGGGAATCGAAATAATTTTTGGCTGTTGGACAGTGTAATCAGTAGGTCGCTGGTTCGAGTCTTGCTGTCGACATTTTTTTTATCTTTTTTTTTTAGTTTTAATCCTAAAATTTATGAAATCTGCCAGTAAACAAATATTTTTTAAACAGAAAATGCATATTTTTCATTTGTGGGTATTGAAAAAAAGATCGAACTTAAAAATAATACAGTGTTATATTTACTTTATCATTGCACAAATTTTTATTAATAAAACAAAATTACGTGTTGGTATGACACGACCTAGAATGATACTCATCATAAAAGCATGCGAAACAATGCTTTGCTAAATTACATTTGGATACGTCATCTTCATATCCTGGAAGTTTCAGGAAAATCCGGTTCCCGACTATCTTGGCCTCTCCTTGTGAGTATAAAAGTGTTGACCTAAACCTAATAGTTAACGAGATATTATCGAAAGAAGAAAGAAAATCTCTTTAAATATCTCGTTAACTATTAGATTTAGGACACATGGAGGTCAATACATTTATACTCAGAATTCGATAATCTATTGATTCATTATACAGAAAATAGGTCTTTCCATGAAAAAAAATCAAGATGACCTTGAAATCTCCTCTTTGCCTCCACCCACGCAAAAAATGTTTGTGTCACAATATGGCCCCTTCTATAACGTGTAAGTTTTGTATATAACATTTTTTCATATTGTTACAAATAACGGCAATATTCAAAGTAGACATAGTTATTGTCCCACCCTGTATATGCGAGTAATCAACAATAATACTTTTCCATACGCAGTACTATTTAGTAACATATAAACGCTTGAAAGTAACATATTCTCGTGACCAAGAGAAGCGTCGAAAAACGTGTGTTAAAGAAATGATGTTTTTCACAAGTTTAGTGTATCAAATCGACATAAAAACTAACCTAGGATGTAGAGGAAGGTTTGTAGAGTAATTTTATAGCTTTTTTGTTTTATACTCTTCGGTGGTTTTGATAGAATAAACAATCGAAAGTGATATAATGTTTTTGTTCAGAAAATTAATATGTATCGTGTAATAACTTTTTATCTCCACATAACTCCCCGCTAATTTTATGTTAGATTAATCAGTAGACGCTGCTTTATACAATCCTGAAAATTTTAATTGATATACTTTCGAACAGAGTGCCCTATCAACCGATTCTTCTAATCGTTAACGTATGTAGCAGATTGATGATAACCAACCGATAAGTTAATTGGTTTATTTTTATCCGTTTTTTTATTGCGCAAGATAAGAGGCATGATTTAATAACGTGTAATAGTTAATTTGATTGTTCAATTGCATCAAATGTATGTCATATAAATTTCATATAAATGTTAACATACTCGCCGGACAATCGAGATATTGCAAAGCGTTTGAAATATTATTTTAATAAATAATATTTTTTTTCCATACACATTTGTACTCTCAATTTTTCAACATACACGATACACAATAAGAACACGATAAAAAATACACGTCCAATGTTAATAGAATAGCTTCAATCGACATAATTTAACCATTAACACACTATATTTAATGAGAACAAGAATTTAAGAAACGAATTGTTTCATTTTCAGGAACGAATTATGAATATTTTCTAAAGTTTTCAATGTATTGTATTCGTTAAAACAATACATCTTGCTTTATCGTCGACGATCATGTGCAAAGCTGCAGAATTAAAAGTTTATCTTCCATATGTTTACCTGAAAACCATATCATTTGAGAGCCTACAAAATAATGTTAACGCGGAAACCAATATCAGTTGTACGTGATTGACAAAACGAAGCGCATCTCCTGCAAAGTTAGTAGACCAAAGCTGCACACGTATTTTAATTTTGTAATCGATTAGAAAACAGTATCAAATCAAAAACATTATTAACACATTCATAGTTCTGCATCCCATCCAGGAATTCAAAGACGATGTATAGAAATAAATGTAGCTATTAAATGTATCGGCCAAAGATATATCATAATTGGATTCGTGTCTCTGTTTGATTGTTTTACACGTCGCTTCTTCAACTGCTTTGGTTATTATTAAGCGACGGGTTCCTACTACAGTTTTAAGGTGGGTTCCGAACCACCTTGGGCAACACAGTTAAAATGGCACATGGAATATTTCCAGAGGTGCCGGCGTCGGGGATCGAACCCGCGACCACGGAGTCTACCCACTTAGCCACTGCGCGCTATCAATCCAATATATGGGATAACAACAATAAAGACAAGTTTAGAATAAAATCTTAATAAGTGTTTAAAGACAACAAACTCTGCAAACAAAGTTAACTTTAAGCCTCTTCAAAATTTTTAGAACGACACAACTTAACCTATTTAAAAGTAATCTTATTATTATTGTTCATAAAAAAGCCATTGCCTTTCTCTGTATTCAAGCTTGGAACTTGACACCTTGCAATTGTCAATTCAAGACATCAACCAACATTAATTATTCCTGAATCGAAACCATTATTAATAGACTGCAGATACTTATCCAAAATTTTACGCATTAATTGCAAAATGCAGGAACCACGTAGACGTTAATTTCTTTTCTTAACAATTTCAGTGAGATGAAGATAATACAACAATATTTTTAAATTCCTCGAATTTATAATTAAAATTTGAATTACAAATGTTAAAATTGATGCTTTGAAATTCTAAAATCGCAGAGACATACTTTACAAAATGGTTTTGTAATCGATTCAATGAATTCGATTTCTACATATATTATTTCTGGAGGGACTGACGATCTTTCGGTGGGATAATTTTTCGGATTTCAGGAAAATTCGAAAGGAATGTGGCATTTAGTTTTTCTCTTCATTGGCGCCGTGATAGCCGGAGAGTCGGGCCCCGAAGTTGGATATCCAGAAGCACCTATAGAATATTCACCTTTGCCACAACAGGATGATGTGCCCGATCCTCTGCCTGGTATGCTTTATCCACGCGAGAGTGAATCGCGAGAGGTAATTTCTTCTCCTTACTATTGCGATCACTTACCATTAATAATAACTGAATAATAAATCAATGATAAATGAGCATCTGTAACGTCAAGAGACATTTCGTTATTAATTCCAAGAGAAATTCAAACAATATTTTGTTTGCTATATTCTTCATTCATTCACGAATTGAGTTCAAGTTACAAACAAGAATTAAAAGTTAAATGAAAAGAATGAATTAAAAGCTGAATGAAAAGAATGAATTAAAAGTTGGATGAAAAGAATGAGTTAAAAGTTGAATGAAAAGAATGAATTAAAAGTTGGATGAAAAGAATGAGTTAAAAGTTGAATGAAAAGAATGAATGAAAAGTTGGATGAAAGAATGAAAAGTTGTTTCGTTATTAATTCCAAGAGAAATTCAAACAATATTTAGTTTGCTATATTCTTCATTCATTCACGAATTGAATTCAAGTTACAAACAAGAATTAAAAGTTGATTGAAAAGAATGAATTAAAAGTTGAATGAAAAGAATTAATTAAAAGTAGAATAAAAAGAATGAGTTAAAAGATGAATGAAAAGAATGAATTAAAAGTTGAATGAAAGAATGAAAAGTTGTTTCCTTATTAATTCCAAAAGAAATTCAAACAATATTTAGTTTACTATATTCTTCATTCATTCACGAATTGAATTCAAGTTACAAACAAGAATTAAAAGTTGAATGAAAAGAATGAATTAAAAGTTGGATGAAAAGAATTAATTAAAAGTTGAATGAAAAGAATGAATTAAAAGTTGAATGAAAAGAATGGATTAAAAGTTGAATGAAAAGAATGAATTAAATGTTGAATGAAAAGAATGAATTAAAAGTTAGATGAAAAGAATGAATTAAAAGTTGGATGAAAAGAATGAATTTAAAGTTGGATGAAAAGAATGAATTAAAAGTTGAATGAAAGAAGGAAAAGTTGTTTCATTATTAATTCCAAGAGAAATTCAAACAATATTTTGTTGCTATATTCTTCATTCATTCACGAATTGAATTCAAGTTACAAACAAGAATTAAAAGTTGAATGAAAAGAATGAATTAAAAGTTGGATGAAAAGAATTAATTAAAAGTTGAATGAAAAGAATGAATTAAAAGTTGAATGAAAAGAATGGATTAAAAGTTGAATGAAAAGAATGAATTAAATGTTGAATGAAAAGAATGAATTAAAAGTTAGATGAAAAGAATGAATTAAAAGTTGGATGAAAAGAATGAATTTAAAGTTGGATGAAAAGAATGAATTAAAAGTTGAATGAAAGAAGGAAAAGTTGTTTCATTATTAATTCCAAGAGAAATTCAAACAATATTTAGTTGCTCTATTCTTCATTCATTCACGAATTGAATTCAAGTTACAAACAAGAATTAAAAGTTGAATGAAAAGAATGAATTAAAAGTTGAATGAAAAGAATTAATTAAAAGTAGAATGAAAAGAATGAGTTAAAAGTTGAATGAAAAGAATGAATTAAAAGTTGAATGAAAGAATGAAAAGTTGAATACAAGTTAACTTCTCTTAGGTGAAATCTCTGGACGGTCTTTGGGATTTCACAGTCTCCCCATCGGACGATTCACTCAAAGGCTACAAAGAGGCATGGTACGCGAACGATTTGTCCAAGGTAAGGTTAAACAAGTTATTAGCTACAACTTATTATGAATTAACTTGCTTTGAAGTTTATTGAAATAGCAAATAAGTTGTTTAACGCTTAGATCAGTGCCGAGAACGGTTGTGACCCCTCAAACGCTTGCTTCCCCCACCAATCTTCGCTGGTGTCACGTATCCCCCCCTCCCCCTATGTACATGTATAGTTTAAATATTATCCAGCACTGGTTTCAGTGCTCTTATCAAAGTGCATATTTTAAAAATCTTCTTGTGAATGTATACCGTCTACAGAGATTCTTTTATAAGACACGCATCGCTCCTTTAGGCAGGAAAAGTGATGCAAATGCCAGTACCATCGTCCTACAATGACATCACCACCTCCAGGGCACTTAGGGATCACATAGGTGCAGTCTGGTATCAACGAACATTCTTCGTACCTTCTTCCTGGCGAGAACAAAGGGTTTTCGTTTGGTTTGGCTCAGTGAATTACCTTGCGCAAGTGGTAAGTATTTTCTATTCTATTGCATTAGATCAGACCTGTCCAACTCGCGGCCCGCGAGCCACGTTTGGCCCGTTCTCTCACTTTTTCGTTCCACTTTGCGAGAGGTGACGTTCCCCCACTATTTAACGCTGTGGACGATCGTACCGACAGAAATGCGAGACTCGTTTCCAAGATCGCAACGGCGCGGGATGCGCCTTATCATTTCTCGATAATGCAAACATGGAGTTTTTTAGTAGTCAAAAGCGGTAGATAAAAGATCAATCTAGGCCACAATCGCCCTCCAAAGTACAATTTTTACGTTTACGAGGCGTAATTTTCATTATTCGGCAGCATGTAGCTGTTGCAGCTTTATGAAAATAGCTACATGCGCAGCTTTATGCTTCCAAATTATGCAAATTATGCCTCGTGAACGTAAAAATTGGACCTTTGAGGGGGATCGCGGCCTAGATTAATCTTTTATCTAGCGCTTTTGAATACTAAAACCCCCAATCTTTGCATTATCGAGAAATGAGAAAGCGCGTCCCGCACCCTTGCAATCCTGGAAACGAGAGTCTACCCCCTTAAGGCTAAAGCTTTGCTTATCTATCTTAATTGTATCTTTAAATTTTTATTTAAAAACGCTACGAACTCTCGTTCCAACCCAACAAATATCACGTTATTCTTTATAACTAGGCTGCGGATTTTATGCATCTATGACAAGAATTAATACGCCAATTACAAAATTGAAAAGCCATTAGAAGGATTTAAGGACATTGTTACATTATACTCTATACGTCTCTTACAATAGACTCAGGCAATTTCTATTTTACATAAAAATCCGCAGTCTCCTACAATAGACTTGGGTAATTTTTCTTTCGCATAAAAATCCGCAGTCTATTTACAATTTTGAAGAATACCGTACCTAAAATTAATATGAGTTTCTTCACGCAGATTATGATCGTCGTAACTATGCTTATAATGCATTCACACCTAACTCATTTCTGCGTGATTTAACTTCATCTGAAACTTAACTGCGTGATTTAAGTTGATCTACGGCCGTACATTGATAGCTCGCTGAAGACTGTAACATTATACGAGGGTCGAAAGAGCTCTGCAATCAAATTCGATTGGCGATAAACTATTCGATAACTTATCTAGCTTTGAAACATAATCCAACCCTCCATCGTAACTCGAAGGATAGCGATGAAATATTCACAATTGACCACGAAAAATACAAACATTCAACGGACAAATTAACTTTTTTACGTGACAAACAACAAAAATATATTTACTCGACTGAAATATTTGAAAAATTGAGTACAACGCACATGGTGGTATGTACTTATTATAAAAATAACAAGATCTGTCTGATAAGATCAGATTTAAAATAATATTGTATACAATAAATTTCATCAGAAACATTTTTGGATAAAGTCGGCAAATAATGAGTTATTTCAGATGAAAATTGTTACTGCCTCACCCTGTATAAATCCATCTTCTAACTGTTTCCTAGTAGAAAAATTGTTTCCATAAAATTCATATTAAAAGATATAAATTTTATACGATCACCTCGTTGTTTTTGTACATTCCAGTGGGTAAATGATGGGTTAGTAACCAACCATGAAATGGGACATCTTCCGTTTGAAGCTGAGATATCGTCCTATTTGATATATGGTAATAAAAATCGCATAACAGTTGCAGTGGACAATACGTTGTTGCAAACAAGTGTACCGCAAGGTAGAATCATCAACACTGCCGTTGACAATGGAACTGTACACGTACAAAGTTACACATTCGATTTTTTCAATTACGCTGGCATCCACAGGCAAGTAAATATACGCTTATACCATTTATAATCAATATTGAACGTTCATCTGGTAAATATTGACGACGATTCGACGATGATTTCGCGTACGTCATGAATCGTAACGAAAAACGTAAAAATATATAACAAGTGCACGGATATATTTGGATTAACTAATACACGGAAACCGAAACATAAAGCGCACGTAATCGACATAAAGTTTCTAAAGTAAAGTAAAGTTCGTAAAGTTCCTATGTCGATCAACTGCAAGAAATAGGAATTAAATACAAACGATTTTCTTTTCTTTTAAGAATTCTCTTTCATTAAAACAGTACAGACTTAGGTCGAATAAATTATAGAATTTCCATTACAGTTTGAAAATTTTGTTAACCCTCAACAGGACCTTCCAAATGTACGTTAAAAATGAAATGATTCAATTAATTTCTATTTAATATTCATTTCTATCTAAATGGTAAATAGAAACGTAGTAAGATAGTCTTCACACGTTAAATAATTATTAATACTTTGAGTGTCGCCGTATGGATTCCAATAGTTCACTGAAGAGCGAAACAAGCCAAATAAAATTCAAAACCGGACGCTAACTGTATCGAGCCTTGCTAACTAAGTATGCACTCAACACCTCGGCACAGCATAACGGTCGCCCCGTTAACCCAGCTATTCATCTGCCGAAAAATTCCTGCTCTCTGAACCGTCAAAAGTTTCTCGGCGACGAGCAGATTACTATCGATATGATTATAGTGGACAAAAGTGAACCACCGGCACAAAGCAATCGGTTTTATCAGGGAAAAGGATTCAGCCGGTTCCGGTTGTTATGTTGCACCATCAGATGCCTATCGGACGCTAACACGGAAATTCTTGACTTGCAGGCCCGTTTTGCTGCACACAAAGCCGCGTGTGTATATCGAAGATATCACGGTAAGGACAGGATTAATTGGTGATGTAGGTATCGTGAAATACGTCGTTCAACCGGCCGGTTTACACGAGTACGACATTCCGATCTGCAGAGTGAGCCTGCTCCAAGCCGAAGAGACTCCAGGTACACAGGAGACTGTTTATGGATTTTCCGGCACGCTGAAAGTGCCATTCGCTAAACTCTGGTGGCCTAGGGGCATGAGTCCCAACCCAGGATACATGTACACATTGGAGGTATAACAAATGTTTCATTGTTCAATGATAGCGGTACACTGGTTATCCTGGATCAGCACTACGCGGATACCGGTTCAGTTATTGTTTCCGTTCTATATCTGCGGGCAATCGAAATGAATGCCCAGTCAGCAAAATCTGTTCGAATAAATTAAGACCGAATGTCTGCAATTTGCGTACTTTGCGAGCAAAAGACGGTCATTTTGTTGCCAAGACATGCTTAGAACAGGATTTGGTCCGTATTTGTTCTGAATCTACCGAACAAAATCTGCCGGCAGATCCTGCCTGTAAGAACATTGAAAAATTTCTATCGCGATTGAAACTGCCGAACAACGAAAAGTACGCCAGATCAAACAGCAACAGATTATAGGCTGATGGGGCTTAATCATGTAATATTCAAGGTTGAAACCATGATAGGTAATGCATTGTCATAATTCAATATGGCGTGTAATTATTTTAATACGTTTCTATGTTTCCTATACTGTGGACTTACTATCCAAAGTATATATTATGAAATTAAAGATTGCTAACTGTGAGAATGATGGCAATACATTAGACAAACTGTTTAATAAATAACCAGTGAATTCAAAGATAATGACAAAAAACGTTTGAGGCACTAATTTTTCAAAATAACATCATATATTAAAATGAACGAAAATGATTAAAATCAATTACTTTGAATAGAAATATTCCTTCATTTATCAATATTTGTTGTGTCACTTATGTGATTTTGCATTTCACTTATGTATATTGTATTACATACATATTAGTAATTCAGTAGTATTTAAAATTTAACGACAGCGAAATTAGAAGTAATAAAACACTTGCTTTCCAAAATTCATATTTTGCATAAAGGATCCGCGGTCTAATTGTAAGGAAGCTAAATGTCGAATTTAATTTATTAATGATATTTCCGTTCTCAGATCTCCTTGACCGTACTGAACGAGACCAAAGCAGATGTCTATAGATTACCAGTTGGTATCAGGTCATTGACCTGGACCAATACTAGCGTGCTCCTTAACGATAGACCGTTATATATGCGGGGTTTTGGCAGACACGAGGATTCAATCCTTAGAGGACGCGGTCTGGATTTGGTCACTGTAACTAGGGATTACGAGTTGTTGCAATGGGTCGGTGCAAACGCCTACAGGACAAGTCACTATCCCTACAGCGACGAAGTACTCGACTTGGCTGATCGGTAGTTTATTTTTCATTTTACTATGTCAACTATCAATTTATAAAAAGCAATTCGGGAGAAAGTGCCTAGACATTTCTTAATAGAAAGGTTTTCTATGAAATCTATGAAAAATTCAATATTTATATTCCTACCAAATCAACCGATTTTATTTGTTATTTAAATTACTACGGAAAAAAAATAAAACCAATACTGTGCGCATAAGACACTATGAGACTTTCATGGCGATTGCACTCCTGTCTGTTTCTCGCTCGCTCGCTCGGCTAAGCTCGGCTTCCCTGAGTTTACCCGAGTAACGTTTCACCTCGAAGCGTGACGGATCAGACTCGTTCACTGCCCAGCAATTGTGTACGCGGTGCGCCTAAAGAAGTTTTCACTTCAATAACTAAATTAAGAAAAGTTAAATAGCAATTTAGAAAAGCAACAATAGGGATAGGTCTGGGTTAGGTGATAATAAAATAATATTTTTCCCCATAGTATTATGATTATTACTGTATTCGTCATTTAAAGGTTGGGCTTCCTAATTATCGACGAGTGTCCCTCCGTGGACACTGAGAACTTCTCGCCGCTTCTCCTTGCGCGACATAAAGACTCGTTATCGGAGTTAATAAGGAGAGACAAGAACCGTCCTTCGGTGATCATGTGGTCAATCGCTAATGAACCCAGAACCCAATTACCTGAAGCCGGGGAGTATTTTAGACAAGTCGCCTATCACACGAAAACACTCGATCCTACCAGACCGATTACCATTGCCATGGCACGAGCAGTACAGGTAACAGTTCAAATTGCATTGATCTGACGATATAAAACAGCGAAGAACAAAATTGAACTTTATTGAATGTATTCGTAGGAAGATAAAGCAGGTGAATACCTTGATGTGATCAGCTTTAATCGTTATAATGCTTGGTACAATAACCCAGGACGTATTGATACGATTACAAGCAGAGTTATAGGAGAAGCTGAAGCATGGAATAGGAAATATAATAAACCAGTGCTTATGTCTGAGTACGGTGCTGATACTATGGCTGGATTACACGAGGTAAATTATTACAACAGTTGAGACGTTACCATCGTCAATACCTTGTAAATTTTTTATTTTATAATTGTTAGAAATTATAAAGAAACTTCCATTGGAATTGATTTGACGCATTTCTTTCTGCAAGCATACATTATAATTAAAATCACACGAAATCTAAACAAATTCAATCATGTTACTCCTATAAGACAACACGTACTTGGTAGGTTTAGTATTAAAGAACTCTAAATCTTTCATTTCCATAAATACTAATCATATCTAAAATCTAAAATGCAAGATATTAATTAACATCCATGGACTAGAGTTTCTTCCGTCATTAATAAATTCGAACATTTCAGCTTCCTGAGTATGTATGGAGTGAGGAATACCAAAAAGAAATATTTTCAAAACATTTTGAAGCCTTCGACCAGTTAAGAAGTAAAGGCTTCTTCATTGGTGAATTCATTTGGAATTTTGCTGACTTCCGAACGGCTCAATGTGAGTGAATAATTTAATAAATTCCATGAAGCAATCATTTAATAATTAATATCTACTTTTAAAATTTTGATTTAGCATACATAAGGGTAGGTGGTAATAAGAAGGGAATATTTACAAGAGACAGACAACCAAAAATGGCAGCTTATCATGTCAGAAAAAGATATTGCCTCCTTCAGAAGGAACTGGATGGAACTGAAGTACCAGACGATCTCGAAAATTACATTACATTCCGTCATTCTCAACACTCGGAGCTTTAGAAATAAATTTTTAACACTGCAGAACTTTTGTTAACGAGTTTTCAAAGTACATATTTGTTTGTTTGTAGATACATAAATGTTGTACAAAAATTATTTGCATATTTACTCTTTTTTTTATTAGATTATAGAGTTAAAAACTCTATTTTTAGGAGTTTTATTACTTTCAATAATTGAAATGACGCCACTTTTCCAAATGGCTGACATTATAATTACTATAAGTGCGAACTGATTAAACTTTTATGTTCGAGGACTGCCACAAAAAATACACAATTTATAATAAATATTTTACAAATTCTAAGAAACCGATATCCACGTTTACTTCTTTTTACAATTCCTAAATTAAGTTTTAAATAGCTGTGTACAGAGCATAACAAAATGAAAATTATTTTTTGTAAAATAATAATTTAAGGGTATTTCAATGCATGGTAGAGCCATGGTACTCCAGCCAAATTTACAGTGTTATATAACGTCATTATAGTATTACATATAGAGTTACTAGGAAATATACATGTCTTAACATATTTACTCTTTGTAAGTCCAATGCAAATATACTAATCATTTATTAGTGTACATAATATACCATGACACAAAACTTGATACAGGTACGTTAGCTAGGTTGGTCACTTTCTGGAAGTTCCACAACCTTTAAACACGCATCTGCCATTTCAACAAATATTGGTTCAGTCATGGCTAAAGCAATAGCCTTGGTAGGATTTTCATCCACCAGAATTGCACGCATAATATCGCGTACATGTGGATTTCTTAAAACGTTTTTTATTCCTTCACTATAACGTAACTGTTCTAATTTTTCAATAGATACAGTATCTTCTGTAGGGAAGTCATACTTTTTACCTGTTGCTTTCTGATCACTAGTAGACTCATTTTGCTGATGTTTCGGTTGACAATTACTAGCTTTGTGTACTTTATAGCAGGCTGCAGAGCAACTAACAAGAACAAAGTAAAAGAGATTATAAAAATTTTTATATATTGATTAACTAAAATTATAAAATATAATTTATTACTTAATAAATATAACTATGCTGTAAATCAAAAGAATGAATATATTACTAATAGAATAAAATTCAAATTTCTATTCTACTCCATTAATACAAAGAGAATTATCAAATATTTGAATTAAAATTTTCAGTTAAGTTAGGCTTGCAGTACTAGAATGTTATAATAATCAACATTATGTTTAAAAAATTCAATAAAATAATTGGAATGCCTTTTATACAGAGAAAAGTATTTTAATCAGTTTCTAAATGGATCTGATTAATGTAATATTTTATAATATACATATATATAAACATCAAATGTTATACCTATCTATGAAATATGTTTAGAGAATAAAATAAGACATAAAAGTACAATTTGGAAACCTATCTAATATCGTCATATTGACAAATATAAAATAATATACTGACGTGTGTATAAAATCCTGTCATTATAATAAACATAAACATAACCTCTATATACTTACTATGGTACTTTACACGTAGGGCATTTGTATGAACATGTTGTTCCTTCGCAAACACAACAAACTTTTTCCATATTGGTTAAAAGACTATAATAATTGATTAAAAAACCTAATTATTTCGTAAACAATAAGTTTATTATATTTCCGTAGCCGCTCATATTTGTAAGTACAAACGACAACCACTGGTGTGGTGAGGTTAGGTGAGGTGAGATATTGTGCGATTTCTCGCGCATGCGCTTCCAAATCAGTAACGTATCTATATTATGATGACGAGGTAGTGGAGCCCTGGGGCAGTTATATGTATTGGCGGGAAAGTACCGACAAAGAGTCTGGTACCGATATACCGATATATATTTCACGAGTACTCCATTTTATTGAGAATTTTACTTTACTGAGGCACAATATCTCCACACTGACGACAAAGTTCAGTTGAGTATCCGTCAGTATCCTCTCTGGTAAGTAGTGATGTATTAGAGTGGAAAAAAGATTCTTACTCAACTTTTTGAGTAACTTTTTCCTTCAATTCGTGCAACTTCCCAACATCTGGCGACTATGTTGGCAGATTCTAATTATTGCAATATGTAAATTGAAAGCAGCTGAAATCACTTTCGTCACTTTCGACTTGCATCTTATTTTAGTTTGTGGAACCATCTCCAAAATATTTGATAAACGTGATTAAATATCCTGAATATTGTAGTTATTATAAAGATGTTCTGCAATAATTTTAAGAAATGTTATTATCATTTACAGTTCCTTATTTTATCTTACACATTACGCATAAGCATTATAAAACAAATTTGAAATATTATATACAAGACAAATGTTACAATTGGTGTAATTATTATTAAATATATTTACATTGTATACACATTGTTTTATGGTAGATAATTCACAAGTAATTCATTATTGTCAAATTTGTCGACTTTTACATTTGTAAACGTACCGAACACGTACTTATACGTGTACCGAACATGTGTTGCATGATTAATTATTATACAATGTACATCTTCACTAGAAAACGATTGTCTGCTATCTAATGCAAAATCCGCATTAATAATTCCTGCATTTTTGTACTCAATATATATTTGTATAATGCGCCTGAAATAGTTTAGTATGCAGAGAGGTTCAGATTGAATTTACAAAACTGAACTGAAGTATCTGTTGTGAGCAATTTCATGTAACTGTTTGAGTTTACTGAAAGCTTCATATATGGGCAACGGAACTTTGAAGTTTTGACGTTATTGTCGTAAAATATCGTCATGTTATTAACAAGGTACTATAGAAATTATTTCTAACGATATTATGACAAGAATCCTTTTCAAAACGATTTTATTCTATCCGTTTGTTTTCACATATATGCCTGCAACGAATTTATGGCATAACCTTCAATTTTCGAGATTCTTTCCAAACATAATCCTAGTGTATCAAAACATGCATTTTTTATTTCTTTACAGAACAAGTATGCAATAATCATTACAATTCATTTAAACATGTATTGTAATCAATTGTATACACTGCCAAGTTTGCAGGCCTAGTAACATTTATTAACTGTCCCCTGAATCATGGCTCTACGTCGAAAGAAAAACTTGAAACTACAAGTCTCTGAAGGGACTCCTATGCCCGTGTATGTATTGTTATTGGAATATTGAACTATTCATCTATTGATAATGCTCTTTTTCATATTATAACATTTATACTAGTCTTTCATGGTCCTATATTAAGATTCTAGCTTTAATTTTATAAACTATTATGAATTTTAATGATGAATGATATAATTGCTAATAACGTTATAATAATACATAAATACAATGTTAATACAAAGTACAAATGCTAGAATGAAAGTATATGGAAACATTTAGCCTTCAAAGAGATAATAGCAATATATATAAATACCTATAAGATTAAAACATATATACAGGGTGGTCCACCTAAATGTAGCCATCTAAATATCTTCTTTATTTGTGATGACATAACAAATGTTTTTAATGCGATGTAAATGGTATAGCATGCTGAATGCTTTGCAAATTTCATTTTCTTCTCAAGGTCATTATTTCCAGAGTTTTCAAGGTCATCGATATTTTTTTTTTTAAATGTATATTTTTTCCTTGCATATTGTAATAAAGAAGATATTTAGATGGCCACATTTACGTGCAAAACCCTGTAAATATGAAAAGAATATTTTGCTCATATAAAGTAAAGTTCGTTGAATGATTTAAATTTTAATTAGTTTTCATAAACTTATATTATAGTACTCCACCAAGAAATCTAGATAAGAGAACTACAATAACAATTGGAGAAAGTACATTTGTAGTAGAAGCAGATGATTTAGAAACTATCTGTATTCTGGGACGTGGAGCGTATGGCATTGTGGATAAAGTACGACACAAACAAAGTGGCACCATTATGGCGGTTAAGGTATTACACATAATAGCACCAACCAATTTAACAGTTTTAATAATATCTGCAATGAACACATTTATTAATTTCATAGAGAATAACAGCAACAGTCAATACACAGGAACAAAAACGATTACTTATGGATTTAGACATTTCTATGCGTAGCTCAGCATGTCCATATACTGTACAATTCTATGGAGCATTATTTAGAGAAGGTGATGTTTGGATTTGTATGGAGGTTATGGATATGAGCCTTGATAAATTTTATACAAAAGTATATAAACATGACCGTGCCATTCCTGAGGATATCTTAGGAAAAATTGCTTTTGCAGTAAGAAAACATTGAATAATTGTAGACGAAACTGTATATTTACCATCTTATTAATTGCCATTCTAACTTTAGATAATATTTACAGGTAGTCAGTGCATTGCATTACTTATATTCACAGTTACGAGTGATTCATAGAGATGTAAAACCTAGTAATATTTTAATTAACCGGAAAGGAGAAGTAAAAATCTGTGACTTTGGTATTTCCGGTTATCTTGTAGATTCTGTTGCTAAAACAATTGATGCTGGTTGTAAACCATACATGGCTGTACGTAAATTTCGCTTGTATAATATAAGCATCTGTTCTTATCTATTCAATAAATTCTCCATCGTATCCTTTTTTTCAGCCAGAAAGGATAGACCCGTCGGGTAACCCTTCACAATATGACATCAGATCTGATGTTTGGTCATTAGGTATATCTCTTGTTGAATTAGCAACAGGAAAGTTTCCTTATGAATCTTGGGGCACACCTTTTGAGCAACTGAAACAAGTTGTAAAAGATGAAGCACCGAAATTACCAGCTGAAAAATTTTCTGCTAGTTTTGAGGAAGTTATTGATAAATGGTAAGCAAAATTGTTTTGAATGTAATGTTTTATTTACATGTTTTAATATATATATATATATATATATATATATTTATTTATATACAACTTTGTTGATTGATATTGTTTACAGTTTAATGAAAGATTATACACGCCGTCCAAATTACAATCAGTTATTGGAGCTTAATTTTATCACAGAACATGCTACAAAAGACACAAATGTCGCTGAATTTGTTGGAGAAATTTTAGACTTACCTGAAGATGAACAGCCTCTGTAGCATACAACTATTTTTGACATGATGTACCACATGACCTGTAATGTAACTTCGTATTGTGTTTCGAAGTTCTTTAATCGATTTTCTATATCCAGTTTTTTGAACCGTATCGTTCCTTTGTCTGAACGACCTATGTGAATTAAAATCTAGTGTTAAAAGAGAATTTTATGTAGAACTTCTGTGTAAAAAATAATACCATCGAAAGTTCAATTTTTTTTTATTTGAACAATATAAAATTTCTACACGACTGTTCATATTAATCCTCCTGGGACTAATAGATATTCTCTAATAAAGAAATACAGATGTGTAAATATATACAAATATTCTCTACGTGATATAACAATAGTTTGTCACTGTAGCAATATAGGAAAGTTCAAATTAAAAAATTTACATGATTGCGTAGTGCTGTACAAGTTGATGTATTCGTTAGCAAAACATAATTATGCAGTAATGCACCTGTAATAAAAAATTATACTCTACAGTAGCGATATTAATACATATATAGTGCGTGCAATCAACAATAATGTTCACATTTAAAATATGTATTATGAAATTGTAAAAAACATGTAGTGTCTTACAACAATTGTAACAGGAGGACTGCAAAACGAATTACGTATTTCTTTTATACATAATGTAGTTATGTAATGAAGGTAAATTATCAATAATAAATGTAATTATAAAACGTATCAAGTTTAAACAATATAAAAGTAATACAACTTATTATTTTAAGAATTGTGTAATTAGTAGAATATTGATGAACATTTAATCAGTATATAAAAGTAAACTAACAATAAATAAGTATATTGTATGTTAATTGATATATAGTGTAGGACCTTATAATCGATTAATACGTATTTTTATTAATATTTAATTACAATTAATAGCAGTGTACCTCAATTATTAATGTTGAAAAAGTTTCATTTTCAAATCACTTTTTCCACACAGTGTTTTTAACTGACATTTTTTATTCGTAATTGTCCATTATTTTTCAATGTGAGCTTTTATGAAAGGATTACATTTTTTATTCTTAATGTATATATTGGTGAACAATATATAATCTTTATTCATAAATATATGCCTTTCTGCGTTACATTTCTCTCTCCTTCCTTCCTTTCTCCATTCTTTAAACCTTTACATTTTCTTCTCCCTATCTTAATCTATTATTTACATTGTTTACCTACCCCCCCGATATACAATCCTTAATTTAATCCCCTCTACATTTTATCCTTTTCCCTCCTTACCCTCCATGTCCTTCACTATTTCCATACTGTTTATTTTAATTTAATTCTCCCACTCCTCCCTTTCCTTTTTCTCTACCCTTTCTCTTTTTTCTTTTAGCTTCCTGCCCGATTTTGCTCCTTTTCCCTTTTCATCCAAAATTTCTTCTATTTTTCCTTCTATTTCTTCCATCTCCCTAAATCTCTCTACGAGATGTTCCAGCGTCTCCTCTTCTCCTCTGCACATCCTGCATACTTTCTTCCCTTCTTTTTCCCATAATTTGTTTGCCTTTTCTTCGTTGCCGCACCTCAGTCTTGCTACTATCGTCACGCTATCCCCTTTTCTTCCTCTTTTTCCTGTCAAGTATCTCGGTCTCCCCACCGTTCTTATTCCTCTGAACCTGGGAACGCTTCTGGATTTCCATACCTTCTCTATCCTTTCCTGCTCTTGAACCTCCCTATCCCTACATATCACTCTCTCCTCTATTGTTTCTTCTCCTTCTTCTCTCAATCTTGCCACCTCTTCCGTCCCCAAACCGCATCGCCAGAAATACCTTTTTCTTTCCTCTCCCCATCTATCTAGTTTTCCCTCTTCTTCGTCCTTTCTTCTTTCTCTCCAACATTCCTTCAGTATCTTTCGGTTTTCCTCCTTTCTTATTTTCTCCTCAAATCTGACCGTTCTCTTCCCTGCTTCTATTCTTATCTTGTCTTTTTTCATTTCATCTCTCACTATATATCCTGGTGTTGTCCTTTCCACCCCCAGGATCCATCTTATGTATCTCTCTTGCATTCTCTCCATCTCCTCTCTTTCCTCCCATCCCCATATCACCACTCCATACATGAGTATACCTTTTACCACCGCGTCAAAGAGCTTCATCCTCCATCTCACGTCTGCCTTAAATTTTCTTTCTCCTATCCCCCACAATCCTCCCATCACCTTCCTGGCCTTTCCTATCCTTTCTTTTATATGTTCCTTTTCGCTGTTTGTTTTGTTTAATTATTTGAACTCTTTTACCTCTTCTATATATTGGTGAACAATGGTTTAAAAAAACTATTACAATTATCAACAGTTTACATGGTATATTTATTTCGATGAAAGAAATCTATAAAATATTTACATGTTGCACTTGCTTTCAACAATATTTTCAGCCATACAGAACATTAAATTCTGTTACTTTCGTCAGTTTGCACAATCTGCTGTATGTACAATACAGAAATTATAAATAATCAGGAAAAATGTGTATGTATCCACTTACAAGATCTTGTTTTTCTATAATTATTTTATAACATAATGTGTTATATTCAAATGGCAAAATATAAAACAAAGTATACAATATGTAAAATTCAAATGCATTATATGTATTATTTTATACATTTTATGCAGTAAGTGGTGGCATTAAAACCATTCCTTTACATTCGAGTGCAATTTTTACACCCAATAGGAAAAATCCAATACTCTTACATACTGACCTGAAAAAAATACAGTGTTTTAAAATTTTGTCTTCACTCGCAATATATGATCAGATTGTTAATTATTAAAGAAGATATTTTAAATTATGAAACGGATTACTTTCAAACTTTAATTAAAAGGTTATAAACACTAATATGAATATCCTGTAAAATTAAAATGATGAAATATACCATTTGTATGGATCGTGATAAACTTCCTTTAAAAATGTTATACCAGATGCCATTGTGATAAGTTATAAGTGATAAGTACTTCAATTGTTTTAGTCGTTTCTGCTTTTGTAGTGCTCGAAGCAACCGCACTATTGAAGGAACATAACCTTCAGATCATAAAGTATTTGCGTTGTATAGAGGCGAAACTTCTATAGGAATTTTTTATATACGTGTTCCTAAACTAAGAATCCATGGAACACCACGAGAACAATCGAAAACATTTGAAAATTTAATGGCGATAGCAAGGAAATTTGAATATAAAATTGGATCTGCGCTTACAGATGCTCGGCAGAAATGAAATTTTTGGTTGTCTGGGTAGCTTCGCCCGTATTCTGCTCAATATCTGCCTTCGGCGGGATCTGCTTCAATCTGCCTGTGGCAGGCGTAGTTGTCATAAATCCCACAATACGGCTATGTAACAAAATACTATATTGTAGAAAACTGTATTTTACCTATATATTTGGTAAAAATTGATAGCGAGTTAGTTATAATCATAAATGTTATCAGCAATTTAATACAAACTGCATTCTATATATATCTGCATCATAAACGATATCATTTTGCTCTAGGTGCTGGCACTTATCTTATTTGTAATGATTTGTACAGTAAATGCATTGTATAGTGACAACAAAGAAGAACTAATGGATAAAGTCACGTTACTTACTAAAAATTTTTAAATATAACGATTCTGCTTTTGCACGATGTCCAGCATGTGATTTAGGATTTTTATCAAATTCATTAAAAATTTCTCTATATTCCATCTGTAATAGTTTTATTATTTTATAAATGTATATATATGTATGTCACAATTCGGTTTCTTCCTATATTGAAATTAAAATGTGATTACGATTGCATATATGCGATTGACACAATTCTCACCGTGATGTAATCCGACGTAACCGCATAAATATATATATATATATATATATATGCATGAAGTTGAAAGATGACATGACACTATATAGTAAAACTGTGAATTTTGATTGGCAGAGGAGAACACACATATTAAATTGGGAGTAGGATATATCACAGTTCAAATATTTAGTATATAATTATTGACTCCTGTCTCGTGTATTGTTTGAACGCACAATAAAAAGCCGAATCGAATCAGCTGTGTGTACTCACACAGATGTATGTGGAAATTATAACCGTGAATGTCAGCTGTCAAATATTATTTACTCTTGATTACAGTACGATGTCTAATAAGATTCAAATGAGTTAAAGTTGAAGACAAAAGTAGGTAAACATTACTCGCACATTATATATATGTATACATGTTTTGTCTGTATTTTATTTAAACAAAATGCTTTTTTTATGACACACGTATTTGTTTCAATGGCTAGAAGTATTTCAAGTTTTCCTGTTTAATTATTTAATACAATAAGTGTCAAAATAATTTAAAAATTTTATAAATGACAAAAAAGGTTAGTCAAATAAATTTCTGCCTGTCATGTGTCTTATAATTTTATAATATGAAGCTAGTTTTTTTGGTGTTACTCTATGGAATGTATTTATTTTCCAGAGATCTATCATCTTCCTTGGACGAAACAAATTCTAATTCAAATATGTTAGAAGAAGAATTTAGTAGCATTATTTTACCTACACTGTCTACTATGCTATTTTTTATATTTACATTATGTTTCTTTCGATACCTTATAGGAGAACCTCGTATTCATATTCGAGATGTTACCAAACAGCATAATTGGAAATCTACGAGAAAAGAAACCAAGGTATACACATTTTTATTATATTGAATATATTGTGATAACACAACTATTTACTTGACAATCATATTAAATTTTGAATGGTATAGTTTTCATCCCATTTGTACTTTACGTAGCTAATAAAATTTTTATTTTGAAACATTCTGCGGACCATGAGTAATTATTGTAGTATCTGTATAACATGTATAATCATAGGAAAATTAACTTTTTAAAAAAAAAGTAACAGTTTGTACATTTTAATGTCACGGATTATGAAATGTGAATAATCGAATTAATATTAATTCATTATAACGAGTGCTATAATTATAGTTAAGAATGCATACATTTATCATTAGTAGTACAATTTAAACTTGGTGATAGTTAATGTTCTTACTAGACAGTGGATTTTATTCATTTATGTCAATAATGAGTAGGTGTAATTTAAGACAGTAAAAACATTAGAAGAATTAAACAAAATGCTGTTATATAATTTTCAACCTATTAAACATATTTTGAAAGTAAATAAATTTCTATTTCGCTCCAGTTTGTTGCAAATCGGGTAGAAAGTTTTTATTTTGCATAAACATCCGCTGTCTAGTTCTTACGCATTATCAGAGTATCAAGGAGACAATAAATGTTTATAAAATTTTCTCCTATAGGCATATTATTGTAGCATATGTGAAGGTTTGTTATTAAATGTTGATGGATTGATGTGTGATTGCTGTGGCGTTTATGTGGATCCTTCTTGTGTAAAGATTGCAGACAAACAATTAAAATGTAAAGTTATTAGTTTAAGTACAAACGAGTCAATGAAGCATCATTGGGTAAAGGGTATGTTTTCTAAATTATAGAATATTTTTCGAATTATAGAAATTGAAGAAATCATTTTATATAGGAGTTTTATAGAGAAGTTGATAATTTGTTATAGGTAGAATCGCTTATGACATTTTAAACTAGCAGTCTTTTTTCAAACAGTGTGTAACAGTTTTAAAATCATAGTTTAATAACAAACGCTGGGAAGGATACAACATAAAATTCGAAAATTCTCTTTAAAAGAATGATCATCAAATGTCCAAAGTGTATAGAATCTACAAAAAATTGACTTTGACATACCTGTACTGTACATACTGGTACTTTGATGTACCACATTGACTTGTTATTTGACAATCTTTTCTCCAATTTGTATAGTTTGGAAAATGTTCAAGGTGGTAATTTTTATTGGTCCACTCTATAATTATTTTATAACTTTGGTTGATTTTTAAGGTAACTTGCCACTGTCTGCTTTGTGCGAAATATGCAATGAGGAATGTGACCTGGAACCTGGTCTAACAGATTGGTGGTGTTGCTGGTGTCAAAGATGTGTCCATGAAGAGTGTAAACCTAATCTCTCTGAAGTATATTCTATATATATACATAGCTTATGTTAAGTTGCATAAGTAATTCATTTACTGTGTCTACAGATATGTGATTTTGGTGAATTTAAGTTGATGATAATTCCACCAAGCAGCTTGGAAGTTGTAAATCAACGCAGTACAGTTAGACGTAGATTACAACTTCGTACAGTCATACCACCAAATTGGCCTGATTGGAGACCTCTTATAGTAGTTGGTAGGTCAACATTAAAAAATAATATTGTACTAAAAAAACGGATATAGAGTGCATGTCTAAAGATGATTTTCATACTGGTATTGCATTACGGAACTTTTTCTCGCAGCAAACAAAAAATCTGGAAATAAAGATGGAGGAGAAATCTTGTCTCTATTCAGAAGGTTATTGAATCCTGCACAAGTTGTTGATTTATCAGAACGCGATCCGGTTGTTGCTCTCGAGTGGTGTCGCTTAATAGCAAAAGTCAAATGCACTGTCCTTGTAGCAGGTGGAGATGGCACAATAGCTTGGTTACTAAATGCTATTCATAAACTTAAATTAGAGGTAATATATATTCGAAAGCATAATGTTAATGTACAATCAACAGAACAATTTTTCCGAGGACATATTTTTATTTGAATTAATTTAGGAAAACGTTTACAATTTTAAGCTTTGTTTAACCTTTTCATAAGTAGGCGTTTTATTGTTAAAATGTTGTATTTGATATAGCCAGTTCCATCCGTGGCAATTATTCCTTTGGGAACAGGAAACGATTTGTCCAGGGTATTAGGATGGGGAAAGGAACATGATCTGTATAGAGATCCTGCAAATATATTGCAAGAAATGGGAGCAGCACAAGAAGTGAAGCTTGATAGGTATGTAAAGAATATTAAATAAATACATATATGCATTCACATTTATGTATTCATTAATAATTTATTAGATGGACTGTAGCAGTGAAACCATATGGTGGATTGGGACTACGAGGTTCACATCAGAGTCTTCATATGTATAATTATATAGGTATAGGAGTTGATGCGCAAGTTACATTACAGTTTCATCGCACAAGGGAAAGCCGATTTTATTTTTATAGTAGTAGATTATTCAATAAGGTAACGTATTTTATATGGTGTTTTGTAATTTATGTAATGATTTCACATTTTTATATTTTCAATAGCTACTATACTTATGTTTTGGTACGCAACAAGTAGTGGAAAGGGAATGCAAAGATCTTAATAAAAATATAGAGATATACTTAGATGATGTTAAAGCAGAATTGCCCTCTATTGAGGGCATCGTGATAACAAATATTCCTTCGTGGGGTGCTGGCGTCAATCTTTGGAATACAAGTATAGATTTATAATTTTTCTACTACATGAAATTTAAAAACAAACGCAATACATCAATATTTTCTTGTTTCTATCAAATAGCTCGCGAGGAATATGGGAAGCAAAGTTTCAATGACGAAAAATTGGAGGTAGTTGCACTGTATTCTTCTTTCCATATGGCTCAGCTACAAGTGGGACTTTCTCAGCCCTATCGAATTGGCCAAGCTAAATCTATAAAGGTATATTAAATAGTATTTTTACATTCTTTCATGTACACTTGTTCTCCACAAGCTTAATATCTTTTTCAATTTATTCAGCGCTTAATAAATAAATGTTTTGTAATATATAGATAAAGTTACTAAAGTCATATGCCATGCAAATTGATGGAGAACCCTGGTATCAACATCCTTGTGAAGTTACTATTACATATTGTAACAAAGCATCTATGTTGGTGAACACTATGGCGAATTAAATTTTATTGTATTTATGAGATCGTATTTATATACATTCCAAAGGTTGGTCTAGAATGACAAGAAATTTAAGATGTCTTGTCGACAAAAGCAGTATAGATTAATGCGGTAAAAGTGGTGAGTGGTATTAATAGCTTTTCTGTAAGCAAAGAAATATCTAGTCATTATTCTGGAGAAATGTATATCTGTACAATACACTTTCAATAAATGAAGCATAATTTTAAACTTTTATTCATTCCTATTACATTATCTTTTGGCCTTCTATCTGAAAATACAGCCTTGTCTGTAAAAGCTATACAAATGTTCCTTGCCAAAATTATTTTATAGAATTTCCCAAATGAAACGACATATATTTTTACACACTATGTGAAAATCAAGGGCCTAAGTAAAAAATTAGATCTTTTTTATACGAAAATTGTTAAGAAATGCTTCGATACACATTTTACTTTCGATTAAGAAAATAGAATAATTCTGTGAGATATTAAGAATTCTTGATAATATTAATATTATCAATGATCCGCTTAGCGGAATAAGATCATTGCAATGTTTAATATCTTTCGAAAAATTTGTATCGTTTTAGGAATTTCGACAAACTCGTATGGTTTTAGGAATAGTTGTAACTATTTTGTTTTTTGAAAAATGGTAATTTTGGATCTGAAATTTGCTGCATACAAATTGCATGAGAAGTTATCATACTTTTGAAACTATAATAAATGATCGATTACTAAACCATAGTAATGAGCACAGGTTTGTAAATTTGATGTTTACCTGTAAAAATATGTCTAGTTATGACAGAACATCAAGTGGATTTTCTTGTTATACTCTTATCGATTTGGTTATTGCATGAAACAACCAGAGCTCTGAATAACATGAAATGAACTAAGGTAAAATATACATTGTGGTTCTCAAAATTAATATTCAAAATGAAAGAAAAAGCAAGGTCTACACAAATTCCTGAACAAATAAAGGGGAATAAAATGATGTTGTCGTGCAATAAAAGTTTTGTCGCATATTTTACATGTGCTTCCGTTCTTAATTTGTAAAACAATGATCAATGCTCGAACATATCAATCCTATCGATCCTAAATCATTTCAAAACATTTAAAAAGATTCTTTTTTGAAGTTGAAACCAAATTGACCGCATTTGTAACGTAAAATTTTCGCGAGTTGCGGTGGACCACAGTAAAACACCGTCACTTTCCCCTTTTTCTTATCCTGGAGTTGTTTAAAAACCTTATCCCAGTTTGGACGACCAGCGTTTGTTCTTGTTTTCAAGCCTGTTATGAGATCTCGCTTTTCCTGAAAAATTTCACAATCACATTTTTACTCTCTTTATGGCCTATTTACTTGCAATTATAGTGAAAATAACAACCATTGACTACTTAATGTTTAAGTACAAAAATTTGTTATATATTAATACTTTACCATTTGATGAAGTAAATCCATAGCTAACTGTAAACCGACAGCTTTCATGTCGTTTTTCTGCAGTGCACTAGTAATGTACATATGCATCTCAAGAAAACGTTCCATAGCGACACCAAGCTCTGCTTGCTCCATTTCTAGTTGAGATAGTAAGTTTACGAACCATTCGAAAGATCTTTGATCTCTATTGATCCAGAAGAAGTCCACCTATAGACGAAACATTTATTATTGTTTTCAGATATCTTTCTAACTAATATAATCTTGAAAAAATTGGGAAATATTGCTCAAAGATATTGCAGAAAAAATGGTTGAAGCGAAAGTAGTATGGTTTCAAGAGTAACATACAATATAATAAGTACTTTTTTGTCAAGATTTAATCTTCAAAGCAGATGAAAGAAAACAAGAAGGGATTTACCTTCCTCAGGTGCATCACAGTGGACGGAATGTCATTAGCCCATGAGAATTTGCATTTTGGGCACGTGTGTCTGGCTTTCCAATAACGGTGCATGATGGATTGTAATATTGAAGCGAAAGGTGTAACTCCTATACCAGTTCCGATTAAAACAGCATGTTGCGCTTGGAATATGTGACTCGAAGGAGCTCCATACGGGCCATCGAGGAAAATCTAAAAAAATTATTATATCGTTTTTAATTGTTTCTCTATAAAACCTTCACCAGCATATGCGTGACATCTTCCTGATTAAAATGAATCCAAACATGATATAATTCGGAGAGTATTTACTCGTTGAATTGCCGATTCAGTAGAATCTCGATTATCCGAACCGTTGAGAACGGAATTCTCTATTATCTGAATATGTGCTTCATATACGAATAGTTTATTTTAGAGCAATTCGTATACAACATGATTTATTGCACAAATCACTGTTCTATTATCCGCACATCCATTGATTAGTTCGGATAATCGAGATTATACTGTATCGTGAATTAAACAAGTATGCACGATTCGAATTATGTCATGTTTGATTTCATTTTAATCAGAAAAATTTCACAAATATATTGGTAGTAATTTCACAAAAAAAAAATGATTAAAAACAAAAAAGTTTTGTCATAATTAAGGGATTCGATTTATTTTGTATTAAATCTACAAGAGTATTCAACAAAGTGTTTACCTCTAATGGTTTTCCTAAATAATTCAGCGTTGAATGAGATGCAGCATCCGATTTCGTGTCTTCAACACTTTCGTTCAATTTTTCTTCTAATTTTAGCTTTAATCTGCCTTCTTCCGCAGCTCTTTGTGTTGCGACCAATTTAGTCGGCGAATACTTGTATTCGTCTGCATTTACCTCGAAGGTTGCTGTTTTACAATGTAAATATACAGGGTGATGAGTGACTGCGAGTGAGAACCGCAAAGACGGTGATTATACATGTAAAAGTAAGTCGGAAATGTGTAGAATAACGGTTTTTCATATGAGGCTATGATATGAGGCTAGCGATTCGATTGTACCACCAGTTATCGATCAACCTGTCTAAATAATTTAAACACGTAAGTTCACAGAAATAGTTAGAAGAAAATGATCTTACTGTCGTTGTTGGTAGGTGTTCCTAATTTGTATTCGCAGTTCTCCAAACTTGGAGTCTTGAAAGCAATTATTGTGGGTTTAGTTCTCATATATCGGAAGCTTCGAGCTATGTTCCTGTTTTGAGGACTCAAATAAGCCTGCTCCAACGATTTCTGCCGTGCACAACAAAGTTGACTCTCGTTGAAGTTCCTTTCCGATTCGGATCTCATATAATCTCGAAGACTGTTGCACAGAAATTATGGAAAGTTTAATTTTGTAATTTTGTAACACTACGGAAATAATATTTCGGATTTTTGTTAGTTTCTTTCAAATAATGAAGTGAGAATATTATTTATTTGATTAAGTAAAATATTGTTTAATTAATGCTGTAACAGAGTCGCCAGATCAGGGGAATTGACTCGAATCGAGGGGAAAAAGTTACCCTCTCTCTGCCAGTACCGGATTAGCCACGCGACATTGCGATACATACGAAGGGGAAGGTACAGTGAGGAGATTTAATCTGGCGACTGTGCTGTAGCACCTATTTCTTCAGAGATAAACGCAATTAGCAATCGAAAACAAAATTACCGCTGAATTTAGTATTCAAAAAATATGTACGTAACTTACACCATTAATCTGTCCCTCTTTTTTCTTCTTGTTTGCATATCTGGCACCGAGACCGATTTTTCTAAAGGCATTTTTCTGTGCAGGAGTAGACGATGAAGCCTTCCTTCTTTGGACATTTTACTACTATCTGGTGTACCTACAATGGCGGACAAAACAAATTTTAAGAGTTTCGAATGCTTTGGAATTTTCACAAAATGCTCGATACGATAGAATGTAGTAGGTAATAATGGCAAACGGGTGAGTTATAAAGACTTTACAAAAGAAGGATTACATAAATCGAAGATTCGAAAGTGTATCAACTTTACCCTGTCTCTCCTGTGATCGATTGTTAAAATTGTAATACAAACTTATCCTGTAAAGCAGTATTGTAATTACTAGAACTATAGGGAAAACAACAATAGAAATAATGTTTCGTTTACCATTTGTACTGTGCAGTGAGACGATTTCGCTCTCATTATCGGAGACGAAGGTAGGATTGTCGAGACCTTGACAATTTTTCGAGGACTGCGAAGGTATCTTCATGTTTGGGTTCATATCTTGTCCTTTATTGAAATATCTGAAAGAAACAATCGTACTCGCTGTCACTCGAAATACTATTCCGAATTCATTAAAACGAAAATCTTACGAAAACAGATTCTGTATTAAATATTTGTGGGAACACATTTTTATTATATACTTAGACTTACATATTTCTCAGGACATTTTCGTTATTACAACTTTCTTCTGGATTGCCTCCTTGTAGTTTCATTTGCTCTTTCTCGAAATACGAATAAAGACTATTCGTCCATTCGCCGACTGCTCGAATGTGAAGCCATATGTAGTCTGTGAAAGATAATATTAGTAAACACGTGAATAACATTTACGTCGACTTCTTCACGTTTAGTTGTTAAATTTATTAGGGAATAATAAGCAACATATTAGATAATATTTTTATCAGTATTAGCGTTATTAAAGTTATTTTAAATTAACATAAATTAAAAATAATATGTAGATATGATATACAGGGTGGGTCAGAAATCGTAGTACAGTCGGGCAGAGGATGATTCTACATAAAAGAACAAGAAAAAATTGTTGTATAACATCTTTTTATCCGACGGTGCATTTTCGAGAAAATCGAATTTGAAAATGCAACGAATACGCGTGCTATTGCATAGAAATCGTCTGACGCGTCTGACCATGATCAACCAATTGTACTTCCTGCATATACTAAAGCACGCGAACCTGGCGGAACTTTAAACTCGATTTTCTCGAAAACGAGCTGCCAAACGAAAAAAATGTTCTTCCTTTTTTTATTTATTTTTACATGTAGAATCATCCTCCGCCCAGTTGTAATACGATTCCCGGCCCACCCTGTATAGTAGCTTACACAATATCAGGCCCGGGCAACTTCTTCTATCAACTTGCTCCTACATTGCTCCTACAGTGCCGCCACTTGACTGCGAGGATAGTGCCTCCTGTATATACAGTATTTTATCGATATACAGTAAAGTCGGGTTTACTGTCCAACAGCCGCGTTTTTGGAGGACAGTAATCCGGGTGTTGTGGCCTTATTTTTGTTACTTCAAAGGAGAGTCCGAACATAGAGAAGGACAGAATGAAATTCAAAGGGGAAGCCGAACATAGAGAAGGACAGAATGAGTGTCTCTTTCTTTCCCGTACGCTGTCCTTCCTTGCGACCGAAACTTGAATCGTTGATTTAACCACTGAATACAATTGGAATTATATCGTGTTTGGTCTTATTTTAATCAGAAAAATGACAGAAATACGATAGTGAAATTTCATAAAAAAATAAGTAGGCACTGGACTTAGAATCTGGTGTTGACTCAGGACAGTAAACCCGACTTTACTGTAATTGTCCGCAACACGGGTCTGTCCAGGGACAACGTAGAGAAGAACCGCCGAGCTCGAAAGGCCTCGATCGCTGAGAAGTGTAAACATAACCAATCCGATGTCAAACTTCTTTATTTTTCATTATTTTTTTATGGAACTTTTACCCACATATTCGGGGCATTTTTCTAATGCAAAATGATACGAAATATGATATAATTCCGATGATATGTACGTGTTTAATGAACGATGAAATTTCAAGGAAGAACAGCTATGGGAAGTGCTTTGAACTGTGCCGCGTCTGTTTCTTTCCCATACGCTGTACTTTCCGTCGGAAACTTTCATCGTTCATTACACAAGTAAATATAATTAGAATTATCAGAAAAATGCCATGAATATGTTAGTCAAAGAATCATAAAAAAATATTCCGATGATATTTACTTGTTAAATATGTCTCTATATCTCGATCGTAATATTGTTAATAATAAATGTTGATGTTCTCGGCGCTACGGTTTCGATCAATTTCTACTGATAAATCAAAAAACAACGTGTGTCACGATGCCCATTTTAAAGTATTAAATCACATAAAAAACAAGTAAGTTGGTTTTATGAACAATATTGCAAACAAGTTTTTGTTATTACATTAAAGCAGTTGAATATTGCATTTTGAAAATTGTACAATAAATTTATACTTTTACAGACGCAAGGCAAATAATTACATCTTGAAAATGATTCAAACTAGAATCGAAACGTCGATGATTATTTGATAATCTGCAAAATTGTTTTTTGATTTATCAGTAGAAATTGATCGAAACCGTAGCGCCGAGAACATCAACATTTACTTTTAATATTTACTTGTGTAATGTACGAAGAAAGTTTTCGACGCAAAGAACTTCCCATACGCTGAGTCTCCTTGCGTCGAGAACTTCAGTCGTCCGTTACACAAGTAAATATCATCAGAATTATATGATATTTGATATGATTTTTATTAGAAAAATATCACAAATATGTTGATCAGAGTCCCATAAAAAAATAATGAAAAATAAAGAAGTTTGAAATTCGGATAGCTCCGGGACATTTAGCGGACAGACATTTGGGATATTTATGGATAAAATACTGTACCCAGTAAGAAATCTGCTCTCGATTTGGTCCGAATTTGGCACCAAACTTTGCAAGTAAATACCTAACCATCTGTTAGCACATTAGGCTCGGTATTTGGCGACAGTTTTTGGTCGGCAGATTCCGATCAAATAAGGTTAAAATCCTGCTCCAAGCGTAGTTTGGCACGAAAATGGCCGCCGTTTGCTCGCAAAGTACGAGAGCAGACATTTGGTCATAATCTGCTCGAGCAGATTCTGCTGACTGGGGGAATAACGCAGGAGTAGGAGGAGGCGTTGTTTGCGGCTCGCAATCCGCAAGTTGCCCAGGCCTGCAGTATATTATCCTGTTCTTGCTCTACCTTCTTGCTCCGGCGCGCTGCTGATAGTAAATGGATGCCACTCGTACCGAGCGATGGCAGGGACATTCACGAAAACGTAATCACCAGGACGAAAGTCGAAAAGTAGCGGTCTCTTGATGACCAAATGTGTCACTTTCGAAGGCAGCAAGAGACCAGAGCTTATGTAGGTTTTCCCGAGCTCAGATCGGGACCAAGCGATTCGATGAATCCTTTCGATCAGGTATAACGTACCTGGCCCAATGAACCATTTCCAAAAATTCGGTCCGTGAAGGATCGTTAATATCCAGAAAGGTATGTAGAGCAAATGCGACCAGTAAAATATCTGTATAATAAAAAAAATTCACGTAATCGAGTATCAATAATGAATATAACGTTCACGCGATTGGATCTCGATTGTGTTATCGAAACACATTTTAATCTTTCTACTCTTCAAACAAAAATTAAAGCATTCTCTATGTTTAAACGATGATTGAATTTCAAGGTGAAATTTAAAAAAAAATTGTTTAGTACTTTAAAAAAAATTTGCCTAGTCGTTTGTAAGACGGATTTCCAAACTTATGAATAATAAACGTTTTTTTGAAGAAGCTTTATTTTTTGAAGAATTATAGTTAAGTTCAACCTCGAAGCGTCCACGACGACGAACAAACGGCATCGAGGATAGCGTTACGATGCTAAGAATTATGATAAGAATTATCCCAGTAGGATTTGCATAGCCATGTATCAGACCGAACAGTCTTGGACGACTCGTGAGTAGCCATTCGTTCAGAGTGTAATTCTTATAATTGAGATCTGCATCGTGCACCACCACGGTACCTGAAATATGAATTCGGGTGATCAAATTATTATTAAAGCTGAAACTGGTTTTCGCAAAAAAAGGTTTGCATTTATAATTAAATACATACAGGGTGTACGACAACAGGTGGGAGAAAATTTAAGGGGTGGTTCTCGACGATAATATAATATAAAACGAAAATGAAGAATAAAAAAATTCCGAATTCGGCCTCGTTATTTAGTTATTAACAATTGAAAATCAGCCTGAAATACGGCAACACGTCTAACAAAAGTGTACGTTGCGTACGTCACAGAGGCGCGCGACAGTCTCGTATCAAGTGACAGATGCATGCATACCTTGGTTCTCATTTTGCCGCATTTTAGGCGGATTTTTAATTGTTAATAACTAAATAACGAAGCCGAAATCGCAATGTTTTTATTCTTCGTTTTCGTCTTATATTATATTACATAGAGAACCGCCCCTTAAATTTTCTCCCACCTGTTGTCGAACGCCCTGTATAAACAGTTAATAATAATATATTGACGTACCAAAATTCAGAAGATGCATCAATGTGTGCAGCACACTGAAGGCACTAATTAGAACGCCTGTTATTTTATGAAGGTAAATATGTTGATCCAACGGAAGTACAGAATTGAAACCATGAGTTCGTAGAAAGGTAATGCACTGACGTAACATAAGAACTAGGATGAAGCTGCAGTTGAAGTTCAAACATTGGCCTGTACGAAAATGTTTTATGTAGTCCAAGTAATAATCGTTTGGTCATTTATTGGGCCGTAATGTGAATTCTTTCGTTTCTTTAACCCGTTCGATGGAGGAACCCGGATCAATTTTGATTGAAAATCTATCATACAATATAATCTATCTGTAATATATAATCTATTTCGATTGATTTGAATGAATAATATTAGAAAGACTATTATGATTTTTAAAAATTGTTAATCAATGATGATTCGAATATCTAAGAGGAGTATTTTCTTACCGCAAGCACGAGCAAGCATGACGTAGCCATTCGAATGTCTGTACGCGTACAGTCTCGAGATAAACAAAGCTGCGTTAACGAAAATAAAACTGCCGATAAATGCGAGGTAAACGTAATTGTTCTTCATGTACGGTTTGGTCAGTTGATAAGGCCGTAACGATGCGAACGATCCCAATAATGATTTCTTTGCTGGCTTCGGCTTCGGTGGAACCAGCCATCGGTCGATACTGTGATGGAATTTCTGTGTTTCATTATATTTTCTCGTTGAATCGTTGCGACTCCATAGAAATCGCCACGTGTCGGAACGATTCGGAAACAAAAATTCGGTCACCTAATCGAAAGGTTTTCCCGCAATCCCTCGTGCTTCTCTAATTGATTTTTTAGTGCTTCGAAGGTGAGTGCTCCTCGATTTCCTTGATCGGCGTCCTCGAATAACGCCATCGTTAGTTCCTCGATTTGTTCGTCGCTGAACTCCATTCCATTCTCCTCCATGCAGGCTCTCATAACGTGCTCCAACTCGCGAAGTTGTATTAATCCGTCACCTTTTTGTAATTGATTATTTCCAAATTTATGTTCAATCTCAAGTTAACGAAGAGTGATCCAAAAACAAGGGGTTTTCTTTCTCTTTTGGGCCTGTCGAATGCAGCTATAATTTTTCTGCCAAATAATAATTTACGTCAGGCCTGGGCAACTTGCGGCTCGCGAGCTGCAGACGACTCATTTGAGCGTGAGAGCCGTGAAGCGACAGCGGGGAAGATGTTGCCCGTCGATGCGTCAAAGATTAAACTTTGATATCTCGGAAACTAATTGTCAGATTGAAAATTTCCACTGATTCATGTCTTGATATAATCTCTCATTTGGCACAAAAAATGTTCTAAAATAAGGGACAAGGATGAATTTTTGGGTCACTCTCTCAGTTCACAAAATTGAAAATACACGTATCTTACCGTCGATGTCGTAAACTTTGAACAGAAACTTGATTTTGTCGTCAGGACTTTTCCCTGCGAATTGGTGCATCGCATCTAAAAACTCCTGAAGAGATATGGCCCCGGAATTATCCTTGTCAAATATTTCAAACGCCCTGTCTGTGAAGAATGGCTGAAGAAAAAACGTTTTCGTGATAAATTTTGTATTTAAATATCGTTTTAAATACAATGTAACCAAAAAGTATTGAAACGTTAAATTTTCAATTCATGAAAAATTGTCGAAATAGTTGCCGTAATGAAGGAGCAATTGTCAATTAATATTTACAGGTACGACTTGCATTTTTCGATGTGACGATTTTGTTAAATTCTGCGCGTTTTATTTCCTTCTCGTTGCCCACCATTTGCTTGAAAATCTTCTCCAACCATTCTAGACTGGCCTTATCAAAGCCGGCGCGTGGTCTGTGGAATAATTACAAAGGTGATATTTTCTGACAATATTTCTTCAACGAAATAAGAATAATAAAATTTAAATCACCTTCTATCGCTGATGTTGGTAATGAAATCCATTATTTGATTAGATGATACATAGTTCACATTTTCTTCGTCAATCAAACGGAATAATTTATCTACCACCTGCAGATAAAGACTTGGGACAAGAAACGATTAAGACATTCGAAATTGTTGAACTACATATATTGTTATATTTATACTGGATGTTATAATATTTTGACAGGCCTGTCCAACTCGCGGCCCGTTTCCCCACCTATTTTTCAACCCGCTGAGATGGGAAGTGACGTTCCATCCAATGATGGAGCATGAGAACCGTATGGCTCGCGACGAAGAAGAAGTTGGACAGGCCTGCATCAGTAGACTGCGGATTTTATGCATTTATCTCATAAATTAGTAGATAATATGTAAACCACTGAAAAGGCTAAGAGAATTTGAATCGATGTATTATTTAATTAATTATATTAAAATTATTGAAGGAATAGACAAATTATTATATGGTTTCAGTATCTTGCAATTGATGCAGAATATGTTCGTTTTGCATAAAAATCCGCTGTTTATTGTATAAAATTTATACTGTTTTAATATAGATTTATCTGTTTTAATATAGATTTTAATTAATTCCTGACACAATGGAGTAGTCTCAGATTTGATTTTTCTGAATTCTTGGGTAAAATATGGATTTAAAATATAAATGTAATTGCAACGCGATATTCGTTTTAAAGATATATATATTTTTAAGCAATATATTTGTATTTCTAGAGGTATTTCAAATTCATTAATTCTTTACGTTAATCTTGTATTAATAATATACCGTTGACTTACCTCTTTAGTTGCAAATATTCGTTGAAAGTTGAAGAAGCTTATAGAATCATCGCCGCAGATAGCGTATACAACACTATCAAATTGGTCAATAAAATTATGCTTTTTATTCCTGGTAACGTAACACACTAAATTAATGCCGTATTCTTCGTTTTAGAAACATTTCTTTTCGAAAATTGAACATTTCTTACGGTAGTCTGCTCTTTACAAATTCGATCCATTCATCTTGCTTCAACATCTTCGAATTGTTGTGATCGAACAATATAAATAATTTCTCCAACAACGTCTGAAATTGTTAAGATTACACCATATCAGGAATCTTTCACAGTTGCATGTTGCATGATATTCTTAAAATATATTTTCTGCAGTTATCATTTTATTATGTTTCTTCCTTTTGAAGTTAAACTAACTAGACATGTTATTATTCATATCAGTTCGTTTAAATTTCCTGCGTGCCTATTAAGGGCGTGCGGGTATCCGAAAATTTATAATAAATTTATCAATACTTAGTTCTACGTCATTTTATATGTTCCTTCACAATCGAAACTTTTAGCCAGTTGGCAACTAAGTCGTTGCGTATTTTGTCAATAGGTCGTCTTTGCACATTCTTTTGTTTTGTCAACGCGTTCAAAGCATCTAACCTATACTGTTTTCTTGTTGTTTCGACTTCCACCTTTAATTTAGTAAAAAAATTGTATCGATTAGTTATTTAGTTTCGTTTTTATCCCAATTTAAAAATGGAAGAACAAGGCGTGCATTTCAGACATATTTTATTGTATTATTTCCGAAAAGGCAAGAACGCGTCGCAAGCACACAAAAAGTTATGTGCAAAAGTGATTTCAGATTCAAAAGTTTCAAAATTGATTTGCCAAATAAAAGAAAAAACCAAACGATTAATTAAAACGTGTACGTTCAACAACTCGCCAAACTGAGCGACGCAGTTCAAGAATCGGTCAGAATTGGCAAATCGTAAGGGTGTTGTTTTCCAGCATGATAATGCAAAGCCCCACACATCTTTGATCACTCGTCAGAAATTATTGGAACTAGGTTGGGATGTGTTGTCTCATCCACCATATAGTCCTGGCCTTGCGCCTTCAGATTACCATTTATTTCGTTCCATGCAGAACTCCATAATAGTAAAATTTTTAATGACGCTGATGATGTAGAATCGCATTTAATTCGGTTCTTTGCTGGCAAAAGTCAGAAGTTTTATGAACACGGAATTATGACGCTGCCTGAAAGATGGCAAAAGGTCATCGACAAAAACGTACAATACCTGATTGAATAAAGTTATATTTTTAAGCAAAAATTTTGAATTTTTCTTCTTATTTAACACGAGATTTATTTCTAATATTTTTAATTTGCGATTATTAAGATTGTAAAAGTGCTTTCCTGAGGAATTATTTACCAAATGTATTTCTTTGGGTATATATTATTGGAGAAATAGCCAAACATTTGGATAGACACATCCTTGTTGTGTTTATAAAGTAATGTGAAATAGTTATTTCTACAGCTCCGTAAACCTAGTGTTGAAATACGCGATGACTTAGTTGCCAACCCAACATTTCTGTCTACGCCGACAAAAATGGAGGCAGCTATTAGGACAATAAGCATGAGCAATTTGTTTAGCCAAACAACGGTGATGATCGTATCGATTCAAGGACAGGAGGCAGGGTCGTGACCGCAATCGCGATCGAATTCTGAGTACCAGAGACGCCCGAGGCGTGAACGCTTTTTTGCCCTGGGCGATCCACCACCTTGATCGATATCTATGACCCTCGATAGATTCCCTTGCCAGTTGCTACGATCCCGTCAGCGCCGTCGCCTCCGCTTCCCCCTTAGGTCATTCTCTATTCGATATTGATCTCATCTCCTTGTTATTTACTTTCAATGGAATCGCGGCCTTGTTTCGTCTCGTGTCGCGCGTTGTCTCAAACCGAGCTCCGAGCTTTTTGCGAGTTGCCGCGATTTAACGTGTCCTTCGAATTAGATCGGAGCCATCCGTCTCATTCAACACTAAATGAGTCTATAGTATAACCCCAGGGCCCAAAAATTAACGGTCCGCCGCTGGGTACCAATTAATGGAGATGTTTGTTGCATACGCATTTATTAGATATTAGTCATATTATCACGCGTACTTTTCTTGTCAGCATTAGAAAAATATTATCGGATAATTGTTTATTGACCATTCAACGCTCACGTGCTGTTCAGTGATGTAACAAACTTACATAGTTTGATTCTAATTACATCGCAACGGGTATCGTACGCACTTATACTTTATAACGTAAGCTTACTTCATTACGTAAAGATTGTTAAATATTCAGTAATTGTCACCCTTTAACGACTGTTGCTATTAGAATTGATGTTCATTCGGACAATGGTTATACACAAGATTGTAATATAGGATTATGTAATGAGTAGAAGATGAATTTTTATACAAAATTGAATTTTCTTGATGTAAATGTAAATGAAGACTTTATTGTATCTCCGTAATCCTTAAACGATTAATTGGGGCCCCGATGCGGGCCCACTTAAATTTATGTTAATAATTATTTAATGTGTAACTGTTTTTTGGATTTAGATTCAGATGTACTCTCTTCCTATATGTGTTTTTTTACCATTTCGTTGAATATTAAATACGATTATAATATTAAATATAATTTAATTGGGTCATTGCATTTTTGCAAATCAGTTCGGATCTCTGAGTCGTTCTGCCAATGGCCATTTCATTCGTTTAAAATGAAGGATTATGTATTATTTCTAGTTTCTATGTTTTACTTTAAATCGTACGTATCACTTCGAAAATAAAATATTTGATTTGCCAAACAGGTTTTTATGGCAGAATATGTTACGTCTGTAGCATATTTGAAATAGTGAGATCCCGTTTTAAAATATTTTTATTCAGTTTCGTTGGATTTCCTGCGAAATTCCATTTTTGTAATAGGGTCGTTTGAATGACGAACGCAATTTTTAAATAAATTCAATGTACTCTTTCTTCGATTCAATCTATTGCCAAAAAAATATTCCAAGAATGTTAGTACAAAGTTGATTGCCTAATTTATTTGCTTTGTGTTTCATAAGCCAACTTTCCAAAGGTTGGATCTCCTAAACGCGTCTGGACTCAGCATTTTGCGATCCTGGGGCCTCTTATACTCCATTCATCTTGAACGCAAACTCCAGACACACAGCTGGAAGTTACTACGAATGGAATATGGAACCCAAAACACTGCGTCCAGACGCGCTTAGGAGATTCCACCTTTAGGAGATCTCACCGTTATCGAGAATTCGTGTGAAATAATTTCTTCGGCTCAAAGTGAACGTTTCTTAACACTTTACCTACCGGAAGCCTATTAATAGGATTTTCAATAATTATTCTCTACCAAAAGAAAGCATAGAAATTTTCGTTTACATTGCAATCTTAAATGAAACTATTCGCTGACGTTATTGAGGGTGACTTGTTAGTTCCCAATGAAAATTGCTGTTGCTATTAAAGAGCTCCCATTAAAAAGTGTTCAGTCGTGTACCACAAATTTTTCAAAATTATGTAATAATCACCGGCCGGTGATGTGTTAATAGGATTATCAATAATTGTGCTGTACCAAAAGAAAGCATAGAAATTTTCGTTTACATTGCAATCTTAAATAACACAATTCGCTGACGTTATTGAGCGTGACTTGTTAGTTCACAATGAAAATTGCTGTTGCTATTGAAGGTTCCATTAAAAAGTGTGGGAGCCTATTAATAGGATTTTCAATGATTCTGCTGTACCAAAAGAATGCATAGTAATTTTTTTTCACATTGCAATCTTAAATGAAACTATTACATAACGTTATTGAGAGTGACTTGTTAGTTCACAATGAAAATTGCTGTTGCTATTGAAGGTTCCATTAAAAAGTGTGGAAGCCTGTTATTAGGATTTTCAATAATTGTGCTGTACCAAAAGAATGCATAGAAATTTTCTTTGACATAGCAATCTTAAATAAAACTATTAGATGACGTTATTGAGGGTGACTTGTTAGTTCACAATGAAAATTGCGGTTGGTATTGAAGGTTCCATTAAAAAGTGTGGAAGCCTATTAATAGGATTTTCAATGATTCTGCTGTACCAAAAGAATGCATAGTAATTTTTTTTCACATTAAAATCTTAAATAAAACTATTACATAACGTTATTGAGAGTGACTTGTTAGTTCACAATGAAAATTGCTGTTGCTACTGAAGGTTCCATTAAAAAGTGTGGAAGCCTGTTAATAGGATTTTCAATAATTGTGCTGTACCAAAAGAATGCATAGAAATTTTCTTTGACATTGCAATCTTAAATAAAACTATTAGATGACGTTATTGAGGGTGACTTGTTAGTTCACAATGAAAATTGCTGTTGCTATTGAAGGTTCCATTAAAAAGTGTGGAAGCCTATTAATAGGATTTTCAATGATTCTGCTGTACCAAGAGAAAGCATAGAAATTTTCATTTACATTGCAATCTTAAATGAAACTATTAGATGACGTTATTGAGGGTGACTTGTTAGTTCACAATGAAAATTGCTGTTGCTATTGAAGAGAGAGAGAGAGAGGTCCCATTAAAAAGTGTTCGGTCGTGTACCATAGATTTTTCAAAATTATGCAATAATCATCGGCCGGTAATGTGTTAATAGGATTATCAATAATTGTGCTGTACCAAAAGAATGCATAGTAATTTTTTTTCACATTGCAATCTTAAATGAAACTATTAGATAACGTTATTGAGAGTGACTTGTTAGTTCACAATGAAAATTGCTGTTGCTATTGCTGTTCCCATTAAAAAGTGTGGAAGCCTGTTAATAGGATTATCAATAATTGTGCTGTACCAAAAGAATGCATAGTAATTTTCTTTCACATTGCAATCTTAAATAAAACTATTAGATGAGGTTATTGAGGGTAACTTGTTAGTTCCCAATGAAAATTGCTGTTGCGATTGAAAGTCCCATTAAAAAGTGTTCAGTCGTGTACCATAGATTTTTCAAAATTGTGCAATAATCACCGGTTGGTAATGTGTTAAGAACAGCATGAACTTGAGATGGCTGACAGTAATGAAGAGAAGAAAGGAAGGAGACTGACAATTTCACGGATCACATCCGTTTCGTAATCGAAGTCTCGTTAAAGACACTTACTTGATCCAAAAAAAGACGCCTGAACGTGTCTCTATTATATCGAGCGTTGCCATTCACTCCAATTATTTGGGAACACTCTTCCAAGGTGGTTGCTCTCCTCCTTTCGAGTAAACACTTATCTTCCATCTGACTAACGTCACTCTCCATTTTGCTCCACCACTGATTTCAATAAGGACACGGGAGACTCTCCGATCACTTACACCAGATGCTTCGATTGCTTACAATACTCTGTATGTTTACGCTCGACTTGTTATCATCCGCGGTTTCCTTTGGGGTTTAGAGATAACATAGAAATTCATCGTTGCTCAACACGTATCCTACAGCAAGTTTAATCATTTCACCATCGCGCAAGTTTGGTATTTGGCCTAGAAAGTTGGTGAGAAGTGAATTTCAAAATTTTTCGTAAGTCGTACAATTTTTGCTGTCCGACGTAATTAAAATTCTGAGAAACAAGGCTTCGGTAGTAGGCATATTTACAAAACACATTTACGATAAAAATGGACAGGTGTAATAACAGTAAATTCATTAAAAGATCTCAAAACTATTGGGTTGGCAAGAAAACAATTTCGGTATTTTAAGGTGACAAAGAGCCTAATTCTTTTGTTCAAGCAATGAACTTTAAGGAATCAGTTAGTTTCCCTTTTGTTCGATGATCTTTTGCCAAAATGAATAAATGAGAAAATATTTTATTGATCGAAGTTCATGGCTTGAATAAAGAAATTCGGTGTTCTTGCCAACCCAATATATTACTTTCAACCTATTAGACGTATTAAGAAAGAAAAGAAAATTCCAAGAATATTCCATTGTTGACACACTGATCTTCAAGGTCGTACAAGGTCACAAATGGAGGAAACATTTTAAATATTTCGTAAGTGATATGTCGTAAAGTTATCGTTTACGTTTCACCGTTCGGAAATGTAAACGACTCGAAAATCAAAATAAAGCAAGCATACGCATTAATATCTCGAACAATACTAGCAGACGCTACCAAAAATGTAATTGCAAGAGCTTAAATTTGCGTTCATTCATGCATACGGAAATCATATTGAACATTTACTTTAAATTTTCTTTGAAATTAATTTTTTATAATGGGGAAAATTTTAAATAAAAATTAGCCTCGTCAATAAAGAACACTTGTAAACAAAGCGACAGGATGTATCGAAGTATTTCTTCCATTTCTGACCTTGTGTGATCTTAAAGATCATCGTGTCGTATACGAATGAATTCGTTTTGGCATACGCTTTCATATGATATGAAAGAATGCGTAACATTCCATTTAAAAAATTGAAGGTCACCTTCATTTCTAACAAAATAATGCAGATATAAAACTTACAGACACCGTTATATTCTTTGCAAAAAAACAGTGTAACTTTCGAAAAAAAACGCTAGCTAGCAATGACGCGAACATCCTGTATATTACAATTTGACTGCGGATCTTTATGGAAAATAAAAAACGTTTACAGTGATCGCAAGACACAGGATCCAGACAGAAATTTCTGTTTTCAAAATTATCTTATAAAATTGAAACTAATAGACGCTCTGATCAAATCTGCAGTCTATTTATAATAGAAAATATGCAAAAGAAGAAGAAACATGCCGATCGGATATGTGTTAACAATCGTACCGATTCGTGGAACTTCAATCTTCTCTTGAAAAAATATTACCACGTCGACTGCCGAACAAACAGCCTAAAAATTTGCACAGAAGCACCGTAGTCGATTTGATAAAGTCGTACCCAGAAAGTTTAACACTTATCGCAGTGATTACTATCCTCTATTTCGTTCAGATCCTACTAAAATCCAGTTTACGCCGGTGCGTTGTAACTAAGGCTCATGTTTAATTCCTTTAACTATGATTTGTAATTCATTAATTATGACCAGCAAAGCAGTCACCGTGTCGAAAACATGAGAATAAAACTCGGTTCGTTTAAATCAGATCTTTCTGCACGTCACAACTGTTATCACTTCACAAATGTTATAAACAAGCACTCGATGCACTGATAGGAATGTTTAGCAAATTTCTCGAATTGTTCATTGGTGTTTTTCGGAGGGAAAAAATGTGAAAAAAAATATAAGAACGGTCTTCCTCGAGCACTCGATTCGAGCTACCTGCCACCTGTTACTTGGATTTGTCCGTAGTGTCAAATGAAAATCGTCGTTCGTATCGAACGAATCGCGAGACGATCCCCCCTCCTCCGGCAGGTTCCTTTCGGTACCAATTTTCAGAACACGACGTGCTTGGATCTAGAGAGAGAGAGAGAGAGAGAGAGAGAGAGAGAGAGAGAGAGAGAGAGAGAGAGAGAGAGAGAGAAAGAGATGCCTTTCGATTTCAATAAAGATCGGATTCAGAGACAGACAGTCGAACAAACTGACAACCTTTCACTTTTTCATGATTCATTTTTCTTCCTTTTTTCCCCGTTCGTGGAACCCTTCACATTTTCTATTTTTTAACGAGATCGGCGTCTTTATTAAATCAAACAAAGAAGGAGAATATCGATATCACTATACTGCGGATTTTACGCATTTATGACAGAAATTTGTAGGTGAGATGTACGAGGTGTGATCAAAATGTCACCTTACTTTTTGAATTTCGCGGGATACCTACAGTCGATTTTCGTTTTTTTTTTTTTTCTTATGCTGGTGCACTCGTCCCGAACATATGTTCACAGTTTCAGCTATATAGCATTTCTTGTTTGTTTGTGAGAAGCATAAAGGTTAGAAGTGTTTTGCGTGTTCGGCGATGTTCTGCTGTCGAAAAAAATGGATCAAAGTATTTGCATCAAATTTTGTGTAAAAAATGGAATTATGTGCTCCAAAACACTTGAAACGTTGACAGTGGCATACGGTGAGTGTACTGTGAGTAAAAAAAAATGTTTATAATTGGTACAAGCTCTTGCAAGATGGCCGAGAAGATGTTAACGACGAAGCTCGCCCTGGACGCCCCAGCACGTCAACAACCGATGAAAACGTTGAAGAAGCGTAGAAAATAGTGTTGGGGAATCGTCGAATTACCATTAGAGAAGTTGCCGATGATGTCGGCGTCTCGTTTGGTTCGTGCCAAGCAATTTTAACGGAATTTTGGAAACACAATTCATGGATTTTGCATCGCGATAATGCACCTGCTCGCGCATCGTTGCTTGCGAGTAATTTTTTGGCCAGAAACAACACCACGATCATGCCTCAGCCACCATATTCACCGGATTTGGCCCCCTGCGACTCTATCCTGTTCCCAAAACTGAAGAAACCCATGAAAGAACGGAGATTTGCAACGATTGAGGAGATAAAGACTGCATCGCTGGAAAAGCTCGAAGCTATACCAAAAAGTGCTTGTCAGAAGTGCTTCGAGGATTGGAAAAAGCGCTGGCACAAGTGTATTATATCTAAGGGGGATTACTTTGAAGGGGACAACATAAATATTGATGAATAAATAAATATTTTTTGATAAAAATAAAAAGTCATCTTACTTTACGTATGATGTGTAAAGAAATTATATGTCGCGACTATCATAGCGTGTTTCTATAAATTTCAAGGTCAAGAGGTCAATAATTCCTTTTTTATGGCATCGTATCCTACTCGTCAGAAGAGTAGAAAGTGCAAAAGAAACCATGGGTCAAAACGCGATCGTCCTCCTAAAAAGTTATAGTAAAGCTTTTTCATTATCAAACTGATTTTTTGATACTGAAAATAATGATACAAATTACGCCAAATGCAAAATAGTAAGGACATGTAAAACATCGAAGAATACCGTCGTATTATTTCCAACACATTCAAACTATTGTCAAGAAAAGAAATAAATATCAACGTGGCTCCTATATCTTGCAATTAACTCAAACCATTTTTATTTTGCATGAAAACCCGCAGTCTAATCACAATTTACATGGCAAATTACTTTCAGTGACAGTTCTTTGCCGATAATACGATAAACAATGTCAGATGTAAATTTCTCAGCCTTTGTTTTCAAGACGATTGGATTTAGCGATAAATCAGCAGTAGTTACCTCTTATTATACAACAACAGTACCAGCAAAGCTTCCATTGAAAAAAATAATTGAATAATTTCGAAGTCGATGAAATTTTTGCGTACAGGACATCGAGATAAGTTGATATATTTTTCAGTTTTTCATTTGTTTACATCAATTATGTTAAACAAAAGTATGCTAAAGTATTCTTTAAACCTGTTTAAATATTGCAAGCACAAACCTATAGAAAAATACGTACAAAATAATCTATATATAATATAATATCTATATATAAATAAAGAATAATGTAATGTAATGAATTCTATAAAAACAGTGTAAAGTAGTCAAATCTTGCACTTGTATTTGTCAGTAATAAATTTTAAATGGTTATGCAAATATTCGAGTAGAATTTCATAAAGATTAAAATAATTTAAGATATTTTTAAAAGTATATATACATATAAGTTTATGTTATTTAGATGTTCTGTTTCTAGTGATTCATCAGGTATAATAGTATTTCTCAATTCTTCTATGTTTTATTGCTACGTTATTTTTTTGAAAATATTTTATCGATTAAAGTTCGTTGCCTGAGTAAAATAATTCGGTTTTATTTCACCTTAAAACACCGAAATTATTTTCGTGCCGATCCAATATAAATAAGAATTTATGAATGACAAATAACGAATACAGGCTCTCCCATGCGAATATCGAATAATTATTTATTAATTGCTCTTATTCGAATATCATTTCATTCGAATGATGCCAAACACTGGTTGCAGTAGCCTGAACGTAGCTTTAGGTGCGTTTCGTGCTCGGTTCGATCCATAGCGCTGGAGGAACATGCGCCTTCGTGCCAGTAGCTTTTCAGTAGCTTTTCTCTCGAGTTCGCGACCCGTTGTTTACTCGCCAGATCTCTTGGCTGTCAGCGGAAAAATAACATGTAAAAGTTCACTGAACGACACTATCGTTTCTTAAACGATCGACCCACTCCGACTGACTCAGGCTCGATCAATTTATCGACAAACGTTAATCACTTTTCGGAAAGGTTCGTCGTCTGTCAGTTTCTGCTTCTTCCCCTTAAATTCATTTAGGTCGTGTTTCACATATTTTGTGGTTTTCCATTTGCATGCGTCACGCACCTTAACGATTTATCTTTGTTATCGAAAATACCTGTTTCGTTTAAATACAAAAAATTCGTTTATTCCTCTCTCTTATTTCTTCTCGCAAGTTTATTCTTAGCATATTCTGTGAGTCTTGGTCAGTCATGAAAGTGCACTATCAAATTTCAGATAATTGACAGGAAAATTGAGGGCGTTGAATATAGTATTGTGAACATTAATTTATTTCTGAAATACTGTTACACAGATTCTGCGAACACTGATGTTACATTTGTTTACACGATAATTGTAAAATGTTTGAACAGTTAGCACAGATGGTTCATAGTTTTGTACTTTCGATCACACGGATCGAACATAGACAATGTTTTTACGTAGAGAAATAATAAAATAATATTAACAATAATATAAAAATGATATAAAATAATAATTAATATTTTATTTGCCGACTTTAACTCAATACTTTGTGTATAGTTTAGTGAAAAATTCCTTTTTGTGCGAATAATTTATCCAAACAGCTACTATTACCATTATTACATTTTTATTTCTCACCCACAATTTAAATAAATAGTAACTGAAACGACAGTAAATTAAAAGTATATATAAATTTAAAAAATTTCTTTCTATCTTCCTAAACATAAACAATTTAATTTCGATACTGATAACTGCAACGAATTGATATTCAATTTGTATCAGTTGTATGTCGAAGAACTTCTCGTTTTGAATAAAAATGAATTTTTTACAAAAAACGAACGCGGAGGCCCTTCGTGGATGTACCGAAACAAATTTAAATAATTAATTAACAGAAATTAATATGCCAAGAATTTTATAATTATCATGTTTAATAATATCTCACCCGTTCTTCTTTCATGTCATTTAATAATTATTATTTAATATTGATGCCTCTATAATTATATTCATTTAATATTTAATATTGGTTATTTTATAATTATCGTTATTTAATAATGATTACCTTATGTTTACGAACTTGATTATTAAATATTCTCTAAATAAGAGTTAAAATACTAAAGTGTAAACAACTGCGAAAAATAGTCATCGAAATTAAATATAATAGCTAACAATAACTTGCTGTTTAATATAACATTAATAAAATTTTAAATCGTAGTCTATTTGTTTCTCTCAGATGTCGTCGCACAAGCTGAATTGTGTTTGGATCAAGATTATTTTCGTTGTTTGTGTATCGAGCGTGATAGAGTGCTACAACGTGCCATGCTCGTTCAATTCAATGTGCATGTGTTGGGTACAAGACGATCAAGATTTCACAAAAATGGATATCAGCTGCATGGGGACACCGTTCGCCAGATTTCCCGGTAGGCACACTAGAATGTTTTACAAATAGACTGCGAATCTTTATGCAAAATAATAATGTTCTGCATCGATTACAAGGAACAGCAGCTGTTTAGACACTTCTCTTAATAATATTAATAAGTTACGAATAACGCAATCATATTCTTAAAATCGGCTGATGTTTTCACTGTTTCATGTTTCACCTGTTCACTTTTTGGTTAACCTTCATCTCACGGAACAAAAGTTTTCGACTTTCAAAAATATAATCCTTTGGATTTTGTCGAGAAAATGCCAAAAATTCAAGTTTTAATGTTAAGAATTCATTGGTTCAAAAGTTATGCGCGTTTAAAGTTGAGAGATTTTAAGCGTTTATGGTAGGTAAGTTATCTGTTAAAATCGCTCAACTTTACGCACACATAACTTTTGAACCAGTGCATTCCTAACATTAAAACTAGGATTTGCGGCATATTCTCGTCAAAAGCTACAGGATTATATTTAAAAAGGTACAAAATTTTTGGTCGGGTAAGGTGAAATTTAGTTTTGTTAATGCTTGGTAGTTCTAGTTTCAAGAACAATGAAGCATTAACGGATTATTTCTTGTAAGTAGAATTTGTTGATACCTTTACTGTGATGACAGATGTCACCGTGAGTTATGTGGCTCAGCTGGATGTAGTCGGTTCGGGATTGCAATCGCTGGACAACGATGCACTCTCCGGCACAGAGGACGTTGAGGCTCTGGGATTGATGAGCAATCGGCTGTCCAATGTCGGTGAAAAATCTCTCTCGTAAGTCGGGATAATCCTTAAAGTCGCATATTTGTTGATATGCGTAAATATATGTCTTTCACATTATTAGATGCTTGTATAAGTTTCTGCCGTTCACTAATAGAAAATAATATAATGTTATTCTTCAATTCTTTTAATTTAAACCTGCAGTTTACTTATGAACATCAACCGTTGAGACATTAATGCAACAGTAAAATTCATTAGCGTATTAAGTGTAATAATAACAGCAACAAATTTTACACATAGTGCACTTTCTAATTTTGTATACGCTGTTTAATAAATTATTTATTAGTTTAATTAAATAATTAGGTAATTATTTGAATAGATTATTTAACATCCACAGAACGTACGAAATTTTGAAAATATTCCTAATTAATAGTGTTATACTAAGAATTGGTAGTTACTTCATAATTTAACTAATCGCCACATATTGAATACAACAGCGATTATAAAATTGAATTGTAATTGTTAAATGAAATACTAAAACTTAATGTTTCATGCAGTTTATAATCAAATGTTCGACGATTTTAATTCAGACCTGAATAAAAATGGAAAAAGTTGTACCACGTGCAAAAGATGGCCCTTCTCCATTTTTCGTCTGACCTTGAGACTTTCTACGAATATGTATTTGAGGAAACCATCCGTCTGCGTGTCCTTCTCTTGTCAGATAGAGGATTTACATTCGAATGCTGGAGAATAATTAAATGCAAACTTAATGACTACAAAGTAGTGATTTATGTTGGTTAGCTCAGTATTAATACCACATCGATTATTCTATAGAAACTTGTTAGTATATGCCTCTTCAGATAATTAAATTACGTCGCTAGTTAAAGGCATTAAACACAGAAAAACTATAATTATTTCCATCGAAGAGGTGTACAAAGTTTATATTTAATATTAAATTAGTCATTACACATTAGTCTAAAAGTAGAATTAGCCAGAGCCGTTAATTAATTTGTGCACCTAATACAAGGTTCCATTGAAAAGTGTTTAGCCATGTACCACAGATTTTTCAAAATTATGCAACAATCACCGGTCGGTAATGTGTTAATAATGAAAATCTTTCAATTAATAAAATTAAATTAAAAGTAGATGCTCGCCGCTGGAAAATGAGGGAACAACGTCGTAGAAAGAAAAGGGTAGAATGGAGGAAAAGCCATGATCTTTCGACACTGGTTCGTATTTAAATCTTCGTCGAGTATTTGGACCAATTAGCTGTTTTTCCTTTCGTAGTGTATGATTCACGTGTATTACATACAAACACGAAAATGGTCGCTTCGTCGCATAGAAATACTTTCGTTTGCGATTGCAATAACCTTCAGGATGCCTCACATTTATCTAGCTCCTTGATTCCGTCCGTAGAAAGATTTATGTTTCTTTCTTTTCGAAGATAAAAAGACATTCACACCTGCACCGGCTCTGTTATTAGAGGTATTGCGGATAGTTTGCGTTCGTTGGATCTCAGTTACAATTCCCTGGAGGACGTACCTTTCAAGGCCTTTAGCGAGCTTCGGAAATTAGATTGGCTGAACATGCATAGGTGAGTACACGACGATTGAATAAGATGGGAAATAAAAGAGATAAATATGGACAAAACGATAGGATATTTGATGTATTTGTATATTTCATATAAAACAATAGGATATACGTACATATTACACGCCCTGTATATTAGATATGTCCTTCAAAGTATCCATATGGAATTGCAAGTTTGTATCTTGTACACGAAAGTAGTATATGTACGTATATCCTATTGTGTTATATGAAATATACAAATACAGAAATTGCCCTATCATTTTGTCCGGCACTGTGGTCCCCTCTGACGAATTGGGCTTTTTCCAAACTTGACTTCCCTCCGCCTTTCGCTCCTGGGAAATGCAAATCTTTCATGGCGGAATGTTCACTTGCAGCAACCACGTGACATCATTGGACGGCGACTGGGGCCACACGAAGGATACCCTAACGAACGTGTTCTTCGGGGACAATTCGATCATCGGAATACCAAAAATCTTCTCCACGTTCAAGGCTCTGGTCTGGCTGAATCTTGACAACAACAACATCGAGGATCTCTCGACAGACAGTTTGCCGCCGAATATGCACACGCTCAGCTTGAACAGCAACCTATTGAAGCACTTCCCGTCATCATTGAAAACCTTGAAGGATCTCACGTGGCTGTACCTAAGGGGCAACGACATGAAAAGCCTCGAGTTCACCGATTTCGAGAGTTCAAGCTTGGAGCTGGTGGACGTCAGCGAGAACTGCATCGAATGGGTCCGCATGGTTAGCTCGACGAATCGAACATTGAGGATCAAAGACTTCAACCTGGACAGCAACAAGCTGTCGTTCCTACCTGCTGGGATTTTTGATAACATCGACATCAAGAGGATCCATCTGTCCTCGAACTCGATCAAGAACGTCGACGACGACGCTTTCCGAGGACTCGAGGAGACGCTGGAGTACCTGAATCTGGAAAACAATGACCTACCAAATGTTCCTGCTGCTGTTAGCCAGCTAAGGAAATTGTCATACTTGTATCTCGCCAACAATGACATCAGAAACATCTCCGGCGACGCGTTCCAAGAATTCGCGGAAAATTTACGAGCCCTTTCGCTTGCTACCAACAGCCTGGACACGGTTCCAGTTTCGGCTCTTAGCAGGTAGTTTTATTATTTTAAACGTATTTGTTCCTTTGGTTTAATACCATCTCTTAAGGGGGTTTAACCGTCATTATATAAAAGAACTTTAAAAATTAAAGTTCATTAAAGATCAGATTCATTCACTGAACAAACATAATTTTAGCGTGGCTCGCATGAAACCAACGCAACGTTCTTCCTAATTTACAGATCATGCGATACATATCCTAGTTTTAAGAATAAATCATTTTTAATATCTACATTGTACCTGGAGACGATTTTAATGCTACGTTTCTGCTATTTGTCGAGACAGATGCCAGAGGCTACTGCACTTAAACCTTGGTTACAACAAGATTTCTCATGTACAACCTGGCGATTTTGAGTGGGCAGAGGACCTTGAAATTCTGTTGCTTAGGAATAATGTCTTGACGAAATTGAGCAAGGAAACTTTCAAAGGAGCCAGTAAGCATTCAATTCAAATTATTATATTCGCAACGGTTTGATTGTTTTTTTTTTTAGTAAGTCTGATTTTTAATAGAAAAGTTGCAGGATGAGTCACCTAACGTATCTTCGTTTTTTTTCTTTTAAAGATACGTTAAATGTCTTGAGGACGAAGTTGAACGATTTAATGGAGCTCACACATAAGAATTATCGTTTTCATGTTATATATTTGAAGATATCAGGATCACCTTCATTTTTTGAATTGATACGTGGCCAGCATTTCGAACATTTATGAAATACAGGTTTTCTGCACTCATATTTCAAATCTTATACGTTTCCTTTGTCTGTGAACTTGAATGACCTTCAGCAATTGTAATCACTGAAATCGTAATGGAAGGAACTACCGCTGTCGGTGTTTAAAACAGAGTGAATACATTTTTAAAAATTGAGGTGACCTTGATTTTAATAAAATGACATAAAAACAATCATTTTTACGACATTGAATTAGCCCCATTAAACCGTTCAACTTTGTCCTGAAGATTGTTAAAAGATGTATTAAAAACCAATTCCTTTTCACCACAATTGAGACTGAAAATAAATTATATATTTATACACTTTTTGAATTCACAGTGACCTAAAATGTCTTACAGTTTATTCAATGCTCTAAATGCATGCAAATTCGCAGTTTAATAATAATTAATCTGGGAACGATGATTTCAGGTAACTTGAAGGAGCTCAGCTTGTCCTTCAACCATCTGACGGAGCTGGACGATGACTGTTTCGTCGGCTTCGAGGAGAGTCTCAACATTCTCGAGTTGAGCTTCGCCTTTGCTACCGACGTCTTCCCTCAAAGAGCGCTCCGACCGCTTTCGAATCTTCTCTGGCTGGTCCTAGACAACAACAATTTCCAGACCATAGAGGCTACTGCATTCTATTCCTTCCAAGAGCTACGGTACATCAACTTAGAATCGAATCGGCTGCACTATCTGCCGGAACGAATATTTCTATCGAGCGTTCACCCCGAGTTGAGGGACGTCAAGCTCGGTTACAATTTCCTGGAGGCCATACCAGAGTTCAGTTTCCACAATTTGACGGAATTGAAATCGTTAGATCTAACTGGGAATCGGATAAAGGTCCTCGCGTCGGAGTCCATCGTCGACTGCCCGAAGTTGGTCACGATATCGTTGGCCTACAACAGAATCTTCAAGATGGAGAGGAACGCGTTCTACGGTTTGCCCAGTTTGCGCTTCCTTCATTTGGAGTTTAACAAATTAACCAGTTTGGATTTGGAAGCGATCTCGGAGATCGGAGGACCGGATTTTGCTCTGAACGTATCTTACAACGCGATCTCGCTGATCCATTCCGGTGGTTCGATGAACAACCTGACGAGATTAGACTTGAGCTTCAATAATATCAGCCACTTGCCGGCTGATACGTTCACCAGCACCCCGGATTTGAAACACTTGGATCTTGGAAACAACTTGCTGGTCACTCTTGAGGCAGGTAGGAATCCATAACAGAGGAAATGTACCTAAATTGTTCCACCGTTCGAGAAATGTCCTTCCTCTTTTTGCACATTGGAGAAATAATAATAGTCTTAAATAAAATTTAGTAAAGGTGGGATATCTTAAGCGCGTGTGGACTGTGGACGCAGCGTTTTGCGATCCCAAAGTCTCTTATACTCCATTCGTCAAACTTCATCAGAAGCGATCGCTTGCGTCCGCGTCGAAACGACGAATGGAGTATGGATACAATATAGGCGCATTTCCCCTACCAGCTAAAACTGTTCTGCAGTTCCCTTGCACCCTAATGGAAATCGTTTTTTCAGTTATTGCAATATTCTAGGTACCTTCGAACTGAGCTACTTGGAAACGCTGAATTTGCAAGACAATAAGCTGGAAAGCTTGAAAAGACAATCGTTCCACGGTTTAGTGCTGCTGCAGCAGCTGGACCTCAGCCACAATCAGATTAGTCAGCTGTCCACAGAGCAGTTCCGAAATCTGAAGAATCTGCGAATATTGAACCTGTCGAATAACAGATTGAGATCCTTGCCCAGGGACATTTTCAAGGGGACGAAATTGGAAATTCTGGATTTGAGCTACAATAAATTCACTGTTGTACCATCGTCGTCTTTCTTCGAGGTTGGCTACACTTTGCGAGACCTGAATTTAGCGGACAACTATGTGGATCATCTTGATTCGACGGCCTTCCCAACCTCGCAAATGGTCTCCCTAAATTTGGCGCATAACAGGTTGACAATCCTGCCGGACAATTCGTTTGTTTCTCTCGGAAATCTGCTCAGATTAAACGTATCCCACAGCGTCCTCCAGGCGAACTTCAAAGAGCTCTTCCATTATCTTCCTAGCCTAAGACAACTTTTTATGGTGAACTGCGGCTTCAGGGAGATCCCTGTTCTTCCTCTGACAAATCTGAATGTTCTGGATATGTCCCTCAATCATATAGACTCGACCACCGACAAACAGTTCCAGTTTCTGAAAGATTTGAGGGTCCTTCTGCTCCCGAACAACTCGCTCACATCTATGCCCAATGTAAAACTGAATCTCTTGAGGGAGCTCGAAGTTTCTGGGAACCCGATAGAGGTAAGGTTCGAAAAGTACAGTAGCGCCCGGATGTATGTACAGTGAATCCAAGCATTTGAACACTAGGCTGAACTTCACTTTAGGGAACCAAAAATTTTTTAATTTTTTCATATAATCTCCAAAATCCTTTAAATCGTTCAACTTTAAACAGGCATAACTTTTGAACCACTGAATTCCTATTAAAATAAAAAATCCTACACAGGATTATATTGAAACAATGTTAATAAATACCCGATTCTCGAAAAATTGTCCATATTTAAGCAATGATAACTTCGTAAAACAAGGTCGTAGGACAATAAATTTGGACTCAGTTTAAAGCTAGAAACCTCTAGTTTCGTAATCCATCGTTCATTCTATTCTAAGATTTTTTGTCATAATGTAGAGAGCAAGCAATTGAAGACAAGTTTTTGATTGAAAATTCTGTATATTCAAACATGTGTGAAAACTTTAAAAATATTTTTTCTTTACTGAAATCGCCACAGATTTAAAGATTGAAGCTTTCTCTTTGCAACGACACCTTAAGAATTCATTCGAAAATAATGAAATGAACAAACTTTTAGGATCTGACGAAGGAGAGTTTCATGGGTTACCCGAGGCTCGAGTATCTGAAGCTGACGAACTTGAACAGAACCAGATCAGTTGACAAAGATTGCCTGCGTGTCTTGAAATACCTGAAGCACCTACGCATTCAAACCTGGCCCGAAGCGGAGGGCTTTCATCTCCGCCACTTGCTAACCGGATTGCCATTGAGAACTGTCGAAATACAAGTTACGGAACACCTCTTGAAACATCAAATACAGAACGTTTTCACGAAGCAGCTCAGAGAACTGACTATTTCTGGCAGCGACCTCGAGGTGATCTCTTCGGAAGCGTTTTCTACCATCGAAGGTGGTGAATTGATACTGCGGATCAAGAACACACGTGTCCGAAGATTACAGTCCGACATATTTCTTTCGTTGACCAAAAGATTGTCTCAGCTAACGTTGGACTTACGGAACAATCATATAAACGAGCTCAGCCCGTCCATCATCTACGGAAATCTATCGTGGGAAAGCGTTGGAACCAATATGGTCGCTGGTAAAAATTAGTTAGTCGTGCTGCGTTTATTTTTTAACTTACTTCGTTCGGTCGATCATTATATTTAACTCTCCTTCAGGGTGAAAATTCGCCCATTTTCTTTTCTTACAATCAGTTATTCTAAATAAAATTATATGTCACGACTATACTATACGCGATTCTACGTCCTCAACTTCAAGGTGAAAAGGTCAACAATTTTTTCATTGCATTTTTCATTGCGTATTCTATTCGTCACGAGGATAAGAAGTGCAAAAGAAGCCATGAGTTAAAACTCAATTATTCTCTTTTTCAAGTTTTTTTCATTATCAAAGTGATTTTATTTATACGTATAATCATTTCTATTCGTCAATAACACGTTATACATATAAACTCCATCTCACTGAGGAATGAAGCATTAGAAGAAAAAAACAGTTTTTCTTCACAGTTTTGTAGACACAATAATGCAACTTTCGTTGCAATTATTTTTCGATATCATTTGTTGTTCCTGAGATATATTTCAGAATAAAAGAAAATATTGACATTTTTCAGGAGGATTGCAAGTGTCAGGAAATCCTCTCGAATGCGACTGCGAGATAGCTTGGCTCAGTTTGTGGTTGCGAAGATGGCTCCGAGAATCCCGGCAGATCCACACCGCTTCCCAATCGGATGCTAGACAACTGAGAATGATCGCTGGAAGAGCAGTCTGCACAGAAACGACGCCATCCTATTCCTCTGACAAGGTCTTATTAACATTGGGAACGCCACACACTGCCTGCCAAGCTTCCGCCCTTAGCTCCGGCAACTACGAAAGACTTGCCACAACTTGGTTAGCTATAGTCGACATTATTCTTCTAACGGTAATAGTCAAATGAATTTGGTACTTGTCGAGCTAGCTCCCAAGCGTCTAGAAAGATTCTATCATATCATAAGATCATATCAAACAATCATGTCATATCGCCAGACTGCGGATTTTATGCTTTTACGACAAAAGTGGGCTGAACATACGGGACGATAATTTTTAAACTTTATTTATTTAATCCTGTAGATTTTGGCGAGAAAATGCAGAAAATCCGTATTTCAATGTTAGAAAATCACTGGTTCGAAAAGTTGTACGTCTGTAAAGTTGGTATGTAGTATGTACTCGATCATTGTCCAATGAACGTAGCCGCGAAAAGGACTCATGTGAAAACACGCATAACTTTTGAACCAGTGAACTCTTAACACTTTACCTACCGGAAGGCTATTAATAGGATTTTCAGTAATTGTGCTGTACCGAAAGAAAGCATAGAAATTTTCTTTTACATTGCAATCTTAAATGAAACTATTAGATGACGTTATTGAGGGTGACTTGTTAGATCACAATGAAAATTGCTGTTGCTATTGAAGGTTCCATTAAAAAGTGTTTAGCCATGTACCATAGATTTGTTAAAATTATGTAATAATCACCGGTCGGTAATGTGTTAACATTCAAACTTCGATTTTTCACATATTCTCGACAAAATCTACAGGATTGTATTTAGAAAAGTCCAACACTTTTGGTCCCGTAAGGTGAAGTATAACCCCAAAAGTGAACAGGTGAAACGCGAATAGAATATCGGACGATTCTAAGAACACGAGTACATTATTTGTGACTTATTAATATTATTAAGAGGGAACAGAATTGCCTGAGCAGTGTTTCTTGTAATCGATGCACAACAGTTTTATTTTGCATAAAGATCCGCAGTCTACACTGTCGACGCAGTGGACGAAATGACGAACCGTGAACGCGTCTGAGAAACATTGTTCGACAAATTTTAACTTTCATGTGGGCTTCTCGAGAAAATCGATTTTGAGAAAACGCCAATTTCCAATTTTATCGCAAAATCACTTTGAGAAAAACCCACCTGAAGTTCTCAAACTCTATGAGAATATTGATTTAGAATTAGAACGGAAGACGTGTTTTAAGCCGTTTTAATCTTTTAATTAAGCTAAACACAAAACACTGTTTTCATCATCGCAACGGAAGATTTAGGCGACTTATTTCAGCAAAGACATCCTGCATACGTGTACATATTTTGTAAAGTAGTTAATATTGTTTACTTACCAATATATCTGCGTTCCGAGATGGTGTGCCATAGGTAACGTCTACAAACATTTTGAAGAGCATTACACCGTTACACCAATAAGCAGTCAATAACTTTTCATTCAAGCTTCGTGTTATTATTATACAAAAAGGGTCCCGGTGAACAGAAAATTGTAAATCGAATGGTAGCCGTTGCGTTAGACAGAAATGAATGAACAAGGAATGTGTAGTTTTACTTATAACGACACGTTTAATACTGTTCGTATTGCTTTTGTAGAGGATAAAGTTTTTTACCGCAAAATTTTCTATCGAATTGTAATATAGATCAGCTTGACTTCGTCGTGGTATACAATACCATGTTAGGTACTAAATTTTGAGTGAGTGTTAAACGATACATATCTACTGAGGATTCATCGATCATTATTTTCTTCTCGATTCCACACCGTCGATGGAAGAGAGAAAAAGAAAGAGACAGATGTGGAGAGACGACAGATAGAGAGAAAGAGAATCGAAAATTTTGGCGTTGCTCGCAAATATCGTACGATTGGTGGTGAGTCGATAACCATACATATACGTATACATGATTTCTGTAGAACAATAGTTTCGCTTATTAAGGCTACGGCCGTATTACAAACGACTAAATTGATAAAGTTAATTACCGTACGACTACTCTCTAAGCCGGTGTTCGTATCGAATTTGGAAAGAGACAGAGAAATATGGACGAACTTACACCGATACACGAATACAATACGCCAGGCCTGGGCAACTTGTGGCTCCCGAGCCGCAGACGACTCCTCTCCCCACTCCTAAATCCTCCCCACCAAACTTCTGTGAAGTGTAGAGGAAGAGTGGGGAAAGCACGGAAGGGGAGATATGAAATAGTCGATAGCGAGGGAACCAGAAAACTGATGGTGGAAGTCGTGAAGCGACAGAGCGGGGAAGAAGTTGCCCGGGCCTCCGATATGCAGACTCGAGAACAATAAAATCGTGGTTTCTTTATGTATCGTTATGAAAAAATAAAATAAAAAGAGAGAACTAGTTAACGCTACGCGTCCGCTCACTTACTCTCGGCGATCACGCGAACGATTCAACGAACGAGGATCAGAATTCAACTGTGGCTCCGTTCCATCGTAGAATTTCTTTTTATTTACATAGAAAAAATTGGTCATGGTAGTTGGACAGAGAGTGCGTTGTTTTGTTTGTTTGTTTGTTTTTTTTATACAAATGACAGAAGAAGAGAGAAGAACGCGGCCGAAACGAGGAAGGATCGTCGAATCGATGGGAAACGTGGGACAAAATGGAAGAGAAAAACGCAAGAAATCGGTAATCGGTGACGATCGAACAACTATTGTTTTAAATATTCGTCCGACGAATATCGTGAATACTTTTAACGCATCTACACGCCCGACGCGTAGATTTTCGCGGTTTCGTGCTGCAAGCCGCGAACATCGGGAGATCCCGTTTACTATTTCGTTCTTCTTTGCGATTTCTCTTCGCGATTTTTTTCTCTACACTGGCGGCGCTTGAGTGTGCTGCAAGCAGCCCTCGACGTTCTCCGGCCAGTCGCACACGTTCTCGTTCGGGTTGAACACCAGGTTCACTGGACAGGGCATGTGGTGCTTCCTCTCACCCTCGCACATGTAATACATCGTGCAGTCGTTCTTATCCCGATGATAAGATATGTGGTTGTCTTCCTCGTCGCAGGTCACTTCGTTCGCTGCGAAAATACGGTCTCTGTTATTCTCATCTGCCACGATTCCAGGTTATTTTATGAAGGATTAGGAGCCAAGAACAGGAGTGGATTAGGCTACCACCACCCCCTCAGTATGCGGAGAGCGGGTCGGGGGGGGGGGGGGGGCGGAAGTAGCATTTAAGTGGAGGGAAAATGGCCCAGTGAATTCTGGGACCCTGGGTGTGGAGGTTTACGATATTCCCTGGGGTTTCCCGGGGCTCTGTCGGTTCCTCCACATCCGAAAAAAAAGAAGGTTATTTTATGAAGGTCATCCTCATTTCTAAATACGAAGTGTGATCAAAAAGTAAGGTGACTTTTTGAATTTCGCGGGATACCTACAGTCGATTTTCGTTTTCTTTCTTTTCTTATGCTGGTACACTCGTCCCGAACATATGTTCACAGTTTCAGCTATATAGCATTTTTTGTTTGTTTGTGAGAAGCATAAAAAAATGCTGCTGTCGAAAAAAATGGATCGAAGAATTTGCATCAAATTTTGTGTAAAACATGGAATTACGTGCTCCAAAACACTGACCTTTATTATAGCCGTAAACCTAATAGTTAACGAATAATTTCACATTGTTTCTTGAAAAGGGTCTGTGCATGATGTCAAGTAACAGTTTCAATACCAGCAAAGATTTCCGTAAGATCGGATTTTTCCGGAGTTTGCGTGACAGTGTTCATCAACAACGAATCATAATCGCCTATTCTATTCGTGATTCACTGTTGAAGCTATCATCAACGTTTATACGTGACTATCTCAGTAAGATAACAGCAAAAATGAAGGCTGCTCTTTACTTTACGGGACCAAAAATTGTTACCTATCTCGTATAAATTATTATCTATTTGGTATGCAATCGAGTAGATTTGAACGAGGAGAGCTGAAGAAGAAGGGAGGAGTCCTACGGAAATCTTTGCTGGTATTGAAACTGTTACTTGATATCATGCACAGACCCTTTTCAAGAAACAAAGTGAAATTATTAATTAACTAATAGGTTTACGGCTATAATACTGGTCAGTACTTTTTACTCAAAATTTAACGGTCTTCGACGGCATAAAAAATATAGCATTCTATTTAAAAAGACGATGTTGACCGTTCAAATCTCCGAAACGCCTCCACTTATAAAAAAATATATGAATTACATAATGCATCCCTTTAAAGCATACAACTTTTCTAGAAAAAGTTTTTTTATACAATGCATACTTTGGAAGTAATTGAGGGTGAACTAGTTGCGTGGACCACCCTGTATAATGCAGATAAAAACACTTACGGTCTTTGGTGGTGTACTTTCCATTTCTCAAGTTGCTTTCATAAGGCCCGTCGTACTCCAATTTCACTTTATATTCCTGCAGTTCTTTCTTCATAGCTTTGATCAATGGGTATTTCCCGCCCCCGCATGATCCTCTGAAGTCGTCCATGTCCACCGACCATATCATTATACCCCCGAAACCTTCGTCTTTCAGCCATTGCATCTAAAATAATCGACAACGCAAATTGAATATTTATATTCTGTTCACATAATAGAAATTAGACTTTGAATTTTAAGGGAAAATAGAAATTAGACTGAGTTTTAAAGGAAAATAGAAATTAGACTTTGAATTTTAAGGGAGA
>CM052192.1:13343105-13374943 GCA_028455805.1 Lasioglossum figueresi | reverse complement strand
TTGTACGGATCAGGAGCCAAATAGAAATTTTATTATTAATCTTGATTGCGGTTGTATAAACAATGACTACGTGAAATACATTCGAATATTTATATAATGTAAAGAAGTATCTATTTCGGCGTATATTAAAACTAAAAAGTAAACGATCGAGAAGAGCTAATAAAATTTAAAGAGTTTTATAATAATAAATATTCACTCCGACTGATAACACTGTCCAACACCAAATTTGTTTCGCTATAACTGTTGGGTGTCCCTTATAGAGTTTTTTGCGCTGATTCCGAATCTGCCCTTAATTTTTTTACTTTAAAAATTAAGTACAGATTCGGAATCAGCGCGAAAAACTCTATAAGAATCGCATAGTGGAAATCGAAATAATTTTTGGCTGTTGGACAGTGTAATTCAGGGTAGGAAGCTTTGCATCAGTGACAATAAAAAAAGCTGTTTCGCGAATCGTTATTCAAACGAAGTAAATGGAAGCGTTAAAAATTATTCTCTGACAATAACTATTATATTTACCTTATTTATAAGGCTCCTTTCGTCGTCGAATCCGACCCACTGATCATCTTTGTACGCAAAAGGTACTTGTTGCTCGCTGTCCCAGACTAGAGTCGTATTATCTTCGTTTAGGAAGCCACAAACCTACGCATTCAAAGACATCGTTCTGAGCATCGTTCCGACAACTTCTTAACAAATGTATTAATAATTATTTATGCCGTGCCTCATAGTAGGAGAGGAATCCGGATTCGTTGGTGAAGTTTCCAGCCGTTCCGCCACCGGAAGCTGGCGCTCCAATGTCGAACTTCTCTTTGTCCACCAATGTGAAGGACCTGCCATAAGTCGGCATACCGATCATTAACTTCTCTTTCGGAGCACCTTGTTTCACCCACTCTCTCGCACTATAATCCTGTGACGAAAACAAAACAATTTATTCATAACAAAAGCATAAATCAATCGAGATATAATAGATTCTCCTTCGCTACGTGCGACAATAATTTATAATACATTTAACAAGCATATTGTTGAAATATGTCGAAATTAATCTATTGTTCCACGCAAGGAACGATCGATACAACATCAGTTTATTTCAGTTTGTTTATGAAGCCGTTGGTTATTTGTACATAATATCGTTCAATTTTTTCAAACCCGAAATGATCCTCGCTTGACGTGTTACATTCAAAACGTGAAGACGTGCTTTGCTCGTGCTGCTTTTTTTTTTTTTTTTTTATTAAGCTTGTGCTGCTTTTCTAATTATTAAATAAACTCCGTTGAGTGAATTCATATAAAGAGTGCGAGTTATTATTTAATAACATAATCTAATACATATTATAAAATAGTAGAGAAATTGTATTTTCTATTATATTAGTGAAATAGGAGACATTCATATTAACAACAATTAATCAATTTCATTAGTTTCTGTTTGCACTGAAGATACTTTCGGCCAATGTGAACAAAGTTTTCTTTCCTAAGATTTTTATAGAATGATTCAAAATGAGGATTTCCACCTACCACTGTCAATTTCTTTTGATAACTCGTAGCACTTTCCAAAGGAAACAGCGGACTGTTGTGGCCGACTTGTCTTTCCCATTGGCCGTGGAAGTCGTACGTCATAACATTAATGAAGTCCAGGTACTTCGATATTTCAGGTACATCGTACCTGAATGTCAGGAGAATATAGTGTAGTAAACTCAAAATAGGTGAAGCATTAAATTAATTCAACTGCTTCAAATGAGAATCGAGATTTTAAAATAATTTATTATATTAAATCTTGATGAAAAATAAAAATTGTCAACGCGAATTACAACAAACTGGAATGAAACAGAAAATTATTTTCTTTCTTAACACTTTACCTACCGGAAGCCTATTAATAGGATTTTCAATAATTTTGCTGTACCAAAAGGGAGCATAGAAATTTTCTTTTACATTGCAATCTCAAATGAAACAATTAGATGATGTTATTGAGGGTGATTTGTTAGTTCACAATAAAAATTGCTGTTGCTATTGAAGGTTCCATTAAAAAGTGTTTAGCCATGTACCATAGATTTTTCAAAATTATGCAATAATCACCGGTCTTACCGGATTGAAAAAGATGTATCAGAGTTTTAATACGCTTCTAATGTTTTCATTGTTTTAAATTACATCTAGTAATTGTTGTCATAAGCGCATAAAATCATACTCACCCAGCTGCGATAGCTTCAAAACTAGCAGGCACTGCCGCCGATAAAATTAATTTTGGTTGGCCAGAACTCTTCGCCTCACCCTCGAAGGCCAGTCTGAGTTCTTTCAAAAGATTTATATACGATGCTCGATCGTCTCCACCCCTAATGCATGTGGACAGAAATTATTTTAATAGCGAATTTTAAAGAAGTATAAACTATTAATATTAATCCACAACGGATCTAATGAGGTCTTTCCGGCACTCCATGAATCTTTTAAAGAAATGTTGATATAATTATGTTTACTACAAACAAAATTTCAGTGATGAATTTCACTAATAAAGTTACATATTAAAATAATATATACGTTTCGATTTCGTTAAATATCAGAAAAGCTTTTACTTTTTTCATTGAAGTTCGTATTACGATAAAAACCGAAGAAAATCTAAATATATCCAATATTGTTATTATTGTAAAGAATATATTCATCATTTAACGCTTGATAGTTCTAGTATTAAGGGAGTAGACTCGTTTTTCCAGGATTGCAAGAGTGAAGGATACACGTTCTTATTTCTCGATAATACAAAAATGGAGTTTTTCAGTAGACAAAAACGCTAGATAAAAAAGTAAACTCCTTTTTCTATGATTGCAAGGGTGCGGATTCGTGTTCCCATTTCTTAATAATATAAAAATGGGGATTTTCAGTAGTCAAAAACGCTAGAAAAAAGATCGATTTAAGGCGCTACCGCCCTCAAAAGTCCTATTTTTTCGTTTACGAGGCGTAATTTGCATTATTCGGAAGCATACAACTACGCATGTAGCTATTTTCATAAAACTGTGAATAATGCAAATTGCGCCTCATGAACGTAAAAATAGGACTTTCGAGGGCGATCGCGGCCTAGATTGATCATTTATCTAGCGCTTTTGACTACTGAAAAGCCCCATCTTTCTATTATTTAGAAATAAGAATCCCGCATCCTTGCAATCCTGGAAACGAGTCTACGCTCTTAAAAGCTAGGAGTTTAGGTTGAAAGTTTTACCGTGGGTATTCCCAATCGACGTCCAGACCATCGAATTTGTATTCTCTCAAGAAATCGATTGCCTCGTACACAAACTGATTCATACGGAAGGTGTTGCTGGTCAGCTCCTTGAACGGTGTCGATCCGAAAGCCCAACCACCAATCGCTAACAGTATCTGCAATGTAAATCGTCAATTACCAAACTACTTCTCTGTGGCGTTGTCCACCATGTTCCCATATGGTTGAGTGACAGAATTGTATCCGAGAAAATTAACTTTCCCAGTGAGAGATCAAATATGCTAAATCTTACGATACGTAAAACGCAACACAGGATTGAGAAAGTAGTTGAAACCTTAACGTTCCAGTTTTCGTTTTGCTGAATAAATTACTTTTATTGTACCCAATTTCTGCGAACGCTGAGTGAACGGTGAACGTATTAAGAGATGGCTGTCGCGAAATCCCAGAGAAAGAAAGCGACGGAACATTGCGAAAGATTTTACCTTGATGTCCGGATTCTTATCGCGAAGTGCGATCAGCCGGTTGTACATCTCCGAATCTTTGTCGCTTTCCTCGACAAGCAAGTGATTCTTCAAGGTCGCGAACGCGTATACTATATGGGTGCAGAGCGTCGCATCGATGTCCTCCGGCATGAATCTTCCAGCTCCCGGCCTTCTGTGCGACCAATTCGTCAGGTAGCAGATAGACTGGGCTTCTCTTTCTGCGGACAAAAAACAGGTTGGCTCACTGGAATATCAATGTCAGGTAATCTTACGCGGTCCGGTCTCATATTTCCCACCAATGCGCCGTGTGATGTTCGAATCATTTCGCGAGACATCGTTCGGATAGCGATCCCGAAACAATGTATTACGTTGCCCCAAAAGTTTCTTTCGGTATGTGTTCCTTTAACCTCTTAACTGCGGAATTTAGTTTTAAAAATCCCCGACTGAGTGCGGAATTAAAATCAAGCAACGACAAGTATACACTTCGAACGCAGAGCAAACGGTTCTATTATAAATTTTACGATAAACGAGGAAGGATTACATGTTTATTTGATAAAAAAATTAACAATTCATTCTTGAAATGGTTATTGTTATTGCACCGCAATAGAGTTCTGGATTGACGTGTATACACGTCGAACGCAGTTAACTGGTTAATATTGTTAAATAAATATTAGGTTGCCCGAAATGTTGGTTTTCAATTTTCATAATGCAAATTCATGTTAGGAAGTGCTAAAACATTAACGCGAAGATTATCGCATTGTTTGTATTTATTTAGCAACATTAAAGGAGCATATTCCGAAGGAAACCTTTGGGACAACCTAATATCAGGTATAGAAATTAATTCGGTGCCATGATATTAAATTATTCATTCAAACTTCGGTTTGAATGCAAATAATCGCTCGCCATTTTGTAACGTTTAAGTACCAACACTTACAGTTATGAAACATCTGAGATCTAGTCAGAACAAAAACTATTAGTAAGCAAGATGGCGGCGTCTGATAAGACTCACATACGACACTGTATACCGTTTGCCTTTCAATTAAAGAAAAATGCTTCCGAAGCCGCTGAAATGATTTGTTCTTCTTTGATCTCGGCGAACGAATCGAATTCTGCTTGAATTTTCATTTATTCCGATCACTCCAGCATCGTGTAGCAGATACAAATTTCCAAACATTAGAGGAAGTGCAAAAAAGTATTGACGAATTCATTACATAAAAAACCGCCATCTTTCTCCGTCAAGGAATTCGACAATAATGGAGACTATTTCGAAAAATAACAGATGCATGATTACCTTATAAATAAATACTTAATTTGTTTTAAAAAGGCACCGAATTAATATCTACACCTAATACATACAGTGCTGCGAGCGTTTGTAAACTCAATCACGTTTTCTGTATTCATTTTTCAATACAGTCGAGCAACTACGGATGATTCCTGTATAATAGAACTCACCGTTTGGCGGAGTGTTGATGACAAGCTGCGTTGCAGCCTTCTGCACTTTTTTCGATTTGTTCAGAACATCTGATACCGATATCTTGTAAGCGTCCGGTTTCTTTATGACGACCTCCGTGACCGTGGCTGCAACAGCTGTCCAATCGACGTCCTTCGTGTTCGGTCCTCTCGAAATTCCTAACAATTCTTCCCTCATTGCTCCAATCAATGGGTACCTGACATTTCCGGCGCAAACGGTCCCATTAAAATCATCCATGTCCACCGTCCACACCATCGCGCCACCGTAGCCTTTGCTCTTCAACCAATCCATCTTCATGCGAATCGATTTCTCGTCGTCGAAGCCGACCCATTGATCGTGATGCACCAAATATGGAACTTTCATCTCGTCGTCCCATACGTAGGCCGCGCCATTTTGTAGCATCTCGCAGATCTTTATTAACAAACACATATACAGTAAAGTCGCGTTTACTGTCCAACAGCCGTGTTTTTGGAGGACAGTAATCCTGGTGTTGTGGCCTTGTTTTTGTTACTTCAAAGGAGAGTCCGAACATAGAGAAGGTAAGAATGAAATTCAAAGGAGAGTCCGTCCATAGAGAAGGACAGAATGAAATTCAAAGGAGAGTCTGACCATAGAGAAGGACAGAATGAAATTCAAAGGAGAAACCGAACATACAGAAGGACAGAATGAGTGTCTCTTTCTTTCTCATAACGCTGTCTTTCCTTGCGACCGAAACTTGAATCGTCGATTTAACCACTAAATACAATTGGAATTATATCGCGTTTGGTCTTATTTTAATCAGAAAAATGCCAGAAATACGATACAATAAAAAGTCGGGTTTACTGTCCAACAGCCGTGTTTTTGGAGGACAGTAATCCGGGTGTTGTGGCCTTATTTTTGTTACTTCAAAGAAGAGTCCGAACATAGAGAAGGACAGAATGAAATTCAAAGGGGAAGCCGAACATAGAGAAGGACAGAATGAGTGTCTCTTTCTTTCTCATACGCTGTCTTTCCTTGCGACCGAAACTTGAATCGTCGATTTAACCACTAAATACAATTGGAATTTATATCGCGTTTGGTCTTATTTTAATCAGAAAAATGTCAGAAATACGACAGTGAAATTTCATAAAGAAAATAATGAAAATTAAGAAAGTTGAACATTTCGATTCATTCGAGTCAATGTGTGGTGTTTACACCGATATACCCGAGCCGAGATCAATCATCAGTGGAATGAGTAGACACTGGACTTAGAACCCGGTGTTGACTCAGGACAGTAAACCCGACTTTACTGTATTGCCATTGTCACGACATCGTTTACCGTCTACAGTGTTATCTCCGTAACTGACAAAATTTTATCGCCGTTACTGGGGGATCCCCCATGGACATCCATGCGAAGCACAAGATTGCAACTGATTAATTTTGAACATTTTTTATGGAACGTTTACCATCGTATTGTCTTGTTTTTTTCTGATTAAAAGTTGTTTTTCTATCGTTATCCTTATCTACGTTCGGCACACCACGAAGAATGTAGCACCTCTACTAGAAACTGTCTCTCGGCAGAACCGAAGATAAGACAGTTACGGAGATACTACTGTATCAGTTGCATAAATTAATTCATAGCTCTTTCGCCCTTTTTTTTTGTTCTATCATAAAGCAAAATACATTAACCTTTAAAAATAATCTTCATTATAAAACTAATGATTTCAACTCATTTGAATTTATAATAACGTCACATTCATTGTAAGGGCTTCGAGTTCATATTTTCGTTTGATTGTCGATCTTCACGATGGATTTAGACAATTTTTATTTTGTGTAGAAATTTTGTTTCACTGGTCAAAAGTTATGTAGTGTACGTTTAGGATCTTATAAAAATTAGGAGCTTGTAAAAAAGAACGTCTAGTCTGCTTTATGTAGATACTTGTACATATGTATACAGCAGTTTGTATTTTCCTGAGAAAATTTCCTAAGAACAACCAGGTGTACAGTGATTTATGGACGGTAGTGTACATCCGCTGTGTCGCGAGTAGCCGCGCTGATTTTTAATTAACCCTCGGCTTTCTACGCCTGACTCCGTGCATGCACATCCGCCATAAAGTGTATACCTCGTTTCTTAAGTACGGTTCTAAACTTGAAGATCAACGCCAGAGCATTTTACTACTTGATCGTTGACGCAAAATAATAAACGCAACGGGCCTTTAAAAATAAATGCCATTTACATTAACAATTTAAGAAAAAATAAATTATACTAAAATTGTTCGTACATGAATTAATTTAGGTTAATTGGTTAGGTTCACAAACAGCGTTAACCCTTCGCAGTCGAAACAATAAAAACTATTTAAATGAACAACTGGAGGAAAATAAATTATTATACAAAAATTGTTGGTACTCGAGTTAATTTAGGTTAGTTAGGTAAGTCCCAAACAGCATTAGCCTGGACACTGTTCAGTCAAACAGCTTTCTTCGCGATCGAAAAAAATAGAAAATATTTAAAAGAACAACTTGAGGAAATTAAATTATTATACAAAAATTGTTGGCACTCGAGTTAATTTGGGTTAGTTGGGTAGGCCCCAAACAGCGTTAGCCTGGGCACTGTTTAGTCAAACGCCTTTCTTCGCGGTAGAAAAAAATTTTTTAAATATTTAAAAGAACAACTTGGGGAAAATAAATTATAATACAAAAATTGTTGGCACTTGAGTTAATTTGCGTTAGTTGGGTAGGCTCCATACAGTGTTAACCTGGACACTTTTTAGTAAACGGCCTCCTTCGTGGTCGAAAAATAAAATAAAAAATATTTAAAAGACCAACTCGAGGAAAATAAATTATTATACAAAAATTGTTGGCACTTCAGTTAATTTGGGATAGTTGGGTAGGACCCAAACAGCGTTAGCCTGGACACTGTTCAGTCAAACAGCTTTCTTCGCGGTCGAAAAAAAATAAAAAATATTGAAAAGAACAACTTGAGGGAAATAAATTATTATACAAAAATTGTTGGCACTTTAGTTAATTTGGGTTAGTTGTGTAGGCCCCGAACAGTGTTAACCTGGACACTGTTCAATCAAACAGCTTTCTTCGCGGTCGAAAAAAGATAAAAAATATTTAAAAGAACAACTTGGGGAAAATAAATTATTATACAAAAATTGTTGGCACTTGAGTTAATTTGGTTTAGTTGGATAGACCTCAAACAGCGTTAGCCTGGACACTGTTCAGTCAAACAGCCTCCTTCGCGGTCGAAAGAAAATTCCAATTTAAATTAACAACTTAAGAAAAATTTGTTGGTACTTCAGTTAATTGGTTAGGCTTTCAAACAGGGTTAATCCAGGGGCCCCTTCGCAGTCAAAAAATATAAACAATTTAAATGGACAACTTGAGAAAAATAAATTATTATACAAAAATTGTTGGTATATATATATATATATACTTGACCTAGTTTGGGTTAATTGATTGGGCCACCAAGCAGTATTAGCCGAGGGCCTCAAAATTAACGGTCCGACGCTGTACGGAACGATGTTTATTAAAATTGTAAAAATCGTTTCGACATATTACGAAATAGAGTGCAGCTCGAAGGTGTTACGCGAGAAAGATTGACAAGTGTATGCACATAAGTACCTCGTAATAAGCAAGAAAGCCGGACTCCTTGGTGTATTCGCCGGCCTTTCCACCGCCGCTAGCAGCCGAGTGAACACGGAAATTCGTAGGATTCGACAACGTGAAGGATCGGCCGTAGGTAGGCATGCCAATTATCAATTTCTCTTTAGGGGCACCTAGTCGGACCCACATCGAAGCCGCGTTATCAACGCTAAGTTGCTTTTGCCATTCGGAGTCCAACGACGAGGCATACAATGGCGCATTGTGTCCCGTTTCTCTTTCCCATTTCCCGTGAAAGTCGTACGCCATCAAATTGATGAAGTCCAAGTAGCTAAACAAACGTGCGCGGTAATTACAAAACAGATTTCCACTGTGCGTATCCTTAACCCTGGATAGACCACGCCTTCAGCTACTCGCATCAGTATTTCGGACACAATACTATTTCTATATGTCTTGCAGAGGTTACTATGAAGGGGATGTTAGTGTTCGCCGTACATCTGTTAAAAATGTCGACCTCAAAAATTCTGAGAACTTTCGTCGCTAGATTTTACATGTTCTGAATTACCGTAGAACCTCAATTAGCCGAATCTCCAATGTCTAAGGCCTTTAGCTTAAGTAATTGATTAATTTTAACTCGTTTTTAGGAGAAAGGATTAACCCCTTGTCGTACCTTTTCTTCTACAGTCACAGTGATTAGAACGTCTTTATCCCGAAAAACGTCGTGGAAGAGAAGCGAAAATTTATATTTTTCGTATGGCCACATTTATATTAATGCTTAAATACCGATTGCAGACGAGTCAAATTTTATTTCATCTAAAATGAAACGCGTAACATTCATATTTGTTAGACTTTGTTAAAAAATACCTTCGTCACGAGTCTGGCTCGTCAAAATACGACAAGGAGTTAGGGAACCCAACAGAAATTTATACAGCACGTATACTTTGATCTATAATTAATGTTAACTGTACCTGGCAACAGCTGGAACGTCATATCCGCTATTCACATTGTCAGGTCCAACTGGCACAGCGGCGGTCAGCAGAAGCCTCGGCATTTTCTTTTCTTGAGCTTCTGCTTCGAAAGCTTCTCGAAGTTCTATAAAGAGAGTATTTCAATTAAATCAAGTGAACGATTACAGTCTCGATGTAGCAGTAATCGTTGATTATGCCGTCTACGTTTTAACTTATTTCATTCCGTCGGCCATTTTATGTAACCCTTATACGTCCCTTGGAGTGAAATTGCTCATTTTATTCTCGTATTGTTAGATCACGCCTGTCCAACTTATTTTTCATCCCCACCATCGATCTGTCCGTTCCTCCACTATTTAATAGTGTAAAGGGGCCCGTAGACGATCAATAATATTGTCAATGTAGGTTGACAATAATATTGAAGCTCACAATATGACAATGCATTCAACCCTTGCTAAACGGTCAATGTGCCCTTTGAATGCGCCTCGTCAATATTATTGATAGACGCATTGATAATATTATTGATCTGCGTATTGATAATACATATTATTGATCGGCCAGGGGCCCCTTAACAGTTGTCAAATGGTGGGGGAACGTCACCTCCCACCTTAGAGGAATGAAGGAGTGGGGACACTTATGAAGTGTCCAATTTGAGTGTTGGACAGGTGTGGCATAAGTATTAATCTGAGTCGAAGAATATTTTATTAATTGCCAGTCGTTTTCAGTTACCTTTCAGTAGAAGGATATAGTTCTTCTTGTCATCTCCGCCCTTTGGATATTCCCAATCGATGTCAAGACCGTCGAAACTTCGATCTCGTAAATACGGTATAGCGCTGTAGATGAAAGTTTGCCTGGCGTACCTTGTCGAAGACATGTCCTTGAACTTTTGAGTGCCGAACGACCAACCACCTGATAAACATTATACGCGACGACTTTCTCATGTTTAATGTGTACGGAATCACACATTTATATCAGTTGAATAAAAATGATTAACCGAATTCTTTAATCGTAAGTATAAAGAATATTTATATTGGAGATGCACAGTGTCTTCTAAAGTTTCTCAACACAGATTAACATAATATGTTTCTTTAAGATGAAATTAATGAACGAACGATTATGAATTTAAGCTGTCTCATTTGTTTAAAATACACGATGTCGTTTACAGTTTCTCAACAAAGTTAACGGAATATATTTTTTCCCAATGAAATTAACGAATGATCGAACTCCAGCTTTGTCATTTGTTTAAAATACACGATGTCCTTTGAAGTTTCTCAACAAAGATTAACATAATACATTTTTGTAAGATGAAATTAACGAAGGGGAATATATATGTATAATTATGATTTATTTAAGAAATTTCTTTCTAGAAAGTAAGTATTATATACATGTAAGTAAATTTTTTTGTTTCAGTTTATGAAAATGTTTAAACAGCAATTAGAAAAGCTAGTAATTTTTTAACATAATATAATTAATTTTAACAGTAGAACTACCAAAAATTAGAACTGTTTTAACTACAAGATAATATTTACTAAGAATTGTTGATTGGATGTTACATGAATTGTGTATTACCTTAAATCTTTAAGTGATCGTATTCGCTTATCTAGTAATTTTTTAAATATTTAATTCCATTCGGTAAACATGTTATGTCAGTAGCTATGAGTTTAAATAAATATATTGAGTTTGTTCAGCTTAAAACTATTTACATAAAAATTGCTGTATAAATGTTTGCTTTATAATTAACCAATAATTATTTTCAAATCACGTTTGCGTTGCAGCTATACTAGGTGTATGAAAGAAGTGAAAACTAAAATGGTTTTGGAAACTCACCAATAGCGAGAAGTAGTTTCAGAGATGGATTCGCCTTCTTCAGGTTACCTATTCTGTCGTAGAGCCCGACCTTTCCATCTTTCGTTTCATCGTTCGATTCGAAGCTCGTTAATTTGTTCTTCTTCAGCCAACCGAACGCGAAAATTAAATGCGTACACAGATCGGGTTGAATATCCTCAGGTACGAATTTTCCTAATTTCGTACGATACTGCGACCAGTTCGTATAGTAACATACGAGCTGCGGATATAATATTAAAATTATGTCAAAATTCCATGTTCAAAGTGGTCCAAAAGCAGAGTTGTGCTAATTCAGATACATTGTAATTGAATTACTCAATTGAATTATATTGTATTTCATTTATATAGTAATTCAACTACATAATTCAAACCTTTCAATTAATTAAATTTCTCATTATTTCAATCAGATGTGTAATTAAAATACAATATAATTAAAAGGCAATATTCAATTATTATGAAAATTTAATATTTTTGGGGGCAATATTATGTTATTATAATAATTCTATATTATTGAGGACAATATCAAATTGTTATGAAAATTTAATATTGTTAAGGGCAATATTGAATTATTATGAAAATTTAATATTATTGGGGGCCATATCAAATTATTATAATAATTCTATATTATTGAGGACAATATCAAATTATTATGAAAATTTAATATTGTTAAGGGCAATATTAAATTATTATGAAAATTTAATATTATTGGGGGCAATATCAAATTATTATAATAATTCTACATTATTGAGGACAATATCAAATATATTATAAAAAATTTAATATTATTGAGGACAATATTAAATTATTATAATAATTCTATTTTATTTTCAGGACAATATCAAATTATTATGAAAATTTAATATTGAGGCTTCACATCTTTCGATGCTTGTCGTTTTTTCCTGCGTCAACCGATTTCGACGAAATTTTCAGCATGTGTATAACTAACATACATTTACAAAACACAAATTCTAAATTTTCATTACGGGCTCTAATAAAAAAGTTATAAATGGTGCTTCTTTTACTTTCTCATATAATTCTTAGCAACTGCAATTTCTTCAAAATCTTTGTTGCGTGCAATTTGGCAAATCAATTCTTCTAATTGCTCAAAAAATGTCAGATCGTTTGGTCTGATCATAAAAAAGTTATACTGTTTTAATGTGCGTTCAAATACTTTCGTTGTTCATTGTATAACGGAAATATTCGAGGTGGTCAATATTATTCGAGTACTTTGTATATTACGAATCAGTTTTTATGGCAACTTCGAACCGAGAATCGTCGCATCGGAAAGATTAGAAATATCTGACACAAGTTCAAGGTCATACCTACCTTGTAGTCCTCCGACTTGCCGGTTTGAATTTCATTTTTCTTATTTTTGTTGTTGATCCGATTTCTCGAGACTTTGAATCTGTTCACACTGGCGGAGACTTCTTGATCGTTCGAACTCGACGAGCTACTACTACTCGTTGTTGGCCTCCGAAATCGTTTTCTTGCGCCTGTATAGTTCGACAATTATTTTTCTTTGCTTTCTTTCATTCCAACGAGCGTTAAAGAAAAATTTCACATCCATAAAATGAAAAAAATCGTATACAAAGAATGGAAATATTCTAGCTCGAAAGGAATGTTTAATTTTCGAGTTCAAACCTCTTCGAGCGCAAAGGGTTAAATGAATTTCTATTTAAAACGTTCTTTACAAAACATATAATGATAATTGACAGAATAAATAATGAATAACACTATCTACTTATTGCAACAAAGTGAACCGTGGTCGCACTTTCCATTCCATTTCACAACAAAGGTGTTTCGTATTCAGTTAGGTGAATTGATACGAAAATGTAATAATAAATAACGCTGTGCAATATGTCTGCACGTACCTGTATGTATGTTTGTGCATCAGAGTTGTGCTAATTCAAACACGTTGTAATTGAATTACCCAATTGAATTACATTGTATTTCTTATTTAATACTTAATTACTTCGTAACTGAATTACATAATTCAAACCTTTCAATGAATTCGATTGCTAATTATTTTAATCAGATGTGTAATTGAAATACAATATTATTAAAATACAGCTCTCCAAATTATAGCCCAGAACTTTGAAGAAGTGCAATATATTTTTATGTTTTGTCTTTCGTATAATAATTACATAATATAATTGCAAGGTATTTTATAATTGTAATCCAATTGCAATTACGAATTACATTGTAATTTAATTGAACGGAGATCTGAATGATAAATTACAATATGACTGAATTACAATATAATTCAATTACTTTCTGATAATAATTCCTGGAGTAATTCAATTGTAATTCTGCAAAACTCTGTTGTGCATATTTCTACTAAACAAGTGTTTCTAAATAGTAGTTTCAATTACAGTTAGTGTGAATACATTTACTTTTAATATGTACGCATTAATATGTTATATTAGTAACAATTATAGACGAAAAGAATTGCAATAAAAATTTGGGAGTTATTTTAAAATCGAAATGTTGTTATCAAAGTGAACTAACGTTTTTTTTGGGAAATTTTTCATTGACTAACAAAATACGAAATTTCGTATAATTCTATATAATTTTATATTCGTATGTACGTAACACACTAAAAGTGTCAATAGAGTTAATAGAATTTGCATGTAGTTATTAATATTTATAATGGATAAATCACTAATACGAAAACATATTTGTATGTTACTAATTTTCATTTTCTTGGAAACTGATAATATTTATGCTGGGTGTTCTTTGTGAAAGTCGTTTCATTGACTTTCTATTGTTTGTTGTTATACACAGATGCATCAACTCAAGTTTCTTTTACATAAATATTGTTTATACATAATTAATTAATTACCTTCAACGTCATTGAGGATCCCTAGAAATGCAATCAGGCAGACGAGCAGCAGGCAGGTCGTTCTGCTGGTCGACACCTAAAAAGAAAGTGAGAATGATATTACATTTTGCAGTCCCGAAGGAAACGAAGTATTAAAAGTTCTTTCTGAATTTTTATACCCATGGATCTTCTTTTACTCATTTATTTAAACATTTACCATGTTATAAAACAAAGTACGATGAAAGTCCGTGTTGAAAGCAAAAATATGTTTGTTTTACTTGAAGATGTTATTTATTCGATTAAAAACAGTTTTTAATTCCAACATTATTCATTTGTTTGTATTTCCAACATACATTATTTGCGTCAACAGATTTCGATGAAGTTTTCAGTATGTGTATAACTAACGTAGATCTACGAAACATATATTTTAAATTTTCGTCAAGGACCCAAATAAAAGAGTTTTAACAAATGCCTTTTTTATTTTGGCATGCAATCTTGTAAAATATAATTTTTGAAAAATCTTTTTCGCCGATCAGTTAGTAAACCAATGCTTCTAATTGATTATAAAAGATCAGGTCGTTTGGTACAATTACAAAAGAGTTATTCCATTTTAAAAATTGTACGAACACTTTGTACATAAAATTATTGTATATAACGATTATAATCAATGGGGAAAGTACTATCCTTAAAACTGTGTAACAAGGTACAGTTATTAAGTCTTTGTTAATCATTTATGAGAAGTATGAAATAGTATTAATTATCTCTGATCATAATACTTATAAGAGAAATGGTAGAATAATGAAATAAAAATATCTACGATTTGTATTTATATCTGCATGATGTTTATTATGCATTATTAATTTATTCGACTCCTGAAAACGGCGACGAAAGAATTTTAAACGCGACGGTGTTTCCGGTCTGGGACAAAAGCTGGAGAAAGCTACTGTGGTTTCGTCGATGAATTACCAAGCAAAATTTTAATAATAACTCACAGAAAATTGAGATTCGTGGATTTCCCTATCTATCTGCAACAGGTATAACGCTCCGCGTGAAAGAAAACAGAAGTACCTTACCACAGAAGGCGCTATAGAAAGTTTCGAGCCATTTAAGAAAATGATTAACTATATTCTTCAATCGTTTAGCTGTTTTTCTAGTTACGAAATTGTTCCTGCATGGATCTCATGTATTAATTCTCCTTTTCTTGATCTTAAATGTAGGGTATTCCAACAATGTTCGAGTTCCTTGAAAGGGGCGGTTCCCGATGTCATTCGAAGCGACATTTTCATTTGAAAAAATGTCCACCTTGCCTTTGTTAACGCTAAACCTACCGACCGTCAAAAGTGACTGATTTGTATAGTATTATAAAAACAACAAGACTAAATTTATTTATATTTTGTGCGATGTTTACTATAATATACACTGGAGTCAAAAAATATATTCAATAAATTCCCATGAAAACACCTTTAAAATTTCAATAATTGTCGAATAAAAAATCTGAAATAGGTCATTTGACTCCTCGTGGTAGGTTTAGTGTTAAATAATTTTATCAATTGAGAGAGAACAATTAAAGTTACCAATTATGATCCCACTATCGTAAATTTCGGTTATTATAATCTAAATTTGAATTATTTTGTTTTGTATATTGAAACATTACTGTATTACCCAGAAACAAATGATTAAATGATTATTTAAATGAAAAATTACTTGCTATTTGGAAGCTTAAATAGAAGGCAAAAATAATTACTTATTATTTATATAGATCTAATCAAATTATTTGAAATAATAAAATCGATTTCTTATTTACGAATACTATTTTAATTTTTGTTTATGAATTATCATTTAATTGCTTATTATTTATTCGGCACAACGCGTCGAGTACACGTCATAGTCAGTAAATAAATTTTAACAATAAGTATTATTTATCTTCGAATAAAAAATTTAATCATTATTTGCATATGAAATGTTAATTTAATTTGTAACTTTCTATTATTTAAAATCAAATTTGCCCAATTATGGTGTACGATGAAGTTAAGTATAAATGTATGGATATGTGTTACAGAAATACATAGATGTAGCACAATCGAAACGATCATAACATCTTTTCGTTAACTACTTTCCGTAACAATGAAAGTTTACGAAAACGTCCTCCATTTTATGCTGGAGAAACGAATTTCATTCAGTTATGCGTAAAAGTTAATTAAATCCCGTTTCGTTCTCCGTTTTAATCGTCCCAATAATGCAGCAAGAGCAATGCTGTTCCAAATTCCAATGGAAGAAACAAAGTCTACGTACTTTCTACTAATTACTCTATCATCGTATCATAACGAGTCCTCAATGTACGTGCCGAATTAAAACTTTTCATGATATCGAACTTGTTAGAAAGTAAATAGCAGTGATTAGAATTACGAACACAAGTATATATAAAAAGTAATTTACTTATAGATCAATATTTCAATCAAGCGGCTCTCAACAAGTCTTATTAATAACTTCGTATTTAATATTATTACGAAGAATCGACGATCAAACGTCATCAGTTGACTGCAGGTTTATGCATTTACAATAAAAATGAGTACGTGAAACTTCAAAGTAGACAGACTAAACTGCAGTGGGTGTAAAACAATATTCGTACATCCATTAGTACATCAATTAGAATTGTTTACGAATTGCAAAAAATATTTTCCAAAAATTATAATTCACAAGGTTGCATGCAAAAATAAAAAAGGCATTTTACAAAACTTTTTCATTTGGGCCCTTAACGAAAATTTAAAATATATGTTTTGTGGATCTACGTTAGTTATACGCATACGGATAATTTTGTCGAAATCTGTTGACGCAGGAAAAAACGACACGCATCGAAAGATGTACGATTTTGTGGATTTTAAGCAGAAACTGATCAAAAATCGTGTAAAACCACGATTTTCACCATTTTTAACCGCTTGTAGCTCGTGCGTATGTATGTTAATTCATTTCGATGAAATTTTCAGCATGTGTATAGCTGACATAGATCTACAAAACATATATTTTAAATTTTCTTCGAGGGCCCAAATAAAAAAGTTTAAAAAAATTTCTTTTGTGTTTCTAATTGATTACAAAAAATCAGGTCGTTTGATACAATTATAAACAAGTTATTCTGTTTTAAAGGGTGCAGGAATACTTTTTACACCCACTGTATATTAATATCGAATCAAAATAAATTCCAAATCAGGATCGTTTACAAAATGACGGCACTTTCAAGTCGAATTACCAATGTTTTTGTTATTTTTCGGGCTTCAGTTCGATAAACAAATAAGAAAAAATTGGATGGAGTTTAAAATTTTGATCGCGCAATAACAGGATATGTACAGAAGATTCTCTCAAAATTTCAAGTCAATCGGTCAATTAGAACTTTAGATATCGTTGTAGCCGTTTCAAACAAATTCTGATGCACACATATTCTACAACACTTAAACTTAGAGAAAATGCAAAAAGAGAAAATTCGATTTTATGAAAATGAAAAACAAGAATGTCCTCTTAAGAGATTATTTGTCCGTATTTCACCGTTCGCATTTTCCTTATTTCTCCTTGAACCTGAAAACCCCGGACTTTCGTGAAATCTGAGTACATATTCCGTGTTCCCAGCGCAGTTGATTTCACTTTCAAAATCATTCATGGATAAAGGCGGATAGTTCTCGTTTCAGAGCCGTGGGGAATCTAATTAACCGAAAATAGAAATTGAAATTGGATAATTACGTTTCACGAAACTCTGCCAGATAGTTTTTAATACGACCTACCGCTGTTTTATCACAATTAGGACACAATGGAGAGATCTCTACGGGTATTTGCTCACGTTCTCGTGACACTTATCGCAGTGATGAAGGGAAAGCACTGTTGACATAAATAGAAACGTAAAATGCAATGGTGTGATAAGCTGGATTGTCTAAAACCCGTGACTGAAACTCTATTTTCTAGATTTTATTTTCTCGCTATGCAGACAGTGTTACGTCGAACTTTCTCGGGTATCTCTTTTCCAGTGTCGTAGCTATATTACACGATAACTAGACTACGGATTTCGTGCATTTATGACAAAAATTAATAATACAGAAATAATTAAATTTTATTTTAAAAGAAATGATGAATACAGAAATAAAAATTCATGACAATAATTTGGGGATACTGTTATATTATTTTCAACTTTTTAAGGGGTTGAAAAGAGACAATACTTTTTCATTTAACTTCGATTTCTTACGAAATTTTTCCTCGAGATTAAATAAATTGTTTGTCGTACATATAAAATCGAATGAAACAGAATTTTATTTACATTATATTTTAATAGGAATCCCCCAAGCTATAATGAAAGAAATATTGGTTTGTAGTGGAAGTTAGTTGATCTAACAATAAGCATAGGTATAATTACTAGACTGCGAATGTTTATGCCATTTTCAATTTTTGTAGGCAAATTTTAAGAAAGCGGAATCACGCAAAATCTTATTTTCAATGATAGTAGTTTGTAGTTATGGAATTAATAAAAATCGTACTAAATATCGTGGAATTTTATATTCTAGCATTTTTTGAACATTTTTGGAACCCATAAACGCATAAAGATCCGCAATATAGTAATTGCATATACCTAATAAAATATTGTATACCCACAAGCATTGTGAAATTAAACATATTAGAAACGTGCGCTTTGTCTTTTCTTTCTTTTTAACAACTAAAGCTGTACTCTTTTAAAGCTGTACTCTTTAAAATTTAACCATTGAATTCTATTTTGAAATCGGACACGCACTTAGTGCAATCATCTGATATTTGATCATTTGTGTGCATTCTCGCCGTTTAATCATGTGCCGATTGTCATCATGAAAATCACTATTGCAAAGTATCCCAAGAAAACCATCTCGATCTGAAATGTTCCACTTTGCTGGGAGCTTAGAACGAATCTTTCACAATCTTTCCACGATATAGAGAAAATACTTGAAAAGAGATTGAAATCCCGATTTCATTCTCGCTATGGAAACGGTCTCTTTTTTTTTTCTACCGTATTTTCACTCCATTGTCATGTGCATCGCAATTACGCTGATGAGACTCTTTATTATGTTTGTAATTATTCCATGTTATACTTTTTACTTGCTTCATTGTTATCGTTGCCTACCAATTAACGCGGTGCGTGAAGATTAAGTTACATAACCGCAAGCGTATTCATTTCGAAGGGGGCATTCTCGCGTCTGACCTATGCATTTACGTGCAGACTGTCCGAAAAATGTTGTACTCGAAACGTGCGATTCTCGAAATCGTTTGAAGTAAGTTTTTCCTTCGCGAAAATATTCGCCGCGACTTTGTTACCGAGTTATCAACGAAAAAAACACGGACCAATGTCAGTGCACTCTGATTGGTCTGTTTCTCGTTAATAACTCGGTAACAAAACCGCGGAGAACATTTTCGCAAAGGAAAACGTTACTTAAAATGACTTCAGGAATCACAGCTTTCAAGAAAGTACAACATTGTTGGGATTTAAAAATGATGTTACGTTGATAATTAATTATTACAATTATTGATGGAGAAAATAAATTTCTATTCCAAGATTGTTTGTTGCAATCCAGGTAAACAATTTTTGTTTCAACGAGCGTATTATGAGTAACATGCGGATTTTATGCTCGCATGACAAAAATGTTCTTAGATCAAACGTGAAACACTGAAAACATTCAAACAATTTAAAGGTATTGTTGTTTTCAGCTCCTGTAAAAGTATTGTTGTTCGCCAGCTTCTGCATCTTGGACTTAATACAGATAATTTTAATTATGCATGAAAATCCGCGGTCTAATTGGAAGTATTTCACAATTTTTGAATCGTAAAGCGACCGTAGGTTTGAACACGTAATATCTTTTTAGATGAAACGATTGGCTCAAAGGCTATAAAAACGAGAAAAAATGGAAATTAAAAGAAGTGCAACGGTAAAAGTAGGACGTCGAGTAATACATATGTATAAGATTAAGTATACTTGAAATAGAAAAACAATATATCATGTGAACCAGGCAAAAGTGCAGAGAGAGGAAGCGAATGGGAAAAATCGCTGGATTAGATAAAAAATAGCTGCATAATATCTTCGTCGGGTTTTATTTCGTCGGAATGGCGCAGATTTAAGACAGACAACAAAAGATGTTGTTCAGATATTAGAGAAACTTGGTCTTCCAGATTGGAAGATTATTATAAATAGACAATGGATTTTATGCATTTATGACAAAAATGCAATTAAAATACTGTTATATTTATTTTCAACCTACTAAACATATTAAGAAAGAAAATAAATTTCTATTTCACTCCGGTTCAGCAAATCGGGTAAAAAATTTTAGCATAAACATTCGCTGTCTAATTATTATAAGCGAATACTTATTATTAGACTCCGGATTTTATGCATTTATAACAAAAATGAGCAAGCGTAATTTAAAACGGCGAAAGTGTTAAAAGTCTTTAAGAGTATTAATATTTTATTATTTTCACCACATTCAAATTATTAATGAGGAATATAAATTTATATTTAGCTCCTGTGTCTTGCAAATTGATGCACGAACATATTATTTTGCATGAACACCGGAGTCTGCTTATTATAATATTTATAATGCGTAAAATTGTTTAATTTATCAGCCAAAGATACATTGATACTTAAAGAAAGTGTTCAACTTTACGATCTTTATTATAGGACTGGAGAAATTGATTGTTCTATTATCGGGATATACTTCTGCGTCCCGATCAGTTCTTATTTGATTTCTCTGTTGTTAATGATTCATAGTACTCTCTGTACATAGCGTGAGCTGTCATACGTCGAGTGAAAGTTCACAGACAACTTTTTGGAATACTTGCCAGTCTAAGTCTTTCTAAAAAAAATGTCAATGATGAATAGATGCGTGAAGTAGGTCAAATCCTCAAGTTTGCTTTCGGAAACGTTGCAACAATTTTATTCCATATTTTTCACGTCCCTTTACGAGACGAAATATGTACGCTATGAAAAATATGAATACAATACTAGAAATAAGTACATATACATAAAAATGAATACTCATTTTCTCTAAGTATCGTTTACAATTATTTCTAATCATTTTCACAAGTCACGTCGATTTGTATAAAGACAACTATAGTAACCACAGTTGTTACTGAAAACAAATGATTTATAGCTACTTCTCTTTATTTTTGAATTATTTTGGATATCGAGAAATCAAGAACAATATACACGAAACGGTTAAGAAAGTAATTACAAAGATAAGTAACTATTATGAAAGCGAGTATATGTATAATTTTTGAATACGTAAGGCCACCTCGTCGTTTAAAAATGTTCATTTGTTGTTGTGATAGGATCGAATGTCCGTTCAATTTCCTATCTCCTCGCGAAACTTTCCAGTCCGTTCGAGTCTTTTTGTTTTTGGTTCATAAAAGCAGTCCAGCGTAACGATGAAATTTGAAACTGGAGTAACTTCTGATCGCTGGCCTTGAACTGTCATCTTAATTTGCACTGATTATGTCATTGAGAAATAATAGAGACTCCTCCCTTTTCGAATCGGGCCAGCGTTGATTCGGTAAGTCATATAATGTTTACGCTGTCGCAACGCGTTCGGATACTCGCATATATTTCGCTCGACTCCGGTTGGTTAAGAAAGCATGCGACGTGCAGGCCTGCATTCGCTCTTTCTTTTTAAAACGACCTGGAGAACACGCATCGTTTACAAATTTTATAGCCGGAGCGTGACCTTGAAATTTTAGAGTTTTCTTCGGGGCAAAGAATCGTTCTCGCGATTTCGCGATGGAACTGGGTTAACCACCTTTGCGTTTACAGCGAGTATAACGCATATCGGCTTTAAATCTTCGGGAAAAGAATTAAAAATCCTCCTCAAATTAAGTTTAAACTTAATTGATTATTACTACACTCCGGATGTTTATGCAAAATGAAAAATTTGTACATCAATAGCAAGGCACAGGAGCTATATATCGATTTATATTTTTCATTAATAATTTTAATATAGTGAAAATAATATATTAATACTGTTAGAGTGTTTTAATCTGTTCACTGTTTTAAATTTCATCTACTCGTTTCTGTTATAAATGCATCAAATCCGGAGTCTAATTATTACAATTCCTCTGAGATTAAATGTATTATAAGAATTCCTTTAAATTAGATTTTCCAATTCTTTTAAAATTAATTTGAACTTGAAATCCTTTGCAAATTAATTTAGTTATTTATTAGAATTCCTCTAAATTTATAAATCTATATTCAATTATATTTTTCTGTACTTTCTAGTGCAGTAGGACCTCGATTAACCGGATCCCGATTTTTGTTATAAATGCATAAAATCCGGAGTTCAAATTATTACAATTCCTCTAAGAATAAATTTATTATAAGAATTCCTTTAAATTAGATTTTCCAATTCTTTTAAAATTAATTTGAACTTGAAATCCTTTGCAAATTAATTTAGTTATCTATTAGAATTCCTCTGAACTTATAAATCCATATATTGAATTATATTCTTTTTGTACTTTCTAATGCAGTAGGACCTCGATTAACCGGATCCCAATTTTTGTTATAAATGCATAAAATCCGGAATTCAAATTATTACAATTCCTCTAAGAATAAATGTATTACAAGAATTCCTTTAAATTAGATTTTCCAATTCTTTTAAAATTTATTTGAACTTGAAATCCTTTGCAAATTAATTTAGTTATTTATTAGAACTCCTCTAAACTTATAAATCCATATATTGAATTATATTCTGTTTGTACTTTCTAATGCAGTAGGACCTCGATTAACCGGATCCCGATTTTTGTTATAAATGCATAAAATCCGGAGTTTAATTATTACAATTCCTCTAAGAATAAATTTATTATAAGTATTCCTTTAAATTAAATTTCCCCGATTCAACAGCCGCAAATTTCGATTCGTTTGAAAATAATTTGATTTTGGACAGCGTATGTTCAAAGAATATTCTTCGTTGCGTTCGAAACTTTCATCGTCGATTGAACCACTAAACACAGTTGAAATTATATCGTGTTTGGTGTAATTTTAATCAGAAAAATGCTAGAAATAAGTTGGCGAAAGTCCCATAAAAAAATAATGAAAAATAAAGAAATTTTGTAATTGGATTAGAAGTAGAATGCAGAATGCTAGTAGAAGGGCAGAATGCTGCCCTTTTCTACGTTCGGCTTCGTCTGTGCTCTCGGCGCGATCAGCGCGGTAGACGTACTCATAAAAAAATAATGCCTCTACACGATATGTCTCCGTGCAGAACACAGCCGTTGGAAAAATATCGCGAATTTACCGTATCTCGACGATTATTGTTCATTTTATTTCGGTAATGGCCAAGCCTGAAGTTGTAGGCGATGACGACGTTAAAATTGTACTTGATCGTCGCCGAGTTAGAAACAGGCGAAACAGCGAATTCTGTTGAATTCACCTAACCGAGGTGAGCGCGCTGTTATGCAGCGCATGCTAGGCTAGTATGCGGAGGCGTGCAAAGTTGGAGAAAGAGGACACGTGCCGAGGCAACGCGTTGCAACGGAAGGAGAAAGAGAGCAAGAAAGATTTCTATGCACCGCTTTTAGTGCGCCTTCTTTTACAACGCTGCACGACTTCTCGTGTTATCCAGTCAGCCGAGCGTCTGTGTAACTCGATATGACAATAATTTCCAGCGTTTTCTAGACGCAGCCATGATTTATCCAGATTACAACATCCAACATTCCTGTTAGAAAGGGAATGAACCTCTCGATAATGCTTTACAGCGTGAGCGCACTGCTCAGAATCGTGGAATCACTTATTGTATAGATTGCTGGAGCATTCTTTAACACCAACCGTACCGAACAGAAAGTGTAGTATAACTTGTTTTATAAAAACTACAAGACTGAATTTCTTCAGATTTCTATCAATTTTTATAACAACGTTTAATTTATTTCATATTATCGAATAGAAACATCTTTGTAACTTCAATAATTATGATATAAGAAATGTGAACGATTAGATTTCCATGAATTTTTATAACAATTTAATAATTTAGAATGAAAACATCTTTGTAATTTCGATAATTGTGAAATAAGAAATGTGAAACCGGTTATTTGATCGGTCAAGGTGCGGTTAGTGTTGATATGGCAAGACTATACATGAAAAATTTAGTTAATTTACTGCACTAGAATTGTGCAATGGTTAATATGATATAAGAAATGTAAATGATTAGATTTCTATGAATTTTTATAACAATTTAATAATTTCGAATGGAAATATCTTCGTAATTTCAATAATTATGAAATAAGAAATGTGAAACCGGTTATTTGACCGGCCAAGGTGCGGTTAGTGTTGATATAGCAAGACTATAAATGAAAAATTTAGTTAATTTACTGCACTAGAATTGTACAATGATTAATATAATTTTATGCATATACGTCACGAATGAACAGAATGAATTTAAACATATGTACTATTTTCAGTTTGTTAAAATGATTAAAATTGGAAGTAAATGTCTATACAATAACCTCTGTATCTTGCAATTAACGCAGACAGTTATTATTTCGCATGAATTCCGCATAAATTCCGCATTCTTGTTATAAAATATTATGCACATTATGCAAGGGAAAGTAGTCGAGAGCTTAACGGTCATATAAATCGTGTCCCGTGAATTAATTGATTAATTTGTTATTATCTAAAACGTTTACCTATAAATATCGTATTTATAGACCGCTGTTTCTTCGTGCAATAAGTTTTTCTGTGTACAACGCGTACAATCGTTCACAGCAAGCTGTGCAAGTGGTTCTAATATTTAAGTAACCCTCTGTACATTGACAACTTTCCCCTAAATCAGCGATCGGCAAACTGATTAGCCAAAAGAACCAAATATCAGCAGTATAACGATATAGAGTGTAACCAAAGACCCGCAGTTTCTAACCATTGCTCTAACTGAACGTTTCACATCTGATACACGTTCTTACTGAACGTATCTAATATTCGAACAAGATTTCTTTACATTTTCTTGTTCGCAAAGCGGATTAGCGAAGGCCGAAGCAAGAAACGAAACGATTTCGGTAATAGTTCACGTCCTACGTCAGAAATAGTTCTACGTTCGGTCGACCAGATCGAGATCGACCATCCGTGAAAATTTCACCAATAATCGGTGTTCCAGATTTTCGAGAACCACTGTAATATCGCTAGCTGTCGCGAACGAACGTCTAATTGCTGACTGTTTGCGACCAGAGAAATCGATTCTCCAGATTGCCTATTAAGGGGAGAACGTAATTATTCGGACGATTATATAGTCGATTGATGGCGATCGCAATACGTGCTCCCACTTTTTCCTTTTGTCTTTCGCGCTCATCGTTCTCCTTTCTTGCATTACGTCAAACATTACTGTACACGATTTCGTAACTTTTTGTCTCGTTACCGGCGCGATATCATTAAACGCGAGCACAGCTATTTAAATAATTACGGACTCTTCTCTATCATTTTCCTCTTAACACTTTACCTACCGGAAGCTTGTTAATAGGTTTCTCAACAATTGTGCTGTACCAAAAGAAAGCATAGAAATTTCCGTTTACATTACAATTTTATACGAAAATATTAGATCACATTATTGAGGGTGACTTGTTAGTTTACAATAAAAATTGCTGTTGCTATTGAAGGTTCCATTAAAAAGTGTGGAAGCCTGTTGATAGGATTTTCAATAATTGTGCTGTACCAAAAGGAAGCATAGAAATTCTCTTTTACATTACAATTTTATATCAAAATATTAGATCACGTTATTGAGGGTGTCTTGTTAGTGTACAATAAAAATTGCTGTTGCTATTGAAGGTTCCATTAAAAAGTGTGGAAACCTGTTAATACGTTTCTCAATAATTGTGCTGTACCAAAAGAAAGCATAGAAATTCTCTTTTACATTACAATTTTATATGAAAATATTAGATCACGTTATTGAGGATGACTTGTTAGTTCACAATGATAATTGCTGTTACTATTGATGGTTCCATTAAAAAGTGTGGAAGCTTGTTAATACGCTTCTCAATAATTCTGCTGTTCCAAAAGAAACCATAGAAATTTTCGTTTACATTACAATTTTATATAAAAAAATATTATATCACGTCATTGAGGGTGACTTGTTAGTTCACAATAAAAATTGCTGTTGTTATTGAAGGTTCCATTAAAAAGTATGGAAGCGTGTTAATACGTTTTTCAATAATTGTGCTGTACCAAAAGAAAGCATAGAAATTCTCTTTTACATTACAATTTTATATGAAAATATTAGATCACGTTATTGAGGATGACTTGTTAGTTCACAATGATAATTGCTGTTGCTATTGAAGGTTCCATTAAAAAGTGTGGAAGCTTGTTAATACGTTTCTCAATAATTGTGCTGTACCAAAAGAAACCATAGAAATTTTCGTTTACATTACAATTTTATATGAAAATATTAGATCACGTCATTAAGGGTGACTTGTTAGTTCACAAGAAAAATTGCTGTTGCTATTGAAGGTCCCATTAAAAAGTGTGGAAGCCTGTTAATAGGATTTTCAATAATTATGCTGTACCAAAAGAAAGCATAGAAATTCTCTTTTACATTACAATTGTATATGAAAATATTAGATCACGTCATTGAGGGTAACTTGTTAGTTTACAATAAAAATTGTTGTAGCTATTGAAGGTTCCATTGAAAAGTGCTGAGCCATATACCACAGATTTTTCAAAATTATGTAATAATTATGTAATAATTTTAGTAATGTGTTAATGTTCTCGTTTTTATTTCTCAATAATGCAAAGATGGGGTTCTTCAGTAGTCAAAAGCGCTAGATAAAAGATCAATCTAGACCGTTGTGTCCCTCGATAGTCCTACTTTTACGTTTACGAGGCGTAATTTGGATTATTCAGCAACATGTAGCTATCATACACCTGCGCATGTTGCTATTTTAAACATTTCTAAACGTAAAAATAGGACTTTTGAGGGAGACAGCGGTCTAGATTGATCTTTTATCTAGCGCAGAGTTGTGCAGAATTACAATTGAATTATTCCAGGAATTATAATTACAAAGTAATTGAATTACATCGTAATTCAATCATATTGTAATTTATAACTCAGATTTTCATTCAATTGACACTTGTAGTATATTACGTACATACGAATATAAGATTATATCGAACTATAGGAAATGTCGTATTTTGATAGTTAGTGAAAAATTACCTAAAAGAAATTTTAATTGTAATTCTTTTCGTTTATATTTGTTACTACTATAACTGATAAGTTGGCGATAATTGAACTTCATTTACTAATTCAACCAATATGTACATATTAAAAGTACATGTATTTACACTAAATGTAATCGAAACTACTATTTAGAAACACTCGTTTAGCCTACCCTAAGGGTTTAAAACGTCGCCGAAACAATACGTTTCTCGCAAGCAGTCCGATCCCGCATATAACCTTTCGCAATTGGAGACGTAGACCGTTCCGTAGGTCCTAATAAAATGTCGAGAGAAATTTCGCTCGTATTATAATAAAAATAACCAATTTATGCACTTGTCCCGTTTACGAACTTACCCCCCTCCTCCTTAATACAAAAATGGGGTTTTTGAGTAATCAGAAACGCTAGATAAAAGATCGATTTAGGCCGCTATCGCCCTCAAAAGTCCTATTTTTTTTCGTTTACGAGGCGTAATTTGTATTATTCGGAAGCATACAACTGTGCATGCAGTTATTTTCATAGCTACATGCTGCCGAATAATGCAAATTATGCCTCGTAAACGAAAAAATAGGAATTTTGAGGCCGATGGCGCCATAAATCGATCTTTTATCTAGCGTGTTTGACTATTGAGAAACCCCATTTTTGTATTATCAAGAAATGAGAACGCGAATCCCGCACCCTTGCAATCCTGGAAAAAGGAGTCTACCTCCGTTAAAGTAAAATCTTTGTCGGAATGATTTCTTTGGTTGTTAATTATATGTATTTACATAATTATCGGCTATGAAAATATGTGATCGATGGAAGCAGGTGCATGACCTACGAGGGAAAGAAGTTGTTCAGGTTACCCGCACTTAGGCCTATCGACAATTCCCTTCTTGCGCAGAGGCCCGACACATGCAATCGTTGATCTGCATATTACCGGAAGATGTCGTGCTTTTACATCGTCACGCTAGATTTCTCAACGTGCAATTTTATCTTACGTTACATTCTCTTAATCGTTTCTGTGTGACACACTTCGTCGAGCCTTTGTTCTGTGCCGATGAATATTTCCTTTTCTAAGCGAACGTGTTTCTTCTTCTCTTCCAATTCAGCTTTTGAAATCTCGTACGGCACATGTTCAATTCTTCCAGCTTATGCGAATACGTTACATTTGCGTGTGCAGTACGAATTATATTTGGCAGCCTTATACTTTAGTTTCTGTACATACTTGATAGATACGTAATAAAAAATAATTTCGCTAAAGATTCTCAATTAGGGTAAACCGTACTGTTGCTGGCACTGCAGCAGTTATTGGCTGATGATTTTGATGACGGCTGATTTTGATTTAAATGGCTTGTATTAAGAATTCCTGGTATAGAAAATCATTTTTTATTGCTTCTTGTTTATATTTCAAAGCAACGTTGTAAGTTTTCATAACTATTTGTCTTACGATTGTTATTCACAGAATATATTTTATAATAAAAGATTTACGACTCGTAGAACTGTTTGATTCTGCTGAAAAATCTCTATTAGCTTATAATAATAGAAAGTTAAGCTGGTTTAAACATTTCCGAAAAAGATGAAAAGATTTTTACTACGATTTTGTCTTAGTGTCCGAATCATTGTACAGTTTACCCTAATTACCTATTTTCATTTTACATTTATCTAGTAATATTATGTGTACCGAAATTAAAATATACGATTAACAAATGCATTTTATGCTGCACATAGAGATTATTTATGTCATCTACATACACATACATTTCTCCGTTATACTCATACGTTGATTTCAGTACAAATTATTTATGAGATGCGTAATGAAAAATAATCTAACTGAAAAATCTCGATCGTGACTACGAAATATTATTATTCCTCGATGTAAAATAAGAATATAAAATAAAAAATATGGATTTCCATTTGAAAAAATGAACTTGCCCTTGAAGGGCCATTATGGCAAAATGTGCATAGCGCCATTAAACGTGCATTTTATATAAAACATTTTTTTCATATTTCTGCTGGTTTCCGTAATAATTGACTGTCTCAAGATAAATGGACCACCCTGTGTTTCATATACACAAAATGTCAAAAATCATAGGGAATGGAAATGTTCTAAATCGAAAGAAATGTTTAATTTTCGAGTTAAAGCAGCTTGGAGTGCAAAGGGTTAATAGAACTCGGTTAACCAGTTAACTGCGTTCGACATATACAGTCAATCCAAATCTCTATTGCGGTGCAACAACAGTAACCTTTTCAAGAATGAATTGTTAATTTTTTATCGAACATAAATGTAATCCTTCCTCGTTTCTCGTAAAATTTATAATAGGACCATTTGCCCTGCGTTCGACGCGTGTACTTGACATTGCTTGATTGTAATTCCACACTCTGTGGGGGATTATTAAAACTAAACACCGCAGTTAAGATGTTAATAAGTAAATAGAATAGAATGAACGTCCACTATTAAAACGTTAAACAGCTTGGAAAAAACTGTAGCAGGTGAACCAAGTAAAGGAGAAGCTCGCGTGGGCGTCGGGATCATCGTCCTCTGTTTTTCGACTACATGCGTGTGTGGATGGTGGATGTGTGCTCGGGCACCCAGCTGACTGTGGCTGAAACAACGCGCACCGGAAGTAAAATAGCAATAACTATGTAATCTTTTTCCATAATATTGAAAATCACCTACAAAAAAGTTGTTAAGCGCAGAATGTGCCCCGTCTGATACCATTCAACCCTACGTGAACCATTTTCAAGATACAAACTTGCAATTCTATATGGATACTTTGAAGGACATATCTAATATACAGGGCGTGTAATACGTACATATATCCTATTGTGTTATATGAAATATACAAATACATCAAATGCCCTATCATTTTGTCCGGCACTGTAGCAGAAATAATATTCTTTTCAGATTTCGAATACTTTCGCGAGCCACCGTCTACTTTCTATCTTCGATGAATTAGTAACTTTTTGAACCGACTGTGATCGACAGGGCTTATGCCACAAGCCGGCACGATTCCGATCAGTGAAACAATACGGAAATGAAAGAACATCGTGCCGATCGTAACAGATGGGTAGAGGGGACGCGTAAAAAGCCCTATTTCTCCTCGATCAATTCGTTTGCCGATGCGTAAAAAATCGTGACAGCCGCGTAACTCCGCGTCCATACGGTTCAACCACGCCTGGAAGCTCAGGCGAACGGGACAGCGACAACTATAGCGGTGGAAGAGAGAGGAGCCTTTATCGTAGCGTCGTCGGGAGAAAGGTACCGTAAAGTATCGTGAGACCGAGTTTAGCTTTCTTTTTCACCATGTCCTGTATTCCGTGCTGCGTTTACCCTTTTCGCCTCCTTTCCTGCTCCCGTTCCGTTTTGATTCGTTTCGGGGGAACTAGTTCAGCTTCAGCTTCCGAGCACTGACGGTGTGCGACACAGAAAAGAAACTTTGCTAACTCCGCCAGCTAGATGGTAGGGTATCGCGAAAGGGGGCTTAAATTGCTACCGTACGCTTTTGTAAATTATTGTCTGAACTTGTGAAATTCGAAACGACCCAGCATGTCAGCCGGCGCAATCTGACTACGGTTATTCTTGCATCCTTTCTTCGGACGGCCAAGTTACTATGTCGCACTGATGCCTTTTTAAACGGTGAAACCAATTGATATAAAACATAGCGTGAACGATAGAGTCGTTCCTGCCCGGGATTTATACTTGAGAAAGTGGCCTTGACCAACCGGTTGAATTTGATCCGACTATTGTATCTGTCGGAAGCGGAGATTGTTTAGGTTGTATTGCGCGTGCACCGAGACCGATCGAGAACTTCGCGAATTCGACCGGTTGCATTTTTCGAACTTTCCAAGATGTCCGCGATCCGATGTGCCGAGTCGGACACTGCAACCGCATGTTTCTGTTCGATCGTAGTTTCGTCGACGTTCCCTTCAATGTTTCTATCTAATTTATTCTACTCTCATTTATTTGTATGTATTAACACATTACCGACCGATGATTATTGCATATTTTTGAAAAATCTATGGTTCATGGCTAAACACTTTTTAATGGGACCTTCAAGAGCAACAGCAATTTTCATTGTGAACTAACTTGTCACCCTCAATAACGTTAGCAAATAGTTTCATTTAAGATTGCAATGTAAACGAAAATTTCTATGCTTTCTTTTGGTACAGCACAATTATTGACAATCCTGTTAACACATTACCTATCGGTGATTATTGCATAATTTTGAAAAATCTATGGTACACGACTGAACACTTTTTAATGGAACCTCTCTCTCTCTCTCTCTCTCTCTCTCTCTCTCTCTTCAATAGCAACAGCAATTATTATTGTGAACTAACTTGTCAC
>CM052192.1:13323103-13343005 GCA_028455805.1 Lasioglossum figueresi | reverse complement strand
AGACTGTCTTTAATTTACTGAAGCAATTTATAACTGCTGTTGTCATAGGAACAGTTGTCTAATTGGAAAGTAGGAAAAGCATCAGACTTACGAGAATACTTATAATTTCAGGTCCGCATGATCCGACTGCGGTTGCAAAAGTGTTCCATCGAACGGACTCGTGCTACCGCTAGATCATGAATCTTCATGCGTTTATAGTTCGGGTAAATTTCAAGAGAAAAATTAACACGTAATTCTGTAGAATCGAATAACTGTCTTTAATTTACTGAAGCAATTCATGTAGCAATTCATAACTGCTGTCGTCACGGGAACAATTGTCTAATTGGAAGATAGGAAAAGCATCAGATTTACGAGAGTCCTTATAATTTTATAATTCGGGTAAATTTCAAGAGAAAAATAAACACGTAATTCTGTAGAATCGAATAGACTGTCTTTAATTTACTGAAGCAATTCATGTAGTAATTCATAACTGCTGTTGTCTTTCACAAATTTGTATAGGTTAGTGCAAAAGTAAAACGTAAAAATTAAAAATTGGTGAAAAAATAATCTTTCTAATCAATCTTATTGCTTATCAAACGTTGGAAGAGTGATTTCAGGATAAATTCATTGCTCCAAGAATAAAAAGTTTATTACAAATTAATTTCATGATTTTGTGAATCTGGTTTTCGGCCAAACACAAGTATGAGAAACAGTGCTATCAATTTTAATGTGTCCGATTTTAATTGAAAGAAACATTCAATATAACCTAAAAGGTGCAATATTTGAATTCTTTTTAATTTTTGTAATTTAATGACTGCGCCTGTGCAGATTTTCGCGGTTGGTTGTGCGCGAATGACACATTCTGAAAGACTGCAGACTCTCCAAACGAAATTCTGTTTTAAAAAAGAACGACAATAATGACACTGTGCAGGAAACGGTAAGAACTTATTGGACCACATGATAAACTACGTTCGACACTCTAGTCATAATATTGCTCTCTATTTCGCTTTAATTTCCGTCGAGGAATGGTTACAAAACTCGTTTCGATTTGTCCAGCTGTTTTATGCGGTTGTAAACCGCTTTCGGAAAAATTCTTTTCGTTCACTTTCAATCGAACTGGTGTTGCACTCTTTCGATAACTTTGGTTTCGTTCTAGCGAGTATAATATGCTTTTTAATGGAGTAAAATAGATAAATATACATTTTCTCGGTGAAAATATATTAGACATTAACCGTTAAAAGTTTTCATTTATCTAACTATACATTTCAACGTTTGTGAAAACTTTGAAAAATATTTTTCGTTACTGCAACCACATTTAAAGATCGTAGCTTCGTCTTCGCGACATCTTAAAAATTGATGTCCCATATTTTTTTAGTCTTTTTATCGAGCTTTGTCATTTAAAATAAGCCGAGGCTTATTGTACTATTTGTTTTTACGAAATGATCACAATTTAAATATCGAGATTTGTTCGTGAATCGGAAATGCAGTTTAAATACTTTTTGGATTTACGGTATACGAGCATGAGAAAGCTTCGAATATTTCAGAGGTCCATGACCTTCGTAATTATCGTGACCTCTATAATATCCTTCTTCCATTATCAAGGACTTATTTCGCCAATGCATACGATAATTATGTTATCTCTGGATAATATTCGTTTACTTCTTCAATGCATACAATCATACTTTTTTTTAACGTATACATTTGACTAATAACTTCGACAATCGCCGTCAAATAATTCTCAGTGAATCGAAACTATTAGAATACGAAAGTCAATTAGTCGGCACAACTAACGTGATTTACATCTATGCTAAGCAGCCGAGGTATAGAGCAACGAGTTTTTATTTTATAACTTAACAACCGACCAATTAGCAACAGCGTTCGGTGTCGCCTGTTTCTACTTTCACAAAAATTTGAATTTTGAGCACGGTTCCGATTTTTTACGGAGACTTCAAGACGAGGCTGATGATTTTATTAACCGGCACAATTAACGTTTAACCTGAAATCAAGTGAAAGCTTCGACGGCAAGAGGAGGTTCTATTATTTTTCGCGTTGCTGGGTCATATCTCCTGCCAGGCAACAAAACGGAAATACAACGTTATTAAGGTATATAGAAAATGCCCTTTTGCAAATCGGTGAAAGTAAAGAGAAAATCGATAAATTTTCAGTATGTGTAATAAGTGTAATGGCTGCCTCGCGTTCCACAGTGAATTATGCACGTGACCACGGTTTCTCTTCACACGAATGACGGGATGCGTCAATTAAGTTTATTACTTACTTATTATTATTATTTATACTTATTATATTTTATTCCTTATCGAGAAACAGAATTCTAGCGGCAATCTAAACAAAATTTCTGCGTTGCAACGCGATTAACAATTCTATATCGAAAATATAAAAAATTAATCGTATATAAAAATGATCAAAACAGTATTACAGTGAGTTCTTAGAGCCACTTAAATAAATTGTCGAGTTTACAGTGAAACAGTAAATTTTTATACGAAGATCTATCTACGCGATACAGGGTGTTCCAAAAATGTTGGAAAACCTTGAAAGGGGTGGTTCCTGAGGTCGTTCCAAGTAACTTTTTCTTTGCAAAAACTTTTTCAAACTGTGGATTTTAAGCAATAGATAAAAATATTTGTTTAGTCATGATTAGACTGCCGATCTTTATATATGGCCTATGAAAATGTTCAATAAAAGCTAGAATATAAAACTCCACAGAATTTAATACGATTTTTATTTATTCCAGATCTATACAGGCTACTGCTACTGAAAATACGATTTTATTTGTTCATCACTTTCTTGAAATTTCGCTGCAAAAATTAAAAATTGCGGAAACAACCGCAGTCTAGTCATCAAGTACTGAAATGATAGATCAAGAAAAGTATTTTCCATCGATTTCAAATTCTAGAAATGTTTCTAGAAATAAGGAAACGTGTATTATGTATATACAAAAACAAAGTGTTTTAATTTAATTATTACTCAAAATTTTTGTTAACTACAAGGAACAGATAAAAATATATAAAGTGCTGAAACATTAATTTTTAGATATTTGTACAACGATCTCCCCTATTTTTAATTCGTATATGTGTAATCGTATATTTCAAATTTGTCTAAAACCGAGGAAACGCGTGCCACTGAATTATGCAACAGCCTCGACCGTTTCTTTGCTGTCTTTTTTATGGTACATGCGTTTCAAAAAAAGTTCAATATCCCCTCTGTGATACTACGTTTCTCTTACGTATGAATCAATAAAGAAGACAATGACCGACTTTCGTGCCCTCACTCCGATACGAGCATTCACGGAGGAAAAGTGTGCGTGCGAAGATGGAATCGCGTAATGACGCGCAAACTTTTTGAAATTTCACTCGCGAAACCGTGTGGTTAAGTGTCACATGAACGCGCAAATATTACGATAGCAACAATAAGTCTCTGCAGTCTGGAACATTTCTATCGAATTTCTATTCGCTCGTCTAGGAAGCAACTAGGGATGGGATCAAGTACAATACGTACTCACGAATCCGAGTCAATTTCAATAACCAAGTTTCATTTCAGGGGTTTCGATTACTACTTAAAAGCAATAATGTTTCAATGATTATATTTGAAAAGTATTCATTTTATACAATCTGATATCGAACCTCGGAATCAGTACTTGCAAGTTTAGAAAAGATACTTGTAAATACTTCGATGTTGAAAGGAAGCGAATCTTTCACAATTAGTACTCGAATCTTGTGAATCAGAACTGCATAGTAGGTATTCATAAAAGTTTCGAATCTGTTCGACCTAAATTCGAATATACTTGCAAGTAGCGATGGGATCAAGTTGAATATGTACTCACGAATCCGAGTCAATTTCAATAACCAAGTTTCATTTCAGGGGTTTCGATTACTACTTAAAAGCAATAACGTTTCAATGATTATATTTGAAAAGTATTAATTTTATACAATCTGATATCGAACTTCGGAATGAGTACTTACAAGTTTCGAAAAGATACTTGTAAGTACTTCGATGTTGAAAGGAATCGAATCTTGGAAATCAGAACTGCATTGTAGGTATTCATAAAAGTTACGAATCTGTTCGATCTAGTTTCGAATATTCTTGCAAGTAGCGATGGGATCAAGTTGAATATGTACTCACGAATCCGAGTCAAATTCAATTGCCAAGTTTCATTTCAGTGGTTTCGATTACTACTTAAAAGCAATAATGTTTCAATGATTATATTTGAAAAGTATTCATTTTATACAATCTGATATCGAACTTCGGAATGAGTACTTACAAGTTTCGAAAAGATACTTGTAAGTACTTCGATGTTGAAAGGAATCGAATCTTGGAAGTCAGAACTGCATTGTAGGTATTCATAAAAGTTACGAATCTGTTCGACCTAGATTCGAATATACTTGCAAGTAGCGATGGGATCAAGTACAATATGTACTCACGAATCCGAGTCAATTTCGTTAACCAAGTTTCATTTCATGGGTCTCGATTACTACTTAAAAGCAATAATGTTTCAATGATTATATTTGAAAAGTATTCATTTTATACAATCTGATATCGAACTTCGGAATGATTGTTTACTGGTTTCGAAAAGATGCTTGTAAATACTTCTATGTTGAAAGTAATCGAATCTTTCACAAATAGTACTCGAATCTTGTGAATCAGAACTGCATAGTAGGTATTCATAAAAGTTTCGAATCTGTTCGACCTAGATTCGAATATACTTGCAAGTAGCGATGGGATCAAGTTCAATATGTACTCACGAATCCGAGTCAATTTTAATAACCAAGTTTCATTTCAGGAGTTTCGATTACTACTTAAAAGCAATAATGTTTCAATGATTATATTTGAAAAGTATTCATTTTATACAATCTGATATCGAACTTCGGAATGAGTGGTTACTGGTTTGGAAAAGATGCTTGTAAGTACTTCTATGTTGAAAGTAATCGAATCTTTCACAAATAGTACTCGAATCTTGTGAATCAGAACTGCATAGTAGGTATTCATAAAAGTTTCGAATCTGTTCGACCTAGATTCGAATGTACTTGCAAGTAGCGATGGGTCAAGTTCAATATGTACTCACGAATCCGAGTCAATTTCAATAACCAAGTTTCATTTCAGGGGTTTCGATTACTACTTAAAAGCAATAATGTTTCAATGATTGTATTTGAAAAGTATTCATTTTATACAATCTGATATCGAACTTCGGAATGAGTGCTTACTGGTTTCGAAAAGATGCTTGTAAGTACTTCTATGTTGAAAGGAAGCGAATCTTTCACAATTAGTACTCGAATCTTGTGAATCAGAACTGCATTGTAGGTATACATAAAAGTTTCGAATCTGTTCGACCTAGATTCGAATAGACTTGCAAGTAGCGATGGGATCAAGTACAATATGTACTCACGAATCCGAGTCAATTTCAGTAACCAAGTTTCATTTCATGGGTTTCGATTACTACTTAATAGCAATAATGTTTCAATGATTATATTTGAAAAGTATTCATTTTATAAAATCTGATATCGAACTTCGCAATGATTGTTTACTGGTTTCGAAAAGATGCTTGTAAATACTTCTATGTTGAAAGTAATCGAATCTTTCACAAATAGTACTCGAATCTTGTGAATCAGAACTGCATAGTAGGTATTCATAAAAGTTACGAATCTGTTCGACCTAGATTCGATATACTTGTAAGTAGCGATGGAATCAAGTTCAATATGTACTCACGAATCCGAGTCAATTTTAATATCCAAGTTTCATTTCAGGAGTTTCGATTTCTACTTAAAAGCAATAATGTTTCAATGATTATATTTGAAAAGTATTGATTTTATACAAACTGATGTCGAACCTCGGAATGAGTACTTACAAGTTTGGAAAAGATACTTGTAAGTACTTCGATGTTGAAAGTAATCTAATCTTTCACAAGTAGTACTCGAATCTTGTGAATCAGAACTGCATAGTAGGTATTCATAAAAGTTTCGAATCTGTTCGACCAAGATTCGAATATACTTGCAAGTATTATTTTCGTTTACCAAAGTACTCGCGAAAGTTTCGAACCTGTCTGGCATTGATTCGAGTATGGTTAGGAGTATTATTTCTGTTTTTTGAAGTACTTATAGAAAGTACGAATTCAATCAGTCAAAGTTCGAACCTGTTTGCAACATACTTGATCCCATCCCTAGAAGCAACTTCCTGTGTCACCGGCGATTGCGGGAAATTTAAATTGGCGTCCATGTAATCCAGTTTACACGTTTTCTAAACACTCGGTAAAAGTTCCTTTTCCGTTCGACGTGCACGCGCCTCGTGCACGAACGTTCGCGAATGTTTTTCTTCTGTTGAAAACAAAAAATAGATTTCAATTTAGTCGACAACCCAAATGAATGACGTACATAAAATGAGCAGAACAAGTTGGACAAAGAATCTAAGCAAGGTCTTTCGAACCGGTTGTCTTTCTTCATGCTCGAAAAAATTAATAAAAATTCTGTTATGATCGCCATTGATATCTTCTAGGTTTTTTCTTGTGTAAGCGTAATGGTTTTATACTTTTTCGTTCGGTAAAGTTTTGAAGATACGGCGTATGCAAATGACCGTACGAATTGAATGGCGAAATCTTGTATTTTCACGTTGTTTTTTTATTGTATGCGATAGTTTATACTGATTAGTATTCTGCTTTATTTTCTGCGGCAATCAAACGCGTTCCACTCGGAGCCGATTTTTTTCGAAATTTTTTCCACGATATCTCGAATGCTAGTTGATCAATTGATTCGAAATTTTTAGAGGATCCTCGGCCAACATTTTTAAATCCGTCGTTTCTTCTTATTCTTTTTTAACGTTCTGAAGTCGGAAAAATCAATCATTTCAGTTCAAAATACCGCCATCTTGGAGGAATTCTAATAAACTAAATTGTGACGCGTGCGCGACAGAGACAGAACACGTCACGTGACCGGGCCTCGGTGGAGGGGGAATGTAGAGTGGGGACACAATTCATGTCAAGATTAGCAAAGAGTAATATTTTCAAACGAATCAAAATTTGTGGTTGTTGAATTGGGGAAATCTAATTTAAAGAAATTCTTATAATAAATTTGATCTTAGAGGAGTTCTAATAATAAACTAAATTGTGACAGAACACGTCACGTGACCGGACTGCGGTGGAGGGGGAATGTAGAGTGGGAACACAATTCATATCAAGATTAGCAAAGAGTATTATTTTCAAACGAATCAAAATTTGTGGTTGTTGAATTGAGGAAATCTAATTTAAAGAAATTCTTATAATAAATTTAATCTTAGGGAAGTTCTAATAATAAACTAAATTGTGACACATGCGCGACAGAGACAGAACACGTCACGTGACCGGACCGCGATGGAGGGGGAAGGTAGAGTAGGGACAGAAGTCTTAATCTGGCGACTCCGAGTACAATGGCTAGCGAACTTATCTTGGAAAGTCGCAAGTATGCTCTCGCTTTACGCTTCAACACCGACAAAGACTCGGAGAAAGCGTCGGGGTATACGGACAACGCTTAGAAACGTTTATTAGCAGAATTTACGGAACTCGCCGCGGCGGGAAACACGGCCTGACCACAACAGCTGAAAACTGCTTCGGCAAATGCCTGGATTAAACAAGCAATAAAGAATTCGCTTAATGAGAAACGTGAAAGGTTGCATAACAATATTGTTCTCAAGCTTGAGAAAAGAAACCATTTCTAGGACACGCCTTTCGTAACGAATATCCTTCCTATGATGAATATCTACTCACGATTTCTTCCACGATAATGCTTGTGTTCAAATGCTGATTAGCCTGACTCGTTTCGTTGGAAACGTCCCATTCAGAGTCGTCAATTTTAGACAATTTATGGTATAACATAGCCGTTCATTTTGGACAATTTATGAGACAACGTAGTCATCGATTTTAGACAACATGTGAGACAAAAAGTAGTTACTATAGGACAAGCGTTTCAAAATTTTTAATAGACAAACGGCTACAGCTCAAGATAATACTATGTAATTGTTATTGTTATGCGATTATCATAATTATTAAGCAGAGCTAGGCATTATTTGGCGAAACAAATATTTCAAATATCATTTAATATTTTCGATTTTATTTTGCTTAAAGAAAATAGTATTTTAAATAAGATATACAATTTCGAAATTAAAATATTTCTATTTTAATAATCTGAACCTCAAAATAAAATATTTCTATTTCAACAATTTCATCCAGAAAATAAAATATTTCTATTTCAACAATTTCATCCAGAAAATAAAATATTTCTATTTTAACAATGTGAAACACGAAATAAAATATTTTACTTTTTGCATTGTTATAATGATCTTATCGTTAAGAAACGATTTACACTGATAAATGTATTGTAATTCGAACCATTACAATAAAATTGGATAATTTAAAACATAAAACTTGGTATAAAATATTTTCTTCTAACAAGCCATCGAATCGCGTGTTGTAAATGATATATGTAGCGGTTCACTTAAACACTTTTATCTCAGTGTACCCTTTCACGACGTAAAATCACTTTGTCAGGGATCGCCACGTCAAAAGAAAACAGTTAATACTGCAGAAGAATGTACAATAAAGCATCGGCATTTGATTATCCTGTCTCATCCTCAATCATAGATCGTGCAACCGAGGTTCTATTACACTTTACAACTTAAGTGCATCATCGAAATACCCTAGAACTCTTCAGTAATGTGCAGTTTGGGTCATCATCCTCTCTATTCGTAGCTGTATATGTACCACTTACGTCATCGTCACCATTATGTGTCGACTTTTGCAAGAAGGTCGTGGAACTCCTTGATTCGTAATTCAAACAGACACGCATATTCGAAGAGCCTCTAACTCGGGTTCCGTGTATTTGTATGCTCGCTTGTGCTGGTTAACCCCTTGCCACGAAGATTTTCAACAAAGTATAACAAATATGAATGTTACGCGTTTCATTTTAGATGAAATAAAATTTAACCATTAAAATAAATGTTTTCCATGCAAAAATATACATTTCCTTTTCCCTTCTACGACATTTTTGTGCACGGGGACGTTCGAATCACTGTAACTGTAAAATAAAAGGTACGGCAAGGGGTTAAAATGACAAATACGGTGGATCCGAAAAGTGTTTGACTACCGACTACGTAATTTTTTAGAACTTGATAATTTCAAAATCAGTGTTACGTCCGGTGGTTCTGCCATGAGCATTAATTAATCAAATCAATCATACATACATATAATATAACCTCTGAATTTCTTTTTGTATTTACTCTGCTAATGATGCACGGGCTCACAGTAATATCGAATATTATAATTAATAACTAATATTGAATTATCGTATACTACATTGCGAGCGATAGAATTAAGGAAAATCTATAAGATATATTTCGCAGTGGACTGTATGAAATTGCTGACTCATGTGACTTATTTCGATACTTAAACTTATCTTTAAACAAGAGCTTCATCGAACAAATTCACAGCGAAATCTATTTTATTCAAATATATTGAAATCACTCAAAATATAATATGCGAGCGAATAATTAAATGAAACACCTATTGAAATTGATTCATCGACGAAGAATGTAAAAGATATATCACAGGAAATGAAGAATAGCAATACGTAGAAGAAAAGGGCAAAAGATCAACGAACGAAAGACTGATGACCAACTCCTAGGAGGATGCATAGAGCAATTCGATCCAACAATAGGATGATAAATATTGGAAGGAATACTGTACATCCGGTTTAATCAGAAATGATAACTAATACGAACAAATCAATGAAGAGGTGCACAGCTCATGAAGATTAAGCTAAGGACAATGGATTGATTTTTCTTTAAAAGGATGGCTCATCGTCAGGACCAGCAGTTAGTTAGTTGATTAGCAGTCATCGCCGAACCTCAGTCTACGTCAATTCTGTCAAAATAGTCGAAAGCACGCAGTCGCGAAAGAACCCCACGAAAGATATCATCCAGTAGCGTGTTAACCCGCTGGATTTATGAAAATCATCATCATCTTCGTCATCAGCAACAACAGCGTCATAATCATCGTCATCGTCCTAGCAAGTAAAAAGCGAACCAAGACATCGGTAAATACTAACAATTATTAATAAGATATTAACACATAATGTATCTAAAATTTATTGCTTAAAATATACATATATCGATCAATTTATTATCTAAAATCATACTATCGAATCATTTTGAATACCTGACTTCGACCATTACGTCCAAAATCCATCTACAAAGCCAATTATTACTAAAAATCCTCGATTACCCGAACCGAAGCCGGTGAATGCAGGTAGGTTCAAAACTGCGTTATATCCTTCATTAAAATCTTTAAATTCATTATCATATATCTCCTTACGTCCACCTTAGGACGTAACATCAGTAATCATTCAAATGTTGAATTTAGTCACAACCGAAAACACTTGTAGTTAGCACAACATGACCAAAGTCATTGAAACATATTCAGTTGGAAAGGAAGTTCGTAGTATTTTCAAATTAAGCATCCAAGATAAAATCAAAATATTTATTCATATGTTTATTCAATAACACGAGAAGTTACCTCGGAAATGGCAGAAAGTAATAACACCGAATGGAAAATATGTTATCGAATAAATCTATGAATAAATATCTGAATTTTAGCTTCCAATTTTAATTTACAAACGCTGCGAACTTTCGTTCCAACCCAAAAGAAATGTAAATAATAATTCGATACATAGTTTTCGTATGAACATGAAAACTAATCTGAGTTAGAGAAGAATTGTATAAAAATATTAAACGCACCATTTCATAATTGAACAATTTTAAACGTTCATAAGTTTAAACGAATTTTGTTCATAGCAAATTCATTTTAGAAAGTCGATGTCAATAATTCTAATCTGATCGAACTGGATTGACCCCTAAAGATCGTTCATTGCCGAATAATTTATACGAACTTCTTTATTTCTCATTATTTATTTATGGGACTTTCAACAAATTATTTGTAGCATTTTTCTGATTAAAATGACACTAAACACGGTATCACTTCAACAGTATTTGGTGGTTTAATTGACGGTATGTCAATACATATATACAATTTTTATTAATTTCTTTTCTTATTTTTATATATTGATTTCTAATTCTATTTTTTTTTACGTTTATTAGTTATATATTAGATGATTGCATTAGTTCGCTCTCGATTTTCATAGATGTCGCAAACTGTACTGCATGGTGGAGTGTAAAAAAAATTATATATTATAAATATATAACATATACAATCAAAATTATATATTCTACAATTACAAAAGAATAGTGACTATATATTTGATTAATAAAGCTACATTCTTTAAAATTTAACCATTGAATTTTTTTTATAAAAATAATAATTCAAAACTAATTTGAGTTAAAGACAAATTGTATAAAAATATTAAATGCTACATTTCATAACATGCATCTCAATACATAGTTTTCGTATAAACATGAAAACTAATCTGAGTTAGAGAAAAATTGTATAAAAATATTAAATGCTCCATTTCATAATTGGAATAATTTTAAACGTTCATAAGTTTAAACGAATTTTGTTCACAGTAAAATCATTTTAGAAAGTCGATGTCAATAATTCTAATCTGATCGAACTGGATCGACCGCTAAAGATCGTTCATTGCCCGATAATTTATACGAACCGGAAGTAGTCGGACAGTGTGCAATCATCGGCTCTTGATGACCCTGAATGAATGACCACTTGGGTTTGATCCAACTGTATACCAACGCAAACTGCTTCCCCTGAACTAATGCGAAATAGGAAGTTGCAAAAGAACCGTTGCAACGTTAGAAAAATCAGGTAGCAATGTCTGCCAACGTTCATTTGTTTGATGGACTCCATTCCGCGTCGCGCGTAATTATTATATTAAGAAGCGGAAACGTTCATGATAAAATGCATGTAAAATAATGAAAAGTCGTCCAAAATAGTTGCTGAAAAATTGGTAGCCACATTCGAGAACCTTCATTAGCACACATGATAATGTACCATATGTGAGCTCTTACAACATGCACTTCCTATATTGCAAACAAACGTATAAAACCACTAATGGAAGTTAACACGTTAATACAGCTCGTTCACAAGCCATCCGTTTTTTGTTTCAACGTTTCAGCAAACTAACGTGAAAGGCACTATCATTATACGATATGGTGATTTAAACTATTATGTACTGGCATTACTAATTCGTTTTTTCAAAATCAATCTTTTTTTACTTGAATTGCAACAAACCAGAGTAAAATACAGTAGGGCCTCGATTAACCGGCTTGATCGGGAGACAAACAGCCCTGATAAATTAATAAACATAAATTTTTCATTAATGAAAATTAATTTCCCTTCATAATATAATCATACTTAACCTCTTAACTGCGGAATTTAGTTTGAAAAATCCCTCACAGAGTTCGGAATTAAAATCAAACAATGGCGTCTCTACGCGTCGAACATTACATTTTTATTTGATAAAAAATTAACAATTCGAACGCAGTTAACTGGTTAAACGCATATTTCTTTATAATCGGGTTCCGGTTAACCGAGGTCCTACTGTACATATAAATTTTGACATCGGATTCATGAACGGCGACGCAAAAAATATGGGAATACTAATTTTTCAGAGAATCAAACAATTTTTTGGGCTACACATCCGCTACTTTGTATTTCGTGGGAAACTTCTTCGAGTACCTAATATGTTCAGGACCTGTGATATCCAACGGTGTGATAGTGCAATGTCGGAGGGAGGTGTGGGGACAACCATAGCCGCGTGTGAAACTTACATAAGTCGCGGGACTTGTCGGACCTGTTGTCAGATCGTTGGTATGGTACATGTATGTATACCGCATGCGCGCGAGCACGATGGCGTATTTTAACCTGAAAACTTTGCCAACCTGTTTCGGCAAAAACTTGTGGCAGGTTAACTGGGTCCACTCGTTCTTCTTGGGCGCTCGCGAGCATTTCTTCTGGGTAGAATGGTGGCGGGCACGTATCGATTCGTATCGTTTTCAGGCTACGCACGTTTGCGAGCCGTTTTCACCCGACTTCCGCCGCAGGCGTGCACGGAGACCCCGTGGACCGACGCTTATGAAACTTTCAGTAGTTTCCTGCCGTTAAGGGAAATCTATCGAATCTCTTTGATTTCCCTTCCAACCGGATGTCCATCCCTATCACCTCTCCGTCGCGCATCCGGTTTTTCTTTTCAACCGTTCGCCGATACCCAGTCAGTAAAATCTGTTCGAGCACATGAAGATCAAATGTCTCATGTCATTTTAAATGATTTGGTCCTTATTTGCTTTCAATCTGCCAACCAAAACCTGTCGCGAAATGCCGAACGTAATTCGGAAACAGATGGTTCGGTATTTGGCTAAGAAGTTTGATGACAATTGGAGGCCAAATTGAGGCCAAACCTTCCTGCCGTTAAGGGAAATCTATAGAATCTCTTTGATTTCCCTTCCAACCGGATATCCATCGCTATCACTTCTTCGTCGCGCATCCGATTTTTCTTTTCAACCGTTCGCCGATACCCAGTCAGTAAAATCTGTTCGAGCACATTAAGATCATATGTCTGATGTCATTTAAAATGATTTGGTCCTTATTTGCTCTGAATCTGCCAACCAAAACCTGTCGCGAAATGCCGAGCGTAATTCGGAAACAGATGGTTCGGTATTTGGCTACGAAGTTTGGTGACAAATGGAGGCCAAATGGAGGCCAAATTGAGGCCAAACCTTGCTGCCGTTAAGAGAAATCTATCGAACCTTTTTGATTTCCCTTCCAACCGGATATCCATCCCTATCACCTCTTCGTCGGGCATCCGATTTTTCTTTTCAACCGTTCGCCGATACCTAGTCAGTAAAATCTGTTCGAGCACATCAAGATCAAATGTCTCATGTCATATTAAATGATTTGGTCCTTATTTGCTCTGAATCTGCCGACCAAAACCTGTCGCGAAATGCCAAGCGTAATTCGGAAACAGATGGTTCGGTATTTGGCTAAGAAGTTTGGTGACAAATGGAGGCCAAATTGATGCCAAACCTTGCTGCCGTTAAGGGAAATCAAAGAGATTCTATAGATTTCCCTTCCAACCGGATATCCATCCCTATCACCTCTTCGTCGGGCATCCGGTTTTTCTTTTCAACCGTTCGCCGATACCCAGTCAGTAAAATCTCTTCGAGCACATGATGACCAAATGTCTGATGTCGTATTAAATGATTTGGTCCTTATTTGCTCTGAATTTGCCGACCAAAACCTGTCGCGAAATGCCGAGCCTACTTCGGAAACAGATGGTCCGGTATTTGGCTACGAAGTTTGGTGACAAATGGAGGCCACATTGCGGCCAAACCTTCCTGCCGTTAAGGGAAATCTATAGAATCTCTTTGATTTCGCTTTCAACCGGATATCCATCCCTATCACCTTTTCGTCACGCATCCGGTTTTTCTTTTCAACCGTTCGCCGATACCCAGTCAGTAAAATCTGTTCGAGCACATTAAGATCAAATGTCTGATGTCATATTAAATGATTTGGTACTTATTTGCTCTGAATCTGCCGACCAAAACCTGTCGCGAAATGCCGAGCCTACTTCGGAAACAGATGGTTCGGTATTTGGCTACGAAGTTTGGTGCCAAATGGAGGCCAAATTGAGGCCAAACCTTGGCCTAATTGTAGAGGGCAGGTCGGTCGCACTAAGAGCGGACCTAATCTTGTTCTAAGATTAAATATCGAGAATAATCGGAGTAAACCTTGCTGTACGAGGAAATTGATGAGGGTCTTCATTATATAATTTTTTAAATTTCAGCCATCGTCGAACCTTCTAATATATTTTTAAGGGGGTAGACTCGTTTCCAGGATTCGAGGGTGCGGGATGCGCTTTCTCATTTCTCGATAATGCAAAGATGAGGTTTTTCAATAGTCAAAAGCGATAGATAAAAGATTAGTCAAGGCCGCGATCGCCCCCAAATTTCCTATCTTTATGTTTACGAGGCGTAATTTGCATTATTCGGAAACATACAGCCTAACCTAACCTAACCTAACTTGCGCATGTAGCTATTTTCATAAAGCTGCAACAGTTACATGCTGCCGAATCACATTGTAATTTATAATTCAGATCTTCATTCAATTAAATTACAATGTTGATTTAATGGAATATATTTACATAGATATATTTATTTTTACTTCTACGCAGAAGTATAAAAACGGTTATGCAGAATTACGATTTAGTTACTCCATGAATTGTAATTACAAAAGAGCTCAATTATGTCGTTTTCAGTTACATCGTAATTCTTATATCAGATCTCTCGTTCAATTAAGTTACAGTGCAATTTATAATCGTGACTGCGATGCACAAAGTCATTGAATCAGAATTACGAATTAGTAGGTAACCAAAGTGAGAGGTAGTTAGAGGATGAAATCACGCAAGGATTCCGAACAGAAAAAAAACTTATTTCAAGGGATAGATGTGGTATGATATTCATAAATTCACAATTCCTGAATAGAAATGAACTTCCTCGTTTTCAATGCTATGCTATGCCATTTACATTACGTTGCACTTCAAATACATTTCAATGCAAATAGACGTGTGATTATAGTAATTAACAATTAAACTATTCGAAAGGTTTGAATGATGTAATTCAATTTCAACGTGAATAAAATGTAAGTGAGTTACTATGAAATTGAATTTCAACGTAAATGAAATGTAATTGAATTACTATGAAATTGAATTTCAACTTAAATAAAATGTAATTGAATTAATATGAAATTAAATTTCAACGTAAATGAAATGCAATTGAATTACTACGAAATTGAAATACGATGTAATTGAATTACTACGAAATCGAAATACAATGTAATTAAGTTACAGTATAAATAAATTAGCACAACTATGATGAGAATTTCTGGAGCATTGTACAAATTTTTACAGGGCCACCCGGTATATGTATAATGCCTATGTATACTGTTATATATATGTAATATATGCCCAAATAATCCGTTCAACAATTACATTCACAAATTTAAACGAATATTTCCGGCGGGGATAGTATTAATATTATTTGATGTCAACCACGTGCGAGATAATGAAAATGAAAGTTGTCACTATAATTTTATGTTCCTCCATCTGACCCTCAAAATCCACATTCATCATTTGTCAAACAAAGGCTGGTTGTCAACCGGTGTCACAATCATTATAAATAAAGTACCTTGAACTTTTTATTGAGTCGGAGCGACTATGTGTGTACCAAGGTTCGGGTCGCTTGACAGACAAATATGGCGAATCTGCACGACCCTGCAGTAAATGTCGAGAAACGCATTTTGACGACTTTGGACCACAAGAATATCCTCTTATATGTTCCCACGAAATATACTTTGAATAATTCTCGGTGTCATGCACCATTATACCTGTCTAACCTTGCAGCCGGAATTCTTTGAATCCCCTTTGAAAGTATTATACACTGATGCCGAAAAATGATTTCGTCAAATACAGAGCTGCCAATTTTTTCTGAAACCATTTCGTCACATATTATATTCGGCATACGTGTATATGTAATTTCCAGGGGTGTGCGAGAATACGAATTATTGTAGAAAAAAGTATGGATTCTCGAAATAATTTATTCTTTATAGATTTATAAATATATTATATATATTTAATATAATATAAATGTTTAATTATTTTACAAAATTCTCTTCATTGAAAGAATGTTGTCCATCACGAGTTCTTTTCAAGAGTGTCATACGTCATATTTTCAAAATTTTCGAGAAACCCAATTCCTTCGGGAATCTCAAAATTTTCGAAAAACCCGATTCTTTCGGGAGTCTGGAAATTTTCGAGAAACCCAATTCCTTCGGGAATCTCAAAATTTTCGAAAAACCCGATTCTTTCGGGAGTCTGGAAATTTTCGAGAAACCCGATTCTTTCAGGAACCTGAAAATTTTCGAGAAACCCGATTCTTTCGGGAATCTGGAAATTTTCGAGAAACTCGATTCTTTCGGAAATCTGGAAATTTTCGGGTATTTCGAAATTTTTTTGAAACCCGACTTTACACGACTCGTTCCGACCATCGGGTTGCCGATATTTCGGGTTCTCAAACACCCCTAGTAATTTCACACTATTCTCCACTGAGAAACTATTTAACATAACACACCTAGTTTTCCGAGAAAATTGTTTTCATATTATACAAAAAAATAATGATACAGTCTTTTTATGTATAATATTTTTTTTAATTTTAATTATTATACGAGCTTGATGGTCCTTTTATACATATATAATTGTGCTTAGATCCGGGGTTTTTCTGCCACCACTTTTGTCAGTGTATACAGAGAGTATCATACCCACTTTTATCATAGCATGCTGATTGCAGCATTGCATGATGGGCATAGATTCTATTTCTCCAAATTTTCTCACTTTTACTTTTCTATTTTCTTTCTTATTTTAATTTATTTCAAATTTCACTATATAAGCAATAATCGACATCTATGCTGTCAACTCGCTCACAATTCATAAATATAAAAATCAAATCCTAATTATTGCTTCCAGCAATAAAATTGTACATTACATTACCGCATTCTACAGTACACGGATAACTTGTTAAGAGTTTTTCCAATAGTACATATAGCTTTCTCTGAAATTCCAGGACACTGACATTCAACGTGATTCTGGTTAGCAATTTCAATTTGCAGCGTTTGCAACTCGAAGAAGGAAACAAAGTACACAAGGTAAACTACTCCGGATGCGTTACAGGTATTGTATGGTACGTGGCGGTACAGCGGTTTCAGTGGTACATACTATTGTTGTTTACCAATTCGTATTTATTAGATAATGTTATTATTGGACTGCGGAGTTTTATCGAAAATAAAAATTCGTCCGTGTTAATTGCAAGATGCAGGATCTACATAGACATTTATTTCGTTTTTAGATCATTTTAACTGGTTAAAAACAATACAACAATATTTTTAAATTCTTTAAACGTTTTTACCGTTTCGCATTTGACCAACTCATTTTTCTGTCACAGTTATTATTGGACACCGGATTTTATGCATTTATAACAAAAATAAGCAAGTGCAATTTAAAACAGTGAAAATATTAAAAGACTTGAAGAGTATTAATATATTATTTCCACCACATTCAAATTATTAATCAAGAATATATATTTATATTTAGCTCCTGCGTCTTGCAATTGATGCACAAACTTTTTATTTTGCATAAACATCCGGAGTCTAGTTATTATACAGTGTGTCCAAAAAGTATTTAAACACTGCATTTCCGATTCTTGAAAATTGTCGATATTTAAATAACTTCGTAAAAACAAATAATACAACCATAAAAATTGGACACAGTTTAAAGCTTCCATTAAATCCACTGCGATGGACGCGTAGAGGACTGGAGAGAGTAAATATTTGCAGATGTTATGATGTAAATGACCCTCACATTGAACCTCTCGTACCTCTTAAAAGAATTATTTTTTCACATATCTAGGTTAACACTTTCGTGTAAAGAATGTCAAGTTGTATTAGGTGGTGCAATAAAAAATCTGTGTTTTCATTTTTAACGTTAGAATGTGCCCCTCTCATTTTCCATTTTCTGTATGAGCAACTTTTTAAGAATTGGGTATTTAACGAAGAGTTAAGAATTAGGTATTTGGATGGAAAATACAACAAACACTGATACAAACTCTAATTTGTTATAAATTTTTGTTCACTATTAACTGTCACCACAGTTTCTAAACGAAAAAGTTCGCGAATGAACTTTCAAAGTGGAGAACGTGTTCTATTTATTTACAGAGAAAGAGAAAGAGAACGAAAGGAAAGGAAAAGAGAGAGTGATTTAGCTTTATATCCGATAGTAACTCGTGGTTGGTTATTTTCAACCCTGATTTTTTCTCAGAAAAACAGTTTACCTTTTCTCAATATCCCCAAAATGATTTCAGTCCCTTTCGAAATGACATTTATCTAAAAAATAAATTAAACTCTCGAACATGAAATAAAAATATTCTTATTCTTGTAATAAATAATTGCTATTAGACTGCAGATCTTAATTCAAATTCCTCTATTCGTATTTCACAAAACAAACAAAATAAAAAAAAATGTATTTCATCGATTACAGGATTCCTTATCGTAAAAATAGCATTAATTCCAATTAACAAAATGTGATTGGTATACGTTGTTCTATAGAAATTAAAAGACTGAATTTATTTGGATATTTTTCAAATTTTGATAATTTGTACTTGAATAGAAAAACTAATTTAATTAATGATAATCGAAATTCTCTTCGAGAACTTAAGCAAACGTCGTAGATTTTGAAAATATATATTTTTTAAATTTATTTTTTAAGTTTCATCAACCTCGTAATTAGCATCTACAGGTTTCTACAGGAATGGTCGTTTCTTTAGATTTGATTAATTAATTTTCTATGTTTTCGGGGACATTACTGAGCACGGTGTCAAATTATGTGCGATTTAACGTAGAAATATTCGAACTTGCTAACATGCGACGCGGCGGACCAGGTTCTCGGTAGTTTCACCTATCGGTGTCAATGGATGTAGGAACGACATTTCTCTTTTTCTTCACCGTTACGCGGCTAGTCACGATTATCGATTGCCAGGGACGTTCATTAATAATTCAACGCAATATGTTGCATCCGAGGATGGCCACACAGGCTCGGCCAGTTTGTACTACAAAAGGAGCTTTTACGATATAAGAAATATGAGAAAAGTGTTGTTAGCTACCTGTATGACTGCGTGTTATTTCTTCGTTTTGGGGAAGACATTTCAGAAATTATAAATTGGTTACGAGACAAATCCCTTTTTCTCATAGGACTATAATATGGCAATGATATTAACCAAGGTAACCATATTACAAGGTTATAATAAATTGTCAACTATTCGAATACACTTCACGTACAAATACAGTATTGCCTTGATCTAAGAAAATGGAGACCGTAAGATCTA
>CM052192.1:13242174-13323003 GCA_028455805.1 Lasioglossum figueresi | reverse complement strand
CTAAATCTATCATCGCCGATCAAATTACCAGTTTCTAGTTTTTTATTGTACAATTATTGAAATTATAATGACGCTTTCTCTGGAAATGATTATACGCATATTTGTGTCCAAACACATATTATAATAAAAATCACAGAAAATCTTTATAAATTCTATGATGCCATTTTTATAAAGCAACACATGCCAGCCATTTTTAGAGACCAACGAACGCGGAATTTGGAGTTTCTCTGACAACGAGTGATCCTGTTTCAAGCTGACGTTTTGAAAAACCAATTCGTTGCCAACAGCTGGCTCACGGTGGTGTTGGTATCGTTTTGAAGCTGACAACGGACCCCAATCGGCTACACAGTAAATGGGAACGCCAGAGTGAAACAGCGATCTAGCGATCTACATCGACCGACTAGAACAGCGTTTCCCAACCTACGTCATGCCCACCTTTTCAACAACAGTCCTTTCAACGCTAAACATGATCTCTTACTGTTGAGTTTTCGCGCACATTCAGTAATCCTTTACTTTTGATAAATGTCGCTTAACTAAATAAAGCTCTCTAAATTATAGACCACAACTTTGAAGAACTGCGATATATTTTTATGTTTTTCTTTAATATACTTGATTGCTGTATTTGCGGCGCATTTTCTATTCCTCGTCCTCTTAACTCGTTATTAATATAATTTAATTACAAAGTATTTTATAATTGTGCTTCAATTGCAATTACGAATTACATTGTGATTTAATTGAATGGAGATCTGAATTATTAATCACATTATGATTGATTTACAATGTAATTCAATTACTTTGTAATTATAATTCCTGTAGTAATTCAATTACTTTGTAATTATAATTCCTGGTGTAATTCAATTGTAATTCTGCACAACTCTGCCGTTACTGGCAAATAGAGGGTACCTTTTTCCCCTTAATTCGTGCTCCTTAACAACGTCGACGTATGGCCTCAAAATTACCAATTACAGATTGGAAGGTATCGGGTCTAATTGATCGGAATGCATCAATTATTGATACGTCGAATCTCTATGGTGTTCGTTACAGCAACTCCGCATTTGTAACGTTAGAGTTATTCTCATAGCTAATACTGTTCTTAGCAAAAAATTTCGGAATTATTTTTCCGTGGACGGAAAAGTATTGTTGCTGAAAATGTGTCATTAAAAATTCATCGATGCCTCTCGTTAACAAGATACGTAATCTACAGGGTGTCCGCGTCATTACTAGCCATCGTTTTGTTTTCCGAACAAAATGAAGGAGGAAAAACTGTTTTTTTTTGCAAACAATGTAATGGTGTTTGTAATTTATTTTATCTGCATTATTTTGTTAGAAATGAAGGTGACCTTCAATTTTTTTAAATGGATTGCTATGTATTTTTTTATTCTATATGAAAGCATGTGCCAAAACACGCTGATCTTCAAGGTCATACAATGTCACAAAGAAACATTCAGAATAAAAATAAAAAATACGGAACTATACATATTGAATTTTTTAGAAATAAATATGTTTATTTATTTAATCCGTACAGTAGCTGGAACTATCAGACTTTTAATTATCGACAACGCGACGACGTAATGTCGCACGATAAAAAAAACCTAGAAAGTCTATCAGAGATTTATGCGTAACAGTTGCTCGCCGTGAAAATATTCTCACGAATGCAGAAGGAACAGTATCGATCATTAATATTAATATATTATTTGAATGATCGTAGAAGGTCATGAAGCACATTCATCGTTTCAATACTGACCGGATGTAGGGAATTACGTAGAACTAGATTTAAATTAAACACCATGCATTGGATAATCTAACGAGTAAACATTACCATCGTTTTATTATATCGAAAATGCTAGTTAATTTTAAACACCTGTTGCATTGCTTATTTCGTGAGAAAAATATATAATTTTTTTAGTATAATTTTTCTTGTGTTGCAAGCAAATGCGAAAGTGGACAGAAATTAATTTCTCATTGGTATATCATACAGGGTGAATCACGAATCTTGATCAGTACATGGTTTCAAAAGAACTTTCACGTGATTATAACAAATTTTTTGTATAAAACAATTAAAAAAGCAATTTTTTGCGATATTTTTTACAATCTTTTTGCAATTTTTTTGCAATCTTTTTAATACTACGATACGTTTTCGAATTCGCGTTGAAATAATCTAACAAACAGGCGTATAAAGATTATAGATGTATTTGCAAAAAATTGAAGGTGATCTTGAGAAACTGTAAAAAAGGAGAGTTGACGAAAAATTTGCTATAACTACGTGAAAGCTCTCTTAAAACCATGCTATACCTGAGAAAAATATTTTAAATCGGACTGCTAATAACAGAGTAATCTTTACTGATCACGATTCGAGATTCACCCTGTATAATACAATTTCTCAATTGTAATTTATCTCATCAGAATGTATGAAGAACTATTTACTAAAACATTAATACTAAAAATCGGAAAAGAAAGTTGAATTTCAAAATAAAATTAACCCTTTACGATGAACAAACTCATTACTTTTATAGCTTAATAAAACATCGAAACAGAAAAAAAATTATTACATTGTACTCTTGAAACTATACAATTTTCGTTTCAACCATTTTTTTCATGTACCAAACAGTTCACATGTAATTTATTATAAATATATGTTCCAAACTTTCTAAATTAAACAGAATATAAGCACAGTTGTTAATAACTAAATAAACGAGTTCTTAAACTCAATTGTGCATAGCAGATTCCGCGCTAGTTTCAACTTGAACAATGAGCAGTCACAGTCTCGTTATTTATGAAGAAAGTTTTAGCAAGTGCGTAGCCCATTCGCGAGAATTTAGAGGCGTTCAATTGGTGAAATGACTAACGATAACTATACTTACGCTGCAATGGCGGACACGCATTTAATGTATGACCGAGAGAATGGCAATGAAAGTGGAGCACGTCGTCTGTAACAGGAACATTTTCCACTTGGTAGAATTCCAGATTGTAGAACCTTCTCCGTGGTCGATGGACAGCTTTGAAAATGTTAGATAAAATCCGTTATTTTAATTAAGAAAAAATTAGTATGCAGTAGTATACTAACCGTATTTTTGCCATTTCCAAATATCAGTACCTCTTAAAAAATTAATTAAAAAATTAATGTTCTGATATAGCACGTCAATTTATACAAAATGGCTCTAATAATTTGATCATCCACGTATAATAAAATAGCATAATTACTTGACTCTTTGTCCTACGATTTATTTTATGGTTTCAGTGATTAGAACTTGTTTTGTAGTTCGTAATTTCCTAAAACAGGAGAAAATTTACATCTATTGTACGTCTACATGTTCTCCAATAATTATACATTAACAAAACCAAAAAAGAAATTCATACCAGTTTAAAGGAAATTAATAACGTACATATTATTTAGAGATCCGTTCTGAATTTTCATCGCGAGTCTGACACGATATTGTGTTCCGAGGTTTAATTTCCACTATGTCCGTTCAACCTACTCTGTTGTACTACCTATTCAAAAATGCATTCTTCTGATGCTGTTTGAAAAGATTTCTGCAGTAGTAGGTCGTGCATTTACGATCTACGGTAGTGTTCCACTTATATTTTTCTTGTAAGTGTACACATTTTTAAATAACGTCTTTCCAGACCGTCGGCTGTGACGAGGTCAGCCTATAAAATATAACCACCTTGTGCTATTGACTTCGATATTTCAGATTTTTACCCCTTTACCTCACGATTTTCCTCAGAATGGCACTAAAACAATTGTTTTACTTATTAACCCTTTGCACTCCAGCCTAGTAACTCATATAGTACACCAACAACTCCAGCACTATGTTAGTTACAAGTTTGTATATATATACAGGGTAATTCGCGCAACTTGCAAATCTATATAACTTTCAAAGTATGCGTTGCACGAAAAAGTTTTGTATACAGAAGTTGCATGGTCTGAAGGGGTACATTATGTAGTGTATTTATTTTTTTTACAGGCGGAAGCGTTTCGGAGATTTGAATGTCGACTTTGTTCTTTTGAATGAAATGCTATATTTTTTATACCAAAATATGAAAGAATGTCGAATTCTGAGTAAAAAAGTATTGACCTTCATTAACGAGTAATTTCAGTTTATTTCCTGAAAATTTTGTTTACGTAATATCAAGTTAGAAATTCAACCTTAAAAAAATACGGTTGCTGCAATAAAACAAAATATTTATTCCTTAGATACATTATACATATGAAACAAGTTCAAGTTTATAAATCGTCAACAAAATGATTATTTTCAAAATGATTATCTTTCAAATATCGCATTATATATCGCATTAGTCTTGATTTACTCTAACAAATATACGAACAAAATATACGATAATGAATAATTTTGCCATCGACATTAAATATTCGAACAAATTATGATGAATTATTCGATCAAATAATTAATACAGAGAATAACATGTTCCGAATAATGAATAATTATTCTACAAATAAAATATTCGACTAAAAAGAATTGAATCAAATAATTTGAACAATGACTTGAAGTCTGTCAAAGATATTATTTCAAATTTTAATGAGGCTCCTATAATAAGTCAGCCGGTATCAAAGTATAAGAGGTGATCGTGTAATTATCGATGTTCCAGGAAGAATGGAGCAATTAATTAGCCAGATCGTTGATCGTTTCATAGACAACGTTCAGAATAAAATACCGTGACCAAACAGTACTCATCCTCTATAATTGGCAATTGCATGAAAGTCAGTGCTCCGTTGCTCGATATTCTCGCAAGTATTAAAAAGTGAAAGTAATCTTTTAGCATTAGTGGTACCGAACAGTTAAAGTATTACCTGTATTACCCCATACACGTTACGGCGTTATCCAAATGGACGTTTCGGTTAATTCCTACTAATCGACGTACAAATAAAAAAATTCAAGTAATTCCTCGCAACAACGTGTTCTCAATCATTAAAAAGCGAGGGACCCGGAACGAAACATTTCTATTACTTTTAGTTTTAATTTGATGTACGCACTACCAGTGATGGGATCTGAATCGCTTCGAATCGCTTCGATTCAATATTTCCGACAAAAAATTTGAATCACTTGCAACATAATTCGAAGCTCAGAACTCTTGAAAGTCTTCATTGTCCTGAAAATCTTGAAAGCCTTCAAACTTTGGAAGGTTCGTAAGATTTGAAACTTTGGAAGGTTCGTAAGATTTGAAACTTTTGAAATGTTACATCTATCACGAAACAATGATTATACGTCGTATAAGAATTGGGATGAATAACAGTATGAACGTACCAATATTATAAAAAGTACAACATTTATTGTTCAAAGAAATAAGAACGGTGGGTAGACCGAGATACCTGACAGGAAAAAGAGGAAGAAAAGGGGATAGCGTGACGACAGTAGCAAGACTGAGGTGCGGCAACGAAGAAAGGGCAAACAAATTCTGGGAAAAAGAAGGGAAGAAAGTATGCAGGATGTGCAGAGGAGAGGAGGAGACGCTGGAACATCTCGTAGAGAGATGCAGGGAGATGGAAGAAACAGAAAGGAAAAATAGAAGAAATCTTGGATGAAAAGGGGAAAGGTGCAAAATGGGGCAGGAAGCTAAAAGAAAAAAAGAGAAAGGGTAGAGAAAAAGGAAAGGGAGAAGTGGGAGAATTAAATTAAGATAAACAGTATGGAAATAGTGAAGGACATGGAGGGTAAGAAGGGAAAAGGATAAAATGTAGAGGGGATTAAATTAAGGATTGTATATCGGGGGGGGGGGGGGGTAGGTATACAATGTAAATAATAGATTAAGATAGGGTGAAGAAAATGCAAAAGTTTAAAGAATGGAGAAAGGAAGGAAGGAGAGAGAAATGTAACGCCGAAAGGCATATATTTATGAATAAAGATTATATATACAACATTTATTAACACATTACCGACCGGTGATTATTCCATGATTTTGAAAAATCTATGGTACATGGCTGAACACTTTTTAATGGAGCCTTCAATAGCAACAGCGATTTTCATTGTGAACTAACAAATCACCCTCGATAACGTCGTCTAATAGTTTCATTTGAGATTGCAATGTAAAAGAGAATTTCTACGCTTTCTTTTGGTACAGCACAATTATTGAAAGTGAAAAAGTTAGTAAAGTGTTAAGATTATTAAGACTTTTAAAATTTTCAAAACTTCAAGACTTCAAGACTTTTAAGAGTTTCAAGAATTTCTGATTTCGAATAAATATCGAATCGATTCGAAACTCTGTGGCGATTGATTTGTTCGAAAACTTGCAAGACAGAGTGTTGTATGCCCATCACTACGTACTACTATCACTTCATGTTTCATGTAATTCAATCTTAAATAATATATAATTAAATCTAAGCATTTGACCGATCTATATGGAATGTGTAAGCTTGCACATTGTTGAAAAGAAATTGTATAGATAGTCCGCAATTACTTGCATGTAGAGAAGTTTATAAATATCCACATAGAGCACGGTATAAATTTTCTTTTTCCTGTACGAGATTATTGCAGGCAAAGAAGTTATAATGATTGTATAAGGAAAACCGTATGGTATAAGGGGTTAAAGTCGAAATATGCTATAAGCTCGGGACCTAAAGTGCCAATCGGAGAAGACAGTTCTGCATGCTCGCCATTACATCGCATAGATCGGATTTGCATGGAGGCCGTGTTATCGTAATATGTACGTCGGTGAAATGCGGCATGCTCAGCTGAGAAAAATCTCGTTCCCTCGGTCCGTTGTGTATATGGGAGACGCATTTCTTCGTTCACCGAACGCGTCAAGAATTCACGCAGCAACGGAGAGTAGAAATAGTTGGCAAGTGGTTGGTCAGCGTCCACGGAACTGGTACAGAATGTCGTGGGCGAGATGTCACGAGGCCATGACAATGGCCGTTCGGTAAAATACGTACCCCCTCCCCCCACCACCATCCCCGCTATATACGAGGTGTGATCGAAAAGTAAGGTGACTTTTTGAATTTCGCGGGATACCTGCAGTCGATTTTCGTTTTCTTTTTTTTTTCTTATGCTGGCAGACTCGTGCCGAACATATGTTCACAGTTTCAGCTATATAGCAATTTTTGTTTGTTTGTGAGAAGCATAAAGGTTAGAAGTGTTTTGCCTGTTCGGCGAAAATCTTGAAAGCCTTAAAACTTTGGAAGGTTTGTAAGAATTGAAACTCTTGAAATGTTACATCTATCACGAAACAATGATTAAGTCGTATCAGAATTGGGATGAATAACAGTATGAACGTACCAATATTATAAAAAGTACAACATTTATTAACACATTACCGATCGGTGATTATTGCATGATTTTCAAAAATCTATGGTACATGGCTAAACACTTTTTAATGGAGCCTTCAATAGCAACAGCGATTTTCATCGTGAACTAACAAATCACCCTCGATAACGTCGTCTAATAGTTTCATTTGAGATTGCAATGTAAAAGAGAATTTATACGCTTTCCTTTGGCACAGCACAATTATTGAAAGTCAAAAAGTCAGTAAAGTGTTAAGATTATCAAGACTTTTATAATTTTCAAAACTTCAAGACTTTTAAAATCTTCAAGACTTCAAGACTTTTAAGAGTTTCAAGAATTTCTGCTGTCGAAAAAAATGGATCAAAGATCTTGCAATCAAGTGCTCCAAAACACTTGAAATGTTGACAGTGGCATACGGTGAGTGTACTCTGAGTAAAAAAATGTTTATAAGTGGTACAAGCTCTTCCAAGAAGGCCGAGAAGATGTTAATGACGAAGCACGTCAACAACTGATGAAAACGTTGAAGAAGCGAAGAAAATAGTGTTGGGGAATCGTCGAATTACCATTAGAGAAGTTGCCGATGATGTCGGCATCTCGTTTGGTTCGTGCCAAGCAATTTGAATGGAATTTTGGAAACACAATTCATGGATTTTTCATCGCGATAATGCACCTGCTCACGCATCGTTGCTTGCGAGTAATTTTTTGGCCAGAAACAACACCACGATCATGCCTCAGCCACCATATTCACCGGATTTGGCCCCCTGCGACTTTTTCCTGTTCCCAAATCTGAAGAGACCCATGAAAGGACGGAGATTTGCAACGATCGAGGGGATAAAGACTGCATCGCTGCAAGAGCTCAAAGCTATACCAAAAAGTGCTTATCAGAAGTGCTTCGAGGATTGGAAAAAGCGCTGGCACAAGTATATTATATCTGAGGGGGATTACTTTGAAGGGGACAACATAAATATTGATGAATAAATAAATATTTTTTGAGAAAAATAAAAAGTCACCTTACTTTTTGATCACATCTCGTATGTATACAATTTATTACGATTCTAAATATTTCGCAACTTCGATAATCTTCGATAACATCGTGATTTTAATAGACACGCGCCAAAAAGCGTGTTTTATTGAAATCACATCGAAACTGAATTTTGGAGTTTGACACTCGAGACCAGTGGTTCTTAATCTTTTTGTAGTCGGGGAACACGTTTGATTATATGAAAAATTTGCGGAATGCCAAAATTAATGGTCCAAAAAACAAACAAAAACGTCTCGCGTAGAAATAAATATATTATTAAATATATTTAATATATTTAATATATTTAATATATTTCGCGGAATTTCGCGGAGCACCGGTTGAGAATCACTGCTCTAGACTCTAGGATGAATGTTGTTCACCAAATTATGGTAAATTGGACAGATCAACTGAAACATAAGTATCAACAATCGTACGAGTCGAAATATAATTTCTAAACAAAGTTTTAATTTTACTAAACACGAACTAACGTTTATAGTTAATTGAATGTACTGTACAATTATATTTGTTGCTGCATACGAAATGCCCGATTTTTAACAGTAACATTAGATTTATATATCGAAGTAAGCGCCATACATTATAATCAACATACTTTGTCAATAAATTACAAGCTTATTAAAATATTATGAAGCATTTATAAAAAATTTTATAAATTTTCTGCAAAACGATCGTAAGAAGCAACAGTTAGATAAAAATGAATTCCTTCCTTTAATAGTTTTCATAATCTCATAATCACTTTTCACAATCAGATTTTCACAATTTTAAGTAAGAACAAATTATTTTTTACCTTAGCTAGAAGCAATAAATTATCTTTTCATTGTTGTATTTATAAATTGTGAGCGAATTGACCGTATAGATGTTGATTAATGTTTATATAGCACAGTCGAAAATAAATTAAAATAAGGGAGAAAACAGAAAAGTAAAATTGAAATTATATTTAGATAGAATAAACTGTAATAACTACCTCACAAATCTTGTTAAAACTTTATTAATTGCATTTAGAATCTCGAAATTCAGGAAAATTTCGAAAAGAGAGTACCGAATTCCGCGAAATAAATTGATAATTAATTCAGGAACTCTCGAATCTCGAGAAAGTAGGCAACACTGTTACAAAACTACAAAAGTGATAAAACTATACGTAAGTGACGCTTAAAAGTACTTACCAGATTTAAATGTTATTAACAACTTGTGGGGATATTATCTCGTGCTGTTTATACAGACAATAAATAATTTCAAAACATTATCGAACAGCAACAGTGCCTGAAAGAAAATGTAATAACAAATGTATTTGACGATTTTTGATTTCATTATAAATATTTTCTAGCTTTTTCGAAATCTACGTCAGTCTCTTTATTCAACCTGATAGAAACAGTAATTTCAGTAGCTATAAAAGAGTGACACGTTTAATGACAAGTCTCCTACATTGGATCAAAATGGACCCAAGATCCGTTTTGAAGATAGTTAAAAAAAATGTAGAAGAAATTTCGACAGAAAGATTTGTAAAAATTTGTCAGCGCCATAATACGAAACTGTTCAATGAATATTAATCTTATTAAAAACTAATTATACTTGTGTGTGTTGCTACAATTATAATGCGCTATTTGTCTGAATATGCTAAGCGTTCGGATACTTATGGACGACAGTGTACATGAGAATTTGCAATCTGTTTGTCTAGGAGAATACAGAAACGTATTTACAAGAACGGCAAGCGAAATATTAATGTTATAGTCCATAATATTTCAACACATCCGACTATCTAGTTTAAATAATTCAACCTTTAAATAACAAACGATTTAATATTCACAGAGTTGTCAACATTTTCATATTTTGTACAATATTCAACACTCGTGGCGATTGTACAGAGTCCCGTAGTCCGAGAGTACGTTCATGTCAGATCCGCGATTGAAACTATAAGAGCGTCGATCAAAGCGACGATAAAAATTGTTCAAAAATATCTCTGTATGGTTTGTAACATGTTTATATAGGGAAGCTGCGATAGCACAGTTTCAGTCGTTTATAGTTTCACAGAGATGAACCGCTGGAACATGAGTGATTCTGAAGAAGAATTATTATCTTCAAGTGAACATTGTGTGCACCCTATTGAAGCTAAACGACATCAATTTGGAGTGTTTCAGCATTTATTTCGTCCCACAACTTATGTCACATCTGTCATGTCACATGTGTCCCCACTCTACCTTCCCCTTCCACGACCACATTCCCCCACGCTTCCGCCACGATCTGGCCACGTGACGCGTTTCGTCTCTGTTGTGCAGAGAGAGGGAAACTTGTTCCCCTCAATTCGTGCTACCTCCCCTCATCTGGCGATACTGCTTCAAGTGTCGTTGAGTGCTCACAAGAACGCGTTTCATCTCTGTCGTGCATGTCTCCGGTATTGACAGAGAGAGGGTAAGTTTTTCCCCTCAATTACTGCCCCCACCCCTCATCTGACATATAAAATGGTTGATAATAGGGGAACCTGGACACTGGTAGTGGGACTCGTGAAGCGCGGAAGAAGTTGCTCGGGCCTGAACCAGAGCCGGATTAAAACCAGTAGCAGAAGTAGCAAATGCTACGGGCCCGCGCTCTTTTGGGGGCCCCGTGCTCTTCTAAGGGCCCCGCGCTTGCAGCAGAAGAAGCCCTGACTACTATTAACAGATATTTCTGCTAAAAAATGGTCCTTCAGTGTGTTTTGTTTTATTATCATGCAAAACCTGGTAACATTTGCTACGGGCCCCGCGCTAGCTTAATTCGGCCCTGGCCTGAACTGAAGCTTGGTGTTGGAAATTGTTACAAATTCAAACGGTTCTAGAAACATTGCAAAATTCTTTTCGTGATTGAATCTACCACAAGTTTGAAACTTGATGTACGATTTTTTTGAATCTTGTTTATACAGAAATGAGGAATACGTCTGGTTGTGTAAAGGCTTGTTCATTTATAGTTCAGAATTCAGAAGTCAGAAAGACCAAATGAAAATTTATTATACAGGATGTCTCAACATTCCTTCAACATCCAGAAATGATCTCAGGAACCTCCCATTTCCGGATGTTGAAGGAATTATGAGACAACCTGTATAGTAGTAATCAAAGAGATTCTTATAAAACCCTTTTTCAGCACAATTATCATAAACGACCGTCGCCTAATAGTTCGCATACAATGTCTTAAATTCAATTTCGCAACTCTCCGCAAACTCTGTTGTATGTTCCCAAAACCTTATCAGTATCATTGGTCATCTAGTAAGCGTAGTTTCGCTCTCTGTTTCCCTAAACGTTCATCGCGGCTCCGACATAAACATACCCTAAACCTTATAAAAAGTACGAGCTACGTATTAGCGATGTATACAGTGAAGAACAAAATTGAACCGACGATATCATTTTTTCAGAAGCTCATTATTTACGCATTATTTACGCATTTATTAAGACAGTATTTGTTAGAACTCAAGAAGCTTGTATTTGTAGATTTACTTCAGCTTAAGAAACAATTCATATATTCATTTCGTTCTACGTAGTTTATTATTATTAGGTTTCAACATAAATTCGTTCGATTACAAATATACATATGTTCTAATTTTAACGATTTCGTTATATTTCAAACAGAGATAGCTGTGATTAAATAAGCCTGATTACAGTCGACGATTTTATTATTGCAATTCTCTAGTTTGCTAAGTAACGATATTACTTTCAGAACAAGTCAAGAACAAGAATGGTTAGATTAGTAACCATTTAAAAACAAAACATTAAACTAGTAAGTCAAACTTCACAAAATGTAAATATGAATCGTTTGTAAAATGTAGAATCAAATACCTCTCGAAGTTTAGTGAGACTGTCTTAATAAACATATGGATAATAATATTATAAAGAAAATGGTTTCATTGGTTCAATTCCGCCACGGCCGTCTCTAAAACAGGCCGGATCATGTGATGTGGCAACACCGCATACAGCCAAAACATCAGTCCGTTCAGCAGGTCCGATCGAGCTGCTGCATATCGTTCATTCATAAGAAAAGTGACACAAAATGTATTTCCCAAAAAAAAGTACAATAATAAATATATAAATTGTGGTGTACTTTATAACTAATGCACGCGGCGATTAACCCAGTATTTGGACAACAAATTATTTTACATTTTTAAGCTGGTGATATACAGTTAAAAGAATTGGCAATTCTAGGTAATTTTGAGGAAAGCACGAAAGAGAAGTTGGTGGGAAAAGCAAGCAACTTAGGAGCCCCTACCGTGTCCATCACTGGCATATACAGACAGCCGGACAGAACTTTTACTCGGAAAACCAAAAATTGTCAACTTTTCCTTTCAATATTGTACAATTCGACGAAAACATGATAGAACTTTAAGTTCTAGTGCGCCGAATTCTAGTTTAGTGTGCGGAGTTCACTCGTCTAAAAGTTATACACGAGTAAACTTGCTCGATCTCAAGCGCGTTCGAGAGGTTAGAACGCTGCCATATTGGTTTCCAGACACAGGAGCGGATATTAATGTAGCGAGCGGACTCGCTAAGTCTGTTAGGTGTCCGACTTAGATTCCTCGCACCAGAATTTAAAGTTCTATCATTTTTTGGTCGTACCGTACAATATTATATTCAGGAAAGTTGAAAATTGTTGGTCCCCCGAGTGAAAGTTTAACCGGTGGCAGTGATATAACGCGGCCGACTTCAAGCGTCACTTCAAATCGGACCGAGACAGCGTTGCCAAATGTCCCATCTTCCGGTCTGCGCTATAAACGGCCGTGATTCCGCGCATCACTGTAGAAGCTGGATCTGATACGGGTGTAAAAATGAAAGCCCAAGATACGTTTGAAATGATATGAATATATTATATTTCCGTAAGAAATTCGCATAAATATGCATAGCGTATTAATCGTCCGTTCATATGAAGTAAGATGTGTGTACACATAATGATATTAGATTACTTAAGATAAAATTATTGTTTACGACGTAATGAACGATTTCAAAGAGTTTTTCCATAAATATAGCAGATAAGAAATCGCGCGCGGCGTTCGACGCGTAACATCGATTATTCAACAATGTCGGAACAACGACGAGGCGGAGGTACATACATACGATCACGGACCACGGTTTTTCGTATATCCGTATGCGCGCGTTTTGCATTTCTTTCGGGTACGCCTGCATTCGATAAAGTTGGCCTGCCATAGTTCTCGCTGGTCGATCGACAGACGCTCCGACGCGACGTGTCGAACCGATACAATTTTTTCTATACGGTGTCCGATTATCTTTTCTTGTTCCCGGCTTGAGATCACGGAGATACCTGCGACAAAAGGTGATGATCATCGGTCCCGCGCTCTCGCTCTCATTTTTCTCTCTCGCTCGTTTCGAGAGCGGGAGGAGGAACACAAGGTGGAAACGGTGCGACGTGAAAGTTTAACCAATTAATGTCGATACAGGAGACTGAAACCTTTTTTTTTTCGCACGTCTGTCCCGCCGAAGCGATCCCAAACCCGGGCGCGGACGGTTTCGAGGCTCGCTCTCGGGATTCGCAGCCTCGAGACTAGAAGAAACGAACGAACAAACGTTTCCTCGTGGCTGTATTAATTGTTAGATTCCCGAATCAGTTGCTCCAGTCTTGATTGAACGTCGCTTTCTTCGCCGACCTTCCTGTTCCCCTGCTGTATTCTTCCTGTTTCGGAGGAATCCCCGGAGTCCCTTCTTCCTCCTCTCATCATTTTGGTTCGAACTCGTCGTTAACGCAGCTCCTTCTAATACTGTCCCCTTGATTCCCCCGGTGTCCTCATCATCCTCATCATTCTCCTCGCTATTACGCGGTTTCTTGCTGTTCGTTTTCCCGTTGTCTTCGAACACGGCTGAACGACCCGCCTTCATCGTCAGATGTTGCGCCCTTCCTTCCTTCCTCTTCCGTTCCCACACTCCCCGTTCATCTTCCTCGCGATTACATAATTATGCATTTGCCTTTCTCGGCCCAGGGATTGTTCTTCTTGTCAGGCGCGTGTATCAGCGGGTCAATCTTCTCGTTCTCTTCGACGTAGTCCCTCATCCTGGAAAACAGAAGACCACCGGTCACATTCGGTTAAACGCTCGGGATTTATTGGACCCTTCAGGGACGACGCCACAGTGGGATGTTTTTCGTTAAATATCTCGGTAACAGAGCTGCGCAGAACATTTTCGCAAAGGAAATAGTTTCGAGGATGTACATTTAGGGATATCCTGTGTATTGTAATATTATTTATTGAAGAGTATTCGGTACTCGTGACAATGATTGAGAACTCTGTTAACCCTTAGCACTGGAGTGGTGATCCAGAGTCGCTATTAAAAATTACTGTACCATTACTCAAAATATTGTATACATTATTAAATATGTTGGTATCTATGGGGTAATATATCAATTTCATATCTGTAAAAAGAAAAGAAATCGTATAGAATGGAGTTATTTTAGGTCGGAAGAAATGTTTAATTTTCGAGTTAAAGTAGCTCCGAGTGCAAAGGGTTAATACTGATGAACAAAATGTCTGGTCCCTTCTACAGTAAAGTTTTTAGTCTTATATGTTATAAGTTTTATTTAAACTGAAGCTTTTATTTATCTGCTCTCTCATTGGAACTTGTACTATGAATACGTATTTTCACGTATCTCTACTAAACTCTACTAAACTACGTAACTCTATTGAAAACTCGTACTTCTGTGAATCGTATTTCTTTGAAATGCGGTACTAGAAACGAAACATAATTTGTTGATTTAAAGTGTAAAACAAATACGAGTGAGATATTTATTGCCCTAGGATCTTTTATGCAACTATTTCTGAGGATTACAGCATTATTGATTTGGTAACATTTGTCCGCTATCTTCTGTACACTCCCGTGGTGAAAACACGTCAATTATAAACTAAGAAATTCATTGAAAACATGTTTCTACATCGTTAACTGGTTTAAAACGTGAGACTGTTACATGATCTTGTAGCAACTTGAATGGTTGCATACCATTGAACAGTTGAAAAGTTGGAGGAATTCGCCAATATTTTTCATATCTAAAACTATGTTCCGTTACAAAAATCAACGTAATATTATTATATAATATTTAAGTAGCAGTTGCTGAAAACTTGAGCTGGAGGGACGTGGCAGCCATTTTATTGAATATGCTTTCTTTGAACTCTACATTAAACTAGACGAAACAAGCTAGCTCTTATCGAGGTCAACTTTTAAAAAAGTTACAGCAATTCGAACTCGAACATATAATTTTAAACGAAATTCTCAGCTTCATAAAATAGAAAAAATGGACGAATCAAAAGTTCGCTCGATGAAGGACAGTTTACAATGTTTGATGGCAAATTCATGCAAAATCAAGGGCAAATTGCTTAATGGGTAATAAGCTCGAACAGAATTTTTGAAAAACGTAAGATTGACTTGGTTTCTGCATCTAACGCAGACAAGCGTGTTAATTCTTGGAAATGTACCGCAAATAACTGCGGTAAAAGTAACGAGGACGATTCCAAAGTCGCCCGAGAGGTCCCAGCAGTAGTGATTTAAATCCGAAACGAATGATCAAATCGATGGAAATCGCTTTCGCGGAGCGTAGGATTGCTCTGAATATAACAAGGTTGCAGCGATGCAAAGAAAATCACGGGGAATCGAATAAGGCATAGTTGGCCGTTGCGAACAGCTCGGTGAAAGGGACTCGGCCCTCCTCGAGCCGATTTTGCGTTCAAGGAGAGCTCTGTGTTCCACAGGAACGCGCGCCTGTCTTATTACACACAGCTAATTTTTCGTATTTTCTCGTTGCACGTTCCCGAAGACAGATACAGAGACTCCCATAACTGATCACTAAACTGCGGATTTTACATAGTATTATTTATTTTATAAACATTACATGGTATTATTTCCCCCTTGTTGATATTATTAAACGTAGAATAACAATTTTATATGCCTAATATTTTTCACAATTGATACAGACAATTTTTAATCAATGCATAAATATTACATAGTATTATTTCCCCCTTGTTGATATTATTAAACGTAGAATAACAATTTTATATGCCTAATATTTTTCACAATTGATGCAGACAATTTTTAATCAATGCATAAGTATTAAATAGTACTTTTTCCCCCTTGTTGATATTATTAAACGTAGAATAACAATTTTATATGCCTAATTTTTGTCACAATTGATGCAGACAATTTTTAATCAATGCATAAATATTACCTAGTATTATTTCCCCCTTGTTGATATTATTAAACGTCGAATAACAATTTTGTTTGCCTAATATTTTTTACAATTGATACACACAATTTTTAATCAATGCATAAATATTACATAGTATTATTTCCCCCTTGTTGATATTATTAAACGTAGAATAACAATTTTATATGCCTAATATTTTTCACAATTGATGCAGACAATTTTTAATCAATGCATAAATGTCAGAACAACTTTTTTACGAATGTACTTATCGATTTCAGTTTTTCTGTAAAGATAGAAGGATTAGTTTATAGTAGATAAAGCGTAACGAACATTTTTTGGAAAAATTCCGTTCATAAGAATAGATGAAATTCGATTTTTACAACTTTTCTTTTTATTTGGTTCTGTATTGCATATTTAACAAATGTGTTTTGCAGACTCAAATAAGTTATGTACGTTTCATCAAAATTAGTTAATTGATGTATCAGTTATAAACTATGAAAAGCGGCGAAAATTGCAAATTTTTTTAATTTTCATAAAAATGTGCAGTCTTATTATTATTGCAAGTGATACTGGTCTAAAGATTTCACAAGCTGTTTTATTATATTTTCATCAATTTTGTTCGAAGTTTCTGCAATTTTTAATACCTGCACATTGCGCACTGATTTGCAAAAATTTGTCGATGCAGTCTACGTATAATTGATGCATATAATTTTCGCTATGCATAAAGATCCACGGTGTATTAATAATACACACTGATGTTTTTTTTATCTAAATTTTGATATAACTTCTACAGATGTAACGAAAATTGATAAATCTCGAAATAAAATCAACGATTTTAAAGCGCTAATTGCTTTTTAATTGCGCTTTATAAATACCGGTCACATCGCCGGCAAGAAATGTCTCACGATCTAGTTAGACAACTCACAATTTACCAGAAAATGTGAGAAAATTGTAGGCTTTCACTTATCGCTTCATATTAGACACGAATGTGAGTTAACGACCGCCTACTGTTAACTGTTTCTACTGCGATTTTCGTTGCTCATAATTGCATTAAACTTTTTAATGAATTGGAACGACGTAGTGAATATTTCAATTTTTTAGATTTCGAAGATATATTTCTCTAGAATAGTCTTAACCATCGTGTAATCTGCTAGCTAGAAATTTGACTTAACTTAATTAGATTATAATTGTATGCTTCTTTTGTGTAACACATATAGCAGACGGAATCGTGAACAGAGTGCTTTTTTTTAAATATATTACGTATCCTTTCTAAAACCCACGATTTTGCGGTAATAACATCGTAAAAGTTTTATTATCTTAGATTTCAAGAGGATATAACTCGCAAGAATTGCTCGCATTTAATTTCGTTTTAATGACTGTGTTATCTGTTAACTAGAAATTAAACTTTACTTAATTGGTTTATAACTGTGTGCCTTTATAAAGATAGCAAATTGAATTGTGAACAACGAGATATAAGAGATTCTTTAAATAATTTAACGCAAGGTTTATATTCATTCGCATTAGCAATTTTTGGAATTTTTTCGAGTATTTAGTGTTCAAATACTTCTTGTAAAAAATGTTTAAAATGACTTCCACGAGGCTGCAAGAAACCCCTATAAAAAATCATTTACAAAATGACGTAAGAATTTTTTCTTGTATTTGAAGACTGAAGATATATGCCAAAAAAATTACAGCCTCAAAAAATGTTTTTTATTACTTTATCAGTTCCATAAAAATTATTCAAATTTTCGACCGACAAAGTGTAATCTTTCAGAAAAATATGTTTGGAAGTCAACTCGATTACGTTCTATAAAATGATATTACGAATGCTTCAATCAACTCTAAAGTGGCACTGTTCTTGCCACTACAAATATGAACTAGCTCAAAAAGAAACATTACATAACTGTTCAATTAGGAGTTAGAGATAAAACGTTTTTCTAGCAGTGGCCAACTAAACGCATTTGTTTCAACTTAAAAATTGTTATTTTTTTGAGTTGTGTCGATATTCTTGCCGGGGTGCGATGTGTCTTCTCAAACAAACCGTATAAATTCGAGCAGAAGTTTATAAAAGAGAGTCGGTGTTAATTGCGATCTCCGTTTGCGGATTTTGTACCGAGTGTCCGCGAACGACGCGACACCGCGGCACGTGCGGAAGAAAGCGATATTTTACGAAGTGTATCCATAAATAGTATGCAAGTGGAAAAGTCGCAGGTGATAAATGTGAAAGGTCGGATATTGCAGTCGTTTCTTAAGGTTATTTGTCTGGAAAGGAACTTATCTCGTTAACTTCAGGCCTCTTCAACCCAGGTTAGAGTTTGTAAAAACGTCCGGCGATATCGTTTCTAGCGAAGATTTCTCGGCAAAGGGAAAACGCGAGGAGACGATACGAGTCGAGTCGAGTTAGAGTCAAGTCGAGGGGACAGTAGCGCCGGCGAAAGATTAGTTTGATCGGAAAGAGGGGAAAAAATGGGGGGTACCTTTCACTCTGGCACTCTCCAAGTAGTCGACCGCGGAAACTTTTTGCTTTCGGGATACGATTCGCCTCGAAAACCGCAGACCGGGATAACTTCGCTGGCTGAACGACGCAGTTCCGCGTTGTTCCGCAACCGGGAACACCATCGAACTTCCCATGTGTTATTAAACCTCGTTACCGATCCATCATCGCGATAGATTCCACCTAAATGCGGATTCCGTTTTAATACCGGTCGGAGCACCAATCTAGATAAAGATACCTTTTCTTTCGCCGCCTGTACCCCAATTTCGACCACTCCCTAACACTTCCTACCTATCGGATGAACATTGTTTCGTTCGATGTTTGTTTTTTTAATTCATTTGGTACGCCACGTAATTATCGCTGTGAAGCAAGGTTACTCTGTTCGATGCATCTAAACATGGGTAATAGGGTAAATGTACCTGTTACTTATTTATCCCAATGAGATTAAAATACGTAAAAATAAATGCTTTGTCCTAAATAAATTTGTACAATTCAATGAGAATGTATTCTCTCGTTGGCGAGGCAAATAAAATTGTCAATCATTGATATGAGGCAAGATTACTCTGTTCGATGCATCTAAAAATGGGTGATAGGATAAATGCACCTGTTACTTATTTTTCCCAATGAGATTATAATACGTAAAAATAAATTGTTCGCCCTGAATAAATTTGTACAATCCAATGAGAATGTATTCTCTCGTTGGCGAGGTAAACAAAATTGTCAATAATTCAAATATTTTTATAATCTCAGGATTTGAAAAAACATTCTTCATGAAAGGTAAAGCCAAGACCATTTTTCTTCCATCTCGATCAACAAAGGACTGTTCTTCACATGATTGTGCATTCTTTACATTGCTTTAAATTGTTTTTTTCCTTACATTGTTTTATTATTGTTCAAATACCTAGTTCGATATAATAAAAATATAAAAAGAAACTTTTGTAGACTTTTCAATAAAATATCTAAGCCCTCAGCATTACGTACATTATAGTGGTACGAAGGAGCTCATTACTGCGACACAAGTCTCACTAGGAATGTCCCAAATACATACTGCGGTGTGAATTGAAACTACAACGAGAATCGAGGTTTACTTCAGTCTAATGTTTTAAGTTAGTTATCTGTTCAGGTAATATTATATTTAACTCTCAGAATGGCAATTTCTTAACATGGTTTTTGGAATATTTGTCCTTAACATATGAGGTTTAAATGAAGGTTGATGTATTTGAATGCATTGGTTTCGCTACGTTTCAGTAATGGCTCCCAGATTGATATACGATCGGTTAAAATTCTCTTCAGAATGCGTTAGTTGTGTGCAATAATCAGATATCTCAATGATTAACGTAACTAAGTTTGAATAAATGATCAGCAACTGTGTCTTTCGACATTTCGAAGAAATCTGACGATCTCTACAACTGAAAGTTTTATATGCACTGATTTCAAAAATTATTTAATTAATACCGTTATTCGAATGCCACTAACTGCGGAAGTTTTACCGGAAACGATGCGTGTCTTTAAACGAGTAATTACCGGCTTTAAATTGAGAAAATCATTTGCGAGAGGTACTTTCGCCAACAGCATCATCTCCATGAACAGCACGAATCATACTTTGTGTCTGAGAGGCATTTCTGCCATTAGGACAATGAAATATTATTAAAAGACGGCAACCAATTTTATTGTCTTCCACTTTCTAATTACCTTCTATAATAGTGCATACTTTGTTAGTAGGAAAATGTTTTGAGTAATTATAAAGCGGATCCAAAATGTGTTTGGACACTGAACTATAGTGCGCAAAAATGTACTTCCTTGAAAGGGGCGTTTTCTAAGGTCATTTGAAGTAATTTTTCGCTTTGCGAAAATGTTCTGCAAAGCCTTGTTTAGAATATATTAACGGAAAACACGGACCAATCAGAGCGCGGCTATAGTTCACCGTGGCGTCGGCATTGGCCGATCCGGGCTCCATCCGTAGAAGTCGCGCTCTGGTTGGTCCATGTATTTCGTTAATAAATGATTAACAAAGCCTCGGAGAACATTTTCGTACAAGGTAAAGTTACTTCAAATGACCTCAGGAATCGCCCCATTGAAGGAAGTGCAATATTTTTGGGACACTCTGTAAATGAAATGAAAAGTAACTAAATAAAGTAGCTAAAAACAATCTTAAATCTATTGTGAAACGCTTCGGATCTTTGGATCACGATTGTAATTTATAATAAAATAAAGTAGTTAGGTCAAAGTAATTTCAAATAAAATTAAGAAATAAGGACCAAAATAATTTATATAGAATAAAGTAGTAAGGTCAAAGTAACTTCTAATTAAATAAAGGAGATAGGACAAAGTAACTCATAATTTAAATAAAAAAGTAAGCACAGAGTAATAACTTTCACATTCAATTCTTCTTACTACTCTTTGCAATATGAGTGTGTTGAAACTGAAAGTTCGAAGATTTATTAAATCTATTGTTCAAGAGATTAACTCAGTGTACGTAACACGATGACGTTCACTTGAAAAACTTTCATTCACGTGTTCGCTTCTCCTTTTATTTCTTTGAACAGATTTTCAGTAAATCAGAGCGGACTTTCTATTGTTTGCGATATGCTGAACTTTCTTACACCGTTTTATGTTGCAGTAAACAGGTTAATGAACTTAAATTCCTTCGCCGTACGCGTCTCCCGATTCTCGAAAATTTCTAACACGTACCGGCACTCCGAGAAATGGTAAAGTAGAATACGATAATGTAACAAATTATTCCTTGTTAATGTACTTTTATTTCAAGAAATTTTCTTATTTTAACTAATTTATTTAGATCTATATAAATAGTAAGTAATTATTTTCTCTTCCATTTAAACTTCAAAACAACAAATAAGTTTTTATTTACTTAAATGATGGCTAGTTCTGGCTCTAACATTTTTAATTTACGATTATCGAAATTGTAAAGATGCATTCGTACATAATTATTCAATGAGTCTATTTCTTTGAAGATACGTATACAGTATAAAAATTTATTTTTATGAAATAGTGTAAAATAGTTACGTCCAGTGCTCTGTAGATCTGGTGTTAATACTTTCCTATCATCAAGTCCTATCATCAAAGACGAGGCAATCCTTCAGCGAAGGAAAATTAGAATGGAACTCGTTTATTGTTCAGACTAGAATCAGTTTCTTCGCGCCTTGTCACTCGTATAAGTGTAATTGTACAGTCGAGTGGGTAAGGTGGTCGTTAACGTTAACAATGTCAACATCACACGATTTGTGTCAAAAACCTCTAGCTAACAGGTACCGGCGGTTTTACTCTGCAATCTTCTGTCTGCGAGGAAATCGTGAAATTGCTGTGGTAATTGTATTTTTCTGATTCATTCATAGATCGTAAGGCGATGCTGAGGTATTTTCATTGCGTATTAACCTGGTAGCGGTATCTCCCAGGAGATTTTTCTTATTTCGAGGTCTTATCCGTTACACAACCGTGAGAATTTAATCTTCTCGGGACATCAACGGGCCCCCGTAATTTCACATTTTGAACCGGCATGAGAAATTTTGTAAACTAATCGTCTCAAGCATTCTTTTCTCGGACTCCGATCGTCAAGTCCAAAATAAAGCTTGCTCTCACTGTAAAAATTAACTCAATGTCTACTATCCACTAATTATTGGGTTGGAACGAAAGTTCGTAGCGTTTGTAAATTAAAATTGAAAGCTCAAATTCCGATATTTATTCATAGATTTATTCAATAAATTTTCCATTCTGTTCTATTACTTTTTACCATTTTCGAGGTAACTTCTCGTGTTATTGAATAAACGTATGAATAAATACCTTAATTTTATTCTAGATTCTGGATTTTATGTATTTCTACAGAAATGAATAGGTGAAATACATTGTTCGAACCAGAGGTGGGAATTATTTGGCGAAACAAATATTTCAAATACTATTTAATATTTTATTTTGCTTAATGAAAATAGTGTTTTAGATAAGATATACAATTTCGAAAATAAAATATTTCTATTTTAACAATCTGAACCTTAAAATAAAATATTTTTATTTCAACAATTTGAAACACGAAATAAAATATTTTACTTTTTCCATTGTTATAATACTCTGAGACACCGCAAAAAATACATTCTCTATCTTATCGTTAAGAAGCGATTTACACTAATAAATGTATTGAATTCGAACCATTATTTTCAGCAATCAAAAATTGAAATTGAAAATAAAAACAAAATACAAATATTGTCGATATTCTTCAAATCAGATACTATTTGCAAATACTAGTTTCAAAAATTACTGCCTCATATAAATTATTTTATTTTCAAAGTTGTACACATACTTTCAAATAAATAGGATTATTTATTATTTACTATTTAAAATACTATTTTCCCCAGCTCTGGTCCGAACGCATTTTCATTCAAATCATGTTTCTGACAATTCGCAGTCTACCAATTTCACTTGCAGGCTTTTACCAAAAATTTATAAAGTTATACTGTCTCTCTTTCATTAAATATTGAAGACTGTGAATTATTATGATATTACACCCGAACGTTTCAATTCCCGGGAGACTTAATTCGAAAATGAAACATTTCTTCCGACCTAGAATAATTCCAATGTATACGATTATTTTCGTTTTATGGATATGAAATTGATACAATACCTCGTGCAATATTTAAATGTGTAGTAATTGATTTGATATCAACATGTTTAATCGTGTAAACAATATTGTGTGAATAATGGTACAGCAACTTTTAGTGATGACTTTGAGTCATCATTCGAGTGCTAAGAGTTAAGACTTGTGTCCCCACTGTATCTTCCCCTACTACGACACTTTAATTCTTTGATTATTTTACACTTTAATTCGATGAATTATACTCCTTCCACAATTTCAAGACTGCTCATTTTTATGCAGAATCAAAATTTCGTACCCGAATTACAACAAACTGCAGTAAGGTAGAAATGAATTTTCTTTCTTAATATGTTCAACGAATTGATTATATTTAATTTATAAATGCATAAAATCCGTAGTCTACATATAATGTAACTATAGAATTCATTTAGAAAGAAAGAAATAAATGTCTATGTTGCATCTATATCGTGCAATTAATGCGGAACATTTTTATTTTGCATAAATATCCGTCTACTTATTTGTAAGTACACATACGAAAGCCATAAACGGGATAGAGTTCGCGGAACGTTGTTTACTCATCGCCGATTGAATTACAAACTTTTATTACGCGTGAATTATTAACAAACAGAATAAACGGACAAGGGTGAAAGTAAGAAGAGAAAATAAAAGTTTCAAGAATATATTAGCGCTCGTCATCCACTGTCGTTTAACCATGCAATCTGTACGGTATTTATTATCGGCACGGTTACGATCGCCAGGACCAACAAGGAACATAAGTACACGTACCCCGATATTGAATGTCTGAAAGTGATCGGTACGCGAATATGCGATAAACCGACACTCCACGTCCAAGGAGAGCCTGTCCCGATCGCGGTGTGTGTAATAATGGAACAACACGCCGCGCCGTGCCGGTGTAATTCAGCCTTGACTGTTAATTGCTGGCCGCGTGTGGTGGCACCACGCGCCAAGCCATTTACATCGTCATCTGTGCTTTTTGTAAATTCTTCGATTCGTCTAAGAATCAACTGTCACACCGCCACACAGTGGAACGAATGGTCATTTTAATAAAAAGATTTTAATAAAAATGGCCAGTTTATGGAAAAAATTCAAGTCAGAAAATAGATATAACATTCATATACATATACCTCTTTGGGAATATTTACTGACCCTAATTGTACCCATAATAATTCATTTAACAGCGATACAGAAAGCATAGAAATCAGTACGTGAAAACTTCGAACCTTAATACGGCGAAAATGTACAATATTCGTCACAAAGAAAATTGTGTCAGAGCAATAAATAAGAATCTTTAAGCTTCTATGCAAGATATTAACACTTTACCTACAGGAAGCCTATGAATAGGATTTTCAATAATTCTGCTGTACCAAAAGAATGCATAGAAATTTTCTTTTATATCGCAAAACATAAATGAAACTATTAGATAACGTTATTGAGGGTGACTTGTTAGTTCACAATGAAAATTGCTGTTGCCATTGAAGAGAGAGAGAGGTTCCATTAAAAAGTGTTCGGTAGTGTACCATAGATTTTTCAAAATTATGCAATAATCACCGGTCGGTAATGTGTTAATAGGATTTTCAATCATTGTGCTGTACCAAAAGAAAGCATAGAAATTTTCTTTTACATTGCAATCTTAAATGAAACTATTTGCTGACGTTATTGAGGGTGACAAGTCAGTTCCCAATGAAAATTGCTGTTGCTATTGAAGGTCCCATTAAAAAGTGTTTAGCCGTGTTCCATAGATTTTTCAAAATTATGCAACAATCTCCGGTCGGTAATGTGTTAATTGGATTTTCAATCATTGTGCTGTACCAAAAGAATGCATAGAAATTTTCTTTTACATTGCAAACATAACTGAAACTATTAGATGACGCTATTGAGGGTAACTTGTTAGTTCACAATGCAATTTGCTGTTGCTATTGAAGGTTCCATTGAAAAGTGTTTAGCCATGTACCATAGATTTTTTTAAATTATGCAATAATCACCGGTCGGTAATGTGTTAATATAAGTAAATGTTTACATTAATGTTCACTGGCGCGACAGTGGCGGATTTACAGTGAGCGTAAAAAATATTCGCATGCCCTGTAAAGTAGAATAACTTTTTTATAATTGCACCAAACGACTTGATTTTTTGATAATCAATTAGAAGCATTGGTTTACGAAATGATATGCAAAAAAGATTTTCCAAAAAATATAATTTACAATGTTACATGCAAAAATAAAAAAGGCATTTTTTAAAACATTTTTATTCGGGCTCTTAATGAAAATTTAAAATATATATTTTGTAGATCCATGTTAGTTATACAAATTCTGAAAATTTCATCGATATCGATTAACATACCCAAGAAATACAAGTGGTTAAATGTGATGAAAATCATAGTTTCTTAAAATCCACAGATTCATACATCTTTCGATGCGTGTCGTTTTTTCGACAATCGAATTTCAATCGATTTCGATGAAATTTCACACATATTTCACACAAAACGCATATTTTTTCATTACAGACTCTAATAAAAAAAGTTATAAATGGTACCTCTTTTACTTTCTCATGTAATTCTTAGCAATTGCAACTTTTTCAAAATCTTTTTTGCATGTCATTTGATAAATCAATCCTTCTAATTGCTCAAACAAAGTCAGGTCGTTTGGTCCGATCATAAAAAAGTTATACTGTTTTAAAGTGCGTTCGAACACTTTCATGGTTCACTGTATGTTACTGAATAAATCTATAAATAAATATCTGAATTTGAGCTTTTAATTTTAATTTACAAACGCTACGAACTTTCGTTCGTACACCCCCATACCCACCCCCAACTTTGAAAGAGACAATTGTTTCATCGATCCCCCTGCTCCCTTTTGAGCTTTCTCCTGATAGCACAGTAGTCGGAAAGCGCTAAATCGGGGCCAAAATGCCAAAAATGAATTTTCCGTTAGTGTATGACCCTTTCTTTACCGGATACTCATATGATGACGCTATGGGAAAACTGCGGTGAAAATGTCTTACCATGCATACCAGCAAAATGGTGGGAGTACACGCAGTTTTGGTACAGGGAACTACGGCGTCAAAATGCAAGTGTGAAGCTTACAATTTCAAGAAAATTGAATTCTTTTTCTGTGTACGATGGATGCTGTTCCTGGAAGTAAGTACTGTGCATAATAATAATAAGAGATTTATATTAATTGCTGTTTGTAATGTACAAAGACAAAGACAAAGTGTGATGCACATTCTCCAAATATTCTTGTTTAGACTTGTAGTAGATACTTTTATTAAAATTTTATTGAAAACGCCCGTAACATTCGAATTCTAAATAAATTTTTCTTTTATTCCAACTTTTATAACTTACAAAATAATCTATGAAAAGAATTAATAAAATACACTTATACAGACAGCAACCAAATAATGACGAACAATTCGAAATTACTACTTATTTGAACTTTAGTAACAAATGAAATTAAAATTATAGTTATTAGTAATACCTCTTTTAGTATAACATTGTTATATTCTTAATATAGCATATGCAATAAAGATGCAACACCACTTTTGGGTAATTTGAGTAAACCAACAATAAAGAATTAAAAATCTAATATTGTTTCCTAAAATTTGTTATTTTTATAATAATAGAGACACAATAAATAGAATTTCAAATAAATAATGTAAATTTCGACACATGAATAAATGTTATTTCAAATCATTATTTCTAGTACATGTTTTCATAATTATTTGATCACCCACTATAGATGTACAAAAATGTTCTCAAATATTATGCTGCTGTTATCATTTCCAGACACATGTAATCCCCTAACCGAGACACTTGAATCACGTAAACAGTACTTAATGCCATGTAATATCTAATTCCTGTAAGATTATGTAAACAGAACTAATCCGTCTATACATAGGCACAAAGTATCCTTTACAGGATGCAAATTCGATTGAAAAATATACGCGTTGTGCATAAATATTTATGAAACATTCACTTGGATGAAAAAATGACGTGAACTGAAGTCGAAAACGTTACGGGATTGTAACAGTACATTGCACTCGTTCCCAACATGGACACCGGAAATGCGATGCGTGAAAGGAAATTTCGTCGAAAATATGGCGGGTTTTAAACGGAGTCTACTGCACGGTAGACTTGTCAATGCATACTATTAACTTGCGAACTGGCATAATTTTTATCGACGCTAATTCTCAATTATAACACATCACACTTTTAGAGATATGTACAATTAACGGTTTCGTATTGGTTCGGTCAACGAGGGAACGAGTAAATATTGTTGCTCGATGTTGCTTGATGAAACAAAGTGATAAGATAAAACGAACGATTTTTACAAAGATATTAACTCAGCTAGGACAATCATTGAGTTCATAGAACGGCGAAATTAAACAAGATATAATGTATAATATACTAGAATGTGAGTCACTAGTTTTTTTTAGAAATTTGATCTTTATTTAATCAAAAAAGATACAGACAATTTCGCAGTAAAACACACAAAAGCAGTGCCAAACATTTCGTCAAACAACAAAGGGAGTATACCGTACAATTTTGAACATAACCTCACATTTGGGAAAGTGTAATCGTTCGAAAAAATTTTAATAACTCCACTGGATAATGGTAGTCGTTGCTATAAAATATACAGTACGAATTTAGTAATTATTATTTTCATAGTTTACGTATTTTTCCGAAATGTGTTTTCGATTGTCTTTTAAATAAATAAATCCGTTTCGACATCCACCATTGATCATTAATCAGAATAAGTGTAACCATGAAAATTAGAATATAAATTACTTTGATGTGTTCTTTGTTATTAAGTATCTATTAATTATTAATATTGTAGAATTTGTTATCAAGTTATTTTACTAAATCATTTAGCACAATAAAGCACGACATGTTTTAAACGGTGAGAGAATAACCTGAACCGCTATTATTTATTATTAAATAGTTAGTTAATAATGCTGATATACATTCTTCAGTTTAACTTCATAAATATATCCTATCATAAGTATATCATAATATACTTAACATAACGACCTTGAATTAGTCCCAGCATTTAATCTTAGTATGATTAAATATTTGTTTACGAAGAAATTAAGCATTCGACTAATTATAAAAAATATAAGCTTTATGCAAATACTCGAACTCTCTAACCTACACTGAATAAACTACATCAACTACAAAGAACAGTAGCAATGACACATTAAATTTTCTAAATATAACAACAGTGTTGCTAACAACGTGGTCCATAAATAGTGTACTGAAGTTGTTGGAGTATTAAATACCTTCAATTATTTTCAGAACGATAAAAATATAACAAAAACTAATAGACATTCTAATCAAACAGGAAGCCGCGACATTTTAGCAATACGATACAGAAATACACAGTTGGACGACAATATTTTTAAGGCTCACGATTCAAGATAAAACAATGCCGTAAATCTGTAAATTAATGCGCGCAAAAGGAGTAGCAAAACTGGCGAGATTCTTCACGGGATTTTTCATAGTGATCACGTAAAAGGTACCATGTTCCGTGCGTCTCTAAGAGGCTTGGATGAGAGGGTGTTACAGGTACGGGTACTATAAACAAAAATGAAATAAAATAACAAAAAATAAATAAATAGGACAATTAAAAGCAGAGCTAACGTGAGAAAACGAACGATTCGATGAACTTACGCGGCAATACTTCTTGACAGGGGCCATCGTTCCATGCTGGCCTGGTACTTCATGTTCTCGATCTGCTTCTTCAACGCGTCCTTGTCCATGTTGGCGAGTACACTGGGATCCATGGTTATAGCCGCGCCTCTCTTTCGCCAGATAAGAGCCGAATAGCGCTTGCGCCTCTACGAAAAATCAATAGAACTGTCTCTGTATGGGGACTCCTGCTAATGGAACACAGAACTACGTCACCGACAGGCAACAGGAAATTTGACTCTGTTAGTCCCATCTTTCCCTGTTTATGTTTTTGTCGCGATATTCAGTAAATAATTACAACCTCGATAGCAATCGTACACTTATTCATTATTAGACTGGTGATCTTTATGGAAAATACAAATTTTCCAGCTAAATTGCAACAAACTGGTGTGAAATAAAAGTATAATTTCGTTCTTAGCATGTTGAATAGATTGAAAATTAACTGTTCTAATGTTTCTATCGGTTGTAACTAGACTAATTTTCGCCAGAATGCATAAAACCCACAGTCTAATCATAACAATAACACTTTCGTCATTGACACTTACGAAAGCTGAAAAATTAAGTTTGGCCTTGAATTTCAAGGTCAAAAGGTCAACAATCTCTTTCGATTGAATCGTATTCGATTTATCACAAGGATGAAGAGTGTAGAAGAAACCATCGGTCAAAACTCGATCGTTCTCTTAACAAATTATGATGAAGTTGTTGACATGATAAAAAATCGATTTTAATTATGATATACTGTCATTCCTCAGTCAAATGGAGTTTATGTAACACGCTGTTGATGAAACCGTCAGAAATTGTTTAAATAATATATGAAATATAATATAAACAAAGTCAGTTTGATAATGAAAAAACATTACTATAATCTTTTAAGAGAACGGTCAACGATATACTTTAAAATTTGTTGATATTGGGCTTCAATACTGAGAAAATCGAGTTCAAAGTTGTGGCAAAGACACGCCAGTAGATACGGTATGTCATGATCAGACTATACCTGTTCAACGGCACGCGTGCTTTTGACTTTTCAAACCAGTTTTTCTTAAAAACTAGTTCTACACTTTCGAATGATTTTTCTAGAAAAATTGACCACTTCTCGATTGAACCGTAATTACGTGAATAGTCAATACATTCCGATAGTATTTCTCTCGAAAATTGAGTAGAAATTTTTGGACGGTTACCATGTTAGAGCTTGTAAAGTATCAAATCATACCATAAGTAATTTCTTTTTGTACTATTGAAAATCACCTACAATAAAAAACCATTAACATCAGAATATGCCCCTCTTGATACCAGTGAACCCGACGCGACGCGAAGTCATTTCCGCTACGAATAATAATAGCCATGTACGAGGTGTGATAAAAAAAGTAAGGTGACTTTTTATTTTTATCAAAAAATATTTATTTATTCATCAATATTTATGTTGTCCCCGTCAAAGTAAGCCCCCTCGGATATAATACACTTGTGCCAGCGCTTTTTCCAATCCTCGAAGCACTTCTGATAAGCACTTTTTGGTATAGCTTTGAGCTCTTCCAGCGATGCAGTCTTTATCTCCTCGATCGTTGCAAATCTCCGTCCTTTCATGGGTCTTTTCAGTTTTGGGGAAAGGAAGAAGTCGCAGGGGGCCAAATCCGGTGAATATGGTGGCTAAGGCATGATCGTGGTGTTGTTTCTGACCAAAAAATTACTCGCAAGCAACGATGCACGAGCAGGTGCATTATCTGCAGGTGCATTATCTGCAAGTGCATTATCTATTCATATATTTATATATGAATTGTGTTTCCAAAATTCCGTTAAAATTGTTTGGCACGAACCAAACGAGATGCCGACATCATCGGCAACTTCTCTAATGGTAATTCGACGATTCCCCAACATTATTTTCTTCGCTTCTTCAACGTTTTCATCGGTTGTTGACGTGCCGGGGCGTTCAGGGCGAGTTTCGTCGTTAACATCTTCTCGGCCTTCTTGGAAGAGCTTGTACCTCTTATAAACATTCTTTTACTCAGAGTACACTCACCGTATGCCACTGTCAACATTTCAAGTGTTTCGGTGCACTTAATTCCATTTTTTACACAAAATTTGATGCAAATTCTTTGATCCATTTTTTTCGACAGCAGAAAATCGCCGAACACGCAAAACACTTCTAACCTTTATGCTTCTCACAAACAAACAAAAAATGCTATATAGCTGAAACTGTGAACATATGTTCGGGACGAGTGTACCAGCATAAGAAAAAAAAGAAAACGAAAGTCGACTGTAGGTATCCCGCGAAATTGAAAAAGTCACCTTACTTTTTGATCGCACCTCGTAAATTAAAGTGGTTATATGTGAAGACCCACCCTGTATAACAAACAATCTAAGCCATAAGATTTATTAAGGCTGGATCTCCTAAGCTGTCTCCCATGGAGCCTCTTATACTCCATTCGTCACGAACGCAAACTTGCGTGTCCAGACGCACAGCAGGAAGTTACGACAAATGCAGTATGGATCGCAAAGTGGGATCTCCTAAACGCGTCTGGACGTAGCGTTTTGAAGAAGTTACGACGAGTGGAGTATGGATCGCAATGGGGCCTCTTATACTCCATTCGTCACGAAGATTAGACCATATGTACAGGATGTATAAAAAGTAATGGTCATCCTAGTAGTTTCTCTTACAAATGTCCACCGATCTTGATTTCCGATCTTGATCCACTGATTACTTTTTATGCAACCATTTTTTTTTAAAGACAAATTTCTATTTTTATTTACCCTAGGTACCAAAAAATAACAAACACATACGATATATCAAATCGCGCGGATTTTCTTAACCTATATAACGCGTTCTCGCACTCCGCAATGCCCTCTATCACCACACTAAACTAAATAACACTAAAAACGCCGCTAAATTCCTAAAAACCCCAATTAACCCCCTGATATTTTCACACAGGTCGCTCGGAAATTTCGTGGGCTTTCCAACGAGCCGACGCACGACCCTGTAGCTCGAATTCCAATCCCTAAAAAATATCTGGAGGAGCCGCTGCGCCTCCACCTTACTTCTCACAAGTCTATCAGTAGCCCCCCTCGGGGCTACCTTTTGGATTAACCATTTTTAAAATAATTAATTAATTAACCATTTTTGTCGGAATTTGGTTAGGTACTTATATAGACCCGACATTGCTGTAAGATATGCTTCGGACGCAGTGCTCCAGGATAACGGAGAGTCTGGTGCCAACAAGTCACGTGACAAGATGATTCAAAATGGCGGATAGTGATATAGAAACGAGGTATGCAAGTATATTTATGCATTATTTCGTGAACATTTGGAAAAATCGTGCGAACTTGTTGAATAACGATTGTAAGGAACGACAAAACCGTGATAGAAATATATCTTTTCACAAGTAACTGTTTTATAGCCAACGACCATTGCCTCGCTGCAAAAAACCGGTTCTCGTTGCCATTATATCGACTGAGGGGTTTTGTTTTTTTTTGTTATCTGCAATGAAAATTTCTTTTCTCCCCACACCAAGCAAAACTGAAAAATGTACCTTTATTAATAAGTGCGAGCAATGCAAATCTAACACCAAATGTTATATTGTAACAAAAAAATCTATGTTTAAGAGTTACGCAGGCGAGCGTACCACTGGACATTTAAGTGCAATTTGATGGTTGGTTTATCACATGTTTTTGTCACCTATTATACATTTATTGTATGAACTCTACCAATAAACATTGTTAAAAAAAAAGTTCTCGTTCGAACACCGAAGTTAAACAGCGTTGGGCGCGGCCAGTACTTGGATGGGTTAACGCCCTTAAAAAAAGAAAAAATGATAAACTTTGTACTAACCTAAGATTCTTGGAATATTTTTTGGCAATACATTGAATTGTAGACAGAAATATTATTTCAATGCATAAATTGATCAGATTTATGAAGAAAAAAAATTGCTGCAATTTAATTAACAGCTTTTGTCATTCAAACGACCCAATTACAAAAAAGGAATTTCTCAGGAAATCCGCCGAAACTAAACAAAAATATTTCAATACGAAATCTCGCTATTTCAAATATGCTGCAGATAACATAGTACTTTAAGAACCTGCTTTTGCAAATCGAATATTTTATTGTCGAAGTAAGATACGTACGATTCAAAGTAAAATAATTTGCAACTTGAAATAATACGTAATCCAGCATTGCTACTCTTTATATGAGTTTAAGTGTGCTCATCTTTACACGTGAGAAAGCGTTCGAAACTTTCCATTGGTCGCAATAAATATATTATTTGTAGGTCGATTCGCTTAAAACTACAATTAAACTGAAGGTATATTTCATTAATACGAATTCCATTAAAGTTGAAGCAGGAAAAACGATTTTATCGTAGCGAAAATGTTCAACACATTTATTATTAGATAATGCGAAAGAAGTTACAATATGTAAGAATAAAATTCAATTTTTTAATCTAGACAGATAATTACGTCATCCAAGTATAGAATGAAATCGCTTTAGTATGATGGCCACCTTGCGAGGCAATGTAAAAACACAAACCATGGTCAATAAAATATTTATGTTACATATCTATCATAATTTTGTAATTATTCAGTCTTTCTTTATCGTATCGATTTTCAGTGATTTTGTTGTCTTCTTAAACAATAGGACTCCTGTCAACTTTTTATAATAATAAATTATACCAGTAAAATCCTTGGACGTTAATACCTAAAAATTCTTGTTCTGACTACATACTAACTCGATTATTCGATTTAATTTTGACACGAATAGATCGCAACTGTCGATATCTTATTCATCATACGAAAGGATCAATAAACCATCATACAAAATAATTCATTTTCACGAATTGAGCGAAAACCAAACTCGAAAACGCTCAGATACACCATTTCTCCAATATGTTATTACGTACATTTTACACGTTGCATACCTATACGAGTTAGGTGTGCAGATACATTATCGAGTGGTGAAATAATATAAAATATCGATAATAAAATAAAAATATAAAAACAATAATAAAAAATTGAACCGTGTTCCTGTATGTCTCGTCATCTTTTCTGATTAATTGGTCATCGATCAATGAAGAAGTTCGTTACGGGAGTGCTCCGTTAGTTGTTCAAATGCTTTTCAGTTACCATAAGATTTCGTAAGGGATGTATCAAGGGTTGGTACTTACCCGTAGAGTTTCGAAATGTGTGAAACTTGGAAATGGAAATTCGCACACGTGTCACAGGCTGTCTGCTGAATTTCTTCGAATATTTGAGTGGCACAGTAGCACTCACCTTGCCGGAGGTCGATAAAGTTCTGAGAGTAGCTGACTCTTGGCAGGTTTCTCGATTCGCTTACGGAAGCCTCAACAAAACTCGGCAATCTAATTTGCTGGTAATTTACCTGCCAATATGTCCAATCATTGTTGACATCGAACATTTTTTCAGAGAGTTGCGCGTACCGCTTAGGATCAAACTCGAGCGATCACTTTCGCGTTGGCTCCTGCCGAGTTATCTTTTTACAAATTGCGCGTTTCAGAACGTAACTCTTATGAGAGCTATCCAATGTATAATGCAACCGGTATTGTATCGGAAGAATAAAGATGCTTCGATATTTAATATTATCTCGCGGGAATTCATATACTTCTTGGACGCATTGAAGCTTCTTATTAACAAATACTTGTTGATAAGAGTTGAAAAACGAAATAGAGTTGAACGAGAGTACCAAGATATAATCATCCTTGTTCCTTCTACTTGAATACAGTGTGATAAATCTATTCGTAAAAATAGCGCAATATCGTTATTTCGAAAAATTCTTACGTATTACGAGAATATGATATCGAAAGAGGTCGCACGAAATTCAGTAGTGCAAGTCAACGGCAAGCCAGAAGACCGAAAAATTTTCGAAAATTCGAAGGTACAACTCAACGACACGTCAGACGGCCGTAAAATTTTCGGAAACGTGGGAAATTGAGTTTTGTATTAGGAGAATATAATATCGAGGGAGATATCTCGAAATTCAGTAGTACAACTCGACGTCAAGCCAGGCGGCCGAAAATTGTGGAAAATTCAGTAGTACAAGTCAATGACAAGTCAGACGGTCGAAAATTTTCGAAAAGCTCGAAAATCGACCTTTGTATTAGGAGAATATGATATCGAAGGAGGTGGTATATTACGATTTCGAAATCGAATTGAATAATTAACACATTACCGACCGGCGATTATTGAACATAATTTTGAAAAATCTATGGTACATTGTTAAACAATTTCTAATGGAACCTTCAATAGCAACAGCAATATTCATGGTGAACTAACAAGTCACCCTCAATAACGTCATCTAATAGTTTCATTTAAGATTGCAATGTAAAAGAAAATTTCTATGCTTCCTTTTGGTACAGCACAATTATTGAAAATCCGATTAATAGGCTTTATTTAGGATTAGTTTTGAGAAAAAGTGTACTGAACCAAATTTCTTCTACAAAAACGTGCGCTGTTGTAACTTTATTGTTTATAAAGTTTCAAGAGACAAATTGCAAAAAAGGGCTCTGAGATCCCCTCCGAAATAATACGAAGAATATTTCAACGCAAAGAGCATAAAAAAATATTGCTTCTTCGCTTCAGAAAATGGGAGTAAAGTCATCGAAAAAACAAGCTGTTTCTTTGTCTCTCCTGCGAGAAACATATCTGCCTCTCTATCTTTGTTTCTTAGTTCACCTTTACGCCGATGGTGGTATATGTTCGCTCCTTAAACCATATATACCTATAGACCCGGCATAGGTATAGTATGTGTATAGGAAAACCGAGAATTCAGTGTCCGAAAGATGAGGGACTCTGTGACGTCACAAGATAAGTCTTAAGATAATTTCAAAATGGCTGACACTTATTTATGTTATAAATACATAAAGATCCGCAGTAAATGTAAATTATGTAAAAATAGCAGTAATAAGAAATTAAAATAGATAATACATGATACTATTGTTACTTCATACTTTTCATTGTAATACCTTAATAAAACATATAGAATAAACATTTGTATCTCAAATACAGTTTATATATTGATTATTTCATGATAAAATGCCAAATTCTTTGAAATTACCCTGTTCATTCTTTCCATGTACTGTGTACATGGCACACCCGCTGACCCCCCTCTCCCCATGTAAGCCAAGCGTATTAGGCACTGTCGATGAGCATAGCTTGTACATCTGTTGAGAATGTGACGTCACAGAGTCTTTCATCTTTCGGACGCGGAAAATTATCTATGCCGGGTCTATAGGTATATATGGTCTAAGGTTCGCTCCTGCGCCACGGTTGCTAAGGGCACTAGTATGTTTGCATACCAAGATGGCTGAAGGACATTTTAGAGGTCGACTTCCCTTCCGTCTTTCGCTTCAATCCCGCAGAAGTAGTCACCGTTCTTTAGGGTTATGTTTGCCCCCTGGTCCTCGTTACCAACCTCGTTGTGGCATACTCCCTAGGCCACTGCTCGGATATTGCACGGTTTTCACGCACATGCGCGATCAAATGCAGAGACGTATCTACGTTCTAAGTTTGCGAGGAAAGCGGTAAAGAACAATTACCATTATTACTGACAAGAAAGTAACGGAAGAGTTCAGAAGTTCATATATTATACGTTATGGAGCGAACATACGCCACCATCGGCGTAAAAGTGAACTACGAAACAAAGATAGAGAGGCAGATATGTTTCTCGCAGGAGAGACAAAGACAGAAATTACAAAGCAGCTTGTTTTTTCGATAATCCCATTTCATTTAGCGAGGAAACAATATATTATGATGCTCTTTGTGTTGAAATATTCTCTGAATTATTGCGGGGTCCTGTACAGAGCCCTTTTTTGGAAAAAGTGTACAGAAAAAAAATTGTTCTATAAAAACGTACTCTGAAAAAAGGGCTCTGTACAGGACCCCGCAATAATTCAGAGAATATTTCAACACAAAGAGCATCAAAAAATATTATTTCCTCGCTAAATGAAATGGGAGTGGGATTATCGAAAAAACAAGCTGCTTCGTAATCTCTGTCTTTGTCTCTCCTGCGAGAAACATATCTGCCTCTCTATCTTTGTTTCTTAGTTCACCTTTACGCCGATGGTGGCGTATGTTCGCTCCGAATTTGAATACAACACACACATGTTATACATTGATATTTAAAAATCAAAGCATAACAAATTTTACGAAATTAGATTTAGCCACATTTTTACGTCACTGACGCTAAAAATCGTCGCGCATTTGCGTGAATGGCGCGACAGCGCCAATATCCCTATCTTTTTGACCAGAGTGGTGTCATCCTATTTTACAATATGTTACCGTTGGTCACTTTGATACCACAAGCTCGCAGATACTTCACAGAGTAGAATTCCCTGTGCTAAGACGTACAAACATTCATGCAATATGATCGTTTACAAAGTTGCTATTTTCCTCGTTTTCATTATTGTAAGTGTTTCAGACAAATATGTATCTGCTGAAAATGAGGAAGAAGTGTCAACGGACTTATACGTTGTCGAAGGGAAAGTTTTTCCATGGGAAAACAAAGCCTCGAACGGTTGGCAGTTAATGACACACGTCATGGTTAATGGTGGAGAACATTATGGTTTTTTGAGGTAAATAAATAGTTTACACTTTTAATTATTATATAGTGAATATGATAACTTATTGGGACTGTTGTCAAACATAAATTGTACAAATTAGATTTCTTTTTAAATTTTTCACAGGTTAGGATTATAATAAGTACAATATTTCATATTTATATCATACATAATTTATAAATTGATTGTATTTCTATGAATGACAGTATTTTTATTCTTTCAGGGAAGATGGATCGTTTATTATTTCAAATGTGCCATCCGGATCTTATGTTATCGAGATTGTAAATCCCAACTGTGTTTATGAACCAGTTAGAGTAGAAATTAATTCAAAAGGAAGATTTAGAGCGAGAAAAGTTAATTTAATACAAACTTCTCAAGTTATACAAATTCCTTATCCACTAAAAATGAGACCACTTACACCATTCCGTTATTTCCAAGTTAGGGAACAGTGGAAAGTAACAGACTTTTTGTTTAACTCAATGGTATGCTTGTTATTTCATTATTACATGAATGTTAACCAAGAAAAAAATTATTATTAATTTCAATGTTACTTGTAGGTCTTGATGATGATCTTACCACTGCTATTACTCATGATCGGACCAAAAATTATGAATGATCCAGATGCTCGAAAGGTTGGTACTGCATAGTTCAAGTATCATAAATATTGAAGCTTTTATATTATGAACTATTATGACCTAACTATTATGATCTAGTAACCATTTATTTATTGGTTCCATTTTTTTCAGGAAATGGAACATTTAAATAATCTAACTAAATACAAACTACCAGAAATGTCTGAAATCATAACGTCTTTCATGTCGAGAGAAGAGAAGCAAAAGCCAAAAGCAGTAAAAGCTGCAAAGAAAAGGCAGTAACATTTATGTGCCTCTTGAGATAATGTTTGCACTTTTACTCTAGTCCTTTAGTTACATACTTTAGAAAATGTATTAGATTGTCCTCTAAATCTTTTCATTTTCATGCTACTTAATTCTATGTGGATTATAAACGACAGTGAACCATCTGAAATGGTTACTTTAGTAGATAATTCATTGTCTACTGTATAAATGTAATCTATTACAACTTATGTATCATATACAAGATGTTCTTTTAAGTGTAGTAAATATTTTACATGATGTTTATACAAGTTCAAGTAAGACAAACGTTAACTGACTATATTGCGTCATGATTTTATTTCCTACTTTTGCATATAAAGTAACTTACGTACGTCACTATTAGCGATACAAAGAGACTTTATCAGTTTTGAGTTTTGTCTCATTTTAGCTTGTAGAATCACTCTCTGAAATATGTACTACAAGAAATCGAACCGCCTGTAAATTTTATCAATTTGGTATCGTTAAGTAATACAGTAGTTTTTAGAACACAAAAATAATAAAACAAAATTGAAATAATGATAATAGAATCTTTAATATCATTCGCCATATAAAAATCAAAAGTCATTACTTTGGTATAAAGTTGTATAAAAGTTATTTATAACTATAGGAATAAATATTATAAGGTTTGAAATATTGTTATTTCTCTAATGGTATCACAGATCGCCCGTTTTAACTTAATCAATTAAATATTCAGATGTCTGACTCGCATCATGCGTTCCCTAGCTGCCTTGAATTGTTCAAAAATATTTTCTATATTTGTCATAAGTTTATCTGTACTTAACTTTTGAAAATAATCCAGCTGATCATCAATTTTAATAGAAGTATGAATTTGGTAAATGATGTTCATTTTTAGCTTTACATGTCCGTTTGTTGTCACCTTTATTTGTGACTTGTTTAATATTTTATTTTCATGTCCTGCAGATATATTGCAGTAAGTTATATCATCCAATTCGTAAGTACCTCCTGTGAAATATCTCCGAAGAGAATTAATAATACTTCCTGTTGGTCTCCATGTTGGAATACTAAACTCGTATATACCTGGATGTGTTGGCAAAGGTACAACTGCATATCCTTCGGTACGATATCTGAAACGATATAATACTTACTTTACATTTAATAATTATATATACTACGAATTCAATACTACCAATTAAATAGTTATACCTAGACCACATATCAAGGGATGCAACCAACAGTAATAATCTAGGCCAAGACGGTAAAGTCTTTTTGGCATTTAATGCACTCTGTGACTCATAATCTAATGACATTTCAGTAGCATATCCAAAATATGCTGATTTGTTTTTCAAGTTACACCTTTGAGTCCTTCCAAATAATCTATCATTTTGATCAGTGCCCCAATGTTCTGGTAACTGGATATAATAAGAAACGCACAGTCCATCAAAAATAAACTCATGAGCAGACAGAATATCAAGTTTTATAAACAGTTTTTGTAGGTGTGGCGCAGTTAGTTGGAAACTGTGAGATATTTCTGCTTCTCTGTACATTAATCTCTCCTTGATTTCCTGTAACAAAAATACGATTTAACAGATCTTATTATTTAATATCGGTGAATGATTTACTGGTTTTTAATCAAATGACAATATAATAGATCCCTATATTATACGCGCGATTTAATTTCAAGATCTTTGAAACTATACAGTGCAAGCGTTCGTGCGTGAAGTAGATACACATTTTCTTCAATGTACAGATGTAGTGTGCTCTAAGGGGCACGTATAAACAGCATACGACTATATGTGTTTGACACACGGATACACATATATAAATCCATCAATACAAACACATAGAGAGTGTTCAAGCAACTATTCAATTCACCGCCACAGAATTCAGTTGGCCGTGCGACTGTGGGACCACAGTGTGACGGTTAGGTTACATCTTCCGCGTATTCAATATTCTTAAAAAATCTATTGATCAATTATTATACCTTTCGAATATAACAAAATGAACGAATTTTTTAAATTAAACGTGGTAATGTACATGTTCCTCGGATATACTTCCACGGAATACAAGCTGAAGCTAACGTCGATTTAGTGTGCAACAGGATTTCGAATGATGAGAAAGGATTATCGGTGCCAGTGATAAATGTTAATGTAATTCAAGAAACATGTTTAGCCCACAGAGAGTCATGCGTCAAATCTCCGAAATCTCCTACGTCGGGTACGTAAAATATTCATTGCATCGACTTTCGATTAGTTGCGCGAGAACTATTTGAATCTTTCAAATATAATACATTTTTCTGCAAGTTCATTTATATATATATTTACATTTTCCGGTGAAAATCGCGTTTGCACTATGTAAAGCGCCAAGTCGTAAAGCAAACGATCCACGTACGATCAAGGTATGAGCAACAGTGCAAATAAATATTTCGTTAATCTTACACGTTGCAATTCGTCCCGTTCTTCCTGCAACTCTTCCGGTGTCGGTTTCTCGGAAACAAGTTCGATCCAATAATTAAATTCGACACCGCTGGAATTCGTGACAACGTAAGGACAGTCGTCCGTGAAGTCAGGATTCACGGTTAAAATTTTGTGCAATCGATCACAAGTAATGACACATAGCACCGTTTCGGAATCCTTGTCCGGACTCGGTATACCTTTATCTCTCCGAGATAAATCAACCATGACATACATCGTAGATCTTTCCATGTAAATATAATGGTTCGCGCGTATCCTCGTATCGTCAGGTTTATCGTCGATTACCGATTTGTTATACCTTTCGGGAAACGGTTTACGATTTTGCAAACATGGCAACGCCGTTTCATTTCTGCACGCCAATTTCGTCTTGCACGGTCTCGTCAACGACTCGCTCTCCGAATAATACGAGTCCCCTTGCGTGTAAGTGTACAGCTGAGAGCCTTTAACATTTTCCTCGTTGATTCGCTGGCAATAGGACTTATGAAGCTCGGTCATGCAATTCTTCTCATCCTTGTAAAAATCAGCCTCGAATGGGCTGAACACTTTTTCTTGCCAACCGAAAATACAATCCTCTTCTTCAACAAAATTCGAGTCTCTGGTATCTTCTTCATCCTCGAGAAGTTCTGCAAGCAAAGGTCTTTGCTGTACGATTTTGACTCTGGAACAATAAACAAGTCGAAGGTAAATACAATTTAGGAGGTAGAAACAATCTCTGCCAGATGGCCAAGATCTAATTCCGATCGACACGTTTGCCGTACAATTTTCGTCGGAAAAAAGAATAACAGTGCATGGCACATTGCTTCTGATTAACTGTACACGGAATGACGGTAACAATGATTCCTACTTATCTCATTAGTACAGTATAATTCTTCTATTTCAATAATCCGACAATATATGTATTCGTTACCTTATCTTGAAGTTATTTATAGACTCGTTGACCCGGTAGTTGGAGGAGATCTTTTTCTTATGTACTATTTTGGCGGACATTTGATCCGACGTCGATGGGAAATTTTAATTAGCGAGAATGACCTATACGATACAAAGCAGATTCGTACACTGACTCGATTAGTGCACCGTTTCAAAATAACCGTCGGCAGTCCCCCGATAATGTATTGTTTGTCGATTCTCTTGTTGCTTAGTAACCAGAGCCGCACGCCGCACAGTGTAAGTTTCTGCACTAGTAAAGGCCGATTTATAGTATCAGACACAGAGAACGATTCCGGTCAATAGAATAATACTTTAATAATATTTCTTTTGTTTAGTTTCTGACACGTGTCCGTGCTGATCGGTTAGTATAAACACCTAAATTGAAATATTGGGTTGGCAAGAAACTAATTTCGGTATTTTAATGTGAAATGGAGCCCAATTTTTTTATTCAAGCAATTAACTTTAATGAGTAAGATATTTTCCCTTTTGTTCGATGATCTTTTGCAAAAAAGAATAAATAAGAAAATATTATTGAATGTTTGTCTGATCGGTGCTGAATGGAACCGTTCAGTAGTATAATTTCTGCCGTTTTTAACAGGCCAGCATATAGGCCAAAAGTATCATCGAGCGCTATGAACACCTTTGTCTCGTGCTCGTTTATGTCCACCTGCGCGCATAGAAGCCGGTTATTCGGCGTTGCTTTTAAATTAGAAATGAAACGTAGTCGGGAGATCCCTGTATCCTGTTGAGTCAGCTTTTCAAGACGGAACTCTTGTATGCAGTAAAAACAAGCTTTATATGAACCTTTCATGTCCGAGTGATTATATCCGAATAGCGTATATATGTATACGTACGCTATTCTTTTGCCAGACGTAAAATTAATGATGCAATGATGATTAAACAAAACCAGAAACGCACATACAAAGAGATGAAATTATAAGCACTTACGATTAATTATGTCTGACTAACAACCGTGACATTGTGTAATTGCATCATTCCTGGAGATGTGACTCTAATCGCTTGGAAAAAAAAGATTTATTTTATCGATAGTCTATTGTTTTCGTTACAAAATCGGTTTACATAGTTATATGGTTACATAGTTGTCGTTGTAGTATGCCGTTGGTAGATATGAAACGAAATTATTGCAAAATATTTTAAAATTATTTTTTATTTTTTGAAAGCTTCAAGGTATATTTGTTAGGAATAGATTATTTATTGGTGCTTAAGAAAAATACTCTGTTTTTTAAAAAAGATATATATATATAACAATATTGAGAATCGGTAGTCTATTAACAAAATCTATTCGCACAGTTGTCTGTCACTGATAGATATGAAATGGAATTGTTGAAAAATGTTTTAAAATAATTTCCTATTTTTTGAATGCTTCAAGGTATATGAAATCGTTACCAATTTGTTAGGAATAGGTTATTTACTGATGCTTAGAAAAAAAAAATTCTATCTTGTGAGAAAAATATATATAATAATATCGAGAATCGGTAAAGGAACGATTCCAACGATCTACCATCGATTCTCAACATTGCGGTACTTTCTATTCGGTCGACGCTTGGTCGAGTTCACCTGTTGCGACGTTGACGACCAACTGGCGTGTGCAGCCTTTATAAACATATCCCGTTATCCGGATAGCACGTACATTTTATTGTGATGTAATAATTGTGTAGAAATGAAGAAATCTGTTCGAGAATAATTTTAGTCATCGCACTGGTTAGGATTTTCTCAACGCGTCCGCAGGTATTAAGGCTAAGAACACAATCAAGTGAGATATATACATACACACATTCTTGAAATCTGAATCAGAATTTGTATTCACCGGTACAATGCAGTCCTACAATTTTGCATTTCTTGTACTGATAATATATCTTTCTGATAAGATAAAATAGATCGATATCATTCTATGAGTAATAGCACATAGACATCGATCTATTGGCGACTCGTCCGACAAGTCTCAGTCAAAGAAACATTTTCATATATCGTATGTATACAACGTGTTTCATTCACATCGTGTTTTATATACATCGTGAACGTGTTCGATGTGTAATTTAACAAATAATCGTGTAAAGTATTGTTAATTTCAATAAACGTAGTGAAATATTTTTTGTTTCATTTTCTTTTTTTAATGGGTTGATATTATGAAAATATTACCAAATATATATATGATATACAGTGGTGTACACCTTCTTTCTACTGAATTTTAAGCATGGAGTAAAACTTTATGGAGCGAATTTGAATGTTATTATATTTTTATAGGGGTTTCAAGCTGATCAGAATGACGAGCAATCAAGGAGGAGAATCGGGAGTAACAATTCCCTTGCAATATAACAATTCTGTAAGAAACGATATTTATATTTATAATTTGTATTAATTCCTCTATGACATTTATGATATATCTATGAATCTCTATTGTACCGATACTTTCAGCATTGGAAATCTATATTTGAGAAATATGACCTCGACGGCGATGGAAAAATCTCTTATCTGGAATTGAAAGCTATGATTCATAGTTCTACATATTCCAATGACATCCCAACCAGGGTTGTTCGTGTAATTATGCAGAATGCAGACTTAGATGATTCTGGATACCTAGAATACCCAGAATTCATAGCTATGGTATGTATTTTTAATTATAATTATTTATAATAGCATTATCGCTTCTAATGTTGTATTATAGATTCACAGAAAGGATATGCAAGGTGTTTTTGGTCATCTTGTACAACGATACGTACACTCTATGGTACCACAAAGACCAACTGTCTTTCAAACACCTTCCAGTGATTATCCAGATGGACAGTACGAAGAGGAATATACTTGCAAACCTCCTGCCTTGGCAATGATAATTATATCTGTATTGGAAATTACTTTATTTTTGTACGATGTGATTGCACATAAGTCTTTATCTGTAGAAGGACCTGCAGCTACTTTGTTTATTTATAATCCACATAAAAGGTTCCAAGCCTGGAGGTATCTAACGTACATGTTCGTACATATAGGGTATGTGCATTTCAAATTTGATGACTATAAAATTGCAACTAGGTTTATGTTAGAAATTAATTGTTATCCTTATTTTGAACAGAGTATTTCATCTGGTGGTAAATCTACTTGTACAGGTAATGTTGGGTATTCCATTAGAAATGGTGCATAAATGGTGGAGAGTATTGACCATTTACATAGCAGGCGTCGTAGCAGGATCTCTTGGTACATCTGTGTCCGATCCTCGGGTGTATTTAGCAGGTGCATCGGGTGGTGTGTATGCATTAATCACTGCCCACGTGGCAACTATTTTAATGAACTGGTCACAAATGGAATTTGCTGTATTGCAATTGTTAGTATTCCTCGTTGTGACTTCGTTTGATATTGGGCAAGCAATATATAATCGCTATGTATTAGACACAAACGATCAAGTGGGTTATGTTGCTCATTTCGCTGGTGCCATTGCAGGGCTACTTGTAGGCATAAATGTTCTACGTAATCTAGAAGTGCGAACATGGGAGAAAGTTGTATGGTGGGTCAGTATTATTACCTACACTGTTCTTATGACTGCTGCCATTTTATGGAATATTTTATACAGTTCTTACTACGATTAGTTATAACGTCATACTTTCATATGTTCACCTTTTGACATTGCCTTTTTTTCTTGCTGGAGGACAAATTTGTCTTCTCGTTGAGCAAACAAACTCAAGCACAAATTCTCTGTTGAAATGATTGAAGAGACCAGATATGTCAATTATATTGGGTTCGAACGAAAGTTCGTAGCGTTTGTCAATTAAAATTGATACCTAAAATTCAGATATTTTAACTTCCAATTTATTCAATAACATTTTCCATTGTTTTATCACTTTCTGCCATTTTCGAGGTAACTTCTCGTGTTATTGAATAAACATATGAATAAATATACCTTAATTTTATCTTCGATTCTTAATTTGAAAACGCTACGAACTTTGTTTCCAACCCAATAGTACATACCTAGCATTTTTAAATAACATATTCTACGAGTATAGTTACACCTGTTTCATAGGTGTATAAGGACTACTGTTATATTACATACTGTGATACGAGATGCCTGTATGTAACACAAAAAGTAGATGTTAAATATGATAGAAATTTCAACGTGTTGAGTAGATTAATGCATAAATATGACGGAAAGTTATAACTTTTGAGTTATAAATTAACGAACAACGATTCAAATTTAACGAAAGTAATCAAACTTTCTAGACTGAAGTCAAACTCGGGCAGCTAAATTATAATGATCGAACTACATGGAGCTAAAAAATATACCAACATTCTAAAGAGATGAAGCTTTTTCTTATGACTAAAAATAATCTAAAAATAAGAGTGCTGTCGTTATTTAATTTTCAGTGGTGTATCGCAACGGTTTCAACATTTTGACGTACTTTAATGAATAATTACTCCTAATGTTCGGGCAACAACAATATTTAGTGTTAGAGTTGTACGCAAAATATTGTTGGCACATGGAAACTGTTAACGGTAACATTGACTTCTCGTCAATTCGGAAATGATAAGTTACTGCAATTAATTACTTCATGTATTTATGATTCACTATATATCATGTACCTGATTTGCAACTTACTGATGCCTAATGGAAATACTTTAAGCATATGTGTAAGATGCACAGAAACCATGGTGCTGTCAAAATGGAAAGTTTAAGCAAAGAAAACGTAACTTCTAGGTGTTATGTGTAGATCTAAAATACCTAAGTGTTAATCTATAGAATTAACTAAACATCAAATTTTGAGAAACTCTTACAATATACCAAAAAAGTATTTTCATTCTAAAGTATACCCGTGAATCATGGGGTATATTTTTTGGATCAATAGTCTTAAGATTATTATTAATTATCATTTTACCAGCAGTAGACTTTTAGTATTTCCAATGATTATTTAATTCTGTTACGCATAATGATACTAATTTTGCTACTTAGTTATTAATATCGGTCTATGAAAAAATGTTCCAAGTGTTCTTAAAGTATGTATATCTACTTTAGACTTTGTCGCGCATAAATGGGAATATATAATTTCTTTATTCATCCGAAGATAACAAATTTATAATTAAATAAGTAAACTATAAATCGTAACAAAACGTCGAAAGTTACTGTTACATACAATTTCGGGGCAAATTAACCGAGCGTCTAGAAGTCTTCTATTTTTCATAAAGTTTTTTCTCCTGGCGGACGTTACGTTTTTTCTAACGTGCACATAATTTAAAAAAATCGTTGAGAATCATTAGACGAAAATGAACAGCGAATAATGAGAAAGTTGTTCTGCAAATTTATTGGAATGATCTGCCAAATTGGGAACGTTTATTTATTGTGAAAGACGTAAATAACAACTATAGCCTCGGAAAAGAAAAAGTATTACTCCGTGAAAGTATGAGTACACGAATTAAATGTAATGACGATCTCGAAAGACAGGGTGAAATGCGTATCACAAGAACCGCAATTACAAGAGGACTTCGATGTTATCGAACAAAAAGATTTGTTAAGGAACCTCGTCTCCTATTCGTTTATCATATTTATTATACAATTTTTCGCGTCTTAAGCACTGTTCATATATTATCTCTCGTTTGTAAGTTTTGTAATAAATGTCAAATAAAAGAAGAACGTGAAAATGCACACTGTAATGATTCCGACCGAATGAAATGATTAGTAATAACTAGACACTCCGGATGTTTATGCAAATGCATACTTTTATAGAAAACAGATAGAGCAATTGGACTTGGGCAGAAATATATTTCTACATATATGTTTTATGAGTTACAGAATTCTGAAAATATATTTTTTATTTTGCACTTTTTATATTTGAAAACATATGCAATAACTTATTGCATAACGAGATGACGTTGCACAAAATTTAATATTTATTAAAGTTCGTTTAAGCACTTTGCCTGCCACAATAGAAAAATTGGAAACAGTGGGTTTGCCGTTAAATGTTTCTATGGGAATATACATGAATTACATCAGTCATTTAAAAAAACATACCCGGTGATTGTAGAGAAAAAATTAAGAAGAAAGTAATTGCTGTTATAGAAAAAAATATTGGACTAACGAAATTAATACAAATTTCAAATATTTTAAACAATGAATTTGTACAAGATCCGATATATAGATGATATAGATCTATAGATGTGTCAGAAACCTACTGGAGTAAAATATATAAGTATGCTCCGCTGATATCGTGTGACGTGGAGCGATCATTTTCCGCATATAAATGAATTTTTATTAACACCATCCAATTTGGAAGAAAATGCTTGTCGTTTACTGTAGCTCGAATTAATAATCGTAAAATGTATTGTTAATGTTGTACATTTTCCCTGCACATTTGCATATTTTCCTGCATATGTGCATATTCACGTATTCATCGTGCATAAACACCCGGAGTCTAGTCCAATAACCTTCACTTGGAAGAGTTACGTTCTCTAGGATACAATTGACGGATGATCGTACGATGAGCAGGATCCGGTCGACAACAAGTATCATTATCTTCGGGCAGGTACGACTATTCGGTATCATTTATATTTACTATATGTATGTATATGTATATTTCTTCAGTCCTGTGTTTTCATATTTCTCAGTAACAAAAGTGATATCGTTAAATTCTATTCGAACAATCAACTGTACAGCAACGATCCACGATTTATCGATTTCGAACATTGAAATTCAAATTGAAATTGTGCACATTCACTGCAGCGAAGGCCAACAGTGACCTGGAGCCCAGCCTTATGCTCACATATCTCGACAGTCACCGGTGATTGGGATTTTATCGATAAGCATAATCACACCGGTATTATCGTAAACGTTTGCTGAAACGTATACCAGCCGGTGAACGTATCAAACCTGAACCATTCGAATAAAAAAGGCATTCAAACTTGTCTTAGAAATGGTCTGGTTGTTTTCCTCGAAATCTGATGTACGCTCTGTATATCCTTCTCTCTGGGACTGGTTTGTTATCAAGAGTTAGAGTGGGTTGGAGAGAAGGGGGGGGGGGGGTGCCAGTTATTATAACGGAGGTGATTTTTATTTCAACAAAAATAACAATTTACATTGAACTGTTTTGATAATAATATTACCGTGTATGCTATACCTGTAGTTACTGTAGGCGGGGTATGCTCTCGCTCGCTATTAATTTTAGTTAATTTATCTGAATTAATCGCATTAATAGCGGGTTCGTAGGTAATATCGCTCCTTATCATTTCTGAATTATTATTTTTTTTCTCTGTTTCTCCTTGTTCACGCGACATATCCTTTTATTTGTTTGTCATCCGTCTCTTTCCGTGGCTTCTCTCGCGCATCGTATGCATTGGTCGAGGGACAAATACTCCTAAAAGGGAAGCTGAGTACCTCGGTGTGTGCTGTCGATTTCTTTTCCTTTTTAATCTATGTACAGAGTTGTTTTCGTTAGGGGTGCCGAACAATAGACATCGATCCTCGTGGACTGGATCACGATACGAGTACGTACAGGCTTATCGAACATTGAATATCGTTCTGACTACGCAACTCTCGAGAGAAGGTGGGAGATCCGGTGAATCTATAGCAACCTACTCCCTTCACGTCTCTCCTCCATGGCACGATATCAATTTTTACATTCGATACGTTTCGGACAGACTCGGTGGACCTACCTTCACCACCAAGTGAACGAAAACGGTAGATCTAACCGATTCATCCGGGACTCGTGTCAAAAAGATTTCGCACCGCAGGGGCACTCGGGGGCACGAGAGTTCACGGCATGATAGAAATGCAATAGTTACAAATATGAAATGAGCATCTTATCGAATAGGTCAGACTTAGGCGACTAGCGATAGAACTGTCTTCAGCAGTGTCGCCAGATCGGCGAAATCGAGGGGAAGAATACACTTTACCCTCTGTCTGATAACCAGATTAACCCTTTGCACGTCGGAGCTATTTTAACTTGAAAATCAAACGTTTCTTCCGACCTACAATATTTCCATTCTGTATGATTTCTTAAATTTGATAGACATGAAATTGATGGGATACCTCATACAAAACTTAACCGTTTAGTAATTGGTCAGATACCGTCATATCTAATAATGTAAACAATATTTTAAATAATAGCACAGCAATTTTGTAGTGACGTCTCAGAGGCGCGATTTGGCCGACGCATCTGTCTCTTTTTTCGAGCGTGGGGAAAAGAGAAACAACGTCGAACGTCGGCCGAATCGTCCGACATCGGATCCACCGTGATCGCACCCTAATAAGTGAAACCAGTCTACGGTTTTAGTGGGGGATGTTGGAGTATGTTCATGGTGGTGGAATGGGATAATGGAAGAGGAGAAGGTGGAGTGGGAAAATCGATCGTTTTTGGTCGATTCTGGGGACACTGGCCTTCAGAGACCTTCTGCATCATCCCCTGATCACTCGTTTCCTAGTCGCTAACAGTGTCACCAGATCAAGACTTGTGTCCCCACTCTACCTTCCCCTTCCACGACCCGGCCACGTGACGCGTTTCGTCTCATGTGTCCGGCACTAGCAAAGAGGGGCTAACTTCTTCCCCTCAATTCGTGCTCCCTCTCCTCATGTGACGACACTGGTCGCTAACAGTCGCTAATGCTCGGTAGACCTATACGCACGAGTGATGCCTTACAATACGTTACGTCGTCTAGAAATCTCTAACTTAGATGATTTGCCTTTTGTTGCATCAACGATATAGTCGTCTATGTACGTGTACGTGTGCCTACGTGTGTCTCTTTCTCTCGTTTTCTCTGTCCCTGTCGCTTCCATTCTCTCGTCCTCTCTCATTCTGTTTCCTTCTCATTCACTCCGCTACTTTTCTTAAGTTTCAAGTATTCTGTAAAAAATTCGAATTCACACCGTTCTTAGTTCTTAAATATCGCTCTCCCCGGGATAGAAATCGCATCCTGTATCCACGTGAAAACTACCGTCGAATTATCATGAATTTTCTGGTAAATATTTCACAAATTATGGTACTATTTAACTCAAAGTTTTCAGAGTCCATCGCCATACAAGATGTGTTCGACTGTAGGTGGCTATCCTTTGAGTTAGTAATTTTACATAAAATAAGACGAACGTTCTCAAATTTTAAATCCTTCCCTACATTATTGTAATCGTGATTACTAGACTCCGGTTTTTCATGCAAAAGTTCGCGAATTAATTGCAAGACACAGGAGATAGATATAGATTTATATTTTTCATTTCATTTCATTTCGTATTCATTTTTGTCATCGATGCATGAAATCCGGAGTCAATAAATCGTTGCACAAAAGATTCTCGGTTAATCTTTGTCCATTTTCTTTCTAGTTCTGTGTGTTAAGTGTGTTTCATTCGCAGTTTCATTAATTCATCCGAAATCGAGTAATTAAATGACGATTTTCATGCTCCGGGTGAAAATGGACACGGACTCCGCCGTCGGGGGAATTAACAAATATATGAAATTATAACAGAATCGTAGAAAAATAAAAACTTTGCTGGACCTAAAACATAAAATCCATTAAATGGTTGTGTCTATTCGATCTCCTTCGTAACATTATTCTTTGCGCCGTATTGAAACGCTGATTGTAATCAGCAATTTAAATTTCGTTTTAATTTTAGTTCGTAGTTTTAATATTTGCTTAATTATTTAGTTTTTATTTCAGTTTGAAGGAAATTATTAACATACATTTTTATCGGAATCTTCATCACGAGTCAGACACGATATCGTAAAGGCAAGTGGTTAATCAATAAAATATTTTCTTGTTTATTCCTTTTGGCAAAAGATCATCGAACAAAAGGGAAAATATCTTATTCATTAAAGTTCATTGCTCGAATAAAAGAATTGGACTGTATTTCACCCTAAAATACCGAAATCACTTTCTTGCCGAACCAATATTATTTGTTTTTTAAACTCATTCGATGTGGCCCGTTTGAACGACGGAACGTCACGTTTCTTACTCGATGTTACCAGAAAATCGACTGGGGCCGAATTATTGTTCGTTACAAAACAATGAAAACAGATCCCTCTTGAGGCATCCCTTGTTCAAGTCTGCGCCGGATTCCGATACGCAGGATGATTTCGAAACTGGAAGAAGATATAACAAGGTGTTGAAGGATTGAAGACTAAAATAAAAACTGAATGCTTGATGTTTTTTTTTATATTTTCATGTTATGAGATAATTCATATTTTTTTTATCATAGCGCTTGAACACTGTCTGTATTTTCTTGATCATCGTTTCTTGCTTCGGGTTTCTTCGATGTCCGTTTCATATGGCTCTTAAAACGTAACACACGTCGATATAGGCAGTAAGCAAAGATAACGTTCGTTTGCTTCTTTCGGTATTAATGGGTGACTTGAACTTGAACCAATGGGTTAGTCATAAGCGTTTGATAACTGAATGATGCAAGAAATATGAAAAAAGCAGGTACAAAAATCTTTCGATTAAAACGATTAATCTTCGAACTCTCGACCGATCATTCTAAGTCCACGAGAATTCGACATATATTCTCGGTCTCGGTGCCGTAATACTTTTATATTTGGAATAATGTAGATGTAGAATGTAGAAGAACAGATTCACGTAAAGAAACAAAATATAGTATCGTTTGAACAAAGAAAAATCAAGCGATACAACTACAAGTTGCAAGACCAAATTTTATCACAGAAATATATACGATTCCTTGAAGCCATTCAATTTTTTTCCACCATTTACTATTCGCTATCTCTATTCGAAAAATAGTTATATCTTGTCGCAGTTTCTGGAATCATCCTGTGTACAGGCTGTTTCATAACAGGCGGGATCTATCGGTTTGTTAAAAAATAACGAGATCCTTGTCTTATACATTATATTTTCCCGTGTTTATATGTAATATGTCTGACATATTATTTTCCCTCAAGAAATTCTTGCAAAATCATAAATTAAGAATGTCTGCGATTCAGCAGCAAAGTTACGTTAACACTAAACCTACCAACACCGGTCGAAACGACCGGTTCCAGGTTATTTATTTTACAATTAGAAAAATAATAAAACTGATTTCATAAGAAACGATCGTGTAGATATCTTTAGTGGTGCACGTATTACAATAGGAGCCGCGCAAAGTCTAAATAAAATCAATCTTGTCATTTTTACAAGGGAACATGTACCAGTTACTTGTAAGGCTCGGTAGATTTAGTGTTAAATATGAACAGAAAGATTTTTCATTGTCTTTCGATCTCCCCTTCGTCGTTTGCGCGTGTGTCCCACGCGCCATGAAACATCCTGTACATGTTGTTCGTGTATCGCCGTGTACATGACGTCAGCGGAACGGTTAAACGACAGGCACAAAATTGAAACGATGATAGAAGCAATCCTGACGTACACAGGAATCGTCGGATAATGTGTCAACGTTAACGCGTCTTATGTTTCAGTGAACTCTGAATCAACTTTTATCGAACTGGTTCTTCTCGTAAACTGGTCTAATAACATTACGAGTTCGCAGAAATGTCCGCAGTCCGGTCATCGCGTTTCAAAGCGTTCCCGGCCCTTGCTACAGTGCAGCGCAAATGTAGAGGACAATTCATGTACATCTCGCACACTTGAAAGAAAAGCATTACACATTTTATGCATCCCATCTTCTCTATATTACAGCAGGACCTCGATTAACCGGATCCCGGTTATAAAGAAATATGCGTTTAAATATGATTATATTATATGAAGGGAAATAAATTTTAAAAAATACAGAATTTATTTTGGAATATAATGTACATTTTTATTATTTCCCTCGGGCCTTAATTTGTCAGGGCTGTTTGTCTCCCATTCTAGCCGGTTAATCGAGGTCCTTCTGTATTTCGAAAACGTGTATACAATATTTTATTTGAAAAAATATCGAAGTCTTAGAATTGCCCGTCCGCTCACCCGATCTAAATATCGTTGAAAATGTTTGAGGTGACTGAGCCGGAAATGTTGATGCATGTGGGAAGCGATACAATAATAGCAATTGACTAAAAAAGTAAAGGATAATCCAAAATTGGAGCACACCGACAACAAAATCGAATAACAAAGTTATACAAATCAATCCGAAAATGTTTGTTAAATGTTATACAACAGTAAAGAGGTACCGCCGGATATTAGTATTATCATAGTCCATCAAATATACTTACAAAAAAGTGTGAATGTTTTATAATTTTGTCCAGGCAAAGTAGGTTCTCTACATTTTTCTTTAATTCTTTTCACTGTAGGCCTTACTTATTTATAATTTTGTATGTTCATTCTAGAATTAGTAACTGTACAAAAGAAGGGATGTACAAAATGTGCAATTCTTTTCTTTCATATACACGGTGTCCCAAAAATGTTCTTCCTTGAATAGGTTGATTCCCAAAGTCGTTTGAAGCAACGTTTACCTTTGCGAAAATGTTTTCCGCGGCTTTGTTAAGGAGTTATTAACGAAAAGCACGGACCAATCAGAGCGCGACTACTGCGGACGGATTTCTGTTCGGCCAATGCCAATGCAAAGCTCAGCGCAAGCCGCTGTAGCCACGCTCGGATTGGTCCGTGTTTTTCGTTAATAACTTCTTAACACTTTACCTACCAGAAGCCTATTAATCGGATTTTCAACAATTGTGCTGTACCAACAGAAAGCATAGAAAATTTATTTTACATTGCAATCTTAAATGAAACTATTAGATTACGTTATCCAGAGTGACTTGTTAGTTCACAATGAACATTGCTGTTGCTATTGCAGGTTCCATTAAAAAGTGTTTAGCCATGTACCACAGATTTTTCAAAATTATGCAATAATCATCGATCGGTAATCTGTTAACAAAGCCGCGAAGAACATTTTCTCAAAGGAAAAAGTTACTTCAAATCATCTCAGGAATCACCCCTTTGATAGAAGTACACGAAATACACAAATACACGAAGTGTCTTATACTATACTCTTGTCCACCACTGTACTCCCCCTTTCATTTTTATTCTGTGCACGCCCACCCCGCTTCTGGAAGCATATTAGACACGATACTCTTCGGTGTTTCGATTTTGTACAATTCGAGAACGTTTTATCCTCTTGCCGTCGTTTTTTCTATTCTTTCGACTCTCCTTTTTCCTTCCGTCGGAAGCGTACCGTAATAAAGTTTCGTAACAGTTACGACTGATTGTGAATCGCCCTTACGATCGGCTAAAATAAATTGCTCTGTACATCTTTATGCGAGGCTGCAAAATTTCCACTGTATCCTTTACGGCGAAACCGAATCTAGTCTCGAATATACACACGCATTTATGTATATTTTATGTATATATTTATATATTTATAGTTATTCAGATTGTAGCCTGACCTTTTCAGGAAATACTCGTCTAGTCGGTCGGAATAAAGAAATTGCCGAAATAATACTGGGAAGACGGCCATTCTGAAAGAACTTTGTACACACGTAGCTTTCTTATTCATTTACACAACTACGAGAACTTGGGAATTGTTCGTTATGCGCAGAGTCGCCAGATTAATTGTTATACTTTTGTCCCCACACTATCTTTCTCTCAGGTGACACCATTCCCCCACTTTTCCTCCGTCTTCCGTCACGTGACGTGTTCCGTCATATGTCACGTGCCCCCTCCCCTCGTCTGGCGACTCTGATTATATGTGTGTGTTTATGGGTGATCGTGTATCTCGTGAGTTCGCAATCGAATTGTTAGATGAGCTAGTGAGTGATCCACCATTTTTTATCAAATCCAATATTTAAGTTAAATAAAACCAAAAAAAAGGCCGAATGCCACGTTGTTTCAATAATATTTGAACCCGTTGCGAGCTGCCAGTCTGTGGAAACAAATAGTGGATTGCTCATTGATAAATTGAATAAATACCGAGGTATGCAAATTATTCGTTTGAATATAGTCCTCTGACAATATCTCAGCTTTTTTTGTGGACATATTCAGAAATTATTACAAAATTAAACTGTTGGGTTGGCAAGAAAGTAATTTCGGTATTTCAAGGTGAAATAGAGCCCAATTTTTTTATTTAAGCAATTAACTTTAATGAATAGGATATTTTCCCTTTTGTTCGACGATCATTTGGAAAGAGAATAAATAAGAAAATATTTTATTGATTAAAGTTCATCGTTTGAAGAAATTCGGTTTTTTTTATTTCACCTTAAAATGCCGAAATTACTTTCTTGCCAAACCCAATATTTCAATTACATATTAGAAACGGTATTTTCTCCCAAAATAAAACGGCTGCATTTTCGAAATAATCAAGGTATGCAAATTATTCGTTTGAATATAGGTCTCTGACAATTTCTCAGCTTTTTTTGTGGAAATACTCAGAAATTATTACAGAAGTAAGCTATTTCGATTAAAAATTAAAAACGGTACAAAAGATCTGTTATTTTCTCCCAAAAGAAAACGGCTGCATTTTCTAAATAATCATCTTCCGTTGTTCGAAATGTTTGAGTATTAACTTTATTACATCAGCTTCTTGTCATAGTGGATTTTCATCGTTTCGGTGTATCGATTAAAAATTTTTTCGGAACACTATATTTATATCCGTCGTGTAAACAAACTGTTGACCAGGATTTTGCAGAAATCATATTCTATTTCCTTCGATCGGTAGACATATGTATAATGTACGTTGAAAGAAGTTCTTGCAAAATGAACTGTGTTCACGTGGTCGAAGACAACAATTCTCTTTAATACGAGTGTAAAAATCGTATAAACATATCGGTACGTTAATTATCTGCTATGTGACATATGCGTTTTCGTTTAATATCTTTACACTATCGAGAAAATATTACATAAAATATTCAACAAAGATTCGACGTTCAGTGTAAATTCAACACTGAAAAATATAACAAATAACTTTTTCACACTGTGTATCCCAATACACTAAATATCGAATCCGCGGTACGGTGAAGTACAAGGAATTATAGCAAATTGGTTAATTAAAAGCAGAGAAATGCACGGCAGGTATTAAATCAAACAATTAGAATGTACAAACATTGCAACTGAAACATTCTCGTTTATAAACAAAGGTTCCAATGTGTTCTTTTTTTCTTTTACACGATTCCCGGGCTCGCGATTGATCATTTGCACACCTCTGCAATGTGGGCCGTTCACAGCACGAGGGGACGCTGTTCACAGCGACAACGACGACGCGTCGGACTGTACGAAGAGAAAGCACAACGATATCGATGACACAACGAAGGTCAGACGTTAAAAAACCAAAAAAAAATAAGAAAAAAAAAGAAAACGGAAAATGTAAAAACCTCAGTCGTCGTCTTGGAAAAAAAAAACGCTTACGAAATGTCCATGAGTGCGAAGCGAAGGTTCCTTTATTTACAAAAGAATACTTGCTCGTTGCGCTCTAGAGATCAACTCGCAATCCTGAAGTCCCCGATACGCATAAAATCGACTCGTATTACAAACTATACTGGAGTATTCTTCGATTTGTTTCTTCCGTTACCGAGAGCCGAAACGTTCGAAATCAAAATTCAAGTTGCACGTGCGTGTTCCGATTGCAAATGATATTCCGTCGAGGGGGACTGTACATATGCTAGATCTTCCTTGAAGATCCAGTTCGAGACATTGTCCGATATACACTGTGTATATATGTGTGTGTGTCTGTGTGTATGCGTGCTGTGCTTGTGTGTGTGTTGTGTGTAGGGAACAAGATGCAAACAAATTCTAGGTAAACGACGACACCCACGCTTCCGATATAACCCTAACGAGCACGTGGTCGTGGCTGGTCTCGCGCAGCCCCGTGCGCTTTGAGCACTGAAACGGACGCTCGTCCGATCTCTTGTCCCGATTTGCCAGAAATGAATGTAGTACGACATTGAAGTGGAACGAAGATGATATTGCGATGCATACGTCCGTTCGTTCGACAATTCACGAATGGGTTGAGGCATTCACATTATCCGACCGAATGCGTTTCAACCATATAAAAGTGTGCGATCAAACAAGGTACAGGAACGCGTACGTACAGAGTGCCCCTGGAGATCATGGCTTCTTTAAGAGAGATAATTAGGCCAGAGAGAAAACCTCTAAAGACTGTAGCTAACAAGCGAAAAAGAAATTTATACACTTTTATAAATTACGAACGAACGATATTTTGTGAATCAATCAATTTTGTCAAGTTAAATATGAATTATATATGTTTTTATTTCAATGTGTACTTTATTACCGAACAGTCTGCGAATATTTGATGTAGTAAATATTTATAAAAACCATGATTGACTAGAAGTCGGTACAATTAAAAATTTGACGAAGTTTAAGCGCTTTTGTAGTTTTGTTTAACATATTATATAACCGTTCAGTTCGTGGTCGAATTTGTCCGATAGAAATCTGTATTTGTATTAATATCCGCGGTCTACGATCGAAATTGGAAACTGATTTTCTTCTTCGGAACGTTTTTAGACCCTTTTCTAGCTCTCTTAATAAAAGCATATGTATATTCCAGAGACACCGCATATAGAGAGGTATGCAAATTATTAGAATCGATGTAGTCTTTTCTCAATTTGCCAGATTTTACAAAAATATAAAAAGACTGTAGTAGCAAAGCAGAAAAGCGTTATCACATATGAGATGGTTCACAATTTGAACGTTTCGTTAGGTTACAGTTTAAAACTAATGACAAGAAAATGTGAAATAAAGTTTGATTCTCCTTTTTCTCATTCATTAGAGATAGCTATTTTAAATATTAGCTAAGAATCATGAGTATTTATCTTCAATATCTGAACACGTATGTTCATATTATTCTGTTTTCACGGTAGGTAACTGTTGATTTGGTTAATTAACTAGAATTTTGTATAGTATTCATTGTATTTTGATTTACTGGACAATAATCTGCACATGAAATTACCTCGAAATTTTCACGAAAAGTGTAGCGAATTATATTAACTTGTCGATTCAACATCAAAAACAGTATAACGTAAATATGGACACAGTCAACGGTGTTATAGCAGCGTACAGATATTTTAAATAAAAATTCGTTTTCTACAGAGAAAGTTCTTATTTCGTACATTTTTAAGCATTATATATAATTACATTTTTCATATGAAACGGAGTCGAATAATTTGCATCTCTCTGTATGTCAGCATGTACATGTCACGTTTATACATACGTACGAAGAGGGAGCACACAGAGATACGCGTGTATTTACGTGTGTATGTTTTATCGTTCGTAACGTTTTAATAAAAACGACTTGCGACTTCGGGTGCAGCGATGTTGCGATAAAAAGCACGTGTTGGTTGGTTGTCGGGTATCCGAGTGACTAAACAAAGGAGCAAGACCGCACGGTTCAAACTTACGTTTGCATACAAATATAAAATTAGGCTATATAAAAATTCTTTACTTGTACACGTGTGTGTTCTCCTCCGATGCGTTTTCCATATGTCTGTGTTATGTTGTTTATACCTGTGTGTCGCGTGTAGTAATGTTAATTATGTCCTCGCGCGTGTACATGTGTGAGTGTGATTAACTTATTCATGATAGTCAGAGCGTACATTCGGGTTTCAGAAAGTTACGTTTTTTTTTGTTGTTTTAATCAAATAAAATCGTATCTATTCGCCCAGAGGACGATATTGACACATCGTCCCTCGATCGCCCGCATTATCTCCATCGATAAGAGAACGTAGTTCGGGAAGTATTCCCATAGTCAGTTCATGGCGTCTATCCCCTAAATGCTAGCTACATCACTTACGCTATAATCTAGATTCTTACAATAGCATACGATAAACTAGCCATCATATACCTACTAGCTCAACTTAAAAATTAATATTGTGTACTATGTACAACACTTAGAATTACACTTTTTTTCATTTTTCACTTAAAACCCACTTCACCAAGGAGAGAGAACAATTTGAAAGCGATCTCGTCAAAACGATGCATTCCACTGTCCTGCGTTCAGCGCGAAGCGTGCGCTTCGAACGCAAACGCGTTACTCGCTCGCGTGCGCGCGCGTATCTCCTCGCAATGAAAACGAGAAGAAGACTTCTCAACGAAACTTACACATTCTCTTCTTGTTCGCACTGATGCTACGGTTCAGGCTACTTAATTCCAGACACATCACAGACTCATTCCAAAATAAAAACACGTATGCCTTTAAAGTTTCATCATTCTTTAACGATTACATGTTATTCATTTATGTACAAAAAGAAGCGTCTCCGTTTGTGAATTTGGGCTAGCCTGGACGTTCCACGGGCCGACGTCTATATCGTGAGTGTGGATCATCTGAGACGCAACCTTGGCGTCGATCGAAAGAATTTCTATTGAACGCGAAACAATATGTGATCTCTCGAAGGTTGTCAACGCATTGAGGGTATTCAACGCATCGAAAAGGGAAAAAACGTGAGAAAAGTAATTTTCTGACCGACTTCGCTGTATCGTTTCATCTTCTTTCTTAATTCGAATGTATTAAAAAAACACACACACACACATATACACATAACGATACGTGAAAATTCGTACAGAACATTTAACTAATTTCATTATCGAGTGTTCGCGGCAATGGGTTCCGATGTCGTTTCTAAAAACAAAGAAAAATAAAATTCCTTGTATCTCGGCACACTCACGCATTCCGAGTGTGCTTGGAACGCGCTTCTTCCTTCAAACGAGGTAGCGACAGGGATGGGAACAACTGCGTCCGATGTAGCCAGTGACGGTGGTTACACGTTCCTTTTATCATGTGTCAATATGACGATATGCAATGCGTAAAAAATATTAATTATCATTTAAAATTACGCTACGGTTACGTTCGAACGATGACCATTTCGCGCCTATGCGTGCGGTTCATTAAAACAATGCTCTCGTAAAACGTGTTTCGATCGTTTTGCGTACTGCGCGGGGGAGCGAGGACGGCGATTTCTGGCTAAAAGTATAATGGGAATACGAAATTTATAAAATAATAAACTTTACGTAAGACAAATCATCGTGTTATATAATCTCCGTTTGCGGATTTATGATTAAAGATGTCGTAAAAAGAGGAATACAGAGGAATGGTGGGGACGGAGGGTTATCGAAGGGAGGGGAAAAAAGACAACGGGAAAGAAATATGAACGAAATATGAAAAGAAAAAAACTGAATTTCCTCAATGCGATCAAAACCTGACGATCAGTAAGAACGCGACGGCTGACGCCCCGACAAACATTGCTAATCGTGAAACGTTCAATCATTTATCGACGCCTGCGTGAGACTCTCGTCGAGATAAACAAAGTGCATAAATACCCTAAGAAACTTGTCACAGCGTGTTGATCTGTACGTGGCTAAATTATTAGACTATCAATCCTCGTCAGAAAGTGGTTCGTACTGAGCGGAAAGCAACGGCGCCGGCTCGGCTTGCATTTGTTCGGACTTAGTCACGGAAGCGGAACCGGAAGTCGGGGGTGGTGGCGCTGGCGGCGGGCCAGTGTGCACTCCTAACGCACTGAATGGATAGAAGGTAGTCGTAGGAGCTGGCGCGGGTGGTTGCGGCGTTTGATTTTGTGACCCGTCGACCATCATCTCTGCGCCAGAAGGACTCTCGATGTTCCCTCCTATCTTCTCGTCCTTCTCTCCGCTGGCAACGTTCCCTCCGTTCCTGTCGCCTGCGTTACCTCCTTTATCGTCTTCGGATGTACGCATTACCTCGACGATTTTGTTCTTTACGTAATCCAGCGGCGAAAGATGAGGCTTGTTGGAAGGGGTTCCGGAAGTCGATGTGGCAGTGGTTGTTTCATATAAACGTCGCCCGTAATGATTGGTACCTGGTTCCGGGGGTGACACGGGCTCGACCGAGTGGAATTGTTGCTTTCCTACCAAGGACGCTGCTTGCTGATGTTGCTGCTGCTGCTGCTGCTGCTGCTGCTGTTGTTGTTGTTGTTGCTGTTGCTGCTGTTGCTGCGATTGTTGCTGAGTCACGCGAATTATCTGACGCTCGTCTCCAGCTTTAACGGAATCAGACTCGTTGGCTTTTCGCCTTTTCCATTGGTCTTCCGAGATTTGGTACCTGATTGCCAATTACAATTATTCTATTAAAAACACTTTCTCGTGTTCAATGAATAGTTTCAATTATATTATCACAAATACTCACCCGCCGTACGATCTATAGGAGGGATGTGGAGGACCGTAATCCTTTGAGACAATGTGATCCACGTGTTCGCCAAGAGTAATCGGCTTGTTTCCACTTCCGTTACCGCTGGCGTTGCCGCTGTTTCCTCCATTACCTTCACCCGCAGGACTATGGGCCATCCCATTTGGTTCTGCGGGAGCTTCCCGATGGAATCCCTGAAAAGTCTTTTATCGTGAAAAACACATCCGTTTGGATGGCCGACATGAAAACAGGCAAAAGTGTACGATGAATTGCGAGAGGAGTTACAACATACCTGGAAAAGACGATCGCCTGGTCGTTGAGGTTGCGAATTCCCGCTAGTGTTATCCACGCTCTGATTAATTTGGTGAGTTATGATAGCATCTATCAGACTGGCGGCCGTTAAAGTAGACGCCGATTCGTTCTGCTGCTGGCTCGAGGATTGACTCTGCCGAGACGATTGCTGCTGCTGTTGTTGCTGCTGTTGCTGTTGAGATTGTTGTGGTTGTTGGAGCCTCGAGGGTTGGGTGAATCCACTGCTCATTAACCTGCTGGCGTCCCTATCGAGCTGTTGTTGCTGGTCTCTATACATTTGAGCTATATGCCTCCTTTCAGCTTCCATTCTCTGCTGTTGTTGTATATGCTGCTGAAGCTGTTGTTGCTGCTGTTGCTGCTGCATATGCATATCTCTTTCCCTCTGCTGTTGTACGGCCAATCGATGCTCCTGGTGTTCCTTTTCTCGCTGAGCGGCAACTGCAGCCATTTGTTGGTGGATTTCCTTCTCTCTCTGCTGATGGACGGTAAGACGGTGATCGGTGTGTTGTATATCCTTTTCTCTTTGCTGCATCGATAGCCTGTGCTCGGCGTGCTGCGCGTCCTTTTCTCTCTGCTGAGCCATTCTGTGTTCCTGCTGCTGAATTTCTTTTTCTCGCTGCAACCTGTACTCTTCCTTTTCACGCAGATGAACCAAATCGCGTTCTCTTTCTCTATCTCGTTGATGATGGTGGGCCACTGCCATTCTGTGATCCGCTTGGTGCATAGCCAAGCGATGTTTATCTCCATAGCGGTCGGCCAGCAGCCTGTCCGCCATGGTTTTGCCAAGACCCTCGTGACTGCTACTGACAGAGGCGGGGTGGCTGTGTGGATGGGGAACTGGAAGACTGGGTTGTTGCACGGCGACGTCCACTAAACTGGAAAAAGCTTCCAGTCCCGGTGGCGGAGGTGGATAATGCATCTGTTTCTGAGGATTATGCCTCTGGATCACACCTTGCCGCGGTTGTGTATGCGGCTGCGGTGGAGGTGTGCTTGTATAATACAACGTCGACGGCGGCTCGTTCTTGTTGCCTCCTTCCGACGTGGCTCCGCTCCGACTACGCGCGTGCATTTGTTGGCTGGTTATATAGTCGTTCATGATAATCTGTCGCGAGGATAACTGTTGTTCCATCGTATAGCTTGGCGGTCGAGCGGAATAAGAATTGTATTGATTGCTATGCGTCACTACCACCGTCGCAGTTCCTGTTTGACTCTGGCCCTGTCCAGGAATGTTGCCTGTCGTTACGGGCGAATGTCGGATAGTTCTATGATAGTCGTACATAGGCGCTCGCTTGTCCACCGCAAACGGATGAACCGGTGTGCCTTGAGTTATCGAACCCGTCTCTTTAGGTCCTTGATTACTGGGAGCATTCACTGAGCTCGCGCCACTGGCAACGCTCGATGTGCCAGCAGCGCTGCCAGGATTTCCTGGGGGCGTCATTTGTCTGAGGAGACCGTCGTAACGGGCGCTGGAAACCGGCGTACCGTGCGTGATGGAGCCACTCTTGTGCCCAGGTGTGCCTATAGTGCTCAATTTAGGGGACAATTTTGGATGTGGCGGTGGCACGGTGACCTTGTTCATTTTCGGTGTGAGAGGTGCTTGAGGCCGCGGCGAAGAAGCATAAACCAATGGACTCTTCGCGCCGCGGCTTTGCTCCGGATGAGCATGAGGATGGTAGTAAGCACCCGGAGGTGGTTCTGGCCGATAAAGGGCAACCGTCGGTGGCTTATGAAGCGGTTGCAAGGAATGATTATAATCTTGTTGCTGTCTTGGTTTCTTAATACTCAAGTCGAGGGTGCCTTCTGTCTCTCGAAGCGCTTGTTGAACTTGCATCACGATCAGCCCTTCCTTTGGAATCAGATCCGAGGACGAGGACTGACTGCTCGATGCCGCTGGAGGACAGGGGGTGATTGTTGCTTGCATTTGGCCTGGAATAATTTTCGGATACAGTTCAGTTTCCCTCAGATCAAACACGAAGAACCTACTCAACACGTCGATTACTATCCTAACTATCCTAACTGAAGAATATAGCGACTGAGAATAATTTTTAAATTTATAATATTTAATTCTATAATTACGACGACCTGAATATACTCTGTCTGATCCCATATTGTTGGGCGTAATCACGATATCTATTACGTTACCATCAGATTTGTAACCTTTAATTACTCGCATATAGCATTTACTATCTCAGAACTTTAAATTCAGTGTTTCAAGGATAAACCAAAGTGTCGACTACACTAGTAAATATTTATTTTGCATTAAGCTAGTCATCCTATCGTATAAAAATTTATTTATGCTGGAGTGACATAATTTTCTATGGAACCAGTTATGTAGAAAGTGGAGTGCGAGTAACTGAAGGTTATGGCATGGCAGTGAACGTGATAAACGAGTTCATTTTCATTCGACCTACCAAGTTGTTGAGGACTAGGTGCGGAACGATGTGCGTGATGAGGACCCGACACCACCGACAGAGTTGCCAAATTCGAGTCCCTAGACATGGTCGTGTTCGCCATGGAACTTGACGGCTTGTATTCCCTGACGAAAGTGATGTCGTTCCGATGATCTGTCTTCAGTATGCTGGATATCGTTGGCGTCCCGGAATTGACCGGCACCGAGGTACCGCCGGTGCCGGCTGGGCTGTTGGGGTTGCGTTTCAGCTGCATCTCGATAACGCCAAGCATAAGGTCTTTAACGGTGAGCGGGTTCGAGTTGCTGGTGGTCGACGGAGGCGAATGCGAAGTTGGTGGCAACTGCTGGTGTGGCTGTTGATGTTGTTGTTGTTGAAGCGGCGTCGCGTTGTTAGCGGTAGTTAATGTCACAACGACGCTGCTATTATCTAAATCGGCACCTCCCTGACCCTCGTCCGCCGTCTCCTGAAACAATCAGCGAACCTCTATCAGACGGCCCTATCAAGATACAAACTTTCGTCTTATTTAACATTTTGAAAAGGAAACAAGCCAACCCAACGGGTTCAAATAATGTTCAAAATAACGCAAAGCCTTTTCGCATCGTTCTCCTTAGTCAGAGGCGAAAGGTAAACTTGGTCTTACCGTGGCCGAGCTATCGTAGTCTTCTCTAGTGCCAGCCGAAGCAGCGTTGCTACCTCCGCTGGTGGAAGACTGTTGCGACGAACCTATGCTCACCGGTGGCACTAAAGATACCACAGCAATGTCAGCCAGCTTGTCGCCAAGCTTCTGATCTGTCGATCGTGAGAAAGACATAGGCAAAGTCGTAGAAGAACCCGGTGTTCCTGGGGTGCCGCTCGACATATTATTCGCTGGACTACCCGCGCTGGCCGTATCGCTCGAGTCATGAACCTACAAATGAGAGTTACTACTTAAAAACTCTTCTACTCGTGAATTTCTAACTGATTGATAAATATTGTCAACTGAACATTAAATTATAACTCATATTAGGGGTTGAGGCAGTAAGTCAATTCGCGTTTCTTTACAAGAATGTTGCTGTATGTATATTACTCTTGCATTTAAAAAAAAGCGCGGATATCGCGTGATATCCCTACAAGTTTCTCACTGCCATCTTCCGATGGACGATCGGTACAGGGTGCCTCTAGCACGCTAATGATTGCTAAGGTAAGAGTTGGTCTTACCTTGCAGTGACCTGCTTCGAAACAACGCTTTGTGCTTGAAAAACTTGAACAACTGGAGAATAACTAGAAAAATCAGTGAACACGAACCGCTAGCTCGTCGCAGCTGCTCGTACTGCTACCGCTCTCCTCTTCGTCCGTCAAGCAAGGTCTCCTCTCTTCGCCCAACGACTGATAATACTCGGCGACCATTTGGTCCAAGCTCTGTTTCTTCCGGTACGCAAAGTAGTAGTTCTTGCATTGATGGTTGGTCTTTCCGGGTATTTGCTCGGCGACCTTCAACCAGTTGGTGCCGTGTTCTCTGAGCGCTCTCCTGAGCTGCTCAAGTTCCTCGTCCGTCCATTGCCGGGCCATGGAATCGGCTGTGTTCTCGGCGACCTCGCCGCTGCCGGTTAGATGGGGTGCTAGACGTCTCGATATTCGGTTGAAGCAGGCTGAACAGCACTTGGTCGCGTTGCTAGGTATTTCTGTATGAAGAGAAACAATTAATCGATCGCTTCGAGGAGGATTGTGGGACTTTCAATGCATAAATGTCGGGACACTCACGGAACTCCTGGATAATCGGGTCACGAATCTCGGCAGGTAGATCGAGCCATTTGGCGGGCAGCGCTCTTAGCCGTTTCACTCTGGTCTTCGAGCTGGCGTTGTTCACGTTCGGGCAACCTGGCAGAGGACACGAGGTGTAGCGTCCCCTGACCGCTTTGCACCTACACGTGTTACAGACACGAGCACCGGGCGCCACCTGATCCTCTCGCAGCCCGTACTGGCCTGCCTGACTTCTTGGCAGAGCTCGGCTTTGCGCGCTACTCTCGACCACGTTTTGGCAGACAGTGCACGCGTGGGGTCCGATCTGTCTGCTACCTTCTGCAACAAAAACAGACATACGCAACGTTAGTCGACGATACAGCTGTCACTTTTAAAATCCCCGGTAAAAACAAATTACCCGGGCAACCTGGTATCTCGTGAAATACCTGAGTATGGGAGACAGTGTTTCTATTACACTGTCCAACAAATTTCAATTTTTTTTATGTTTCACTGTAACTGTTGGGGGTGTCCCTTATAGAGTTTTTGGCGCTGATTCCGAATCTGCCCTTAATTTTTGTTCCATACACGCACAGTTTTTGAGAAACGTGACGTTGAAGAAAAAACCTATTTTTCAACTTTAAACATTGAATTTTCAAAACGCGTCGCGCGATCAGACAGTGGCGGAATTGTGGAGAACAGCGTCGTAGAGAAGGGGAAGGTAGAGTGTGGACATAAGTTTTAATCTGGCGAATCTGCCTCTGCTGAAACTGTCGCTCGGCAGACCCGACGATGCGACCGTTACGGAGATACTATTGTAGTCGGTACTTTTGCACTAGTCGACGACGCTGTAAAAGGGAACACATGCGATAGTTGAGAAATCTGATGAGCATATTTTTGCATCATCTTCGCGATCGAGTTAAGCGAACGGAGTTAATCATGCCGGAGAAGGAACTCAAGCGAAAACATGAGAGCCCCGTTGATACACAGGAGCACGCCCCAAACCCACCCCCGCAACACTGAAAAAGGATGGAAGAACGGAATACGAGAGGGATCGGGTGGGGGAGAGATGGGAGGAGAGTTAGCGCACGGAAACGGAGCGAGAAACAGAATAATTACCGAGACTTTGCTGGTTAACTAATTAAGGGTGGCCAATTAAAAAGTTCTCTCGCCCACACTCGCAAACATTGGCGCGGAGAGGTAAGAGACATGGTAAAATCGCTTTGATGGTTTTACCCGCGATGCCGGACCCCGGCCCACAGCCTGAAAAATTTAAGTTTATTCTCCTGACAATTATCGCGAATCGCGGCCTCATTTACCGAGTAGTCGACCGAGTAAAAAGCCGTTTCGAGCTAGAAGAAACTATTCAAATATGCACGAGTTACAGTGGCGCGTCGATATTAAAAAGCCTTTCTCATATTCGGAGAGCGTACGGTTTTTTAAATATTCGTTCTGAGCAAAAAATGTTTTCAACTATTTTGTCTCCTCGCCGAAACGTATGCATGTACTTTTCTTTTCTTGAACGTACTTATTAGAAACTGTTTCCTTAATCTAGATCGCCAACTTGTAAATAACTTAAATTGATGCTTTCGGCGCAAAGAATCGATCCTATATTACTCACTAAGCAATTTTACAAAAAACTATAACATTTTTTTCAACGTTTCGGTCTAGTTTATGACCATTATCAAGAAAAAATTGTGATATATCAAAAGTTTCTTAGCGAGTAATATAGGATCGATTCTTTGCGCCGAAAGCATCAATTTAAGTTACGTACTTATTAGACTCCGTGTTCTTCGTCCGAATAATTTTTTTTTTAATTATACCGTCCCACTTTTACTCGTCCCCACTGTTGTTCACCAGCTGCATAAAGAGCGTTTCAAAATATCTGTACACCCTTAAACACACGTTTCACGTATCTTTGGATTGTGGAATCTGCAGAGTACAAAGACTGTTTGAAATAACGATTGGCTATTTGTTCATTCAGTGTTTATCGATCCTGCTTTCTCCTAATAACTAATGTAAATAACACGTTAACAGTACATTTATCTAAAGTGATATATTGCCGAAGAAATACTAAAATATTTTGCATTTTTTAAGAAACTGTAAAACAGTTCTATCCGTAAATCAGAGAACATTTTCGCAAAGGAAGAAGTTACTTTAAATCACCTTAGGAATCGTCCCTTTCAAGGAAGCACAACATTTTTGGGACACTCTACATGTAACGTATACACACATACATGCTATCGATTATCTAATTTTCTTGAGAACTAGATCACGTGGAAATAATATTTGCCTGTTCTGCCGATTTATTTTTGCGTGAGATCTCTTATTTACATCTCCGAATGGAATGGCGGAGAATTTTGCGCGCGTTCGCCAATTCGTATATGTTGATCTCTTTATACGATAATCTCCGGAGAGCTGTCAGGTTGCTCCTCTGTCTTTCGAAGCACGCGGAGAGAATTATTGTTGACGCCGAAACGCCGATTGTATTGGCCGGATACGACCAAGAGAAACGGAAGGGACCACGGAGGAAGAATCGTGCGCCTGGCAATCATATAAACGCCATACGCGAACGTTTGCGACACTGATTGGCAGGTAATCCCCGGAGCAAGAGAAATTGCCTCCAATAATATAACCGGCCTCGCCGCTCGCGGACCTGCCACCAAGACTAATTTTATGCTACTTGTCCGAAACTGGACGGATTAATTGACCGAAAGGGATGGAGTCACCCTATCGTCCGGTTCAACCGTTTTCAATTATTGATGCGTAAACGTTGGACGATTTTCCTATGTTTTACCAACGATGTCGAGGTCAGCGTCGCGCAAAGTGCACATTAGGATGGACCTTATTTGTCGGAAATCAATGAATACTTTTGCGGACACCCCCTAGGACTGTGCTCTCTTCGATAAAATAATATCATCGATCAACGATCTCAACCCTCGGTTGGTACGAGATCAGACGAGTCACGAAAGAGTAAAATGTCCACTGGTAAGGTAATTGATTGATTCGACTTGTAAATTATAGAATAACAAATCTGAGATTTGTCATTTTCTATTAGGGCTGCGCGAGAACCCGAAAATGTAGGGATCTCGATGGGACGGGTTGGGAAATCATCGAGACGAGTCGCGTCGGGTTCTAGAACTTAACACTAGATTTACGGTCTAAATATAACTATTTTACATTAATTTATAAACGTAACACGAATGTGTCTATCCAAACTTTTGGTCTTTTTTCCGATAATATATACCCAAAGAAATAAATTTGGTAAATAATTCCTCAGCGAAGCATCTTTACAATCTTAATAATTGCAAATTGAGAATATTAGAACTCGTCATTTTGACGGTTCCCGTAAACCTAGTGTTAACAGGATTCTCGACAGTATTGATAGTAATCGATAGTATCGTAAGTAATGAATAAATTTTATAATGTGGTTTTCGGAAAAGCCTCAAATATCGGAACTCTTCTACCACGATTGCTTTTAAAGCGAGCCTTATAACGGTAATCGTAATTAACTTCGAGAATCTTGATAATTTCGAGAATCTCAAACATTTTCGGTAATCTTTACATAATCGAGAATTTCAAAGTTTTCGAGAACTAGTCTCGATCTCGAAAAAAATTCTCCTCTCGATCCGACTCGACATTTTCTGTGGAAGCTATTTTTTTCGGTTATGTGTCCCGGTGTGCGAAGACCTGCAGGACAAATGCCATCAAATCGGAAGAGCGCTCCTTGTCCCTTGTTCGAGCGATTAACCGTCGCAGAGGGGACGAAAAAAGGAGAGAAGAAATCGGTGTCGGCGCGGGGGACATTAGCTATGTGCTAATTAAGTCGACTCGAAACGGACGACAACGGTTATATATACTTTACACATTTCACAAAAGGTATCGCGAGAGAGATCCTCCTCTCGCACACCCTTTCTCCGACAACCCAATGCTTTCTCCACCCTTCGCTCCGCCTCCAATTCTCTGCTCCACCGCATGCAAACTCTCCACTTCGTATTTCTACACCGTGATCGGTAACTGGTGATACAACCGAAACGGGCGTGATTCCACCTTAACCCTTTGCACTCCGAATTATTTTTCAATTTTGTTGCCGACAATTCTCTACTATTTTCAGTATTTTATTTGAAATTTACTTCAAAGGACAGTTCCTTGACTGCTACTTATTTTAAACAATTCTGTTAACTAATTACTAGACTGCGGATCTTTATGCAATTATGGCATTTGAAAATGTTCAAAATATGCCAGAACTTAAGATACGACAGAATTTAGTACGATTTTTATTTATTCTGGACCCACAAATATTATTACCACTGAAAATAGTACTACAGTAAAGTCGAGATTACTGTCCTCAGTAAACACCGGGTTCTAAGTTCAGTGCCTACTCATTCGACGATGATTGATCTCGGCTCAGATATATCGGTGTAAACACCACACATTGACTCAAATAAATCGAAATGTTCAACTTTCTTAATTTTCATTATTTTTTTAATCGTATTTCTGACATTTTTCTGATTAATATAAGACCAAACACGATATAATTTCAATTGTATTTAGTGGTTAAATCGACGATTCAAGTTTCGGTTGCAAGGAAGGACAGCGTATGGAAAAGAAAGAGACACTCATTCTGTCCTTCTCTATGTTCGGTTTCTCCTTTGAATTTCATTCTGTCCTTTTCTATGTTCGGACTCTCCTTTGAAGTAACAAAAATACGATCACAACAACAGGATTACTGTCCACCAAAAATACGGCTGTTGGACAGTAATCTCGACTTTACTGTACTTTCTTAACACTTTACCTGCCGGAAGCCTATTAATCGGATTTTTAATAATTGTGCTGTACCAAAAGAAAGCATAGAAATTTTCTTTTACATTGCAATCTTAAATGAAACTATTAGATGATGTTATTGAGGGTGACTTGTTAGTTCACAATGAAAATTCCTGTTGCTATTCAAGGTTCCATTAAAAAGTGTTTAGCCATGTACCATAGATTTTTCAAAATTATGTGCAATAATCACCGGTCGGTAATGTGTTAATTATTCAATTCGATTTCGAAATCGTAATATGCCACCTCCTTCTATATCATATTCTCCTAATACGAAAGTCGATTTTCGAGCTTTTCGAAAATTTTCAACCGTCTGACTTGTCATTGACTTGTACTACTGAATTTTCCACAATTTTCGGCCGCCAGGCTTGACGTCGAGTTGTACTACTGAATTTCGAGATATCTCCCTCGATATTATATTCTTCTAATACAAAGCTCAATTTCCCAGGTTTCCGAAAAATTTAAATTTTTTAAAATTATGCAATAATCATCGGTCGGTAATGTGTTAAAAGTCTAGAAAAATTGAAAATTGCATAAACATCCGCTGTCCACTAATTACATTAAACATAGCTCTCAAACTTTGTTGTAATTTATATTTGTGTTTAACTAAAAAATAAGACAAATAAATCAAGGAAAAACCAAATACATATAAACACCCGTTTTATTTACATTTTTCTTTCTCTAATTGTCGAGTCACACTCGACAAAGGAGTGCAAAGGGTTAACCCTCGTACGTTCCTCAAAAACAGTCGCATAAGTGATCCTAGTATAATAATTCGGCAATTTTTGCTCTACACTTCAGATCAACAAATTGTCTTTCGTTTATAGTATCGCATACCAGAGAAATACGTCTCGCAACGCCAGAAGAAAGAGATCGGCGGATGTAATTTCAAACAGTAAAAACATTAAAACAATTTAACGATACTGTTATATTATTCTCACCCTGACAAACATTAAGAAAGAAAATAAATTTTCATTTCACTCCAGTTTGTTGCAATTTAGAAAAATTTTACTTTCGCATAAAGATCAGCTGTCTACTAATCAATTTAAGTATAATCATTCGCAATTGGCGCTCGCGGAACGTAAAATCGAGTCAACAGTCGCGTCGAATGATGAAAAAATGAACTCCTTCGGGGTGTCGCGATTTCTTGGTCTCGCCTCCGCGCGTCGTGCTGGATATTTGTTTTTAATCAATTTTATCGGCGGAGGGCCGAGCTTTATGTAATCTTTACGAACACACAGGAATAGAAAACGCTACTAATACACGAATAGATGGAGGAGGGAATCTGTACAGGCTTTCGATCGGTCGTTATCCATTTTAATTCCCAAAGTTTGTGGCAAACGAATCCATTGGCTGGCTCGCACAATAAAACTCTGACCACGCTTTTCTCCATTAAGAAATTGTTGCGGATGAAATCGAGGACGCTGTGCTGAAACTTACTCTACATACAATCTGTAGTCTACCTTGTGCGGTGACAGCATTCAATCTTCCGTAATTTTATTTTAAGTTCGAGTCTACACTCAAGGACAACCTTAGCGATAAAAAGATAAAAGAGGTCTAACTTAAGTTCATCGAGGAAACGGAACTCATCAAACAAATAATGCAATATTACTTTATTTATTTTATGATGTCGATGATAAACTAGCAGTTGATGCGACTGAACTTTGAAACGTATAAAAATGCTTTTAACACTAGGTTTACGGAGCTGTAGAAATAACTATTTCACATTACTTTATAAACATAACAAGGATGTGTCTATCCAAATTTTTGGCTATTTTTCCAATAATGTATACACAAAGAAATAAATTTGGTAAATAATTCCTGAGGAAAGCACTTTTACAATCTTAATAATCGCAAATAAAGGATATTAGAACCCGTCATTTTGACGGGTCCCGTAAATCTAGTGTTAAATTTGTATAATAAAGAATTTATTAGAATCGATTCAATTCCAATTTCTTTGAATCTGTGTAGGGAACAATGACCGGGGAAAACCGATTATACGGTTGAGACGGTTGACTCCGGGAAAAGCGAGAGCAACAAACTCGGAAGGCCGTATTTGTTGATAAATCAAGGCAAAACACAACGGTGTACATAACAAATGTACATAAGGAACCTCCCACACTCTGTTCCTACATCTGTTTACGAGAATATGAAATTGTGCAGGCTGTCTATTGTTATGCAAAATAAAATATTTATCATGTATTTAGCAATAATGCATCGACGTAAAAGTATAAATATAATGATACAAAGAGTATATTTCTGTGTTTCCCATTCTGCTGATTAGAAAAGACATGAAAAGACATGAAAAAGACATGAAAAGTGTGTAAATGCTAAATCCTATGATTAAAATATTGTTTCGGCAGGCAAAAGTGTAATATTTTTTTTTTTTTAATAGGCTAACATTGCATTGTACCTCAGCCCTCCCTTGTTTGTTTTATGAAACGTGAAATGATAGTTATTTGCTGAATCCTTAATTGGCAATCCCGCGGAGTGCAACTCGATTTATTTAATTTATGCTGACACGTTACTCGTACAAAGTTAACGAAGTAATGCTCGATTCGATAATACTGAAAGGAAATAACGTTTCCGATACTCGATAAAAATTCAATAGGCAAAATTCGTGACAACACTTGTCACGCGCTATCGCTCAAAACTATTCAATCGCTGACTTAAGCATTTATTATTATGAAAATCGTAGAACGTCTAAGTGAATTCAATCTTCTTGCTTCTATGTTTCAATCTTCTCGCTTCTCGTTTTGTACCTGGCAGGTTTATTGTTAATGTCATATGAAAGCGTGGATCAAGACGAATTTTCACTCACATGTAACGTAATGACTTCCAAAGTCATACAAGAACAGAAATAGGTAAGAGAAATATGGACCGTTTGTTTTGAAAGTGGTGCAAGTCCATTTTTGGTTGTATCGAGAAAATTAAAGGTTAGCATATTAGCCAATTCAAAAACATAAATTAATTATGTCAAGTCTGGCAATGTCTCCACTAATTGATCAATATGTAATTTGATTATATAAATTTCTTTTAGGCGAATTTAACTAAAATAATATATATTTACGAGCTGTAAATGGACTTGCACCATTTTCATAATATAGACAATAGTAAAAATCATTTACTTTTAATTATGAAAAATTAAATATCACTTACACCACTTTCATAATCAATTAATACGCAATTTCTTTTATCGGGCAATTTTAAATTGAACGAAAAGCATCGGCATTTTTTAGGATATTAAATATTAAGTTGTTATAAATAAAAAGTTTACACTAAATCAATCACAAATTGTGTGACATCTCATTTCTTGTAAAAAATAGATTTACACCGCTTTCGTAATCAATCGCTACGCTATTTCTTTTATCGGGCAATTTTAAATTGAACGGAAAGCATCGGCATTTTTTAGGATATTAAATATTAAGTTGTTATAAATAAAAAGTTTACACTAAATCAATTACAAATGATGTGATATTTCATTTCTTTTCTAAAATAGACTTACACCGCATTCAAAATAAACGGTCCATATGTAGATCGAACATTTCGTAGCAACGTGTACAAAACTGTGACCGAAGAAATTCGATTTATGTTGTAGCTTTGTAGGAAATGAATTCTATTTTTGAGTGTTATTATGTAATTATTTTTTTTTTCCGTAGACAAATTAAAGCAGCCGGTATTGCAAAGCATAACTCGGACTATCATGGGTAATTAGTGATTCCGCGTCGGTTTAAATTAATCGAGGCTTCTTTCCGCTCGTAATTCTAATGAACAACCGGCGCGTTCGGAATCAAAGAGCATATTTTATTAAGGCGGAGACACGGGATACCTGTGGGGGATGCGTGTACTAACGTTAGCTAGTTGGTCCAACCCATTAGCTGACCCTTGGCTCATTCAACAGACGTTCGAATCATTTCGTAATCGGGTTGCTGCGTCGGAGAAGGAGAACAAGGGAGAAATGTATTCACCGCTGTATTGTTTTGCATTTCGCATCTCGATTGAATAATTTTAGTAATCCTGTCGACTCGACCCCTCCGAGGTCGAATTCTACAGGATAATCCGCGATTAGAGTAGTCTACGAGAAATTGATTCTGTACACATGAATTAAACATCGAAAATCTGGAATAAAATTAGTTTCAATGACGTTTTCACTTCGAGAAAATCCGAAGATTTCTTTGGCAAACATCACGTTATTTCAACAACATTTAGTCCGTGTAAGTAATCATGCAGAAAAGGTATTCGAGCTCTCTTAATAATTACAGAAATTAATATATGATATTCAATTTCAAGATCTCAAGAATGAACTCATCCGAATTAATAATAATAAATAATATAATAACCCAACGTCCCACGATCAATTATTATACAAAGAATTGTTAATATACCAGACGTACAAGCAATTTTTATTTTGATAATGAATTGCCAAACAATTAAAAATTAAACCTAAACAATCCCATCTTGATAAAATTTTTTATATTCTAATAGAATAGAATTAGTTTCAATTTCAAGACCATGTTATTTCGGCAACGTTTAGTTCGTGTAAGTAATCATGCAGAAAAGGTATTCTAGCTCTTTTAATAATTACAGAAATAAATATATAATATTAAATTTCAAGATCCCAAGAATGAACTCATCCGAATTAATAATAATAAATAACATGATAACCCAACGTACCATCATAAATTATTATACAAAGAATTGTTAATATACCAGAATTATAAACATTTTTATTTTGATAATGAATTACAAAACAATTCAAAATTAATTTTAAACAACCCCGTCTTGATAAAATTTTTTAAATTCAAAGACTGAAAATCTCTCTCATTACTCTAAAATATTAAATAAATAAAACTAAATAAATTTCATGTGTATTACCCACTGTTTCAATTTACATTAATGTTTATTAGAAACTATGAATGAAATCTGTGATAATGGACACGTCAAGGACTTACGAAGGCCAACGTCGATGTTTTAAATGGAACCGTATATCTTGTTTATGTACCAATCGATGCAGCTTTTTATTCTCTATAAAAAGAAGTATCAACCTATGTATTAACGAAAAGTGATTAGTTTAGGAGTTATTTTATTGTAACCTTTTTATTCTTTATCGAAGGTTTTCTTTGTAACGTTTCAATTAAAATAAATTAGAATCGATGTGGTAATATCTGGTAATATTCACACGGTATATTTGTAGTTCCTTTATTTACAAAGTAGAATAGGTTTTGCCTTTTCGATTATGTGCTGCTCGGAGGTACCTTGTAGAGAGAAAGAAATAAAATATCCAAGTACATTGCCATCTATATTGGCAGTTTTGTACGAAGATTCGGAATATCGGGCATTTTCAGCGTCAGTTGTTTGCTCAAGTTTTTATCGACGGCTATGCGAGTGTTAATTAAATCGATCTATTAGGTGGATTTATTACTTTTGATCTATGGCGGCGGGAAGAACTGTGGAAAGGGTCGAACAAACACGGGATCATTGCGACGCTGCTCGGGGAAGCTGAACGGGAGTTTGAACTCGGACAAATTGCGATCTAGCTGTGCAAACAATGTCTTTTAATCGAAGAAGAGTTGTAGGGGACGCGATCGTATCGATGACGAAGCGACTACTCGGTCCGTTCGAATGCTTCGAGTTTATTTCTACGGTCGATTATTATTTTCGGCAGAATACTCGCGATTGAATGCGTTCTTCCACGTTTCGATGCTTACACATTCTGTTTATGAGAGTATCGTTTCAATTGGAGTGGCCAAGCTACGTGATCTTTTTAAACTGGAAAATAGGAGGTTCTCAAACATAAAAATAGTGTTCGAACGAAAGTTTGTAGCGTTTGAAATTCAAATTAAAAGATAAATTTAAGATATTTGTTCATTGATTTATTCAATGACATATTTTCCAGTCTGCTCCAATACTTTTTGCCATTTTTAAGATTTTAAAGATTGGAGTTTTTACCACTTTCGATCGTTTATAACTCGTAAACCAATTAACCAATTATCGCACCCAATAGTTCACTTACAAAAGGTCGAAAATCTTGAAAGATTGCAACTTTTTACCACTTTCAATCGTTTATAACTCGTAAACCAATTAACCAATTATCGCACCCAATAGTTCTCTTACAAAAGGTCGAAAATCTTGAAAAATTGCAATTTTTTATCACTTTCAATCGTTTATAACTCGTAAACCAATTCACCACTTACCGCACACAATAGTTCACTTAAAAAGGTCAAAAATTTGGAAAGACTGGAGTTTTTACCACTTTCGATCATTTATAATTCGTAAACTAATTAACCACTTATCGCACCCAATAGTTCACTTACAAAAGGTCAAAAATCTTGAAAGATTACAATTTTTACCACTTTCGATCGTTTATAACTCGTAAACCAATTAACCAATTATCGCACCCAATAGTTCACTTACAAAAGGTCGAAAATCTGGAAAAATTGCAATTTTTGTATCCCTTTTGATCGTTTATAAATCATAAACCAATTAACCAAATTCCATGAAATTATCAGAGCGTATATACTTTATGCGAGTTGTCCAAACGCGTGTTTTAAATTTTCGTTGTTGGCCCCGCTAAAAAAGTTGTAAACATCAATATTTACTATTGTTTTTCACAATTCCGACTAAATGCATTTTTTCAACATATTCATGAGACGTCAATCGCTAAACTAATTCGTCTAGCCTTACAGAGAAATGTAAATCGGTTTGGTCCGTTCGTAAAAAAGTTATTCCGATATAAAGCGTGTGTGTGATCAGTTATGCTCTTAACTGCAGAGGTCAGAAAAATGCTACTAGAAGAACTAGAAGAGCTAGAAAAAAAGCCAAATGAAAAAATATAAACCAGCATCAAGAATCGCAGTGAGGCGTCTAGCAAAAAGAAAGACAGCGAAGGAAGAAAGAGTAAGATAAATAAAAAGAAACATGCGGTTGAAAATGAAAGAATCGGACGATCCGCGTGTGCGGGTGACACACGCATAGGCGAGTAAAAGTGTTAATCGTTCAAAACTTGTCGGCATTCAGGCAAGAAGAAAATCCGCGCGGAACGGTTTAAGGACAATTAAACAGTGTGTACGCGGAAATCGCAACGACGACATATTACGTTCGTTGGTTTCCGGCGAGCAGACGGTACCGCGTATTAACCGTGCGCGCGGTGTGTACCCGCAGCAACGTGGATAATCCATTATTTGCGCAACGAAAACGCAGCCATGTTGCCGTCGAATTCGACCACGTTCCACCGTCTAATGCACACAGGAACGCGAGAGCTGTTGCAGCCAAAGGCATTAATTGGGATTAAGTAAATCAAGACGCTAATTAGCTCGCGCGCCTACAGCGAGCGTGCGCGCGCGAGAGACAAAGAGAGAGGGTGGAACGGAGGGAAAGATGAGTGCGCGCGCGTACACTGCCGCCCTTTCGCCCCTGCGATCGGCCATCCCCACAAACCTTGCTTGCCTACCAACCTCTTCCCTCCCCTACCCCGCGTTCAACTCACCGACCGGTGCACCATGTTTCAAAACTCAAATTTTGTCGACCACGTTTGAAAACTTAATGGGATATTCGAGTTTCAAACGGGATACCATAGGCTAACTTTCGAATCTTTTCAAACCAGGGGCGGGAACTGTTATAACTGGACAGCAGATTTTATGCATTTATTAGAATACTAACTGTACACGGCCACGCGTTGCTGTGGCTCAGTCTGATTAAATGGAAAAGAAAGATAAGAGAAACCGCACGTTTCTAATATGTTTAATTTCGCAATGCTTGTGGGTATACGGTATTTTTGTTTTTATAAAAACACGCGCGTATTCGAATGCAACGTTGTGTCAAAATTTCAAAGCAATCGGTGAAGAAATTTCGGAGATTTAAGATTTTGAACAAACGAACGATTTACATTTTTATTTATATAGGTTAGAAGTTCAAAATATATATTATATATGTTATTATATAGTCAACAGGCATTGCCTCGATGCAAATATCGGTTCTCGTTCGATCGCAGAAGTTAAGCAACGGTTGGGCGAGGTTAGTAGTAGGATGGGTGAACGCCTGAGTACGATGCGTGTTGTTGGCATAATAAAAGGTAGAACCCACCGTAATAAACAGTAGGACCGCTGAAATTAGGCGTTAGAGTGGAGATGTGAGAGTGGAAGAAGGGGAGAGTGGTAAATGGATTTGAAACTCTGAGGGGACCAAATATCATAACTATATATTATTTTCAAACCATGAAACTTAATAGGAAAAAAAAGAAATATCAATTTCACTCCAGATTGTTGGAATTCAGATGGAAAAGTTTTATTCTCCATAAACATCAGTCTGGTTATAACCAAAATGGAAAAAGTAATAGAAATACTGCTGTTTTTATGGACTTATAGCAACATTGAATAATTTAAAAAGAAATTCAACCTTTAAAATGTGCCTTAAAAATGCAATGATTCAATTCAATTATTTTTAATATCATATTTATATTTAATATTCATTCCTATCGACATGGTGAAGAGTGAAATAGCGAAGTTTCATTTAAATCCTTCAATTAGTAATATTTTCACATTAAATAGTTATTAACATCAATTTAAATGGGACCGTATTTCACCCAATAGTTCACTTGAGGGTTAAAATAGTAGGAAGATTAATAGGATTTAATAATGTCAATATACAGGGTGATCCAGGAATGTTATACTTCCTTGAAAGTGGTAATTTGGAATAAGTTTTTCCTTCACTGAGTTTTTCTCTGCAGCTTCGTGAAGAAATATTAAGGAAAAATATGGACCAACCAGATTGTGGCTTCTGGCTAGTCCGATACTGGCAGAGAGGGTAACTTTTTCCCCTCAATTTGTGTTCCCTCCCCTCATCGGGCGACTCGGGCTCTAGTATATACTAGTATAGTACAGAGAGTATAGTATAATATATTATATATACTAGTATAGTATATACTAGTATAGTACAGAGAGTATAGTATAGTATATTATATATACTAGTATAGTATATTATATATACTAGTATAGTATATTATATATACTAGTATAGTATATTAGGAGGAAGTAAAATCGGTTAATCATGCACGGACGCACCAGCCAATTTCTACCTAATAGCACGCGTGTTCATTATGTCCACAGAATTTCAAAACTCGATTATCTCGAATACGAAACCGTAAATGAGAAAACTTCGTTTTTGTTTCCGACTTAATTTTTCTTGTAGATTCACCCCCCTCGCGCTGTTTGTACCACCAGATCGATTACACCTTGCATGTCACAGTTTCTAATCCGTAACTCACGGAAACATTAAAATTCTCATCCCATTTTCACTACGGTTTTTCGACAGTTCGATAGAAAAACTAGGAAAACTTACAAAGTCGATTTTTCCGGCGCGTTTACTCGAATGCTTCAGGTAAATTTTCGACAGGGTGATTCGAGATTTATAGCTGGCATTTACGAGATTTCAAACGCGCGGCCCCCCCCCACCCTGTAAGCCCTCCTAGCTTTTCTATCGAACTGTCGAAGAACCGTAGTGAACCGCGGGCCACCCCCCCCGCCGCGGCCGTGCCT